>CM046875.1:269551934-270151934 GCA_025667525.1 Glebionis coronaria | reverse complement strand
GTCAACAGCTTTACCAGTGATTGGGTTAGTGACCTTAATGGGTGTTGACTCAATTGGACTTTCACATAGCAAGCCACCCTTGACAAATAAAGTAGGGTTAGCCTTTTTCCACTCATTCAAGTCAGTCTGTTTTTGTTGATACTCTTCAACTGGAGTGACAACTCTTGGTGGAGGAATGAATTCCTTCTCTTGAAGCTCTGGCAAACCAGTCCAAGATAAGCCCTTTTGTTGGACACCATAGAAGTCACCAGTTGGTGGTGGAACCAAAGAGTAATCATTCATCCCAATCCCAGTCATGTCCTTAGGATCCCTTTGTTTAGCTACACAGTCTCCTAGGGTTTGGGTGGCTCTATCAAATCTTTGAATTTTAAGGCCAACATTGTCTTTATTTTTAATAGCCTCATCTAACTTAGCCTGTAACTCACCATTAACCCTTTCCATGATATATATAATATCCATACTAGCATCTAACTCATGTTTTAAGATATTGATTTTATCTTTTAAATCAAATTCCATTTTCTTGTATTCAGAAACGGTTTTCTCAGTTTCAGTAAGAGCTAGTTGGTAATTAGACAATTTACATCTTTCAGTACTCATATCATCTAATAATCTTAACACCTCCTTGTTAAGTCTTTCAGTATTTAACCTATACCCTTTGCTACAAAAAGCATCATCATATACCTCATTCTCAGATGAAGAGGAGGAGTGTACCATGAGAGCATATTCAACATGCTCTTCTTCTCCAATATCAGCAACCAATGCTTTGTCCTCTTCAACATTCTTAGCCAGATAGCTCCAATCCCATCCCATACCATCAATTCCTTGAACTGCAACCATGGCCTTGGAATCCTGAGCTTTAACAACCTGACTTGAGGGTTTACCAGCATGAGATCTTCTAGGAGATCTGCATTCCCTCATGAAGTGCCCCATACGATGGCAGTTGTAGCATTCAACTTTGGATTTGTCAAATCCAGCTGTGTCTTTAGCATTGAAGGTCATTTTCTTCTTAAACCTTCCGTTCCACCTGTTTGCTCTTATACTAGAAAGAGCCATGTTCCACTTGATGTCCATCTCTTCCAAGTGCTCATCACTTATCTGCTCAAGGTCCTCATAAGTAATCACTGAACCATTGGGCAAAGAAGCAATGTAAGCACAAACAGTATCTAAATTCAAACCAGCAGGTGTAACTCTTGGGGAGTCACTCTTGAATGTGTCAGCGTCTGAATAGGAGACGTTGACAGGACTTGTTCCAGCGCTGACATATGATGATCCAGTAACTGGATGCACGTAAGAGTCCTTCTGATTGAATTGACCTTCACTATGAGAGAAGAAGGTCATGTTGCTGGAAGTAGACTTGCTTCCATGTTCTGAAAGAGTTTCATCCTCCAACAGCCTTAGTTTGTTGTAGATGTCATCAAACGAGGAGCTCTTGTAAGTATTGTTGGCAATAATAGATCTTGCCTCAATCTTCCATGCCTCACCAAGACTTTTAAGAAAGGTAGCATTAATATCAACATCACCAACTTGTGTCCCCATGAAGGACAACTTGCTTGTAATGTCAAGCAATCTGCTTCTCACACTACTTAGTTTCTCATTGGGTTGAGCCTTGAAGACAGCATAATCATGCATGAGTTGCTTTTTCTTCTCTTCCTTAGTGTCTGCATTGCCACCATGTGCAACTTCAAGAGCTTCCCAAAGGTCTTTAGCAGATTCATAACTTCTGTATTTATGCTGATTCTCTTGTCCCAAAGAGAGCTTCAGTATATTTAGGGTTTTCATGTCAACCCTTCTCTTTGCTATGTCTTCAGTAGACACAGCTCTACCATCATCAGGTTTTTCCCTCTTGTCAGCTTCTGAACATCCAGCAACAGCTGTTCTTGCAGAAATAGCATTAAGAATCTTTTGAGCCTTATTGAATGTGTTTCCATATTCAATAACCTCCCAGAGTGTGTAGTCATAGATCCCCAGATATTGTTCAAAATTGAACTTCCACTGATCAAAGTTGGTTGCATCAAGCATAGGAATCTTGATGTTTGGTAAAGGTGAGGAGGAAGAGTTGGTGATTTCTAGAGTTGACATGATGTTGTTAGGGTTTTTGAGAAAATTAGGTTTTGGTGATTTTTAGGGTTCTGGTGTTCTTTAAGATCAAAAGTTCCTCAACAAGCTCTGATACCACTTGTTGATCCCAAACTTAGATCGATTAGCTTTGTGTATACGAGATTAGATCAAGTAATACACATAGAGAAACCTTTGTATATGCTTTATGAATCTAAGTGTTATGCGGAATCTAACACTTAAACAAGAACACACAATGATCTAAACAAACTTTCACTTTGATTATCAATATCAAACTTGCTTACAATGAAAGATGTTTACGAATGAAAACTTATATAAAACTTATATCAAAACATTAACCTAAAGGTCTTCTTTTATAGACATAAGAAGCCATGTACAGTAATCTACGTATCAGCTATTCTAGGTAAAGATAAATATAGAAAATACATTGTCGTTTCTATCCTTACTAGAAGTATTCTAGAGTATAATAACGTGTATAATATATCTTCCATCAGTGCTTGTCTTCAATGTGTCAACGCTTGACTTTAACTTGTCAACGCTTGAGCTGTCAGTGCTTGTTTTGTTCTTGTCAATGCTTGTTTTGTTCTTGTCAGCGCTCAAGTGATCTGGCCTTAATTTATTCCCAACAAACCAAGATAGTGGTCATAGCAAACTCGTTGCCAGAAGGAGCATTTGAAACCACCAGGTGGCTCTCCAACATGGCTTCCATGGTAGCCATGGTCAAGGGATACTCCAAATCAACAAGCATAAAAACACAAGCACCAGATTCTAGTTCCAAGACATGCACAACACATCCCGCATATAACTTCCACCTCTTAATCACCCAACGAGGTTGTTCCTTCCACACACCAGAACTAGGAGAATCAGGGGGTGAATCTAACATCAACTTAAAATCTCCCCAAAGGGCCAACCCAAGCCAGTTAGGAACCTCACTAGGGGACTTAGGAATTTCAGCATCAACCAACCCATACAATAGCATAAGATCACGACGTTCTACCCACGACAAAATGCTTTGCAGCCCAGATACATACCTAGTGTAGCCATCACTAGTCGTGATCACATGTGTGTATGTACCAGCACAAATGGGGGATGGCTGAACCTCCCAAGATACAATCCAGCCTCGGTCAAGTGGCAGATCATCCTCGCTATCAGAAGCGGCATCTATCAAGTGGACAGGATCCCTTTCTTCAAACAGAACAGTCTTTCCACGGCGAGCCTTCTTCTTGCGAATAGAACAGCGAGGGGTGGGGACACTAGAAGAGGATTCCTCCTTTACCTTGACAGTGGTAGGTGCAGCAGCAGTAGGAAGATGATCATCAACATGGATAGGTGCAGTAGTAGCTTCAGTTTCATGTAGAGTGTGAAGCGGTTCAGAAACCGGTAGAGGTGTAGAATCAACAACATGAGTAGGATTAATAGCAGGAGTGGGATCAACATCAGGTGTGGTAGTAGCTTCAGGAGTGGTGGTATCATCAACAGTAGAAGAGGTGGGATCAACCTTTGAAGAAGAGGTAGTGGGAACGGTAGTAGAAGCTTCACCAGTGGATGGAACACCAGAAGTACTTTCTTTAGAAAGACCGGATGATGGAGTGGGAGCAGCAGTAGGCTTGGAGGTGTGGAAAACATGAGGAGGAGGGCGATAGATAGCATGAGCAGGCACAGGGACATCCTTCTACTTGATCATCTTGGTGTACATCTCCTTAAGCTCATCATCAAATAGCTTCCTCACCTTCTTCCATGTCCAACCATTCTGATAATAGGCGCCAGATTGATTCTTCACATACTGCTGCATTAACCTCTTTTGCTCAGCATAAGAGAGAGGGCGATTGCGTCGTTTCTCCTGAAGTTGAGCAGCTAGATCTTCCCTTTGCCTTTGCATCAGAGACATGGCCCTTCCAACACAATTACCCTGGTTCACATCCGCAACCAACACATCATAGAACTGAGAGAACTCAGATGTGAGGATGGTAATCACATTCATCCAGTCTGTATTATCCCAAAACATGGTATTGTGCCTTATCTGCTCACGTTTTTGTTGTTTCAAGGCTTCATCCTCAGCCGCAGCCGTTGAGGCAGCCACAGCTTGTTGGTCAAACTCCTCTTACAACTTCTGCGTAGCCTCTTCTCCCAATCTTTCTTCCTCCATTTGTCTACGTGTTCTCTTTCTGGGAGGAGAGGGTGCATCAGTCATAGGGGCTTTACCCTTCGGATCATGAGAGGGACCAGAAGTGGGGGATGAAGGACCAGCAGTATCATCCTTTGGCACAGGGCCAGCAGCAGTAGGTAGAATGCGAGAAGGACTAGGAGGAGCAGGTAGGCCATCACTTGGCTTAGCAGCAAAAGCAGCAAAAGCAGCCCTAGCCAACACAGTCAACCCATCCTCCTCTTCATCCTCATCAGAATAAGATAATACCATCTTCTTCTTATGACGCTTGAGCAATTTTTTCAATGCCTTGACCCTGTTCGCCAAAGGGAGCACAAAGTCCCTTGTAAGCTTTCGATACTGGTTGAGCTCATTCTCCAAAGAAACAATCTTCTCACAATACTCGTGCACAAGAGAAAGCAAAGAAGTCAAAGTAACAGGTGCCTCAGCTTCCCAACCAAGAGGACTTGGTTTGGTGGATGCTTTATTGGGACCAGAAGCAAATGATTGGTCATTCATATGTGCATGAGAGCTAGAAGGCTCCTAAGCTGAAGGATGAACTGAGCTAGGAGGGGGAGAATCAGCAAATGGGGACACATGTGGGAGATAAGAAGAGGGAGCCTTTGAGGTAGCTGGCATTTCTACCACAACCTCTCTAGCCGGCTCCTCTACCTCCACATGTGGCACACCAACAGCATGAATCTCCTCCTCTATGGGATCATCCACCAATTGAGGTTCCTCCTCGGCTTGAACAGCCGGAGGAACCACATTGGGGTCCCTTTGGGCAAGGCCCAGCATAGCAGCAATGAGGGGCATGTGAGGTCCAAGATTTCCAATGGTCATATTCACATAAACCTTAGGAGTAAGCCTAGAAGGGTGATATTCTTGCCTATTCCTAGGTATACACATAAGAATCTGTTGCAACAACCTAGGATACATGAGAAACTTCTTTCTAGAACTAGTAGCACTAAGATTACTAAGCATACCATCAAGCAAATAACAAGAAAAGTTAAATGGGCGACCCTGAGTAATACACACCAAACCAGTAGCAAGAAAGATTGGAAATGCATCCCAACTCCTAGCTTTGGGACTTAAACATTGTATCAAGAAGTGAACAAGCAGCCTCCATTGTGGGATAAACCTATTTTTCTGAATGTTAAACTTTCCCTCATGATTGTAACCAATCGCAACCATACCATCCAACACCTCCGCATTTGGAATAGAAAGAATGACATCTTCATCTTGGAGATGAAGGGCAGACCTAATGGATGCTTCTGTCACCACATAGGAGCGACCATCTATAGTAGCATGGATCTCCAATGGGTGACCCAAAACAGCATGGGTGTTGGCAGTAGCCCAGAACTGACGAATAACAGAATCATACACAGTTGGGCATACAGTAAGGGCATACCTGAGATTAGAAGCTTCAATGTACTCCAAGATGTCAAGAAACTCTTTCCTTCTAGGACCTTTACCGAGATAAGCAAACTTTTTGTGATCGGATTTGTATTGAAGTGATGCCATTGATGATGATTTGAGTAGTGGAAGATGATTGATTGAGGATGGTTAAGGGTAGGAGCGTATGTGTGTGTGTTTATGTTTTGATAATTGAGTCAAATGAGCCTTTTGACCATAAATAATGGTCACAGAAACAGTTCATTGACCCCTAATTATGGGGGTTTCCCTTTCCAAATTAAGTCATTAATGCTGAGTAACCACTTGCCCTCTAAACCATTATTAGCAATCCCAGTTACCAAAGATAACAAATATGTGCACCTGAAGTAACTCGCGTTGACTGAAAGTCAAAAGGCGTAGAGGTCAACGCTAGGAGCAGCGAGTGGTCAACAAAAGTCAACACAATGAACAGTGACCCAAAGTGAGACTAGAAGCCAAACACAAGTGAATAATGGGGGTTTTAACCTACTAGGAGCAGAAGAGTGCCACCAGGAGTAACCAAAATCTGCCACTAGAAGTTGCACACACCGCAAATACCCATTGAAAATTTTGTTAGTAGCTACCAGATGTAAGAATGCACAAGTATATATGTACAATAAGCCTCCCCTTAGGCTTAGCCTCCCGTGAATCCTAGACCTCAAGGATTGACCATACCAATGTGAACCACCAAGTGATTAAACCTTGGACCATCAAACGCTTTAGTCAACAAATCAGCAACGTTATCATCCGTATGTACCTTGAGAACCTGTATCGGCTTCTTCTCATTGGCATCACGTATAAAATGGTTCCGAATCTCTATATGCTTGGTTCGTTGATGAAACACAGGATTCTTCACAATGCAGATAGTGATTTGATTGTCGATGAAAATTTTGGTGTTCATAAAGTTGAACCCATAATCCAGCATTTGATTTTGTATCTACAAGACTTGTCCACAACAACTAGTAGCAGCTACTATTCAGCTTCTGTTGAGGAGGTAGCTACTAAAGTCTGTTTCTTACATTGCCATAAAATAAGTCTTCGACCTAAAAATTGACAACCACCAGTAGTAGACTTCCTATCATTATTGGCACCTGCATAATCACTGTCACTATAGGCTTCAAGAACAAAAGGTGATTCCCTTAGATACCACAAGCCTAGCTTGGGTTGTGCCTTGATATACTTAAAGATTTTCTTGACTACATTCAAATTAGACACGGTTGGAGCCACCTGATGTCTAGAACAAGCACTAAAAGCAAACATAATATCCGGGCGTGAGGCAGTCAAATACATAAGTGAGCCAATCATTGACCTGTACATGTGAAAATTTGCCGGGGGATCTGGCTCATTCTTGAGTTTGACTTTAGTGACTTCATAAGGTGTTGCTGCTGGTCTAAGAGGTTCCACATCAAACTTCTGAATGATCTCATGAACATACTTATCTTGACTAATGAAGATACCATCCGACTGCTGCTTGACTTGAAGACCAAGGAAAAATGTGAGTTCTCCCATGGCACTCATCTGAAATTCTCCTTTCATTAGCTGTTCAAACTCATCACACCATTCCTTCTTAATAGAACCGAAGATAATATCAACCACATATACTTGAACCAAGATGATGTCTTTGGCATTCCTTTTAAGGAACAATGTTTTGTCAATAGTGCCTCTTCTATAGCCATGCTTCAACAAGAAAGTGGATAGACGCTCATACCAAGCTCTAGGAGCCTTATAAAGACCATAAAGAGCTTTGACCATCTTGTAGACTTTCTTAGGATGAAGTGGATCCACAAAGCACTTAGGTTGAGTAACATATACTTCCTCGTCAATCTTGCCATAGAGAAAAGCACTCTTGACATCCATCTGAAAAACCGTAAAGCCAATATAAGAAGCAAAAGCAAAAAATAGACGAATGGCCTCGGTTCTTGCAACAAGAGCAAAAACTTCAGTATAGTCAATTCCTTCTAGTTGAGTGTGACCTTGTGCGACTAGTCTAGCCTTATTCCTCACCACAATACCCCTTGCATCTTTCTTGTTTTTGAGAATCCATTTGGTACCAATTGTTGTCTTTACATCTGGTAAATCAACTAGGATCCAAACATTCTGAAACAAGAACTGTTGCATCTCCTCCTGCATAGCCTCTACCCAACTTTGATCCTCAAGAGCATGTGAGACAGACCTAGGTTCCACCTGTGAGAGAAAACAAGCAAACAAACAGTGAAGAAAATCTGTGTGATTATTACGCTTTTGGTCTTTAATGTAGCTAACATGAGAATGATGAACATACGTTGCTTTCTTATGCATGCAGCGAGTCTTAACAGTAGAACTAGGATCTCCTATGATTTGAGTAGTAGGATGATCTTTATTGATCTGCTGAATAGGAGTAGGAGCTACTTCTACTTCTGGTGCCAAGTTATTAAGATCCCCAACTATGTCATCATCATATGAAGCAGAGTCGAAAATGCCATCTACTGGTTGCTTATGAATATCATCCAGCTTAGTTGAAGACTTCTTTTGATAGTTTCCCAAGTCAAAAGGACTAGAGAACCTAGTTGTGGAAGTAGGATCACTAATCGGGCTTCCAATAGGTGTTGAACTTGCACTAGGAGTAACAATAGGATCACCAGGAGTAACTGGTACAACAAGAGTACCCATAGAAAACTCAAAGCCTCCTTGAGTAGCTATTGTAGTAGCATCTTGTTGTTACTTAAGCAGTGTATCAAGAGCTCCTTGTGAGTCCATAAAATCTGTTGAAGTAGAACCAATAGAGTAGCCGTCTTATCGGGAGCGACTGTGGTGGAATAGGATGGTATGACAAAAATGTCATCATCCTCATCTAAGTCCGAAGACCTAGACGTAGCACCTGCACTAGAAGACGCAAACACTTGTGTACCTGCATGTTGGTTAGTTTTGAAACGAAAATATCCCAATGAGTCACTAAGATAATCAAGATCAAAATACCATTCAGGACCTTTGCCTTGGATGTTTGTTTTCTCCTCAAAGTACCTGAGATTAATAGATTCAATGACACGCTTGGCATGGAGATTGTAAACCCGATAGGCTCGTGAGTAAGGTGAATATCCCATAATATAGCCTTCATCTGCCTTGCCATCAAATTTCCCCAAATAGTCACTAGTATTCAGAATGGTGACAGGACAACCAAATGGCTTCAAATGAGTAATGCTTGGGACTTTGGCTGTGAGTAGCTCATAGGGAGTCTTCTTATGTGGATTGGTAATGGAAACCCTATTCAACACATAACTTGCAGTGTTGACAGCTTCTGTCCAAAACATAGTTGGAAGCTTGGAATCTACAAGCATGGTTCTTGCAGCTTCTATAAGAGTCATGTTCTTCCTTTCCGCAACACCATTCTGTTGAGCAGTCCTGGAAGCGCTATAATCTCTTTTGATACCTTTGGAATTGCAAAGGGCTATGAGGTCTGCATTTTTTAATTCAGTTCCATTGTCACATCGAATACCTTTCACCTTCTTAGACAACTGATTCTCAATGAGTGCAATGAAGTCTTTGAGAATGGAGTAGGTCTCACTTTTGGCAGCCAGAAAGAAAACCCACGTGAACCTGCTATATCCATCAGTTACCACAATACATTAGTGTTTATGGTCAATGCTCCTAATGGAGGTAGGACCAAACAAATCCATATGTAGTAGCTACAATGGTTCAATTATGAGGCTGAGAGCAGTAATGGCTTTGAAGGATGCTTTGTGTTGTTTGCCTTTGCTACAAGCAAGGCAATTGATGTCATTCCTAAAAGTTTTGGGAGGTAAACATGAGACCAAGTTCATATTCGCCAGTTTGTGAATGGTCTTAAAGTTTACATGTCCCATCCTCCTATGCCATTTGGTGGCTTCATCTTCTGATGCTTTGGCAACCAAACAAGCTAGTTGACCAGTAGGATTAACTTCATTCAGCTTGATGCTATAGAGGTTATGTCTTCTTGGGATTTTGAGTAGAACATGGGAGTCATCTGCTAACTTAAAGTCTTTGGACAACACCAGTGCCTCAGTATTCGTAAATAGGACAAACTGCTTCTTGTCACAAATCTGAGAGACAGAGATCAAGTTGAAGTGTTGAAGTGCTTCCACATAGTAAACCTGCTCAAAATTAAGGTTAGGAGTCTGAATGGTTCCTTTGCTAGATATCCTTCCTTCACCACCTCCAAAGTAAACCTTCCCGCCTTGAAATGGTATAAAGTTAGTCAAAATTCCTTTATTCCCTATCTTGCTCCTAGAGCATCCACTATCTACAATTCCAAGAGATGGATCTTGGTATGGAGTAATCAACAACAAAACAAAAGTCATATGAAATAGTTAGTGTCTTAAGGGGACCTAAACCTTTTTAGGCTTGAGTCTGCCTTGTGGATCATTAGTAGATAGCTAAGAAGATTGATGAGATCCACTGTTGTTCTTGCGTTTCCTGTACATCATATTGGTGTTATTTTGTGACCAAGAACAACCTGTTGAGGGCTTAACAGCAGAACCCAAATGTCCCAACCCAAAATGCATTTGGTCTGAATTAGTAGCTTAATTCTGATTAAAATTCAGAAAATAGTTGCTGGTTGGTCTATTAGAGGTATAAACATAATCATCGCTTCTCCAAGAAGTAAAGGCTGAAGGAGAGGTCCTTCTAATAGAAGGATAAGATTGGACACTTGGATTTAATCTTCTATAAGCAAAACCCATGCCAAGAGGAGCAACTCCTGGTAAACCAGGAGTAGCATAAGCTTGATAACCAGGAGGCTTTTGATCATAAAAATCACAATCCTTAATCAAATGAATTTTACTATCACAAACAAAGCATGTTTTAAAAGACCTTTTATTCAAATAACATTGTTTTAAACTGCTAATCTTATTACAAATAATTCTAGGAGAATCAACATTCCTAGAACTCAACAAACTAGAATTAGAAACAATGGAAGTAGAAGCAGAAGCAACTCTCTCATCACTCATCATAGCACTAGTAGTAGCAGGATCAATTGTCTTGGGACTCAAAGGTCTTGACTCTTCACTTGAACCACAGGATGCATAGTGTTAGCCTCAAAATATTGAGTCAAACAAGAATGTTCGGGAATAGGTTTATATTGTAATATTTATTAGAACGTTGTAATAGTTAATTAAAATAGTCGTGACATTACGGGCTTGATGGTTAGCTTAAAAGGCCTCTTTCAAGGTACTAAGCATTTATTCAAGCCCGACCCAAAATAATATAGTCCATTAGAAAGCCCGCATGTGGGTGGACTATATAAGTACCCTCATAGCATGTTAGGAGGGTGGATGATTGTTGTCCCATATTATTTAGATGATTAATGATAGAAAATAGATGAAAAGAGATGGATTCCTAGAGAGAAAAAGTAGTGATAGAAAGTAGAGAGAGAGAGATGATTAACTTGGTGAATATTAGATTAGAATAATGAGAGTAATAATGACCATCCACCCTCCTAACATGCTAGGAGGGTAGTATATATAGTCCACCCACATGCGGGCTTTAATGGGATATATATTGAGTCGAGCTTATCTTTTGGACTTTAATTAGTTTAAATCCAAGCCCGTGAACCACAACTATTTAACTATCTATTACAACGTTCTAATAAATATTACAATATAAACCTATGACCGAACATTCTTGTTTGACTCAATATTTTGAGGCTAACAATCTCCCCCAATGTGAGGTCATTCCTCTTCGATATTTGGAGTCCAATGGAGATTTATGAATTTTGTCATAAATGAGTCTTGAACGTGTAATAGTAGTCTTGTTCCTTCATGCTGTGATCTTTGAGCCTTTGTCATTGTCTTTCCACTTAGTCTTTTATCTTGAGATCTTCAAATCATTCTTGACTTGTCTTTTCCATCTTGCGATCTTGTGTCTTTATCCACATGCTCACACTATTAATTGTTGAATAAGTCTTTGGGCATGAATATGTGGTTTTTGAACCTTTGACTTTGCTGAGTACACCGTGAGGCCACCTTCTCGAGACAAAACATAGACACGGACTAAATGGCTTTGACATTCGTCCTACATCAGTAGCGTTTTACCTCCGATCGGTGAAGACCGTTTTATGATATTAAATATCGTACCTATGATTAGGTAGATTCAATTAAGAATCTCCTTGACAAGGTTTCGTGGCTGTACTAGCTGTTCTCTTTACTCGACCGTCTCAAAGCAAGACTGCGAACATAAAGAGTGAATCAATTGGATAAATATCCGCTTGATTAAAGTCGTCAATTCAAATTCCTGGAACAAGTTTGATTCATTAAGAATCTTACCATTGTTGCTTTCCAGTTGACACAAGTTTGATTCATAAGAATATCACAAGTCACCTACCGTAGCGCTGTTTGATGTTGAACCTAGAAGGATTTCCATTCGTCACTGTGAATATTACTGAATATCACTCTGAATGTTCTAGCAAGACCATAAAGATATTACGTAGAAACCTGAAACGAGTTTGAATCAATTCAGAATCAAACCACTGTTGCTTTTCAGTTTTACATATGTTCAATTCATAAAGAATCTTGCATATGACCTACCGCAGTGCTGTTTGATGTTAACATTGGAAGGATTTCCACTCATCATTGTGAATACTAAGTAGTATCACTCTGAGTGTTCTTGCAATATCGCAAGGATATAGCGTAGGACTCTCTTTATCTTCATCCGTGTGTCCTAACGAGATTTGATTGATCTCTTGGCTCTAGACTCGATTTGTGCACTTTTAGTGGCCGGAGGCTGGAGCAGATGCCACCTATTCAATATCAACTATCTCAGAGTGAGAAAGTAAATAGAAGTCTTGTTGATCTCCGTGACAATAAAACAAACTTCTTTTGAGAGAAGCCTGAGTAGCTAGGAAAGGGTTGTGCTTCACATCACTGGGTCCATGATGAGTTTGTCTTCATGATGAGTTGACCTGGTTTCTGCCTAAGTTGTATGGAGGGCTTCTTTCTTTAGACCCTTTATCCGTACATTTCTTTTTCATTCTTCAACCCCTTCAATGCTTACCCAGACATCATTAATAGCACCTTGTTGTGATTGTTCCAGTGCTATCATCAGTACTTAGTCGGCATTCAGCTGCGTTCACATTCTACTCCATCTTTCCTAAGGACTTCTAATAATCTATTGGATTGTCCCTGGGAAGATCCCTCAGGTTCTGGTTGGATCATAGGACTTAAACCTAACCACCCTTTTGACACCAATAACATCGTGAATTAAAGATGTTGTGGGTAATCGATCGTCACCATGAGTGCTTGAGTCTTTAGATCACATTTTAATCACATTTTCTCCCCTGTCTATAATATATAAAATCGTTTGATATTAGAGATACCAAATTTGATTAAAACATATTTTGGAAAATAGTCTTGAAAATCTTCGGGAGAAAGATTTGTCAAACTTAGCATGAAATTTGGAATGCTCCCCCTCAAAAGTTGATCCAATGGAATTGTCAGTACGAGGATTTGATCCACATTAAAACTTTTGAGGATAGGAGTTGTTGAACACACAATTTTTGAAAGATTTTGAATATCATTGAGAAATTCTTGAAAAAATTGTGTTCAACGCTTTTTGAAAAATCAATTCTTTTTATCGAAAAGGTTTTTCTAAAGCATAAACTTGAGTTCATAGACGTTGAATGTCTTGACAAATCCACTCAAGTGTAAGAAGATTTAACTTCTTTTGCTAAGGGTAAGAGCACGAAATCGTACACTCCCCCGTGAATATAGTTCTGGGTTGCAATCTAAAAGTGATTACAAGCCATTGTGTTGAGCTCAAAACGTTGAATGTTTTGTGACAAGCTCAACCCGTGATAGATTGCTCTACCCATTGTTTGGAAATATTGTCCAAAATAGACAATTTCCTGTATTAAAAGAAATGACATGTTTTGAAAAATATTTACAACTTTCATTCGAGCTTTATGTACACACCCGTGTCATTATTGAGCGACATTTCTAGGTACGTCCATATTATCGATACTGAAAGACATGTCGAGAAGAATATTTTTGGATTATCAAAGATTTTTTAATTTTTAATTTTTCTTTTTCATTAATATTTACAGATAGATGTTTGATAGATGAATCAAGCAGGCTTCTTTGCCAGAACCTCCAGTTCTGCCGGAGTCAAACATCTCATACCAATTTGCCTAATTAGATACGCAAACCTCTCTTTTGAAAGAGCTTTTGTAAACAAGTCAGCTAATTGGTAATCAGTTCCAACAAAGTATAATTCAACAATACCCTTTTCAACTTGTTCCTTAATGAAGTGATATCTGACATCAATGTGCTTCGTGCGGGAATGCTGTACAGGATTGAAGGAGATGGCTATGGCAGACTTTGAGTCATAGTACATAGGTACTTTATCAAAGTGGAAGCCATAATCCATGAGTTGTGTTCTCATCCAAAGAACTTGAGCATAACACGCAGATAGAGACACATACTCCGCTTTGGTTGATGAAAGTGACGTGCAATCCTGCTTCTTGGAAGACCATCCCACAAGCTTATCTTGACCTAGAAATTGTGCACCACCAGAAGTACTTTTTCGTGTATCAAGACACCCTGCATGATCAGAATCTGAATAGGCCGTTAGAAAGAAACCGGTTTCCCTCGGATACCAGAGTCCCATGTGAATGGTATTCTTAAGGTACTGAAAGATCCGTTTAATCTCCTTGAGGTGCTTTTTAGTGGGTCATACTTGATATCGTGCACAATAACACGTAGCATGATGAATATCAGGTCTGCTTGCTGTCAAGTACATGAGGGACCCAATCATGGAACGATATCTCGTTTGATCTATGGTTAATCCCTCCAAATCAGCATCTAGGGATGTGGTTGATAATGGTGTCCCAACGGGGTCACATGATTTCATACCATGCTTTGTGATTATCTATTGACAATACTTAGCTTGGTTAATGAAGATACCACTTGGGGATTGGTGAACTTGAATTCCTAGAATGAATTTTAGTTCACCCATCATAGACATTTCAAATCTGTTGTGCATTACTTTTTCAAACCATTTTGAAAGTTTTGGGTTTGTAGACCCGAAAATAATGTCATCAACATAAATCTGCACAAGCAAAATATCATCCCTATATTTATAAGTGAACAAAGTTAAATCAATGGAACCTTTTGAGAAACCTTTGGAGACCAGAAATTTCGAGAGCTCGTCGTACCACGCCATTGGAGCTTGCTTGAGTCCATAAAGTGCTTTGTGGAGACGATACACCTTGTCAGGATAATGAGGATTGACGAATCCTTCTAGCTGCGTGACATAAACTTCTTCCTTCAAAGGACCGTTAAGAAACGCCGTCTTTACGTCCATTTGATAAACGATGAATCCCTTATGTGCAACATAAGCAAGTAAAATCCCGACCGCTTTCATTCGAGCTACTAGTGAAAATGATTCTTCAAAATCATACCCTCTTTCTGTCCATACCCTTTAGCCACTAGCCTAGATTTATTCTTGATGATTGTGTTCTCTTCATCCATCTTGTTTTTCCAGATCCATCGAAGATTTAATGGTATTACATCGTATGGTCTGTTAACAAGTTCCCAGACTTTAAGTCTTTCAAATTGTTGAAGTTCATTCGTCATCGATTCAATCCAAGCGTGATCAGCCATGGCTTCTTTGATGTTTTTCGGTTCAGCTGAACTCACGACGAGTGCGAACATACAAACATCGCCATCGGTGTTAAGCTGTCGTCTTGTGCGAACAGGCTGTGAAGGGTTACCAATTACATGAACCAAAGGATGATCTCGGGTCCAATGATGTGTTGAAGGATGTCGTTGATAGAATGTATGCATATTTGACGGATCAACATGGCGAGTAGAAGACTCTCCAGTTTCATGTACCGGTGTACCGAATGGGTTGATAAATTCGTCCTCGTCAGATAATGCATCGTCTGCTTGATTTGTGTTCTCTGGAGCAATGACAGTAGTTGTGGATGTTGTAGGAGCGATTGTTGATGTGATATTCTGAGGAGGTAAATCTGCAGCAACCGGTGTTGAAGTAGATGAAGTTGTATCCTTTTGTTGAAGATGATCGGTATCATCATTCAGATCATGAGTGACAGCGGAAGACTTTGATACAACTTGTTTCTGCCTCGTGAAATATTCATCGTACATTGGTCCATATAACATTTCCAACTCTTCAATTGTCGTGTCGACTGTCATATCAGCTCTAGGAACATTTTCTGGAACCAGCGTTGAACTTAACGGTTCATTGCTATGGTCTTGAGTTCCGAGTTCCTTGCGGTTGTGAACGGAAGTCGTTTGTCGTTGTGGATCGGGACTTAAACTGTTGTGTTCAAGTGCCATTTCTTGTAATTCATCAAATCTTATGTGAATAGTCTCGACTATCAATTTTGTTCTCTTGTTGCACACTCTATATCCCTTAGACTGAGTTGCATATCCCACAAGAATACATGCATCACCTTTCTCTTTCATCTTATCCAAATTTTCACCATCTCGAATAATGTAACAAGTACATCAAAAAACATGAAGGTGTTTGAGTGAAGGTTTTCGATCATGAATTATGTGATATGGTGTCTTTTCGTGTCTTGGGATAATTAAGGAGCGGTTTTGTGTGTAGCATGCGGTTGACAAGGCTTCTGCCTAAAAGTATAGTGGAAGTTTTGAAGCGGATAATAATGTTCGAGCAGCTTCAACCAAAGTACGGTTTCGTCTTTCAACAACGCTGTTTTGTTCGGGTGTTCGAGCAATAGATGTTTCATGTTCAATCCCTTCGGCTTCAAAATACTTTCTCAGATTTGAATTTAAAAATTCTGTACCTCTATCAGTACGAACCATTTTAACTTGAGCTTGAAGACCACGTTGTATCAGTTTAAGAAAGCTGATGAGAACTTCGGGTGTTTCATCCTTGGACCTCAAGAAGTGAGTCCATGTGTACCTTGAGTAATCATCGACAATTACCAGAATATATTTCTTTCTATTGATACTTTGAACATGCATGGGACCACATAGATCCATATGTAAAAGATCTAACCGTCCTTTAGAGCTTGGTGTAGTCTTTGTTTTGAAGCTACTTTGTTTAGCTTTACAAAGTTCACAAGAAGAAAAAAGATGATCTTTGATGAATTTCAAACTGGGAAGGCCTCTCACAATATCTTTCTTGGAAAGCAGATTGATGGTATCAAAGTTGAGATGAGAAAGACGTTGATGCCATAACCATGCCTAAGTTGTTGAAGCTTTAGCCATGAAACAAATTGGAGTTGATGAAGTTGTGTCTTGAAGTGAAATTGTGTAAAGATCAGTACCCCGTGTACCGGTAAGTAAGTCATTCCCATCATAATCACGAACAAAACATGTCTTCTTTCTGAAAAGAAACTTCCAAATCCGCATCACATAATTGACCAACCGAGAAAAGATTGTAATTAAGCCCTTCGACGTAGTATACCCTTTTGATTGTAATATTCCCCTGAACCAAATCTCCATATCCTATGATCGGTGCAAATTGATCATTTCTGAATAGGACCGTACCCAGGAACTTCTCCACGAAGTTAATTAGAAGCTTGAGATTCCCCGTCATGTGCTTCGTGCATCCGGAGTCCAGTATGAACAGATTTATTTGTATCACCTGCAGAAGAGTTAGAACAAGATGGAGCAATTGCTAAATTGGATACCACAGTAGTTGTGATTATAGAATCATTAGTGTCCTTAGTAACATTTAAAGGCATACTAACACTCAAAGTTACATTTTTTGTCCTAACTTTAGGCATCCATTTGTATCCTGGAGGACATTGATTAGTAAACCACCATTTCCAAGACTTGCTAGCAGACTCATATAATTCCTTAATGCTGCTTCTAGGGTTCTTAGTGGTGGAGTCTGATGCATTACTTTTCTTAGTGGGGGTAGCATCAGAATGGTTCACTTTATGTTTGGGTTTAATAGCTCTAATAGGCATTGCAACTTGCTTCTTAGTTCTAGTATCTACACCTTTGACTTTATTCATAGCACACATAGAATGATTTGCATTAGCACACTTTCTACATTTGACACAAGCAAATTTCACATTCATATCATTCAAATCATTCACATCATTCAAATCGTCATTACATGCGATTACAGACTTTTTATTCTTAAAAATATTCAAATTCCTAGGGTGTTCTTCTACTTCCTTCATCTTCCCTTGATTCTTGTGTTTCCAGATCTTATCATTCACTTGAGTGCTCTTAAGCTGAGGCCGGCTAACACTAGTAATGAAGACTATTCCTGTAGTAGAAGACACACGAATATTAGTGTTTCTAGAAGTCTGAGGCGATTGAGTAACTTTGTTTGTGGGCTTAGTGGTCATTCTATACATCCTTGGATTAATTACATTAGTGTGCTTAACGCTTGGTGCTATGACATTCCTTATGGGTTGATTATGTGGTAACCTTTCCTTTCCATCCATCTTGGGGGCAAACACAGGTTTTGCAAACGAGGAATTTGATAAAGTAGATGGTTTTCCCAAGATAGAGGATCTATTCTCTTTAGAGGCATTGGGTTATCTAACAACATTTTTCTTAATGCTAGGTTCCACAACTTTCCCACCCATTTTAGCAACGAGTTTCTGCAACTCTGCTATCGCTCTGTCCCTGTCTTGTAACTGAGCTTTCAACCCTTTAATTTACAAATTCTGTTCATTCATTTCTCGAAACGTTTGGGAAAGTTTTTCTTGCAATTTATTATCATGTGGAAAACTACCAACGTCTTTTTGCAAAGCAAGTTCAAGAGAATGACAATGTTTTTGAAGGAAATCAGTTTTTTGTTGAAGTAACTCAAAAGCCTTTTTATCAACATTTTCTTTACATTTCGAAAGCTCAATTTCAAGACGTTCACATTCTTTGAGCTTATCAAGATATTTGCATGCAACATCGGAATATTCATCAATATCAGCACAAGATGTAAAATAAGCACACATAACATCTTTAGAAACGCATTCTTGCAATAGTAAATCATATTCATCTGAAAAATCAGACTTCTCCATTTGAAGATCATCAATGTGTTTCTCAAGAGATTCAACATATTTTAAATCATCATACATTTCAATCCGAATGAACTCCTCAAGTTGAAGAACTGTTAGGAATTAAGAGTTCTTTCACAAGCAAGGTAATATCTTGAGGAATCGGACGTGTCCACTCAGCATTTTCACGTTTTGCCCAATCTCTTTCAATAATAAATTTAACATTATCTATGTGGTGTTTAAGAATACCTAATGTTTTCCTACTCTTGCTTTTAGATTCATCTAGAGGGAGGTAGTTTATGTATTTGTAAACATTATATTTCTTAGAGGCAAATGTTTTCTTCCATTGAATTCTCTTTTGTTTGCATTCTAAAAACACTTCCTCACGAGTTTTCTGATTTTGTTTGTTGAAAAGACCATAAAGACTATTCGCACAAGCATAATTATATGGTTTTACAAACTCCTCATTGACAAATGATCGACTATCATCATCCCAATGGGCAGTCTCTTCACTATTGGCACTAACAGGCATGCAATCAAGATCGGTCCTTTCAGTCTCATCAAGATAAAGACACGGG
Source organism: Glebionis coronaria (assembly GCA_025667525.1). NCBI lineage: Eukaryota > Viridiplantae > Streptophyta > Magnoliopsida > Asterales > Asteraceae > Glebionis > Glebionis coronaria. The sequence continues at coordinate 270,132,751 of CM046875.1, read as the reverse complement.
TTCGCAGCTTGAGCTTTGGCAAGGTACTCAGGACTTGCAAAGCTAGCTTGACCCTTAAACATCGATGGAGGTACTAGCATTCTTACGGATTGAATAGAATCATGCGTTTTATAAACAACTTTCTTCAAAAATTCGACTTGTTCTTCTAGTTTCGTTACTTTTTCGGTTTCGTTATCATATCTACTTTTGAAGTCTTGTTTTAACGCATCTACCTCTTGTTTCTTATCCTCGAGAATTTTAGCAGAATCGGTAGTGGTCATAGAGAGTTTTTGTTCAAGTTCATTAACTTTGGTATTGGCAAGGTACGTTTTTTGACGTTCATCCATTAAGAAAACATTATATTGACGCTTCTCTTTGGCTAATAACTCAAGAGTTGTATTATATTTGTTTTTAAAATCGTCCTTTTGACTTTTTAACGTACTACCCTTGTACCCCTCAAGCTCTTAGGTTTTCTGAAGAAGCTCATCTCTATAGCTTTCAGTCATCTCAGTAGATTTGATAAGAGCAGCTTTGCACTCTTCAAAATTTTGAGTGAGCGTAGCGTTTGCCTTCTTTAATTTCTTTTGACTCTTTTTATTTTCAGTGACATCTTTTTGTTAAGTAGCAATTAAATTAGCAAGCGCAATACGTTCCTATTCATCATATTCATTTGCATGTTGATCATCCTCAGACTCATTATTACACATGTCTGATGAATCAGGTGTGTTATTGCTATCAACCGTTTCCATCATACACGTGTCATTAATGGCATTGTGTAGATCACTATGCTCCTGAATATCACCAAACACATTATATTCATCAGTGTTGTGTACATTATCGATTGGCTTAGTGTCAAAGATAGGGCCATTGTCATCTTTAGTGACTTTGAGAACTTCTTCAACCTTTGCCATGTACGAGTAATGTACATCAAGCTCTTGATCAGAATCTTCATCATCAGTGTCATCAAGCATTGCTCCTTCCTCAGCAGACAATTTAACCCCTGCTTCCATCTTCTTGCATAGCAGCATCTTTTCCTTGTGATAGCTGGAGTCTCTAACCCTTTTCGGGTTCCTGCATTCCTTTGCCATATGCCCATAACCTTGGCAATTAAAACATTGAATCCCACTTTGCTGAACCATTTGACTTCCAACAGTGTCCCTATTCCCAGTAGCAGCAACAATCCTCTGAGTATCATACTTGGTAGTTTGTCGATCATACCTTGCAGAACCCTCAACATGCGTTGGATTATGTCGATCATACCTAGAAGGACTTTCACCACGTCGATGTGTGTCATACCTTGGAGGACTCTCAACATATCGGTTCTTTGTGTTAGATGATGTACGAAGATTGTTGTTGGTGGGTTTGTAGATTTTCTTGTAAGTCTTCATTATGAAAGCAATTTGTTGTTTCATCTCTCGGTTCTTTTGATCTTGGTCTTCATCACTATCTTCTTTAGATGAGGACTCAGATGGTGGTGATGGTGCTCTTGGCACTTTACCTCGAGATCTTGTGGATGATGAAGACTTAGATGATGTGGAAGATCATGGTGAAGATGATGTAGTGGAATATGACTTAGGAGCACGAGAGTTATGACCTTGAACATGTTGAGTTGTAGTCACTAAAGCAAGTGGATTAGCGGTCTTGGCAACACGTTCAACACGAATCTCATTTGCTTCATTCTGAAGTTGCTTTAAGATGTCAAAGAGTCGATGGTATGAGACCTCGTCTAACTTTTCTTGTTGTTTCACCAAAGTGACGAACCGTGTCCACTCAGGTTGAAGTTGTTGAAGAAATTGAACATTGACTTGCATGGTGGAGACTTGCAGATTATTTCTTGTCATGTCATTCATCATCTTATAAAACCTGGAGTAGTAAGAGTCAATTGATTCTCCATCCCTTGAAGTAAACTTGCCAAAAATCCAAAACAAGTTTGTTTTGACATCTTGTTTGTTGAGTGATTCTCCTTGTTGCAAGCGTTCAATAGCAGTCCACATTTCATGTGCTGTAGGGCATGCGTCAACCGTGGAGTAAATATCATCTCCAATCCCACTTAGAACCATATAGATGGCTTCCTTCTCCGCATCATGCCAAGCATAATTTTCAGGTGTGAGATCGGCTCTTGTTTCATCACGTTCACTTGCAGGTATTGGATCAGTAGTATCTGTAGCTGCTCTTGGAGGAATTGAGATTTTCTTGAATACATATGGTCCATGAGTAATACATTTCCTCAAGGCATCACCATTGGGTCTTGTATCAAGATATCGTATGAAACGTGATTGCCATTGAGCATACCTACCAGACACAAGCATTGGTGGTCTCTCTTTATTACCCGCCACCATGATATTGTTGTTTGTGACACGATACTCTTGAGTAGAATCCATATCTAGAGACTTTAAATCGATGAATTGAAAATGGATTTTAAGTAGATGTGTGTTGATTGTTGTTGTCGATGAAAAATGTTAAAATCCCCTAAAAATTGTCTTCACAAGAAACCAAAAAATCGAAGGCGAAAAATCACACGTTAAAATTTTTCACTTTTAGGTTTTTTTTGGAATAACTAACATTTTCAGAAAAATTGGGGTATTTCGGAATAATGAGGTTTTCAGAAAATCTTTCTTCGGAATAATGATGTTTTCAAAAAAATCTTCGGATAAATCTTCGGATTAATTGGGTTTTCAGAAAAATGTGAATCTTCGGAATAATCTTCGGAATAAGCAATTCTTCAGAATAATCTTCGGAGCAAGCGATTCTTCGGAATAATCTTTGGAATAATCTTCGGAATAAGCAATTCTTCGGAATAATCTTCGGAATATAGACTTCTTCGGATAAATCACTTCTTCGAAATAATGGGTTTTCAGAAAAACGTGGATCTTCGGAATAATTGATTTTTCAGAGAAATCTTCGGATAAATCTTCGGAATAAGAGGATTTTCAGAAAAATTAGACTTTTTCAGAAAAACACTTCTTCGGAATACTAAAATCTTCGGAATCTTTTTCGGAATATTGATAATTTCAAAAAAATATTTCGGAAAAACCACTTTTCAGAAAAATCCCTTTTTCAGAATATTCACTTTTTCAGAATACTCACTTCTTTAGAATATTAAACCCTTATCCGAAAATCTGTATTTTCGGAATAATAAACCCTTTTCTGAAAAACTTTTCCTGGAATGATCTTGATACAGTAAAGTAACCGTAACTCCAAAAAGAATCCAAACACCTCAAAATCTTGCGATTTTTACCACAAAAACCAAACTAAATCCCTACCAAATCGATATAAATGATTTATATCAAGATTTCTAGCCCAAAATACTAAAAAGAAATTTAATTCGGGATGATTTATATAGAAAAATCAACCAAATCAAACTAAAACCAAACAACCAAACACAATCTACCCCGTGGCGATTGATACCAAATGTTGTCCCATATTATTTAGATGATTAATGATAGAAAATAGATGAAAATAGATGGATTCCTAGAGAGAGAAAGTAGTGATAGAAAGTAGAGAGAGATGATTAACTTGTTGAATATTAGATTAGAATAATGAGAGTACTAATGACCATCCACCCTCCTAACATGCTAGGAGGGTAGTATATATAGTCCACCCACATGCGGGCTTTAATGGACTATATATTGGGCCGGGCTTGTCTTTTGGACTTTAATTAGTTTAAACCCAAGCCCGTGAACCACGACTATTTAACTATCTATTACAACGTTCTAATAAATATTACAATATAAACCTATGACCGAACATTCTTGTTTGACTCAATATTTTGAGGCTAACAATGATCTTATAATTCTTAATCTAATTTCACAAGTTAATCATCTCTCTCTCTACTTTCTCTCACTACTTTCTCTCTTTAAAATTCATATCTTTTCCATCTCATTTCTTTAATCTGTCATCATATTATTAGGGACAACAATTTGTATCAATCGCCATGGGGTAGATTTGTGTTTAGTTTGTGGTTATCATTTTGGATTTCGTGTAATTTTCATCTTAAAATCATCTCGTATCAAATTTTTTTTTTGTGTTTTTGAGCTCAAAATCTTCATACAAATGGCATACAAAGTTGTGGTAGGAATTTGTGTTCCTCATATTGGTGATTTCCACGAAATAAATTGGAAGTTATGGCTTGATTTTTGGGTAAAAATTCGTCATTTATAGTCTTTGGTTAAACAATTCGGAATTTGAAGTTTTTTTAAGTCTGGAAACAAGGGTTTTGCTGATTCTGACTTGAGTGTCTGATTGGGATATTCCGAACTAGGTCAAGGGTGGAAAAAGTGTATTCCGAACTAGGTGGGAAGAAGTGTATTCCGAACTAGGTGGGAAGAAGTGTATTCCGAACTAGGTGGGAAGAAGTGTATTCCGAACTAGGTGGGAAAAAGTGTATTCCGAACTAGGTGGGAAGAAGTGTATTCCGAACTAGGTGGGAAGAAGTGTATTCTGAACTAGGTGGGAAAAGTGTATTCCGAACTAGGTTAGTGATTAACAGATTTCGAACTAGATCATTCCCTCACAGATTCCGAAACTAGGTCAGTGATTAACAGATTCCGAACTAGTTCATTCCCTCACAGATTCCGAACTAGGTCAGTGATCACATATTCCGAACTAGGTCAGTGATCACACATTCCGAACTAGGTTTTGATCACATATTCCGAACTAGGTTTTGATCACATATTCCGAACTAAGTTTTGATCACATATTCCGAACTAGGTTTTGATCACATATTCCGAACTAGGTATTGATCACATATTCCGAATTAAGTGTAAGTTTTTGGGATTCCGAACAAGGTCAGTTTCTCATTATTCTGAACAAGGTCAGGTTTTACTATCCCGAACAAGGTGAGTCTCTCACGGATTCTGACTTAGGTTCAGGTAAAACATTCCGACTTAAAAAAAAGTGTATTCCGAACTAGGTGGGAAGAAGTGTATTCCGAACTAGGTGGGAAAAAGTGTATTTCGAACTAGGTCAGTGATTAACAGATTCCGAACTAGATCATTCCCTCACAGATTCCGAACTAGGTCAGTGATTAACAGATTCCGAACTAGTTCATTCCCTCACATATTCCGAACTAGGTCAGTGATCACATATTCCGAACTAGGTCAGTGATCACACATTCCGAACTAGGTTTTGATCACATATTCCGATCTAGGTTTTGATCACATATTCCGAACTAAGTTTTGATCACATATTCTGAACTAGGTTTTGATCACATATTCCGAACTAGGTTTTGATCACATATTCCGAATTAAGTGCAAGTTTTTGTGATTCCGAACAAGGTCAGTTTCTCATTATTCCGAACAAGGTCAGGTTTCACTATTCCGAACAAGGTGAGTCTCTCACGGATTCCGACTTAGGTTCAGGTAAAACATTCCGACTTAAAAAAAAGTGTATTCTGAACTAGGTGGGAAGAAGTGTATTCCGAACTAGGTGGGAAAAGTGTATTCCGAACTAGGTCAGTGATTAACATATTCCAAACTAGATCATTCCCTCACAAATTCCGAACTAGGTCAGTGATTAACAGATTCCGAACTAGTTCATTCCCTCACAGATTCCGAACTAAGTCAGTGATCACATATTCCGAACTAGGTCAGTGATCACACATTGCGAACTAGGTTTTGATCACATATTCCGAACTAGGTTTTGATCACATATTCCGAACTAAGTTTTGATCACATATTCCGAACTAGGTTTTGATCACATATTCCAAACTACGTTTTGATCACATATTCCGAATTAAGTGCATGTTTTTGTGATTGATAGGTGTGTAAACACCCATTCTTTTTACCACTTAATTACAATAATAACCGAGCCAAACGTGTATTTTATGTCATTTATGTCGGAATTATGCGTGGTTTGTGTTTTTGTTGTGATTTAGGACGAAATTGTGAAAAGGGGAGAAAACACGGGCATTCACGGGCTTTTATCGAAGAAAAAGACGAAAGACGAAGTCAAGAAGTCAAGAGTGCAAAAAGAACGGAAGTCCAAGACCAATTCTTAAGATTTATCGAAGAAAAAGTCAAAAGACGGAAGTTTACTAAAAGCCGAAGAACTCAAGTCTAATTTATTGAAGAATTACAAGACGAGTTCAAAGAAATCCCAAGACAAAGTCATTAAATTCCAAGATTTAAGAAGATTAAGAAGATTAAGGACTTAATCTTGTAATTAAGGAAAAGAAGAAAGAGGAGAGGAAGCTTCCTAAGCATCCCTAATCCTCCCCTATAAATAGTCATTAGGATTTACATTTCATTCTTGTTGGCTAATAGTGACAATTAGTTCTTCCAATTTTAATTACCTTGTCATTTACTTTTCATGTCACATTTAAATACTTGTCTTGCACCTTAAATACCTTTAATTTCAAGTAAGTTTCCTTTTAATTCTTGTCAATCTTTATTTTTATTGTTCATCTCCTATCTACCTTTCTTCAATCTTTGATCTTTATGTTTATGTTCATGTTCATGATCTTATTTTATTGATTTGATTAAAGTGGGTTTTGATTATTTTTGTTATATTTGTTAGTTTGATTGTTTTGGATTGTTTGTTTATGATTAGTAGATGTTATTTGTTTAGTTTGATTTAATATTTTGTTTGATTTGATTAAGTTTTGGTTAGATTCGTGTAGTTTTTTGTATCCCGTGTTCTTCGCTTGTCTGCTTATTTTTCCCAGGAAACATTCCGGATCAAGCCAAGGTTATTTTGAGTGAAGGTGTGTTTCTTGGTTATTCCGAATCAAGGGTTGTTCATCCGGAATATTAGACATTCCGGATCAGTAGTGCTTATTCGGAATAATTTATTATTCCGGATCAAGCATTTCATCCGGAATACCAAACATTCCGGATCAGCCTTTTATTCCGGATCAAGTCCACATTCTGGATCAACAGAACATTCCGGATCAACAGAACATTCCGAATCAAGGAGACATTCCGGATCAAGGACCTTAATTCGGAATAATTAATTATTCTGGATCAAAGACTTCATCCGGAATCTTCAACATTCCGGATCAAGGACCAGCTAGGATAATATTCCGGATCAAGGCATTATTCCGGATCAAGCTTAAGTATTCCGAATCAAGACTTTATTCCGGATAAGTGACAGATTCCGGATAAAGGATTTATTCCGGATCAAGGTTTTTGGTAAATATTCCGAGTGAAGAAGAACATTCCGAACGAAGGTGACATTCCGGATGAGTGATTATTCTGAACGAAGGTTTATTCCGGATGAGCTGTTTTCAGGTTCTTTTTAGTTTCAGCTTTTAATTTTCTGTTTTTAATTTTCAAGCTTTATTTTTCTCGCCTTTTTTAGTTGCACTTTAAGTTTAATTGCCTTAGATTTATTTTAGCCTTGCCTTAGTTTTAAGTTTTAGTTGCGTTTTAAGTTTGCCTTAGATAGATTTAAGTTTGCGTTATTTACGTTAAGTGTCTTTTAATTCTCGTCACGCTTTTAAATTTCTGTCATTTATTTAAAATTAGAGTTAGATTTACTTTAACGTCACTTTTAATTTAAGTCTTGCACATTTTAATTACTACAACGACACAACTATTTGTTCCACCAAAGAACGACTAAGTCACATAGTAAACCAGGATCAATTCGATTAGACCACTACTTCGAACTTTAATTTTTATATGGGCAAAAGCCTTGTATCAAATGGCACCGCTGCCGGCTCTTTTCGTAAAGATTACCGGTTTTCTGTGAGAGACGCGTTGCTTTTTGGGATCCGTTCATTCGTGAGCGTTATTTTCTTGCTTAAAAAATTCAAAAAACCATAAAAATTAAAAAATTGTTAAAAATCCATAAAAATTAAAATTTTCAAAAATCCAAAAAGATTTTATTTTTATAGTGTATATATATTCTCTTTGTATTTGGTATTGTTTTCTTTTGCCTTTGTAGGTGTATGCGTACTAGATCTTCTAATTATCAAGAGCCCGAGACTCGAGAAGATTTAAGTATGGCAGGTGTCCACAACAACAATAATCCACCGCACCTCAATAATAATAACAACAATGTTCTTCCACAGCCCGATCTTCGGACAATGGAGGAGCTTTGTCAACCTACCATGTTTGGACGAGGAGGACTGATTGCGCCGATGCAAATCACGGCTCCGGAGTTTTCGTTAAGCACCACATGATTCAGCAAGTGCAAACTAATCCATTCGCCGGAATGCCTGATGATGATGCCAACAAACACCTCGACAAATTCATTACAATCACCCAAAGCATGAAGTTGCCCGGTGCCACAATGGATGTTCTTCGCCTACAACTCTTCCCACATACTTTATCACACCACACCGAGAAATGGTTTGATCGTCTTCCAAAGAATTCTATTCATACTTGGGATGACATGACTCAACGCTTTTTGTCGCGCTACTTTCCACCATCCATGGTCATGAGCCTTCGCAATCAAATCAGCGGTTTCATGCAAGAACCCGATGAATCTCTTTTTGATGCTTGGGAAAGATATAATGTCTTGATCGATCGTTGTCCAAACCACAACATTCTCCCTGTGACCTTAATTGATACTTTATACAATGGTTTGACTTTTCGTGATCGTGATACGATTAATGCATCCGCCGGTGGCACATTTATGAAAAGGAGACCCGAGGAGTGTAGAGAGCTTATTGAGAACATGACTACTCATCATAAAAACTGGGATTCCTCCGCTTCTTTAAGGAACAACCCGAGAGTCAATGTTTCTTCTACTTCAGCAAACCCTGACATGACCGAATTTACCCGCATGATGACTGAAATGAACAAAAATATCTTGCTTCTCGCTACAAACCAACAACTAGTTAAAGCGGTAGCTAATCCTTGCGAGACATGCGGTGGTCCACACTCATACACTGATTGTCCTTCAACTCAAGGAAATCCGGAAAATGTGTATGCAGCTTATGGTAATTATTCACCGGAAAATTACCAAGCTCGACCTCAAGGGGATCGAAATTTGCTGAGTTACCGATCAAACAACTACCTTTCGCCCGGTTTTTCTCCTCAAAACCAAAACCCCGCCAACAACTACAATAGAAGAAACCAAATCCCACCTAGAGCTTCTAATCCTTATCACCCACCCGCTCAACAAGCCCCACCCATCAACCAAGATGTTGAAGCCATCATGAGAACTCAAGGAGAGCAAATCAAGAATCTACAGAGCCAAATTATCAATTTGAAAGGAGATATCACCAAGCAAGGAAATGACATAAGATCCGAGCTTCGAGATAATATACAATCCTCCTTCAGCAATCAAACGAATGATTTGAAGAATATGCTTGCTAGTTTCTTGCCCACAACTCAACCTTCTACTTTGAGTTCTCTACCATTAAACACCGTCACCAATCCGCGAGCGAATGTAAGTGCTATTACTACCCGTAGTAGAGTTACCATAGTAGGACCACCTATCCCGCCCCCATCATCTACACCTCCTCCACCACCATTTATCCCTACTCCTCCCACACCTAGTATTAGTACACCACTACCGTCTCCGTCTCGTCATGATGATGTACCCAAGAAGAATCCTTCAACATCTCAACCTTTACCTTCTACACTGTTGGAAACTCACTTTATGTGACGACATTTAAGAATTCCCGTTAGTTATCATAGTCACGCACATTTAGACTAGACTAGGCTCGTTGTAAAGTTTAGGTTGTGTGCGTGACTATATATACCCCTCCTTAGCTTCCAAGGAGGGGTGTTGATTGTCATTTGTTCATTTGGGAATACATTTCATTTTCACTTTCAACCTCTCTTCTCTCTCTCTAAGTCATCAATGGCTTCCACCACCATCTACCACCACATTAGACCACCGGATCCGATTTAGCTTTACCTTCACCACCCAAACCCAATATCCCTTATCCTTCACGGCTAGGCGAGGCCAACATGCTAACCAAGGATGACTCTCAAGTGTCGAATTTTTTGAAGATGATCTCTCAAATAAATTTCAACATTAGCCTTGTTGAAGCACTTGTCCACATGCCGAAATTTGTGAAAGCATTCAAGGAATTGCTTAACAAGAAGGAGAAGCCGATTGAGCTCGCCAACACACGCTTAAATGAAAATTGTTCTGCAGTTATTCTTAAAGAACTTCCGGAAAAACTTGGAGATCCCGGTCGTTTTATGTTGTCTTGCATCTTTAACAAAATCGAAGAATTTACTGCCCTAGCTGATCTCGGGGCCAGTATAAATTTGATGCCATTAAGTGTTTGGAAAACACTATCATTAACCAACCTTACTCCAACAAAGATGACTCTTGAACTTGAAAATCGCACTCTCGCTTACCCTGCTGGTATTGCCGAAGACGTGTTCATTAAAGTTGGCACATTTACTTTCCCGGTCGACTTTGTTGTTGTTGATTATGAAATGGACCCTCGTATTCTTTTAATACTTGGTCAGCCATTCTTAAGAACCGGACGAGCTCTAGTTGATGTTGCCAAAGGCGAGTTAATCTTAAGAGTCGGGGATGATGCCCAAGTTTTTGAAATGGGGAAGCATACAAGCAAATCCTATGGACGAGAATCAGCGAATATGATTAATGTGCTTGATGATTTTGTCGTCTACAACAATCCTCTATTCGAGTCTTGCATTGATAATCCACTTTTTCAAGATGATGCGGATGATTCTCTCTCCAATTTGGACCCTTCACCCATTTATGATTCTCCACCGATCTTTGATGCTTATGATGATGATTCTAGCTTCGATGGAGATGATTATGATGATCTTACCTCCGAGTATCCCGACATGCCCATTTATGATGATTTTGATGAGGCCGATACTCTCTCGAGTGATTCTTCTCATGATGAAGATCCTCCGCCATTACTTGATCCTACTTTGGACAATTACTCATTTGAGGAAGACTTCTCTACATTTCTCAATACATACTTCCCTCATGAGAGTGATGCACCTCCTTTAGACTTTGATGATTATCGTCTTGATCCTAATTTGGATTTGAAGAAAATTCTTTCAAAGGAGAAGCAACCGAACGACACCAACATCTGCATCACGTATGATTTGACACCTCTTTGTCCACCTTCTAAGGACGAGGTTGTGCATCTTCTTCGCGGATCTTCTTCACATTATGCTGAGCCTGAGTGCTATTTTCCCCTAAAGGAAGGTGTTCGACCCCGGTATCGATATTCATAAGCCATATCAGTATCCGTCTGATGAAATAAAAGGAAAGATTTTTGGAACTTATGACGATATGCTTGCACCTCACCATACTTGCTTCCACCGTGTTCCATCTTTACTTAAGGGAACCTTGCCTACTCTTCTTTGGCTTGCCTTGTTCGCCTTAAGCGTGTGCTATTTGATGGACGAAAACTATGTCTTTGATCCCGGTAGATGTGTTTCATGCTTCTTCCTATAGTAATCAAGGTCGAGTCAGGCTCACGACTCGGTGAACAAAAATCAAGCGCTTCTTGGGAGGCAACCCATGTATCTATCTTTTAGCTATCTTTATCCTAAGTGTAGGGGAGACCCATTGGTGTTTACTATTTCCTCTCTTCTAATATTTAGGGATTCGAGCGCTCAATGATCCACTCTTGATGATTTTTGACGACCCGTGATTCCGTGTTCCCGTCTTCCCGGTTCTATTCTAAACTCTTTTCGATTCACTATTTTATATTTCTCATTATTAAAATAGGAATCTCTTTAGTTGTCTTTTCCTTAGCAAGATTTAAACAAAGTGCACAATGTACTAAGTGTAGGGGAGTTTACTCCCACATGCTTAAACATTGAGGACAATGTTTATATTAAGTGTAGGGGGGGACTTCTATCGAAGTTAAGTGGCCTTTTCCTTGTATTTGTCCTCATTTTAACCGGAAAATCAATTTTTCGACATTTTTCAAAATTTTTGATCTATTTTGGCCTATTAGTTTTTACCTTTGTATAATTATTTTCTTTCTCTGTTAGAATAAATTTTAATAAAGTGGTATTAATTTTCAAACGTTGTGAATCTTTTGACTCAACCCGAGTTTACTCTAGCTAGTATCGTTAACGTGTTTAAGTCAAGTTTTGCTAGGCTTTTATATAGGGAGCTATAAAACGCGAAAGTATTAACTCTCACGGGTTAAGAATAAGAACTTTTCGCAAGTTCCTATAATTGATCCTAGAGAGTCGTTTATCAAGGGAACTTTAAAATGCGATTTCTAAACTTGAAAGAGTCTAAGAGTTTGCAAGATCCTATAGGCGACTCGAAAACCCAAAACATTGATTTAATAGGCTAAGCATCCACGAGTCTCATTCCTTGAGATTTTAAACTGTGGAGAACGAGAGATGATAGAGTCAATTATAAGTTTGGTATTCTTTCGTGAATTTATGTGAGTTAATTATGAGCCTATTCTCCCATCGCTTGTTAATAAATTTATCTGCAATAAATAAGGTTATACGATTTGAAATGTTACTTAGCTTCTAGCCCAAGATCGTTTAAAAGTTGCTCGGTATGGATTAGAGTTCATAGCCAAGGCATAACTTATTGAAGCGGGATGCGAAGATTGGCGAGTCCGAAAAGGTCCTAACAAGGCATGAGGGCTATATTTTGTTGCTAAAGATCCAAGTGATGTGAAGAATCATTTATCAAAGATCAATATTAAGGATCGAGACACACGACGAAAAGCAAAAACTCCCCAAAAGTCATGGAGAAGTCTATCCAAAAAGGCCCTAACAAGGTATGAGGATAAATAGATCCAAGTCCAAAAAGGAGGCGGATCGTTGTATATCAAAATCCAAAATAACCATTGGAGAAAAATGAAGAAGTCGTGGTCTAAGTATGAAGAATCTCTCAAAACTTCAAGTGAAGAAATTCCTATTATGAAGAGAAGACCATTATTTCATGAACGTCTCTCAAGGTTTGAAGTATGAAGTCGCTGCCAAATATCTGTCCGAGAAAGGTCTCAAATCGCGAAGCGAGTTATGCCAAGATATGAACTTTTTGAGGACCCGAGAAGCAGTTTTAAAAGATTTTGTCCTTTAGCTAACTATTAATTAAATCGTCCCACTTTATTTTCAGCCTTAATAACTATCGAAATAAGTCAACAATGCATCCTCGTGATCATTCAAGACAATAATAAAATATAAGAGATACACCTAGGAATAAGGGAGTCTAAGTGAATAATTGTCCCACATGAGTTCGTGTTAGTTTGCTAACTTATAATAACAATGATCTCGTTTTTAAGCTTGGTTTGGAGAAAGTGAAAACTTGAGGATGATGATCATTCATAACATTTCCAAAACCCAAGGTATGTTTTTGATTTCTTTACTTTGAATGTTTATAATTTTCTATCTCTTTAATAAAGGCCAACGTGGAATGATTACGATGGGAAATGTATCTTGCTTTGTAACTAATGCATTGCATGAGGACATTGCAATGGTCAAGTGTAGGGGATTTGATAGGTGTGTAAACACCCATCCTTTTTACCACTTAATTACAATAATAACCGAGCCAAAACGTGTAATTTATGTCATTTATGTCGGAATTATGTGTGGTTTGTGTTTTTGTTGTGATTTAGGATGAAATTGTGAAAAGGGGAGAAAACACGGGCATTCACGGGCTTTTATCGAAGAAAAAGACGAAAGACGAAGTCAAGAAGTCAAGAGTGCAAAAAGAACGGAAGTCCAAGACCAATTCTGAAGATTTATCGAAGAAAAAGTCAAAAGACGGAAGTTTACTAAAAGCCGAAGAACTCAAGTCTAATTTATTGAAGAATTACAAGACGAGTTCAAAGAAATTCCAAGACAAAGTCATTAAAGTCCAAGATTTAAGAAGATTAAGAAGATTAAGGACTTAATCTTGCAATTAAGGAAAATAAGAAAGAGGGGAGGAAGCTTCCTAAGCACTCCCTAATCCTCCCCTATAAATAGTCATTAGGATTTACATTTCATTCTTGTTGGCTAATAGTGACAATTAGTTCTTCCAATTTTAATTACCTTGTCATTTACTTTTCATGTCAAATTTAAATACTTGTCTTGCACCTTAAATACCTTTAATTTCAAGTAAGTTTCCTTTTAATTCTTGTCAATCTTTATTTTTATTCTTCATCTCCTATCTACCTTTCTTTAATCTTTGATCTTTATGTTTATGTTCATGTTCATGATCTTATTTTATTGATTTGATTAAAGTGGGTTTTGATTATTTTGGTTATATTTGTTAGTTTGATTGTTTTGGATTGTTTGTTTATGATTAGTAGATGTTATTTGTTTAGTTTGATTTAATATTTTGTTTGATTTGATTAAATTTTGGTTAGATTCGTGTAGCTTTTTGTATCCCGTGTTCTTCGCTTGTCTGCTTATTTTTCCCAGGAAACATTCCGGATCAAGCCAAGGTTTATTCTGAGTGAAGGTGTGTTTCTTGGTTATTCCGGATCAAGGGTTGTTCATCCGGAATATTAGACATTCCGGATCAGTAGTGCTTATTCGGAATAATTTATTATTCCGGATCAAGCATTTCATCCGGAATACCAAACATTCCGGATCAGCCTTTTATTCCGGATCAAGTCCACATTCCGGATCAACAGAACATTCCGGATCAACAGAACATTCCGAATCAAGGAGACATTCCGGATCAAGGACCTTTATTCGGAATAGTTAATTATTCCGGATCAAAGACTTCATCCGGAATCTTCAACATTCCGGATCAAGGACCAGCAAGGATAATATTCCGGATCAAGGCATTATTCCGGATCAAGCTTAAGTATTCCGAATCAAGACTTTATTCCGGATAAGTGACATATTCCGGATAAAGGATTTATTTCGGATCAAGGTTTTTGGTAAATATTCCGAGTGAAGAAGAATCATTCCGAACGAAGGTGACATTCCAGATGAGTGATTATTCCGAACGAAGGTTTATTCTGGATGAGCTGTTTTCAGGTTCTTTTTAGTTTCAGCTATTAATTTTTTGTTTTTAATTTTCAAGCTTTATTTTTCCCGCCTTTTTTAGTTGCACTTTAAGTTTAATTGCCTTAGATTTATTTTAGCCTTGCCTTAGTTTTAAGTTTTAGTTGCGTTTTAAGTTTGCCTTAGATAGATTTAAGTTTGCGTTATTTACGTTAAGTGTCTTTTTAATTCTCGTCACGCTTTTAAATTCCCGTCATTTATTTAAAATTAGAGTTAGATTTACTTTAACGTCATTTTTCATTTAAGTCTTGCACATTTTAATTAGTACAACGACACAACTATTTGTTCCACCAAAGAACGACTGAGTCACATAGTTAACCAGGATCAATTCGATTAGACCACTACTTCGAACTTTAATTTTTATACGGGCAAAAGCCTTGTATTAGTGATTCCGAACAAGGTCAGTTTCTCATTGTTCCGAAAAAGGTCAGGTTCTACTATTCCGAACAAGGTGAGTCTCTCAAGGATTTCGAGTTAGGTTCAGGTAAAACATTCCGACTTAAAAAAAAGTGTATTCCGAACTAGGTGGGAAAAAGTGTATTCCGAACTAGGTCAGTGATTAACATATTCCGAACTAGATCATTCCCTCATAGATTCCGAACTAGGTCAGTGATTAACAGATTCCGAACTAGTTCATTCCCTCACAGATTTCGAACTAGGTCAGTGATCACATATTCCGAACTAGGTCAGTGATCACACATTCCGAACTAGGTTTTGATCACATATTCCGAACTAGGATTTGATCACATATTGTGATCTAAGGTTTGATCACATATTCCGAACTAGGTTTTGATCACATATTCGAAACTAGGTTTTGATCACATATTCCGAATTAAGTGCAAGTTTTTGTGATTCCGAACAAGGTCAGTTTCTCATTATTCCGAACAAGGTCAAGTTCTACTATTTCGAACAAGGTGAGTCTCTCACGGATTCCGACTTAGGTTCATGTAAAACATTCCGACTTAATAAAAAGTGTATTCCGAACTAGGTGGGAAGAAGTGTATTCCGAACTAGGTGGGAAAAAGTGTATTCCGAACTAGGTCGGTGATTAACAGATTCCGAACTAGATCATTCCCTCACAGATTCCGAACTAGGTCAGTGATAACATATTCCAACCTAGGTCAGTGATCACACATTCCGAACTAGGTTTTGATCACATATTCCGCACTAGGTTTTGATCACATATTCCGAACTAAGTTTTGATCACATATTCCGAACTAGGTTTTGATCACATATTTCGAACTAGGTTTTGATCACATATTCCGAATTAAGTGCAAATTTTTGTGATTCCGAACAAGGTCAGTTTCTCATTATTCCGAACAAGGTCAGGTTCTACTATTCCGAACAAGGTGAGTCTCTCACGGATTCCGACTTAGGTTCAGGTAAAACATTCCGACTTAAAAAAAGTGTATTCCGAACTAGGTGGGAAGAAGTGTATTCCGAACTAGGTGGGAAAAAGTGTATTCCAAACTAGCTCAGTGATTAACAGATTCCAAACTAGATTATTCCCTCATAGATTCTGAACTAGGTCAGTGATTAACAGATTCCGAACTAGTTCATTCCCTCACAGATTCCAAACTAGGTCAGTGATCACATATTCCGAACTAGGTCAGTGATCACACATTCCGAACTAGGTTTTGATCACATATTCCGAACTAGGTTTTGATCACATATTTCGAACTAAGTTTTGATCACATATTCCGAACTAAGTTTTGATCACATATTCCGAACTAGGTTTTGATAACATATTCCGAATTAAGTGCAAGTTTTTGTGATTCCGAACAAGGTCAATTTCTCATTATTCTGAACAAGGTCAGGTTTTATTATTCCGAACAAGGTGAGTCTCTCACCGATTCCGACTTAGGTTCAGGTAAAACATTCCCACTTAGAAAAAAGTGTATTCCGAACTAGGTGGGAAGAAGTGTATTCCGAACTAGGTGGGAAAAAGTGTATTCCGAACTAGGTCAGTGATTAAAAGATTCCGAACTAGATCATTCCTTCACAGATTCCGAACTAGGTCAGTGATTAACAGATTCTGAACTAGTTCATTCCCTCACAGATTCCGAACTAGGTCAGTGATCACATATTCCGAACTAGGTCAGTGATCACACATTCCGAACTAGGTTTTGATCACATATTCCGAACTATGTTTTGATCACATATTCCGAACTAAGTTTTGATCACATATTCCGAACTAGGTTTTGATCACATATTCCGAACTAGGTTTTGATCACATATTCCGAATTAAGTGCAAGTTTTTGTGATTCCGAACAAGGTCAGTTTCTCATTATTCCGAACAAGGTCAGGTTCTACTATTCGGAACAAAGTGAGTCTTTCACGGATTCCGACTTAGGTTCAGGTAAAATATTCCGACTTAAAAAAAAGTGTATTCCGAACTAGGTGGGAAGAAGTGTATTCCGAACTGGGTGGGAAAAAGTGTATTCCGAACTAGGTCAGTGATTAACAGATTCCGAACTAGATCATTCCCTCACAGATTCCGAACTATGTCAGTGATTAACAGATTCCGAACTAGTTCATTCCCTCACCGATTCCGAACTAGTTCAGTGATCACACATTCCGAACTAGGTTTTGATCACATATTCCGATCTAGGTTTTGATCACATATTCCGAACTAAGTTTTGATCGCATATTCCGAACTAGCTTTTGATCACATATTCCGAACTAGGTTTTGATCACATATTCCGAATTAAGTGCAAGTTTTTGTGATTCCGAACAAGGTCAGTTTCTCATTATTCCGAACAAGGTCATGTTCTACTATTCCGAACAAGGTGAGTCTCTCACGGATTTCGACTTAGGTTCAGGTAAAACATTCCGACTTAAAAAAAAGTGTATTCCAAACTAGGTGGGAAGAAGTGTATTCCGAACTAGGTGGGAAAAAGTGTATTCCGAACTAGGTCAGTGATTAACAGATTCTGAACTAGATCATTCCCTCACAGATTCTGAACTAGGTCAGTGATTAATAGATTCCGAACTAGTTCATTCCCTCACAGATTCCGAACTAGGTCAGTGATCACATATTCCGAACTAGGTCAGTGATCACACATTCCGAACTAGGTTTTGATCACATATTCCGAACTAAGTTTTGATCACATATTCCGAACTAGGTTTTGATCACATATTCCGAACTAGGTTTTGATCACATATTCCGAATTAAGTGCATGTTTTTGTGATTCTGAACAAGGTCAGTTTCTCATTATTCCGAACAAGGTCAGGTTCTACTATTCTGAACAAGGTGAGTCTCTCACGGATTCCGACTTAGGTTCAGGTAAAACATTCCGACTTAAAAAAAGTGTATTCCAAACTAGGTGGGAAGAAGTGTATTCCGAACTAGGTGTGAAAAAGTGTATTCCGAACTAGGTCAGTGATTAACAGATTCCGAACTAGATCATTCCCTCGTAGATTCCGAACTAGGTCAGTGATTAAAATATTCCGAACTAGTTCATTCCCTCACAGATTCTGAACTAGGTCGGTGATCACATATTCTGAACTAGGTCAGTGATCACACATTCCGAACTAGGTTTTGATCACATATTCCAAACTAGGTTTTGATCACATATTCCGAACTAAGTTTTGATCACATATTCCGAACTAGATTTTGATCACATATTCCGAACTAGATTTTGATCACATATTCCGAATTAAGTGCAAGTTTTAGTGATTCCAAACAAGGTCAGTTTCTCATTATTCCGAACAAGGTCAGGTTCTACTATTTCAAACAAGGTGAGTCTCTCACGGTTTCTGACTTAGGTTCAGGTAAAACATTCCGACTTAAAAAAAAGTGTATTCCGAACTAGGTGGGAAGAAGTGTATTCCGAACTTGGTGGGAAAAAGTGTATTCCGAACTAGGTAAGTGATTAATAGATTCCGAACTAGATCATTCCCTCATAGATTCCGAACTAGGTCAGTGATTAACAGATTCCGAACTAGTTCATTCCCTCACAGATTCCGAACTAGGTCAGTGATCACATATTCCGAACTAGGTCAGTGATCTCTGATACAAAGATTTTGCTAGGTTCAATTAAGTTCTCGGTATCTTCTCAAATTGATCGCGGTTCAATAGTGGAATTATCGTTCTTGGTAACAAAGAGGGGATTGGGTTTTCTATTCAACTAAAAAGGATTAAAAGGCAAAGTTAAAAATAAATAAGGAAAACTTAAACTTAAACTAAAGGCAAGTAAATTAAAAGTGCGACTAAGGAAAAAGGCGGGAAAAATAAAGCTTAAAACTAAATGTATAAAATTACAAAAAACTGGAAATCAGTCATTCGGTATAACACATTCATCCGGAATAATCCTTTATTCGGAATACAATGCTTCATCTGGAGTAATCCATCCGGAATAAATGACTTCATCCGGAATAATGGTTCATTCGGAATAAATCATTCGTTCGGAATAATGGCTTCATCCGGAATAATGGTCATCCGGAATAATATGACTGATCCGGAATGTATGCTTGGTTCGGAATAAAACGGCTCATCCGGAATATTTTTTTCATCCGCAATAATCCATTCATGCGGAATAATTAAGAAATTGATGATTTGGAATAAAAGCTTTATTCGGAATAATTAAAATAAAAACCTTCATCCGGAATGTGGCTTCATCCGGAATAACCTACTGATCCAGAATAAAAGCTTCATTCGGAATAAATATAAGAAAAAGTGCTGGTTCAGAATCTGGGGAACAGAAAGTAAAACGAAGAGCAGGGAAGAAGGTAAAGCCACAAATTTAATCAAATCCAACCAAAATAAACCAACAGAATAAACCAAAATAGCCACTAATGATTAACAAACAATAACTAATCAAATCAAATCAATAAAACTAACACTAATGATCAAATCAATCAAAACCACTTGATTAAAATTAAGACAAACTCAAGAACACAACCATAATCAAAAGCAAAGATTAGACAAGAAAGGTAGAGGAAGATTAATTAAAAGCTTGGTTAAAATGTAAAGATTCAATAACAAGAACAACTTAAAGATTAAAGATCAAAAATTAATTTAGAGAGAGAAAGCATAAAACTTAGAGAGAGAAAACGTAAACCTATCCTACTCCTAATCTAATCCTAAAACTAACCAACCCTCTCCTAACAAATGAGGGTGGTATATATAGGAGAGAGGAGTGGTTGGTGGCTTCTCCTTTCTTTCTTTTCTTCCGTCTCGTCTTTAAAGTCTCGACTTTTGGCTCGTGATTTCTTTAAACTCGTCTTAAAATTTCTTCATTAATAAGACTTGAGTTCTTCGGCTTTATTAAACTTCCGTCTTTGGACTTTTTCTTTGATAAATCTTCAGAATAGGCCTTGGACTTCCGTTCTTTTTTTGCGCTCTTGATTTCTTGACTTCGTCTTTTGTCTTTTACTTTGATAAAAGTCCGTGAAAGCCCGTGTTTTCCTTCCTTTTCACATTTTGGTCCTAAAACACAACAAAAACACAAACCACGCATAATTCCGACATTTACGACTTAAAATACACGTTATGGTCTCGTTTTCATTATAATTAAGTGGTAAAAGGATGGGTGTTTTCACACCTAATAAATCCCCTACACTTGACCATTGTAATGTCCTCATGCAATGCCTTAATCACAAAGCAAGGTTACACTTTTCATCACAATCAATCCACATTGGCCTTTATTAAAGAGATAGAAAATAACAAAACAAGTAAAGAAATCAAAGACTCACCTTAGGGTTTTGGAATGTCATGAATAATTATCATCCTCAAGTTTCACGTTTCCCATACCAAGCTTAAAAACGAGATCATTGTTATTATAAGTTAGTAAACTAACATGAACTCATGTGGGTCAACTATTTACTTAGACTCCCTTATTCCTAGGTGTATCTCTTATATTTTATTGTTTGTCTTGAATGATCACGAGGATGCATTGTTGACTTATTTCGATAGTTATTAGGCTGAAAATAAAGTAGGACGATTTAATCAATAGTTAGCTAAAGGACAAAATCTTTTAAAACGGCTTCTCGGGACCTCATGAAGTTCATATCTTGGCATAACTCGCTTCACGATTTGAGACCTTTCTCGGACCGATATTTGGCAGTGAATTCATACTTCAAATCTTGAGAGACGTTCATGAAATAATGGTCTTCTCTTCATAATAGGAATTGCTTCACTTGAAGTTTTGAGAGATTCTTCATATTTGGACCACGACTTCTTCATTTTTCTCCAATCATTAATTTGGACTTTGATATACATCGATCCACCTCCTTTTAGGACT
Organism: Glebionis coronaria; assembly: GCA_025667525.1. Classification (NCBI taxonomy): domain Eukaryota; kingdom Viridiplantae; phylum Streptophyta; class Magnoliopsida; order Asterales; family Asteraceae; genus Glebionis; species Glebionis coronaria. The sequence continues at coordinate 270,111,657 of CM046875.1, read as the reverse complement.
TGGATCTATTTATCCTCATACCTTGCTAGGGTCTTTTCGGATAGACTTCTCCATGATCTTTAGGGGAGTATTTGCTTTCGTCATGTGTCTCGATCCTTCATATTGATCTTTGATAAATGATTCTTCACATCACTTGGGATATTTAGCAACAAAATGTAGCCCTCATGCCTTGTTAGGGCCTTTTCAGACTCGCCAATCTTCGCATCCCGCTTCAATAAGTTATGCCTTGGCTATGAACTCTAATTAATATCGAGCAACTTTTAAACGATATTGGGCTAGAAGCTAAGTAACTTTTCAAATCGTGCAACCTTATTTATTCCAGATAAATTTATTAGCAAGCGATGGGAGAATAGGCTTAATCAACTCATATAAATTCACGAAAGAATACCAAACTTATAATTGACTCTATCATCTCTCGTTCTCCACAGTTTTTAAAATCTCAAAGAATGAGACTCGTGGATGCTTAGCCAATTAAATCAATGTTTTGGGTTTTCGAGTCGCCTATAGGATCTTGCATCTTCTTAGACTCTTTCAAGTTTAGAATTTGTGTTTTAAAGTTCCCTTGATAAACGACTCTCTAGGATCAATTATAGGAACTTGCGAAAAGTTCTTGTTCTTAACCCGTGAGAGTTAAGACCTTCGCGTTTTAAAGCTCCCTATATAAAAGCCTAGCAAAACTTGACTTAAACACGTTAAGGATACTAGCTAGAGTACCTTAGATAAGTAAACTCGGGTTGAGTCAAAATATTCATGACTTTGAAAAATTTAAAACCACTTTATTAAGCTTTATTTTAGCAAGAAAAGTAAATAACGATAACAAAGGAAAAACTACTAGGCCAAAATAGATTAAAAACTTTTGAAAATGTCGAAAAATCAAATTTTACGGTTAAAATGAGGACAAATACAAGGAAAAGACCACTTAACTTCGATAGAAGTCCCCCTATACTTGATATAAACATTGTCCTCAATGTTTAAGCATGTGGGAGTAAACTCCCCTACACTTAGGACATTGTGCACGTTGTTTAAATCTTGCTAAGGAAAAGACAACTAACGAGATTCCTATTTTAATATTTGAGAAATATAAAATAGTGAATCGAAAAGAGTTTAGGATAGAACCGGGAAGACAGAAACACGGAGTCACGGGTCGTCAAAAATCATCAAGAGTGGATCATTGAACGCTCGAATCCCTGCATATGATAAGAAAGAAAACAAGAAACACCAACGGGGATCCCCCTACACTTATGATGAAAACAGATAAAGATAGATAACCGGGTTGCCTCCCGAAGAGCACTTGTTTAAGTTTACCGAGTCACGAGCCTGACTCGTCCCCGAATTAAATGGTCCATGGGGAAGCCTCGAATGTAATACCGGGATCAAAGACCTTGTCCTCGTTCCCGGAGGATTTTAATAAAGGAGAGGCCGGAGGATAAGTTTTGAAAGGTAGAAAAGTCCTTTCAACATACGAGAAGTATGTGAAGTCTTGATCCACGGAAGGTGGGGTGGGTAAAGGAGACAAATTGTCATCCCCCAAAGACAATGGATGGTCACTATTCGGCAAAGCCGTAAAGGTATCAATCATAGAATGGTCATTGTCACCTCCCAGTCAAAGCACTCATCCTCATTTCCAGGTATGAAACGAGGAGAGTAAAAGCGATACATCACCCGCTTGGGTGTGCACGCGGTAGGATGGGGTGGCAATATAATATGAGAAGTATGAGAACAATTACCTTCCACCTGCGTAGAGTCAAGTATTTCCACCTCTGCGATAGAAGGAGGCATGGCTAACAAAGTATGCTCATTAATAGCAAGAGAAACAGGGCTATCAATGTCCTCAATCCCTTCGTCAAAGAGGGGATTCACCTCACTAGATATGTAGGCCTCATCAAAATCAAATAAAGGGTTCGAATAAATCTTGAAAGTTTCTTTCGGAACGTCTTCATCGGATAGTGACTCGTCATCACTAGAAGTAAAATCATCATCTTGATCAAAAAGAGGATTAGATAAAGCTAAAGAATTATCTCCCAAAGTGTTGGTGGAAGGAACATCATCATTAAGAGCGACCTCTTCCGTAAGCTCCTTAAAAGTTAGTACATCACAAACCTCATCAAAGAATTTATCAAGACCAAAATCACTAATCTCACTCGAAGTATCACAATCCTTAGAGGCATTGGGGATATTAAGAGAGGGAAGTGAAATTGCGCTAGGACATTGAGCAACTAGATCATTCCAAGAAATAGTATTCTCGTTGTCATCACCATCATAATAGTATGGACGCACAAGAGGAGGGGTATAATCACTAACATTAGATACTTGCTCTTGTTGCTGTCGCTTTTCCTCCTCCCTAACTTCTTTTAGCAGAACAACGGCTTCTTGAAGTTGCAAAATAATGGCTTGTGTTTCGTCATTCAAAGTAGTGAGTTGTTGGGCAATACGAATTCTCTGAGAGGATTGATGATTGAGGGTGGGATGTGGGGGCTCACAGTTATGAAAACCAGAATTATAGCACGGATGTAAAACCCGCATGCTTTTACCATGAATAGTGCCCTTAAGATCGTACGTCCTAGATTAAAACTTACCCTATTTAGTATTGATCACATTCATGTGCTAATAATCAAGCAAGTGCATACGTGTATGACATGATAAGTATCGATTACGTACAAACTCATGATAAACAGTTAATAGATATTTCACGTGAACATAATTAAATCATGATCACCATTTTAAAACACGAACTAAAATAATTACGTAAGTACTTAATTACGAGTGTAAATAATACGATAAACTACATGATAAAATAAACAGAAACACTTTAAACACGAACACGTTTAACCACGAACGAACACGAAACATCGGGACACGAGAAAAGGTACGGGTACCCCATGTGGGGCCCCATACCCACGACACACATAACAAGGTGGGCTAAGCCCATGGACTTTTACAAGAAAATGGGGGGGGGGGGGGGTTATGGTAACTTTTCATTTCATTTTACATTTCAAGCAAAATAAACATTTAACCTAAAAAGGTTTTCTCTCCTTCCTTTTTGTCCTCTTTGTGCCGCCACCCTAAGACCACCATAGGTGGTTGATTGGTTGATTTTGATCTTGAAAACCATTGCTATAAACCGTGTTTGTTCATCCTCTTCCAAGCTACGTATTGGTATATCATTCTAAACCTTTCTTTTTAATTCTTTTTAAATCTTTGATTATTTCATGAACATGTTATTGTTATTCTTATTAAAACATGATAATTAAACATAGATCTAACATGTTTTGGGGTTAATTAAAATCAAAGGTTGTTATATGAGGGTGTTTGTTTTTGGCCGCCTAGTATAACCAACCCGAGGGGGTTCGGTTTGCTTTTAGCCGCCACCACCAAGACCATTTTGGTCTTGGTTGGTGCATGTGGGACCCACGGCAGCAAGGGGACACAAGTACCCCGAGTTGGCTCGGGGTACGGTGTCGAGTTCATGCCCGATTCATGGTTCGTTGGTTAAATCATGATTTATGCTACATGTTAATATTATGAATTATGAACTTAGGATATAAATTAATTAATAACATGAGATATTAATTAAACCATGACTTAGGTTATTTCTTAATTATTAATTTAGCATGATATTAATTTAACCTAAGTATTTTTATGTTATAAGTTATAATTAATTAATTATTTAAAACATGCTTATAATTAATTAATTTAGACATGACTTAGGTTATATTATTAATACATATTAATATACATTTTAACCTAAGTAATTTATTCCATTTTAATTAAAACATGTTATACTTTAATTAAAATGCTTAACCTATAGTTTAATTAAAATGCATGAAATAATAATTAAACTATACACTATATCATATGACTTAAGAAATAAGCTTATAAACACTTAGACTTATATTTTAGCTTATGCAACCAGCTTAATTCTAATTATGGAAACTTCTATTTATAGAAACTTAATTAAATAAGGCAACTAATCTAATCATGGAAACCTTCTATATATGGAAACTTATTTAATTAAGGCAGCTGATCTATTTTTGAAAACTTTCTATTTTTAGAAACTGATCTATTTTAAGCAGTGAATTCTATTTTTGGAAACTTTCTATTTTTGGAAACTTTCTATTTTTGGAAACTTTCTATTTTTGGAAACTTTCTATTTTTGGTAACTTTCTATTTTTGGAAACTTTCTATTTTTGGAAACTTTCTATTTTTGGAAACTTTCTATTTTTGGAAACCTTCTATTTTTGGAAAGTTACTTATTATTACACAGTAAGTATAATAATACATGAATTACCAGTAATACTTTATCAGATTAATCAGAGTATAAGGTAAACACAGATAGGGCTTTAAACAGTAAACCATGACCTAAAACATACAAAGTAAGCTAAGATGAGACATAAAAACCAGTACGTAATCAGTGATTCGATACTTATACACGTGTGTATTCATGTAGCGTTAGTGATCCAGAAGTAGGAGTCTTTCTTCCGTTCTTTCACTGGACTTGAGGTACGGATTCCCGTCCTTTCAGTATGGACATTCTTTCCTTATTAGGATTTCCCCGTATGCAGCCAACTGTTTTCCCCAGTATTTGTTTTATTGTTTTGAACTGCTTATGTTTAATTAGCATAATCTATAGCCATATACAAGCATGACCAGTTTCACCTAGTTATGGAGGTACCATAACCATAACATTGGAGGCACCAATGTTATGACTTCCCCACGGCGGAGTGATTGCTCGTGGCGTCCCTTTCAGTTTTGGCCTTATTATTATATCATGTGGGGCGTATGGGTGCATCCTAGTTACATGTTTTATTCAGTATTTCATGGTGAATGTGGTGTGTGCCTTGCATCCTTCACAAGGAGTTGATCCCTCCTACCCAGACCAGTATATTAATTAGAGGCATCCCCTCTAATCAGCATGATGAGGTCACCCCTCTAAGTATTCATGCACGTGACCTTTTCATGATCTATATGGGCTATGGTATATATATGTTAAAACAGTTTTCATAAGATAAACATAAGGCTTTTCAAACTATAAAACCAGTTTTCTCAATACTTAACCAGTCTACTCAGAACTTAGTCTTCCGCTGTTATATGTTACATGCTTATCCTATTTCATGCTATATTGTACATCCGTGCACTGACCGTCTTGCTCAGCCGTTTTCCTTTTCATGTTCCCAAAACGGCAGGTACTCAGGGACGCTCGTAGATCTCAAACGTACGTGCATATGGACTGGAAGCTTTACTGTCTTTCTTTACTTTATGCATTTCCTTTACTTTAATACAGCTTGCAATGGACATTGTTTCGTCCTTTCCTTTTACAGTATTTATGTTTGTGTGTGATGAGCTCTACTTTGGGGTTACCGATGTTTGATTCTGGTATTTCCCTTTTATGGTCAAATAATGCTTAGACATTTATCCTTGTATGCTTTGATGACAGGCCATGATTATGCGTAAGATTCCATTTCCAAAATGGGGTGTTACAATTATGGTATCAGAGCCAAGGCTTCGACCTGTAGGCTCTCAAATATTACCCGTGATTAGTGGGTAGTCACTACGGTCTTCCTAGAACTGACAGTTGTTTTCATGCATTTATCATTTTTAAGCATACATATACATGTCATTGTTACAGGGTTTTTGACTAAGTAATGGTTGGTACAGGACTGGCCCTATTTAGTCGCATGTGTTTTATCGAAACTTTTAGATTTGGGACCGACCCATAGGCGTCCCCTCGATATGACTTTTGTTTTGAGTGAACTGACCAGAGGCGTTCACTCTCGAGCATCAAAAGTTTTCATAAAACTGCATCATGCATTCATACAAAAAATTTCTTGCATAAAATTTTTCTCGTGAAATTTTTGGTATAAATTTTTTTTTTCATGTATATATATAATTTATATTTTATGTTTTGAACTGTTAATCATATGTTTTATGTTATACTGTCAGATGGTTCTCACACGCGAGCAAGAGCAGCTCAATGCTGCAATTCAGGCTGTCATGCAAGCCTTGCTTCTTCAACTGAGGAATGACATCCGTGCTGAAGTCCAAGCTGCCAACAATCAGCAGCAGCAGAATCAGGCACCTCCTCCTCCTCCTCCAGTGACACTAGCAGTATGGCTGGAAAGATTCAACAAGCTCCGTCCTAGAGCTTTTGAAAAGAATGATAGCCCCAGCGATGCTGAAAGCTGGTTGACTCATATCGAGAAGATTTTCAATGCTATGGGCTGTGACCCCGCATACAAGGCGAGATTGGCATGCTACCGGTTTGAAGGCGATGTACTCAGCTGGTGGCTAGCCTTGACGCAGTCGGAAGGAGGTGATGATTGGGTCGCTGGTTTGACATGGGCCCAATTCAAGGAGAGAGTGATGGAGCAGTTCTTTCCCAAGGCAGAGCAGGACAAGCTCAAGCGAGAGTACCATGGGATACGACAGAGAGCGGGCGAGAATAGCAACGAATTCATGCAGCGCTTTCTTCGCTTAGCTGGTTTCCTGGGAGCAGCAGCTGGTACTCCTGAGGACCAGGCCACCACTTTAGGTGGGCACTTCGCACCTCGGTCGCGAACAATCTGGTGTGTGCTACGTTCAATACAGTAGCACAAGTGGCCGACGCAGCAAGGAAGCTAGAGATGCTGCAGGAACGAGATGAGTTCGGGGAAGCTGAAAGACCCGACAAGAGGTAAACATTTTGTATTCAAACGGTAACCAAACCGCATCCTATCATTATATGTTCAATAATCATCTCTTAAACTGTATCTTCTAGGCAGAAAACTGGGGACCGGTCTCAGCCGGCTACTCAGCAGCAGCCTCATCAGCCCAAAGGAAACGGTCACACTAACGACCGTTCTGTTGTGGAAAGGCGTAGCGGTAATGATAATTACCGTAACAACGCTGGACACTTCAACAACAGCAGGTCCTACTATTTACGCATCTTCTTATGATTTCATGTTATATCTCTCATGCTCACACTATATTAACCTCTACCAGGAACCACGGTAACGGGAAGGACCAGAACCACAGGGGTTCGCAGCCTAACCGTTCAGCTATCACTGGTGAACATCTTATGATGCATATGTCTTATACTCGTGCATATACTTTATCTTAACACATTTTGTCGTCAGCAGGCCCTCAGCAAGCAAGGACTCCTGCTGGAGGATTCACTCATCCTCTTTGCAATACTTGCCATCGCAGACACCCTGGCCCATGTCGTCGTGATTCCGACGCGTGCTTCAAGTGCGGTCTCCCTGGCCATCGTATGAGAGATTGCCGTAAGGGTGAGATGGAGGGTACCTCGGGTCATGCTGATAATAAGCCGCCTCCTACCACTGGGCGTGTCTACACGACATCTCACGATCAGGCAAACAAATCTACAGGTACCATTACTGGAATTTTGTATATGTACGGCCAAGCTGCATGTGTTCTTTTCGACACGGGTGCCACTCACTCAGTTATTTCCACTACATATGCTAAGAACATCAGGACACTTCCCTTGCCATTAGAAAATAGGCTTACCATTTCCACGCCTTTGAGGGACTCTGTATTAATAACTCATGTATACAAGAGTCTTCCTCTAGAGTTTGACGATAAAGCTCGTGCAGTAGATGCACTTCCCCTAGACATGATTGAGTTCGATATGATTCTCGGCATGGACTGGTTATCCAAGCACCATGCTACCATAGACTGCCACTCATATCGGGTGATCTTCGGCGACATTAATGCACCAGAGTACATTCATAACGGGTTCATACCCGGACGGTCTGTACAAGTCATATCTACCTTACAAGCACGTGCATTACTGTCACATGGCTGTGAGGGTTATCTAGCTACGGTTCACGACATGGATGCTAAATCCCCATCGATTCAGGATCAACCAGTAGTTTCGGAATTTCAAGACGTCTTCCCAGCTGAACTCCCTGGCATACCACCTGCACGAGAAGTGGAGTTCAACATCGACCTTGTTCCAGGAGCTGAACCAATCTCTAAGGCTCCGTATCGTATGGCTCCCATAGAGCTAAAAGAACTGAAGGACCAACTGCATGAACTTCTTGAGCGAGGGTTCATTAGACCAAGCGCATCTCCATGGGGCGCACCGGTCTTGTTCGTTAAGAAGAAGGACGGCAGCATGCGACTTTGCATAGACTACGTGAACTTAATAAGATTACCATCCGCAATAGATATCCACTGCCACGTATAGATGATCTGTTTGACCAACTTCAAGGAGCCAAACACTTCTCAAAGATCGATCTAAGGTCAGGCTACCATCAGCTAAGGGTTAAAGAGCAGGATATTGCCAAGACTGCTTTTCGTACCCGCTATGGCCATTATGAGTTTGTAGTCATGCCATTCGGCCTGACTAATGCTCCAGCATTATTCATGGATCTGATGAACAGAATCTTCCATGAATTCCTTGATAAGTTTGTCATTGTATTCATCGATGACATCCTGATTTTCACAAAGTCCACGGAGGAACACGAAGACCATCTTCGTACGGTACTACAGATTCTTCGTCAGAAGCAGCTGTATGCGAAATTCTCCAAGTGTGAGTTCTGGTTAAACAAAGTGGCATTCTTAGGTCACATTGTATCAGCAGAAGGGATCACTATGGACCCAGCGAAGGTTGAGGCTATCACTAAATGGCCAAGACCAACGTCAGCGACAGAAGTCCGCAGTTTCTTGGGCTTAGCTGGATATTATCGCAGATTCGTGGAGAACTTTTCCTTTTTGGCACTACCTCTCACCAAACTGATGCGAAAAGGAGAGAAATTCGTCTGGACGGAAGAACGAGAGAAGAGCTTCGAAGACCTATAGCAGAAGTTAGTATCTGCACCTATTCTTACTCTCCCATCTGGTACAGGTGGATTTCAGATCTACAGCGAAGCATCGGGGAAGGGACTGGGCTGTGTTCTCATGCAACATGGGAAAGTGATCGCGTATGCTTCACGGCAGCTTAAGCCCTATGAAGAAAACTACCCTACGCATGACCTGGAACTTGCTGCAGTGGTGTTCGCATTGAAAATATGGAGGCACTACTTATACGGAGAATCATGCGACATTTTCACGGATCACAAGAGCTTGAAGTATATCTTCACTCAACGTGAATTGAACATGAGACAAAGGAGATGGTTGGAACTGTTGAAGGATTATGATATTAACCTACAGTATCATCCCGGAAAGGCTAATGTAGTAGCAGATGCACTCAGCAGAAAGTCCGGAATGATCAACGGCATTGAAATCAAGGAACAAAACATAAGAGACTTGGAGCGGCTAGACATCAAAATCATGGTACGTGGGCAACACGGATACTGGGCGAATCTTAGAGTAGAACCCGAGTTACTGTCTAGGATCAAGGAAGCTCAGAAGGATGATGGAGAAATATGGGCGATAATTCAGAATTTGGAGAAGCAGACAGAATTCAGAATGGACGCAGACGGTATCGTTTGGCAGGGCATGAGACTTTGTGTTCCTGACAATCAAAAGAACTCCGGGAAGCATTGTTAGCTGAAGCTCACAGCTCCCCATTTTCTATACATCCTGGGTCGACAAAAATGTACCATGACATCAGACAGTACTTTTGGTGGAGTGGTATGAAACAAGATGTAGCCACTTATGTCTCCAAATGTCTTACCTGCTAGCAGGTTAAGATTGAGCATCAGCGATCGGGCGGTCTCCTTCAACCGTTGGATATTCCAGAGTGGAAGTGGGACAAAATCACCATGGATTTTGTTACCGGTCTTCCGCCTACCAAGAAGAAGCACGATGCCATTTGGGTCATCGTCGATCGACTCACCAAATCAGCTCATTTCTTACCGATACGCAAGGAAGATCTGGTAAGTAAACTCGCAGATACTTACAGAAGGGAGATCATGAGACTCCATGGTGCTCCCTCCAGCATCGTCTCAGACAGAGATCCTCGTTTCACGTCGCGATTCTGGAAAGGTCTACAAAACGCTTGGGGTACACAACTTAAACTGAGTATGGCCTTTCATCCTCAAACGGACGGACAGTCGGAGCGAACAATTCAGACATTGGAAGATATGTTAAGGTCGTGTGCGTTGGAATGGACAGGTGATTGGGACGATTACATCTGTTTGGTCGAGTTTGCATACAACAACAGCTGGCACGCAAGTATCAAATGTGCTCCTTTCGAAATGTTGTATGGCAGGAAGTGTCGCGCTCCAATCTGCTGGGATCAAGTGGGAGAGCGAACACTCGAAGGACCAGAAATTATAGAAATGACCAATGAGAAGATCGAAGTAGCTAAGCAGAAGCTGCAGGAAGCACGGTCACGTCAGAAGAGTTACGCTGATAAGCATCGTAGGGACATACATTTTAATGTGGGAGACCACGTCTTCCTCAAGGTTTCGCCGGCGCGTAGTGTTAAACGCTTCGGGATCAAAGGGAAACTCAGTCCTCGTTTCATCGGACCGTTTGATATCATTGAACGAATCGGTGAAGTATCTTACCGATTGGCGTTACCTCCTCAGCTTTCGCACGTGCATAACGTGTTTCATGTGTCCTTACTCAGAGGGTACAAGTATCATCCCCTTCACATGGTTCAGTATCCACTGGAACAGATACGTGAAGATCTCACTTTTATAGAGGAACCCGAACGAGTTCTTGACAGGCAAGAACGAGTCATGAGAAGGAAGACGATTCCATTCGTCAAAATTCTTTGGAGGGACCATACCGAGCGGGAAGCCACTTGGGAAACAGAGGAGTCTATCCGGGCTTCTTACCCTCACTTCATATTTTGAGTTCGGGTATGTTACTTCTTTCCAGTTTACTTTATCTATAATTCGGGGACGAATTATTCTTTTTAGGGGGGAAGAATTGTAAAACCCGCATGCTTTTACCATGAATAGTGCCCTTAAGATCGTACGTCCTAGATTAAAACTTACCCTATTTAGTATTGATCACATTCATGTGCTAATAATCAAGTAAGTGCATACGTGTATGACATGATAAGTATCGATTACGTACAAACTCATGATAAACAGTTAATAGATATTTCACGTGAACATAATTAAATCATGATCACCATTTTAAAACACGAACTAAAATAATTACGTAAGTACTTAATTACGAGTGTAAATAATACGATAAACTACATGATAAAATAAACAGAAACACTTTAAACACGAACACGTTTAACCACGAACGAACACGAAACATCGGGACACGAGAAAAGGTACGGGTACCCCATGTGGGGCCCCATACCCACGGAACACATAACAAGGTGGGCTAAGCCCATGGACTTTTACAAGAAAAGGGGGGGGGGGGGGGGGGGTTATGGTAACTTTTCATTTCATTTTACATTTCAAGCAAAATAAACATTTAACCTAAAAAGGTTTTCTCTCCTTCCTTTTTGTCCTCTTTGTGCCGCCACCCTAAGACCACCATAGGTGGTTGATTGGTTGATTTTGATCTTGAAAACCATTGCTATAAACCGTGTTTGTTCATCCTCTTCCAAGCTACGTATTGGTATATCATTCTAAACCTTTCTTTTTAATTCTTTTTAAATTTTTGATTATTTTCATGAACATGTTATTGTTATTCTTATTAAAACATGATAATTAAACATAGATCTAACATGTTTTGGGGTTAATTAAAATCAAAGGTTGTTATGAGGGTGTTTGTTTTTGGCCGCCTAGTATAACCAACCCGAGGGGGGTTAGGTTTGCTTTTAGCCGCCACCACCAAGACCATTTTGGTCTTGGTTGGTGCATGTGGGACCCACGGCAGCAAGGGGACACAAGTACCCCGAGTTGGCTCGGGGTACGGTGTCGAGTTCATGCCCGATTCATGGTTCGTTGGTTAAATCATGATTTATGCTACATGTTAATATTATGAATTATGAACTTAGGATATAAATTAATTAATAACATGAGATATTAATTAAACCATGACTTAGGTTATTTATTAATTATTAATTTAGCATGATATTAATTTAACCTAAGTATTTTTATGTTATAAGTTATAATAAATTAATTATTTAAAACATGCTTATAATTAATTAATTTAGACATGACTTAGGTTATATTATTAATACATATTAATATACATTTTAACCTAAGTAATTTATTCCATTTTAATTAAAACATGTTATACTTTAATTAAAATGCTTAACCTATAGTTTAATTAAAATGCATGAAATAATAATTAAACTATACACTATATCATATGACTTAAGAAATAAGCTTATAAACACTTAGACTTATATTTTAGTTTATGCAACCAGCTTAATTCTAATTATGGAAACTTCTATTTATAGAAACTTAATTAAATAAGGAAACTAATCTAATCATGGAAACCTTCTATATATGGAAACTTATTTAATTAAGGCAGCTGATCTATTTTTGGAAACTTTCTATTTTTAGAAACTGATCTATTTTAAGCAGTGAAAACTATTTTTGGAAACTTTCTATTTTAGGAAACTTTCTATTTTTGGAAACTTTCTATTTTTGGAAACTTTCTATTTTTGGTAACTTTCTATTTTTGGAAACATTCTATTTTTGGAAACTTTCTATTTTTGGAAACTTTCTATTTTTGGAAACCTGCTATTTTTGGAAAGTTACTTATTATTACACAGTAAGTATAATAATACATGAATTACCAGTAATACTTTATCAGATTAATCAGAGTACAAGGTAAACACAGATAGGGCTTTAAACAGTAAACCATGACCTAAAACATACAAAGTAAGCTAAGATGAGACATAAAACCCAGTACGTAATCAGTGATTCGATACTTATACACGTGTGTATTCATGTAGCGTTAGTGATCCAGAAGTAGGAGTCTTTCTTCCGTTCATTCACTGGACTTGAGGTACGGATTCCCGTCCTTTCAGTATGGACATTCTTTCCTTATTAGGATTTCCCCGTATTCAGCCAACTGTTTTCCCCAGTATTTGTTTTATTGTTTTGAACTGCTTATGTTTAATTAGCATAATCTATAGCCATATACAAGCATGACCAGTTTCACCTAATTATGGAGGTACCATAACCATAACATTGGAGGCACCAATGTTATGACTTCCCCACGGCAGAGTGATTGCTCGTGGCGTCCCTTTCAGTTTTGGCCTTATTATTATATCATGTGGGGCATAAGGGTGCATCCTAGTTACATGTTTTATTCAGTATTTCATGGTGAATGTGGTGTGTGCCTTGCATCCTTCACAAGGAGTTGATCCCTCCTACCCAGACCAGTATATTAATTAGAGGCATCCCCTCTAATCAGCATGATGAGGTCACCCCTCTAAGTATTCATGCACGTGACCTTTTCATGATCTATATGGGCTATGGTATATATATGTTAAAACAGTTTTCATAAGATAAACATAAGGCTTTTCAAACTATAAAACCAGTTTTCTCAATACTTAACCAGTCTACTCAGAACTTAGTCTTCCGCTGTTATATGTTACGTGCTTATCCTATTTCATGCTATATTGTACATCCGTGCACTGAGCGTCTTGCTCAGCCGTTTTCCTTTTCATGTTCCCAAAACGGCAGGTACTCAGGGACGCTCGTAGATCTCAAACGTACGTGCATATGGACTGGAAGCTTTACTGTCCTTCTTTACTTTATGCATTTCCTTTACTTTAATACAGCTTGCAATGGACATTGTTTCGTCCTTTCCTTTTACAGTATTTATGTTTGTGTGTGATGAGCTCTACTTTGGGGTTACCGATGTTTGATTGCGGTATTTCCCTTTTATGGTCAAATAATGCTTAGACATTTATCCTTGTATGCTTTGATGACACGCCATGATTATGCGTAAGATTCCATTTCCAAAATGGGGTGTTACAACGGATGTGGCTCATAGTAAGTCATCGGTTGAGAAGAATTAGAACACGGATTTGGTTCATAATAATCCATCGGTGAAGAAAATTGAGGACACGGATTTGGTTCATAATAATTCATTGGCTGACAATAAGAAGTATCGTGAGGGCCCCCACAATTTTGGCAACATGGGTATGGAGAAAAACCCGTTGAGTTTTGTGGATCGCTGTTTCCATTGTCATAATTGTAACCCGGTTCTTGCCCGTGACCATACGGGTATCGAACCGGACACGAAACATGCCAATGAGAATCACTTCCACAATAGATGCAAGGGGGAATAGGAGGTGGATTAGAAAAGGACGAATTAGTCGAGTTGCACGATGGACAAAATCCGAATTGTGTATTATCGATATCGTTTCTGCACCGCTCACATGTACACCATTGACATGAGTCGTTCCCGTATAATCGTCTCCCACACCCGACGCAATGGACATAAGGATCCATAAAGAAAAATAGATAAGCAAGAAGAATATTTTTGGTGCAAGACTTTGAAAAAGAGATGCTTTTTATGATTTTACAAATGTTTTTGGGATTTTTGAAATTTTTTGACATGAAAAATAACGTTCACGAGTGAACGGATCCCAAAATCCAACGCGTCTCTCACAAAAAAACCGTTAATCTTCACGAAAAGAGCCGGCAGCGGCGCCATTTGATACAAAGATTTTGCTAGGTTCAATTAAGTTCTCGGTATCTTCTCGAATTGATCACGGTTCAATAGTGGAATTATCGTTCTTGGTAACAAAGAGGGGATTGGGTTTTCTATTCTACTAAAAAGGATTAAAAGGCAAAGTTAAAAATAAATAAGGCAAACTTAAACTTAAACTAAAGGCAAGTAAATTTAAAGTGCGACTAAGGAAAAAGTCGGGAAAAATAAAGCTTAAAACTAAATGTATAAAATTACAAAAAACTGGAAATCACTCATTCGGAATAACATATTCATCCGGAATAATCCTTTATTCGGAATACAATGCTTCATCCGGAATAATCCTTCATCCGGAATAAATTGCTTCATCCGGAATAATGGTTCATCCGGAATAAATCATTCGTTCGGAATAATGGCTTCATCCGGAATAATGGTTTATCCGGAATAAATTGCTCATCCGGAATAATATGACTGATCCGGAATGTATGCTTGGTTCGGAATAAAACGGCTCATCCGGAATATTTCTTTCCTCCAGAATAATCCATTCATGCGGAATAATTAAGAAATTGCTGATTCGGAATAAAAGCTTTATTCGGAATAATTAAAATAAAAACCTTCATCCGGAATCTGGCTTCATCCGGAATAACCTACTGATCCGGAATAAAAGCTTCATTCGAAATAAATATAAGAAAAAGTGCTGGTTCGGAATATGAGGAACAGAAAGTAAAACGAAGAACAGGGAAGAAGATAAAGCCACGGATTTAATCAAATCCAACCAAAATAAACCAAAAGAATAAACCAAAATAGACACTAATGATTAACAAACAATAACTAATCAAACCAAAGCAATAAAACTAACACTAATGATCAAATCAATCAAAACCCACTTGATTAAAATTAAGAAAAACTCAAGAACACAACCATAATCAAAAGAAAAGATTAGACAAGAAAGGTAGAGGAAGATTAATTAAAAGCTTGGTTAAAATGTAAAGATTCAATAACTAGAACAACTTAAAGATTAAAGATCACAAATTAATCTAGAGATAGAAAGCATAAAACTTAGAGAGAGAAAACATAAACCTATCCTACTCCTAATCTAATCCTAAAACTAACCAACCCTCTCCTAACAAATGAGGGTGGTATATATAGGAGAGAGGAGTGGTTGGTGGCTTCTCCTTTCTTTCTTTTCTTCCGTCTCGTCTTTAAAGTCTCGACTTTTGGCTCGGGATTTCTTTAAACTCGTCTTGAAATTTCTTCATTAATAAGACTTGAGTTCTTCGACTTTATTAAACTTCCGTCTTTGGACTTTTTCTTTGATAAATCTTCAGAATAGGCCTTGGACTTCCGTTCTTTTTTTGCACTCTTGATTTCTTGACTTCGTCTTTTGTCTTTTACTTTGATAAAGGCCCGTGAAAGCCCGTGTTTTCCTTCCTTTTCATATTTTGGTCCTAAAACACAACAAAAACACAAACCACGCATAATTCCGACATTTACGACTTAAAATACACGTTATGGTATCGTTTTAATTATAATTAAGTGGTAAAAGGATGGGTGTTTTCACACCTATCAATCACACATTCCGAACTAGGTTTTGATCACATATTCCGAACTAGGTTTTGATCACATATTCCGAACTAAGTTTTGATCACATATTCCGAACTAGGTTTTGATCACATATTCCGAACTAGGTTTGGATCACATATTCCGAATTAAGTGCAAGTTTTTGTGATTCCGAACAAGGTTAGTTTCTCATTATTCCGAACAAGATCAGGTTCTACTATTCCGAACAAGGTGAGTCTCTCACGGAATCCGACTTAGGTTCAGGTAAAACATTCCGACTTAAAAAAAAGTGTATTCCAAACTAGGTGGGAAGAAGTGTATTCCGAACTAGGTGGGAAAAAGTTTATTCCGAACTAGGTCAGTGATTAACAGATTCTGAACTAGATCATTCCCTCACAGATTCTGAACTAGGTCAGTGATTAACAGATTCCGAACTAGTTCATTCCCTCACAGATTCCGAACTAGGTCAGTGATCACATATTCCGAACTAGGTCAGTGATCACACATTCCGAACTAGGTTTTGATCACATATTCTGAACTAAGTTTTGATCACATATTCCGAACTAGGTTTTGATCACATATTCCGAACTAGGTTTTGATCACATATTCCGAATTAAGTGCATGTTTTTGTGATTCCGAACAAGGTCAGTTTCTCATTATTCTGAACAAGGTCAGGTTCTACTATTCTGAACAAGGTGAGTCTCTCACGAATTCCGACTTAGGTTCAGGTAAAACATTCCGAATTAAAAAAAAGTGTATTCCGAACTAGGTGGGAAGCAGTCTATTCCGAACTAGGTGGGAAAAAGAGTATTCCGAACTAGGTCAGTGATTAACAGATTCTGAACTAGATCATTCCCTCATAGATTCTGAACTAGGTCAGTGATTAACAGATTCCGAACTAGTTCATTCCCTCACAGATTCCGAGCTAGGTCAGTGATCACATATTCTGAACTAGGTCAGTGATCACACATTCCGAACTAGGTTTTGATCACATATTCCGAACTAGGTTTTGATCACATATTCCGAACTAAGTTTTGATCACATATTCCGAACTAGATTTTGATCACATATTCCGAACTAGGTTTTGATCACACATTCCGAATTAAGTGCAAGTTTTTGTGATTCCGAACAAGGTCAGTTTCTCATTATTCCGAACAAGGTCAGGTTCTACTATTTCGAACACGGTGAGTCTCTCACGGATTCCGACTTAGGTTCAGGTAAAACATTCTGACTTAAAAAAAAGTGTATTTCGAACTAGGTGGGAAGAAGTGTATTCCTAACTAGGTGGGAAAAATTGTATTCC
Organism: Glebionis coronaria; assembly: GCA_025667525.1. Classification (NCBI taxonomy): domain Eukaryota; kingdom Viridiplantae; phylum Streptophyta; class Magnoliopsida; order Asterales; family Asteraceae; genus Glebionis; species Glebionis coronaria. The sequence goes on along the minus strand of CM046875.1, from coordinate 270,094,322 downwards.
GAACTAGGTCAGTGATTAACAGATTCCGAACTAGATCATTCCCTCACAGATTCCGAACTAGGTCAGTGATAACATATTCCGAACTAGGTCAGTGATCACACATTTCGAACTAGGTTTTGATCACATATTCTGAACTAGGTTTTGATCACATATTCCGAACTAAGTTTTGATCACATATTCTGAAATAAGTTTTGATCACATATTCCGAACTAGGTTTTGATCACATATTCCGAATTAAATGCAAGTTTTTGTGATTCCGAACAAGGTCAGTTTCTCATTATTCCGAACAAGGTCAGGTTCTACTATTCCGAACAAGGTGAGTCTCTCACGAATTCTGACTTAGTTTCAGGTAAAACATTCCGACTTAAACAAAAAAAGTGTATTCCGAACTAGGTGGGAAGAAGTGTATTCCGAACTAGGTGGGAAAAAGTGTATTCCAAACTAGGTCAGTGATTAACAGATTCCGAACTAGATCATTCCCTCACAGATTTTTAACTAGGTCAGTGATTAACAGATTCCGAACTAGTTCATTCCCTCAAAGATTCCGAACTAGGTCAGTGATCACATATTCCGAACTAGGTCAGTGATCACACATTCCGAACTAGGTTTTGATCACATAATCCGAACTAGGTTTTGATCACATATTCCGAACTAAGTTTTTATCACATATTCCGAACTAGGTTTTGATCACATATTCCGAACTAGGTTTTGATCACATATTCCGAATTAAGTGCAAGTTTTTGTGATTCCGAACAAGGTCAGTTTCTCATTATTCCGAACAAGGTCAGGTCTACTATTCCGAACAAGGTGAGTCTCTCATGGATTCCGACTTAGGTTCAGGTTAAACATTCCGACTTAAACAAAAAAAGTGTATTCCAAACTAGGTGGGAAGAAGTGTATTCCGAACTAGGTGGGAAAAAGTGTATTCCGAACTAGGTCAGTGATTAACAGATTCCGAAATAGATCATTCCCTCACAGATTCCGAAATAGGTCAGTGATTAACAGATTCCGAACTAGTTCATTCCCTCACAGATTCTGAACTTGGTAAGTGATCACATATTCCAAACTAGGTCAGTGATCACACATTCCAAACTAGGTTTTGATCACATATTCCGAACTAGGTTTTGATCGCATATTCCGAACTAAGTTTTGATCACATATTCTGAACTAGGTTTTGATCACATATTTAGAACTAGGTTTTGATCACATATTCCGATTTAAGTGCAAATTTTTGTGATTCCGAACAAGGTCAGTTTCTCATTAATCCGAACAAGGTCGGGTTCTACTATTCTGAACAAGGTGATTCTCTCACGGATTCCGACTTAGGTTCAGGTAAAACATTCCGACTTAAAAAAAAGTGTATTCCGAACTATGTGGGAAGAAGTGTATTCCGAACTAGGTGGGAAAAAGTTTATTCCGAACTAGGTCAGTGATTAACAGATTCCGAACTAGTTCATTCCCACACACATTCCGAACTAGGTCAGTGATCACATATTCTGAACTAGGTCAGTGATCACACATTCTGAACTAGGATTTGATCACATATTCCGAACAACGTTTTGATCACATATTCCGAACTAAGTTTTGATCACATATCCCGAACTAGGTTTTGATCACATATTCCGAACTAGGTTTTGATCACATATTCGGAATTAAGTGCAAGTTTTTGTGATTCCGAACAAGGTCAGTTTCTTATTATTCCGAACAAGGTCAGGTTCTACTATTCCGAACAAGGTGAGTCTCTCACGGATTCTGACTTAGGTTCAGGTAAAACATTCCGACTTAAAAAAAGTGTATTCCAAACTAGGTGGGAAGAAGTGTATTCCGAACTAGGTGGGCAAAAGTGTATTCCGAACTAGGTCAGTGATTAACATATTCCAAACTAGATCATTCCCTCATAGATTCCGAACTAGGTCAGTGTTTAACAGATTCCAAACTAGTTCATTCCCTCACAGATTCCGAACTAGGTCAGTGATCACATATTCCAAACTAGGTCAGTGATCACACATTACGAACTAGGTTTTGATCACATATTCCGAACTAGGTTTTGATCACATATTCCGAACTAGGTTTTGATCACATATTCCGAACTAAGTTTTGATCACATATTCCAAACTAGGTTTTGATCACATATTCCGAACTAGGTTTTGATCACATATTCTGAATTAAGTGCAAGTTTTTGTGATTCCGAACAAGGTCAATTTCTCATTATACCGAACAAGGTCAGGTTCTACTATTCCGAACAAGGTGAGTCTCTCAAGGATTCCGAATTAGGTTCAGGTAAAATATTCCGACTTAAAAAAAGTGTATTCCGAACTAGGTGGGAAGAAGTGTATTCCGAACTAGGTGGGAAAAAGTGTATTCCGAACTAGGTCAGTGATTAACAGATTCCGAACTAGATCATTCCCTCACAGATTCCGAACTAGGTCAGTGATTAACAGATTCCGAACTAGTTCATTCCCTCACAGATTCTGAACTAGGTCAGTGATCACATATTCCAAACTAGGTCAGTGATCACACATTCCGAACTAGGTTTTGATCACATATTCCGAACTAGGTTTTGATCACATATTCTGAACTAAGTTTTGATCACATATTCCGAACTAGGTTTTGATCACATATTCCGAACTAGGTTTTGATCACATATTCCAAATTAAGTGCAAGTTTTTGTGATTCTGAACAAGGTCAGTTTCTCATTATTCCGAACAAGGTCAGGTTCGACTATTCCAAACAAGGTGAGTGTCTCACGGATTCCGACTGAGGTTCAGGTAAAACATTCCGACTTAAAAAAAAGTGTATTCCGAACTAGGTGGGAAGAAGTGTATTCCGAACTAGGTGGGAAAAAGTGTATTACGAACTAGGTTAGTGATTAACAGATTCCGAACAAGATCATTCCCTCACAGATTCCGAACTAGGTCAGTGATTAACAGATTCCTAACTAGTTCATTCCCTCACAGATGCTGAACTAGGTCAGTGACCACATATTCCGAACTAGGTCAGTGATCACACATTCCAAACTAGGTTTTGATCACATATTCCGAACTAGGTTTTGATCACATATTCCGAACTAAGTTTTGATCACATATTCCGAACTAGGTTTTGATCACATATTCCGAACTAGGTTTTGATCACATATTTTGAATTAAGTGAAAGTTTTTGTGATTCCGAACTCAGTCTCTCATTATTCCGAACAAGGCCAGGTTCTACTATTCCGAACAAGGTGAGTCTCTCACAAATTCCGACTTAGGTTCAGGTAAAACATTTCGACTTAAAAAAAAGTGTATTCCGAACTAGGTGGGAAGAAGTGTATTCCAAACTAGGTGGGAAAAAGTGTATTCCGAACTAGGTCAGTGATTAAAAGATTCCAAACTAGATCATTCCCTCACAGATTCCGAACTTGGTCAGTGATTAACAGATTTCGAACTAGTTCATTCCCTCAAAGATTCCGAACTAGGTTAGTGATCACATATTCCGAACTATGTCAGTGATCACACATTCCGAACTAGGTTTTGATCACATATTCCGAACTAGGTTTTGATCACATATTCCGAACTAAGTTTTGATCACATATTCCAAACTAGGTTTTGATCACATATTCCGAACTAGGTTTTGATCACATATTCCGAATAAAGTGCAAGTTTTTGTGATTCCGAACAAGGTCAGTTTCTCATTATTTAGAACAAGGTCAGGTTCTACTATTCCGAACAAGGTGAGTCTCTCACGGATTCTGACTTAGGTTCAGGTAAAACATTCCGACTTAAATAAAAAAGTGTATTCCGAACTATGTGGGAAGAAGTGTATTCCGAACTAGGTGGGAAAAAGTGTATTCCGAACTAGGTCAGTGATTAACAGATTCCAAACTAGATCATTCCCTCACAGATTCGGAACTAGGTCAGTGATTAACAGATTCCGAACTAGTTCATTCCCGCACAGATTCTGAACTAGGTCAGTGATTACATATTCCGAACTAGGTCAGTGATCACACATTCTGAACTAGGTTTTGATCACATATTTTGAACTAGGTTTTGATCATATATTCTGAACTAAGTTTTGATCACATATTCCGAACTAGGTTTTGATCACATATTCCGAACTAGGTTTTGATCACATATTCCGAATTAAGTGCAAGTTTTTGTGATTCCGAACAAATTCAGTTTCTCATTATTCCGAACAAGGTCAGGCTCTACTATTCCGAACAAGGTGAGTCTGTCACGGATTCCGACTTAGGTTCAGGTAAAACATTCCGACTTAAAAAATGTGTATTCCGAACTAGGTGGGAAGAAGTGTATTCCGAACTAGGTGGGAAAAAGTGTATTCCGAACTAGGTCAGTGAATAACATATTCCGAACTAGATCATTCCCTCACAGATTCCGAAGTAGGTCGGTGATTAACAGATTCCGAACTAGTTCATTCCCTCACAGATTCCGAACTAGGTCAGTGATCACATATTCCGAACTAGGTCCGTGATCACACATTCCGAACTAGGTTTTGATCACATATTCCGAACTAGGTTTTGATCACATATTCCGAACTAAGTTTTGATCACATATTCCGAACTAGGTTTTGATCACATATTCCAAACTAGGTTTTGATCACATATTCCCAATTAAGTGCAAGTTTTTGTGATTCCGAACAAGGTCAATTTCTCATTATTCCGAACAAGGTCAGGTTCTACTATTACGAACAAGTTGAGTCTCTCACGGATTCCGACTTAGGTTCAGGTAAAACATTCCGACTTAAAAAAAGTGTATTTCGAACTAGGTGTTAAGAAGTATATTCCGAACTATGTGGGAAAAAGTGTATTCCGAACTAGGTTAGTGATTAACAGATTCCGAACTAGTTCATTCCTTCACAGATTCCAAACTAGGTCAGTGATTAACAGATTCCGAACTAGTTCATTCCTTCACAGATTCCGAACTTGGTCAGTGATCACATATTTCAAACTAGGTCAGTGATCACACATTCCGAACTAGGTTTTGATCACATATTCCGAACTAGGTTTTGATCACATATTCTGAACTATGTTTTGATCACATATTTCGAACTAGGTTTTGATCACATATTTCGAACTAGGTTTTGATCACATATTCCGAATTAAGTGCAAGTTTTTGTGATTCCGAACAAAGTCAGTTTCTCATTATTCCGAACAAGGTCAGGTTCTACTATTCCGAACAAGGTGAGTCTGTCACGGATTCCGACTTAGGTTCAGGTAAAACATTCCGACTTAAAAAATGTGTATTCCGAACTAGGTGGGAAGAAGTGTATTCCGAACTAGGTGGGAAAAAGTGTATTCCGAACTAGGTCAGTGATTAACATATTCCGAACTAGATCATTCCCTCACAGATTCCGAACTAGGTCGGTGATTAACAGATTCCGAACTAGTCCATTCCCTCACAGATTCCGAACTAGGTCAGTGATCACATATTCCGAACTAGGTCAGTGATCACACATTCCGAACTAGGTTTTGATCACATATTCCGAACTAGGTTTTGATCACATATTCCGAACTAAGTTTTGATCACATATTCCGAACTAGGTTTTGATCACATATTCCAAACTAGGTTTTGATCACATATTCCCAATTAAGTGCAAGTTTTTGTGATTCCGAACAAGGTCAATTTCTCATTATTCCGAACAAGGTCAGGTTCTACTATTCCGAACAAGGTGAGTCTCTCATGGATTTCGACTTAGGTCCAGGTAAAACATTCCGTCTTAAAAAAAAGTGTATTCTGAACTAGGTGGGTAGAAGTGTATTCCGAACTAGGTGGGAAAAAGTGTATTCCGGACTAGGTCAGTGATTAACAGATTCTGAACTAGATCATTCCCTCACAGATTCCGAACTAGGTCAGTGATTAACAGATTCCGAACTAGTTCATTCCCTCACAGATTCCGAACTAGGTCAGTGATCACATATTCCAAACTAGGTCAGTGATCACACATTCTGAACTAGGTTTTAATCACATATTCCGAACTAGGTTTTGATCACATATTCCGAACTAAGTTTTGATCACATATTCCGAACTAGGTTTTGATCACATATTCCGAATTAGGTTTTGATCACATATTCCGAATTAAGTGCAAGTTTTTGTGATTCCGAATAAAGTCAGTTTCTCATTATTCCGAACAAGGTCAGGTTCTACTATTCTGAACAAGGTGAGTCTCTCAGGGATTTCGACTTAGGTTCAGGTAAATCATTCTGACTTAAAAAAAGTGTATCCGAACTAGGTGGGAAGAAATGTATTCCGAACTAGGTGGGAAAAAGTGTATTCCAAACTAGGTCAGTGATTAACAAATTCCGAACTAGATCATTCCCTCACAGATTCCGAACTAGGTCAGTGATTAACAGATTCCGAACTAGTTCATTCCTTCACAGATTCCGAACTAGGTTAGTGATCACATATTCCGAACTAGGTCAGTGATCATACATTCCAAACTAGATTTGATCACATATTCCGAACTAGGTTTTGATCACATATTCCGAACTAAGTTTTGATCACATATTCCGAACTAGGTTTTGATCACATATTCGGAACTAGGTTTTGATCACATATTCCAAATTAAGTGCAAGTTTTTGTGATTCCGAACAAGGTCAGTTTCTCATTATTCCGAACAAGGTCAGGTTCTACTATTCCGAACAAGTTGAGTCTCTCACGGACTCCGACTTAGGTTCAGGTAAAACATTCCCACTTAAAAAAAAGTGTATTTCGAACTAGGTGGTAAGAAGTGTATTCCGAACTATGTGGGAAAAAGTGTATTCCGAACTAGGTTAGTGATTAACAGATTCCGAACTAGATCATTCCCTCACAGATTCCGAACTAGGTCAGTGATTAACAGATTCCGAACTAGTTCATTCCTTCACAGATTCCGAACTTGGTCAGTGATCACATATTTCAAACTAGGTCAGTGATCACACATTCTGAACTAGGTTTTGATCACATATTCTGAACTAGGTTTTGATCACATATTCTGAACTAAGTTTTGATCACATATTCCGAACTAGGTTTTGATCACATATTCCGAACTAGGTTTTGATCACATATTCCGAATTAAGTGCAAGTTTTTGTGATTCCGAACAAAGTCAGTTTCTCATTATTCCGAACAAGGTCAGGTTCTACTATTCCGAACAAGGTGAGTCTGTCACGGATTCCGACTTAGGTTCAGGTAAAACATTCCGACTTAAAAAATGTGTATTTCGAACTAGGTGGGAAGAAGTGTATTCCGAACTAGGTGGGAAAAAGTGTATTCCGAACTAGGTCAGTGATTAACATATTCCGAACTAGATCATTCCCTCACAGATTCCGAACTAGGTCGGTGATTAACAGATTCCGAACTAGTCCATTCCCTCACAGATTCCGAACTAGGTCAGTGATCACATATTCCGAACTAGGTCAGTGATCACACATTCCGAACTAGGTTTTGATCACATATTCCGAACTAGGTTTTGATCACATATTCCGAACTAAGTTTTGATCACATATTCCGAACTAGGTTTTGATCACATATTCCAAACTAGGTTTTGATCACATATTCCCAATTAAGTGCAAGTTTTTGTGATTCCGAACAAGGTCAATTTCTCATTATTCCGAACAAGGTCAGGTTCTACTATTCCGAACAAGTTGAGTCTCTCACGGATTCCGACTTAGGTTCAGGTAAAACATTCCGAATTAAAAAAAAGTGTATTTCGAACTAGGTGGTAAGAAGTGTATTCCGAACTATGTGGGAAAAAGTGTATTCCGAACTAGGTTAGTGATTAACAGATTCCGAACTAGTTCATTCCTTCACAGATTCCGAACTAGGTCAGTGATTAACAGATTCCGAACTAGTTCATTCCTTCACAGATTCCGAACTTGGTCAGTGATCACATATTTCAAACTAGGTCAGTGATCACACATTCCGAACTAGGTTTTGATCACATATTCCGAACTAGGTTTTGATCACATATTCTGAACTATGTTTTGATCACATATTTCGAACTAGGTTTTGATCACATATTCCGAACTAGGTTTTGATCACATATTCCGAATTAAGTGCAAGTTTTTGTGATTCCGAATAAAGTCAGTTTCTCATTATTCCGAAAAAGGTCAGGTTCTACTATTCCGAACAAGGTGAGTCTCTCACGGATTTCGACTTAGGTCCAGGTAAAACATTCCGTCTTAAAAAAAAGTGTATTCTGAACTAGGTGGGTAGAAGTGTATTCCGAACTAGGTGGGAAAAAGTGTATTCCGGACTAGGTCAGTGATTAACAGATTCTGAACTAGATCATTCCCTCACAGATTCCGAACTAGGTCAGTGATTAACAGATTCCGAACTAGTTCATTCCCTCACAGATTCCGAACTAGGTCAGTGATCACATATTCCAAACTAGGTCAGTGATCACACATTTTGAACTAGGTTTTAATCACATATTCCGAACTAGGTTTTGATCACATATTCCGAACTAAGTTTTGATCACATATTCCGAACTAGGTTTTGATCACATATTCCGAACTAGGTTTTGATCACATATTCCGAACTAGGTTTTGATCACATATTCCGAATTAAGTGCAAGTTTTTGTGATTCCGAATAAAGTCAGTTTCTCATTATTCCGAACAAGGTCAGGTTCTACTATTCCGAACAAGGTGAGTCTCTCACGGATTTCGACTTAGGTTCAGGTAAATCATTCTGACTTAAAAAAAGTGTATCCGAACTAGGTGGGAAGAAATGTATTCCGAACTAGGTGGGAAAAAGTGTATTCCAAACTAGGTCAGTGATTAACAAATTCCGAACTAGATCATTCCCTCACAGATTCCGAACTAGGTCAGTGATTAACAAATTCCGAACTAGTTCATTCCTTCACAGATTCCGAACTAGGTTAGTGATCACATATTCCGAACTAGGTCAGTGATCATACATTCCAAACTAGATTTGATCACATATTCCGAACTAGGTTTTGATCACATATTCCGAACTAAGTTTTGATCACATATTCCGAACTAGGTTTTGATCACATATTCCGAACTAGGTTTTGATCACATATTCCGAATTAAGTGCAAGTTTTTGTGATTCCGAACAAGGTCAGTTTCTCATTATTCCGAACAAGGTCAGGTTCTACTATTCCGAACAAGTTGAGTCTCTCACGGATTCCGACTTAGGTTCAGGTAAAACATTCCGACTTAAAAAAAGTGTATTTCGAACTAGGTGGTAAGAAGTGTATTCCGAACTATGTGGGAAAAAGTGTATTCCGAACTAGGTTAGTGATTAACAGATTCCGAACTAGATCATTCCCTCACAGATTCCGAACTAGTTCATTCCTTCACAGATTCCGAACTTGGTCAGTGATCACATATTTCAAACTAGGTCAGTGATCACACATTCCGAACTAGGTTTTGATCACATATTCCGAACTAGGTTTTGATCACATATTCTGAACTATGTTTTGATCACATATTTCGAACTAGGTTTTGATCACATATTCCGAACTAGGTTTTGATCACATATTCCGATATAAGTGCAAGTTTTTATGATTCCGAATAAAGTCAGTTTCTCATTATTCCGAAAAAGGTCAGGTTCTACTATTCCGAACAAGGTGAGTCTCTCACGGATTTCGACTTAGGTCCAGGTAAAACATTCCGTCTTAAAAAAAGTGTATTCTGAACTAGGTGGGTAGAAGTGTATTCCGAACTAGGTGGGAAAAAGTGTATTCCGGACTAGGTCAGTGATTAACAGATTCCGAACTAGATCATTCCCTCACAGATTCCGAACTAGGTCAGTGATTAACAGATTCCGAACTAGTTCCTTCCCTCACAGATTCCGAACTAGGTCAGTGATCACATATTCCAAACTAGGTCAGTGATCACACATTCTGAACTAGGTTTTGATCACATATTCCGAACTAGGTTTTGATCACATATTCCGAACTAAGTTTTGATCACATATTCCGAACTAGGTTTTGATCACATATTCCGAACTAGGTTTTGATCACATATTCCGAATTAAGTGCAAGTTTTTGTGATTCCGAATAAAGTCAGTTTCTCATTATTCCAAACAAGGTCAGGTTCTACTATTCCGAACAAGGTGAGTCTCTCACGGATTTCGACTTAGGTTCAGGTAAAACATTCTGACTTAAAAAAAAGTGTATGCGAACTAGGTGGGAAGAAGTGTATTCCGAACTAGGTGGGAAAAAGTGTATTCCAAACTAGGTCAGTGATTAACAAATTCCGAACTAGATCATTCCCTCACAGATTCCGAACTAGGTCAGTGATTAACAGATTCCGAACTAGTTCATTCCTTCACAGATTCCGAACTAGGTTAGTGATCACATATTCCGAACTAGGTCAGTGATCACACATTCCAAACTAGATTTGATCACATATTCCGAACTAGGTTTTGATCACATATTTCGAACTAAGTTTTGATCACATATTCTGAACTAGGTTTTGATCACATATTCCGAACTAGGTTTTGATCACATATTCCGAAATAAGTGCAAGTTTTTGTGATTCCGAACAAGGTCAGTTTCTCATTATTCCGAACAAGGTCAGGTTCTACTATTCCGAACAAGGTGAGTCTCTCACGGATTTCGACTTAGGTTCAGGTAAATCATTCTGACTTAAAAAAAGTGTATCCGAACTAGGTGGGAAGAAATGTATTCCGAACTAGGTGGGAAAAAGTGTATTCCAAACTAGGTTAGTGATTAACAAATTCCGAACTAGATCATTCCCTCACAGATTCCGAACTAGGTCAGTGATTAACAAATTCCGAACTAGTTCATTCCTTCACAGATTCCGAACTAGGTTAGTGATCACATATTCCGAACTAGGTCAGTGATCATACATTCCAAACTAGATTTGATCACATATTCCGAACTAGGTTTTGATCACATATTCCGAACTAAGTTTTGATCACATATTCCGAACTAGGTTTTGATCACATATTCCGAACTAGGTTTTGATCACATATTCCGAACTAGGTTTTGATCACATATTCCGAATTAAGTGCAAGTTTTTCTGATTCCGAACAAGGTCAGTTTCTCATTATTCCGAACAAGGTCAGGTTCTACTATTCCGAACAAGTTGAGTCTCTCACGGATTCCGACTTAGGTTCAGGTAAAACATTCCGACTTAAAAAAAAGTGTATTTCGAACTAGGTGGTAAGAAGTGTATTCCGAACTATGTGGGAAAAAGTGTATTCCGAACTAGGTTAGTGATTAACAGATTCCGAACTAGATCATTCCCTCACAGATTCCGAACTAGGTCAGTGATTAACAGATTCCGAACTAGTTCATTCCTTCACAGATTCCGAACTTGGTCAGTGATCACATATTTCAAACTAGGTCAGTGATCACACATTCCGAACTAGGTTTTGATCACATATTCCGAACTAGGTTTTGATCACATATTCTGAACTATGTTTTGATCACATATTTCGAACTAGGTTTTGATCACATATTCCGAACTAGGTTTTGATCACATATTCCGATATAAGTGCAAGTTTTTATGATTCCGAATAAAGTCAGTTTCTCATTATTCCGAAAAAGGTCAGGTTCTACTATTCCGAACAAGGTGAGTCTCTCACGGATTTCGACTTAGGTCCAGGTAAAACATTCCGTCTTAAAAAAAGTGTATTCTGAACTAGGTGGGTAGAAGTGTATTCCGAACTAGGTGGGAAAAAGTGTATTCCGGACTAGGTCAGTGATTAACAGATTCCGAACTAGATCATTCCCTCACAGATTCCGAACTAGGTCAGTGATTAACAGATTCCGAACTAGTTCCTTCCCTCACAGATTCCGAACTAGGTCAGTGATCACATATTCCAAACTAGGTCAGTGATCACACATTCTGAACTAGGTTTTGATCACATATTCCGAACTAGGTTTTGATCACATATTCCGAACTAAGTTTTGATCACATATTCCGAACTAGGTTTTGATCACATATTCCGAACTAGGTTTTGATCACATATTCCGAATTAAGTGCAAGTTTTTGTGATTCCGAATAAAGTCAGTTTCTCATTATTCCAAACAAGGTCAGGTTCTACTATTCCGAACAAGGTGAGTCTCTCACGGATTTCGACTTAGGTTCAGGTAAAACATTCTGACTTAAAAAAAAGTGTATGCGAACTAGGTGGGAAGAAGTGTATTCCGAACTAGGTGGGAAAAAGTGTATTCCAAACTAGGTCAGTGATTAACAAATTCCGAACTAGATCATTCCCTCACAGATTCCGAACTAGGTCAGTGATTAACAGATTCCGAACTAGTTCATTCCTTCACAGATTCCGAACTAGGTTAGTGATCACATATTCCGAACTAGGTCAGTGATCACACATTCCAAACTAGATTTGATCACATATTCCGAACTAGGTTTTGATCACATATTCCGAACTAAGTTTTGATCACATATTCTGAACTAGGTTTTGATCACATATTCCGAACTAGGTTTTGATCACATATTCCGAAATAAGTGCAAGTTTTTGTGATTCCGAACAAGGTCAGTTTCTCATTATTCCGAACAAGGTCAGGTTCTACTATTCCGAACAAGGTGAGTCTCTCACGGATTCCGACTTAGGTTCAAGTAAAACATTCCGACTTAAAAAAAAGTGTATTCCGAACTAGGTGGGAAGAAGTGTATTCCGAACTAGGTGGGAAAAAGTGTATTCCGAACTAGGTTAGTGATTTACAGATTCCGAACTAGATCATTCCCTCACAGATTCCGAACTAGTTCAGTGATTAACAGATTCCGAACTAGTTCATTCCCTCACAGATTCCGAACTAGGTCAGTGATCACATATTCCGAACTAGGTCAGTGATCACACATTCCGAACTAGATTTGATCACATATTCCGAACTAGGTTTTGATCACATATTCCGAACTATGTTTTGATCACATATTCCGAACTAGGTTTTAATCACATATTCCAAACTAGGTTTTGATCACATATTCCAAATTAAGTGCAAGTTTTTGTGATTCCGAACAATGTCAGTTTCTCATTATTCCCAACAAGGTCAGGTTCTACTATTCCGAACAAGGTGAGTCTCTCACGGATTCCGACTTATGTTCAGTTAAAACATTCCGACTTAAAAAAAAGTGTATTCCGAACTAGGTGGGAAGAAGTGTATTCCGAACTTGTGGGAAAAAGTGTATTCCGAACTAGGCCAGTGATTAACAGATTCCGAACTAGATCATTCCCTCATAGATTCTAAACTAGGTCAGTGATTAACAGATTCTGAACTAGTTCATTCCCTCACAGATTCCGAACTAGGTCAGTGATCACATATTCCGAACTAGGTCAGTGATCACACTTTCCGAACTAGGTTTTGATCTCATATTGCGAACTAGGTTTTGATCACATATTCCGAACTAAGTTTTGATCACATATTCCGAACGAGGTTTTGATCACATATTCCGAACTAGGTTTTGATCACATATTCCGAATTAAGTGCAAGTTTTTGTGATTCCGAACAAGGTTAGTTTCTCATTATTCCGAACAAGGTCAGGTTCTACTATTCTGAACAAGGTGAGTCTCTCACGGATTCCAACTTAGGTTCAGATAAAACATTCCGACTTAAAAAAATAGTCTATTCCAAACTAGGTGGGAAGAAGTGTATTCCAAATTAGGTGGGAAAAAGTGTATTCCGAACTAGGTAAGTGATTAACAGATTCCGAACTAGATCATTCCCTCACAGATTTTTAACTAGGTCAGTGATTAACAGATTCCGAACTAGTTCATTCCCTCAAAGATTCCGAACTAGGTCAGTGATCACATCTTCCGAACTAGGTCAGTGATCACACATTCCGAACTAGGTTTTGATCACATAATCCGAACTAGGTTTTGATCACATATTCCGAACTAAGTTTTTATCACATATTCCGAACTAGGTTTTGATCACATATTCCGAACTAGGTTTTGATCACATATTTCGAATTAAGTGCAAGTTTTTGTGATTCCGAACAAGGTCAGTTTCTCATTATTCCGAACAAGGTCAGGTCTACTATTCCGAACAAGGTGAGTCTCTCATGGATTCCGACTTAGGTTCAGGTTAAACATTCCGACTTAAACAAAAAAAGTGTATTCCAAACTAGGTGGGAAGAAGTGTATTCCGAACTAGGTGGGAAAAAGTGTATTCCGAACTAGGTCAGTGATTAACAGATTCCGAACTAGATCATTCCCTCACAGATTCCAAAATAGGTCAGTGATTAACAGATTCCGAACTAGTTCATTCCCTCACAGATTCTGAACTTGGTAAGTGATCACATATTCCAAACTAGGTCAGTGATCACACATTCCGAACTAGGTTTTGATCACATATTCCGAACTAGGTTTTGATCGCATATTCCGAACTAAGTTTTGATCACATATTCTGAACTAGGTTTTGATCACATATTTAGAACTAGGTTTTGATCACATATTCCGAATTAAGTGCAACTTTTTGTGATTCCGAACAAGGTCAGTTTCTCATTATTCCGAACAAGGTCAGGTTCTACTATTCTGAACAAGGTGATTCTCTCACGGATTCCGACTTAGGTTCAGGTAAAACATTCCGACTTAAAAAAAAGTGTATTCCGAACTATGTGGGAAGAAGTGTATTCCGAACTAGGTGGGAAAAAGTGTATTCCGAACTAGGTCAGTGATTAACAGATTCCGAACTAGTTCATTCCCACACAGATTCCGAACTAGGTCAGTGATCACATATTCTGAACTAGGTCAGTGATCACACATTCTGAACTAGGATTTGATCACATATTCCGAACAACGTTTTGATCACATATTCCGAACTAAGTTTTGATCACATATCCCGAACTAGGTTTTGATCACATATTCCGAACTAGGTTTTGATCACATATTCGGAATTAAGTGCAAGTTTTTGTGATTCCGAACAAGGTCAGTTTCTTATTATTCCGAACAAGGTCAGGTTCTACTATTCCGAACAAGGTGAGTCTCTCACGGATTCTGACTTAGGTTCAGGTAAAACATTCCGACTTAAAAAAAGTGTATTCCAAACTAGGTGGGAAGAAGTGTATTCCGAACTAGGTGGGCAAAAGTGTATTCCGAACTAGGTCAGTGATTAACATATTCCAAACTAGATCATTCCCTCATAGATTCCGAACTAGGTCAGTGTTTAACAGATTCCAAACTAGTTCATTCCCTCACAGATTCCGAACTAGGTCAGTGATCACATATTCCAAACTAGGTCAGTGATCACACATTCCGAACTAGGTTTTGATCACATATTCCGAACTAGGTTATGATCACATATTCCGAACTAGGTTTTGATCACATATTCCGAACTAAGTTTTGATCACATATTCCAAACTAGGTTTTGATCACATATTCCGAACTAGGTTTTGATCACATATTCCGAATTAAGTGCAAGTTTTTGTGATTCCGAACAAGGTCAATTTCTCATTATACCGAACAAGGTCAGGTTCTACTATTACAAACAAGGTGAGTCTCTCAAGGATTCCGAATTAGGTTCAGGTAAAACATTCCGACTTAAAAAAAAGTGTATTCCGAACTAGGTGGGAAGAAGTGTATTCCGAACTAGGTGGGAAAAAGTGTATTCCGAACTAGGTCAGTGATTAACAGATTCCGAACTAGATCATTCCCTCACAGATTCCGAACTAGGTCAGTGATTAACAGATTCCGAACTAGTTCATTCCCTCACAGATTCCGAACTAGGTCAGTGATCACATATTCCAAACTAGGTCAGTGATCACACATTCCGAACTAGGTTTTGATCACATATTCCGAACTAGGTTTTGATCACATATTCTGAACTAAGTTTTGATCACATATTCCGAACTAGGTTTTGATCACATATTCCGAACTAGGTTTTGATCACATATTCCGAATTAAGTGCAAGTTTTTGTGATTCTGAACAAGGTCAGTTTCTCATTATTCCGAACAAGGTCAGGTTCTACTATTCCAAACAAGGTGAGTGTCTCACGGATTCCGACTGAGGTTCAGGTAAAACATTCCGACTTAAAAAAAAGTGTATTCCGAACTAGGTGGGAAGAAGTGTATTCCGAACTAGGTGGGAAAAAGTGTATTACGAACTAGGTTAGTGATTAACAGATTCCGAACAAGATCATTCCCTCACAGATTCCGAACTAGGTCAGTGATTAACAGATTCCTAACTAGTTCATTCCCTCACAGATTCTGAACTAGGTCAGTGACCACATATTCCGAACTAGGTCAGTGATCACACATTCCAAACTAGGTTTTGATCACATATTCCGAACTAGGTTTTGATCACATATTCCGAACTAAGTTTTGATCACATATTCCGAACGAGGTTTTGATCACATATTCCGAACTAGGTTTTGATCACATATTCCGAATTAAGTGCAAGTTTTTGTGATTCCGAACAAGGTTAGTTTCTCATTATTCCGAACAAGGTCAGGTTCTACTATTCTGAACAAGGTGAGTCTCTCACGGATTCCAACTTAGGTTCAGATAAAACATTCCGACTTAAAAAAATAGTCTATTCCAAACTAGGTGGGAAGAAGTGTATTCCAAATTAGGTGGGAAAAAGTGTATTCCGAACTAGGTAAGTGATTAACAGATTCCGAACTAGACCATTCCCTCACAGATTTTTAACTAGGTCAGTGATTAACAGATTCCGAACTAGTTCATTCCCTCAAAGATTCCGAACTAGGTCAGTGATCACATATTCCGAACTAGGTCAGTGATCACACATTCCGAACTAGGTTTTGATCACATAATCCGAACTAGGTTTTGATCACATATTCCGAACTAAGTTTTTATCACATATTCCGAACTAGGTTTTGATCACATATTCCGAACTAGGTTTTGATCACATATTCCGAATTAAGTGCAAGTTTTTGTGATTCCGAACAAGGTCAGTTTCTCATTATTCCGAACAAGGTCAGGTCTACTATTCCGAACAAGGTGAGTCTCTCATGGATTCCGACTTAGGTTCAGGTTAAACATTCCGACTTAAACAAAAAAAGTGTATTCCAAACTAGGTGGGAAGAAGTGTATTCCGAACTAGGTGGGAAAAAGTGTATTCCGAACTAGGTCAGTGATTAACAGATTCCGAACTAGATCATTCCCTCACAGATTCCAAAATAGGTCAGTGATTAACAGATTCCGAACTAGTTCATTCCCTCACAGATTCTGAACTTGGTAAGTGATCACATATTCCAAACTAGGTCAGTGATCACACATTCCGAACTAGGTTTTGATCACATATTCCGAACTAGGTTTTGATCGCATATTCCGAACTAAGTTTTGATCACATATTCTGAACTAGGTTTTGATCACATATTTAGAACTAGGTTTTGATCACATATTCCGAATTAAGTGCAACTTTTTGTGATTCCGAACAAGGTCAGTTTCTCATTATTCCGAACAAGGTCAGGTTCTACTATTCTGAACAAGGTGATTCTCTCACGGATTCCGACTTAGGTTCAGGTAAAACATTCCGACTTAAAAAAAAGTGTATTCCGAACTATGTGGGAAGAAGTGTATTCCGAACTAGGTGGGAAAAAGTGTATTCCGAACTAGGTCAGTGATTAACAGATTCCGAACTAGTTCATTCCCACACAGATTCCGAACTAGGTCAGTGATCACATATTCTGAACTAGGTCAGTGATCACACATTCTGAACTAGGATTTGATCACATATTCCGAACAACGTTTTGATAACATATTCCGAACTAAGTTTTGATCACATATCCCGAACTAGGTTTTGATCACATATTCCGAACTAGGTTTTGATCACATATTCGGAATTAAGTGCAAGTTTTTGTGATTCCGAACA
Organism: Glebionis coronaria; assembly: GCA_025667525.1. Lineage (NCBI taxonomy): Eukaryota > Viridiplantae > Streptophyta > Magnoliopsida > Asterales > Asteraceae > Glebionis > Glebionis coronaria. Next base: position 270,076,560 of record CM046875.1, on the reverse strand, counting down.
AGGTCAGTTTCTTATTATTCCGAACAAGGTCAGGTTCTACTATTCCGAACAAGGTGAGTCTCTCACGGATTCTGACTTAGGTTCAGGTAAAACATTCCGACTTAAAAAAAGTGTATTCCAAACTAGGTGGGAAGAAGTGTATTCCGAACTAGGTGGGCAAAAGTATATTCCGAACTAGGTCAGTGATTAACATATTCCAAACTAGATCATTCCCTCATAGATTCCGAACTAGGTCAGTGTTTAACAGATTCCAAACTAGTTCATTCCCTCACAGATTCCGAACTAGGTCAGTGATCACATATTCCAAACTAGGTCAGTGATCACACATTCCGAACTAGGTTTTGATCACATATTCCGAACTAGGTTACGATCACATATTCCGAACTAGGTTTTGATCACATATTCCGAACTAAGTTTTGATCACATATTCCAAACTAGGTTTTGATCACATATTCCGAACTAGGTTTTGATCACATATTCCGAATTAAGTGCAAGTTTTTGTGATTCCGAACAAGGTCAATTTCTCATTATACCGAACAAGGTCAGGTTCTACTATTCCAAACAAGGTGAGTCTCTCAAGGATTCCGAATTAGGTTCAGGTAAAACATTCCGACTTAAAAAAAAGTGTATTCCGAACTAGGTGGGAAGAAGTGTATTCCGAACTAGGTGGGAAAAAGTGTATTCCGAACTAGGTCAGTGATTAACAGATTCCGAACTAGATCATTCCCTCACAGATTCCGAACTAGGTCAGTGATTAACAGATTCCGAACTAGTTCATTCCCTCACAGATTCCGAACTAGGTCAGTGATCACATATTCCAAACTAGGTCAGTGAACACACATTCCGAACTAGGTTTTGATCACATATTCCGAACTAGGTTTTGATCACATATTCTGAACTAAGTTTTGATCACATATTCCGAACTAGGTTTTGATCACATATTCCGAACTAGGTTTTGATCACATATTCCGAATTAAGTGCAAGTTTTTGTGATTCTGAACAAGGTCAGTTTCTCATTATTCCGAACAAGGTCAGGTTCTACTATTCCAAACAAGGTGAGTGTCTCACGGATTCCGACTGAGGTTCAGGTAAAACATTCCGACTTAAAAAAAAGTGTATTCCGAACTAGGTGGGAAGAAGTGTATTCCGAACTAGGTGGGAAAAAGTGTATTACGAACTAGGTTAGTGATTAACAGATTCCGAACAAGATCATTCCCTCACAGATTCCGAACTAGGTCAGTGATTAACAGATTCCTAACTAGTTCATTCCCTCACAGATTCTGAACTAGGTCAGTGACCACATATTCCGAACTAGGTCAGTGATCACACATTCCAAACTAGGTTTTGATCACATATTCCGAACTAGGTTTTGATCACATATTCCGAACTAAGTTTTGATCACATATTCCGAACTAGGTTTTGATCACATATTCCGAACTAGGTTTTGATCACATATTTTGAATTAAGTGAAAGTTTTTGTGATTCCGAACTCAGTTTCTCATTATTCCGAACAAGGCCAGGTTCTACTATTCCGAACAAGGTGAGTCTCTCACAAATTCCGACTTAGGTTCAGGTAAAACATTTCGACTTAAAAAAAGTGTATTCCGAACTAGGTGGGAAGAAGTGTATTCCAAACTAGGTGGGAAAAAGTGTATTCCGAACTAGGTCAGTGATTAAAAGATTCCGAACTAGATCATTCCCTCACAGATTCCGAACTTGGTCAGTGATTAACAGATTTCGAACTAGTTCATTCCCTCAAAGATTCCGAACTAGGTTAGTGATCACATATTCCGAACTATGTCAGTGATCACACATTCCGAACTAGGTTTTGATCACATATTCCGAACTAGGTTTTGATCACATATTCCGAACTAAGTTTTGATCACATATTCCAAACTAGGTTTTGATCACATATTCCGAACTAGGTTTTGATCACATATTCCGAATAAAGTGCAAGTTTTTGTGATTCCGAACAAGGTCAGTTTCTCATTATTTCGAACAAGGTCAGGTTCTACTATTCCGAACAAGGTGAGTCTCTCACGGATTCTGACTTAGGTTCAGGTAAAACATTCCGACTTAAATAAAAAAGTGTATTCCGAACTATGTGGGAAGAAGTGTATTCCGAACTAGGTGGGAAAAAGTGTATTCCGAACTAGGTCAGTGATTAACAGATTCCAAACTAGATCATTCCCTCACAGATTCGGAACTAGGTCAGTGATTAACAGATTCCGAACTAGTTCATTCCCGCACAGATTCTGAACTAGGTCAGTGATCACATATTCCGAACTAGGTCAGTGATCACACATTCTGAACTAGGTTTTGATCACATATTCCGAACTAGGTTTTGATCACATATTCCGAACTAAGTTTTGATCACATATTCCGAACTAGGTTTTGATCACATATTCCGAACTAGGTTTTGATCACATATTCCGAATTAAATGCAAGTTTTTGTGATTCCGAACAAAGTCAGTTTCTCATTATTCCGAACAAGGTCAGGTTCTACTATTCCGAACAAGGTGAGTCTGTCACGGATTCCGACTTAGGTTCAGGTAAAACATTCCGACTTAAAAAAAGTGTATTCCGAACTAGGTGGGAAGAAGTGTATTCCGAACTAGGTGGGAAAAAGTGTATTTCGAACTAGGTCAGTGATTAACATATTCCGAACTAGATCATTCCCTCACAGATTCCGAACTAGGTCGGTGATTAACAGATTCCGAACTAGTTCATTCCCTCACAGATTCCGAACTAGGTCAGTGATCACATATTCCGAACTAGGTTAGTGATCACACATTCCGAACTAGGTTTTGATCACATATTCCGAACTAGGTTTTGATCACATATTCCGAACTAAGTTTTGATCACATATTCCGAACTAGGTTTTGATCACATATTCCAAACTAGGTTTTGATCACATATTCCCAATTAAGTGCAAGTTTTTGTGATTCCGAACAAGGTCAATTTCTCATTATTCCGAACAAGGTCAGGTTCTACTATTCCGAACAAGTTGAGTCTCTCACGGATTCCGACTTAGGTTCAGGTAAAACATTCCGACTTAAAAAAAGTGTATTTCGAACTAGGTGGTAAGAAGTGTATTCCGAACTATGTGGGAAAAAGTGTATTCCGAACTAGGTTAGTGATTAACAGATTCCGAACTAGATCATTCCCTCACAGATTCCGAACTAGGTCAGTGATTAACAGATTCCGAACTAGTTCATTCCTTCACAGATTCTGAACTTGGTCAGTGATCACATATTTCAAACTAGGTCAGTGATCACACATTTCGAACTAGGTTTTGATCACATATTCCGAACTAGGTTTTGATCACATATTCCGAATTAAGTGCAAGTTTTTGTGATTCCGAATAAAGTCAGTTTCTCATTATCCGAAAAAGGTCAGGTTCTACTATTCCGAACAAGGTGAGTCTCTCACGGATTTCGACTTAGGTCCAGGTAAAACATTCCGTCTTAAAAAAAAGTGTATTCTGAACTAGGTGGGTAGAAGTGTATTCCGAACTAGGTGGGAAAAAGTGTATTCCGGACTAGGTCAGTGATTAACAGATTCTGAACTAGATCATTCCCTCACAGATTCCGAACTAGGTCAGTGATTAACAGATTCCGAACTAGTTCATTCCCTCATAGATTCCGAACTAGGTCAGTGATCACATATTCCAAACTAGGTCAGTGATCACACATTCTGAACTAGGTTTTAATCACATATTCCGAACTAGGTTTTGATCACATATTCCAAACTAAGTTTTGATCACATATTCCGAACTAGGTTTTGATCACATATTCCGAACTAGGTTTTGATCACATATTCCGAATTAAGTGCAAGTTTTTGTGATTCCGAATAAAGTCAGTTTCTCATTATTCCGAACAAGGTCAGGTTCTACTATTCCGAACAAGGTGAGTCTCTCACGGATTTCGACTTAGGTTCAGGTAAATCATTCTGACTTAAAAAAAAGTGTATCCGAACTAGGTGGGAAGAAATGTATTTCGAACTAGGTGGGAAAAAGTGTATTCCAAACTAGGTCAATGATTAACAAATTCCGAACTAGATCATTCCCTCACAGATTCCGAACTAGGTCAGTGATTAACAGATTCCGAACTAGTTCATTCCTTCACAGATTCCGAACTAGGTTAGTGATCACATATTTCGAACTAGGTCAGTGATCACACATTCCAAACTAGATTTGATCACATATTCCGAACTAGGTTTTGATCACATATTCCGAACTAAGTTTTGATCACATATTCCGAACTAGGTTTTGATCACATATTCCGAACTAGGTTTTGATCACAAATTCCGAATTAAGTGCAAGTTTTTGTGATTCCGAACAAGGTCAGTTTCTCATTATTCCGAACAAGGTCAGGTTCTACTATTCCGAACAAGTTGAGTCTCTCACGGATTCCGACTTAGGTTCAGGTAAAACATTCCGACTTAAAAAAAAGTGTATTTCGAACTAGGTGGTAAGAAGTGTATTCCGAACTATGTGGAAAAAAGTGTATTACGAACTAGGTTAGTGATTAACAGATTCCGAACTAGATCATTCCCTCACAGATTCCGAACTAGGTCAGTGATTAACAGATTCCGAACTAGTTCATTCCTTCACAGATTCCGAACTTGGTCAGTGATCACATATTTCAAACTAGGTCAGTGATCACACATTCCGAACTAGGTTTTGATCACATATTCCGAACTAGGTTTTGATCACATATTCTGAACTATGTTTTGATCACATATTTCGAACTAGGTTTTGATCACATATTCTGAACTAGGTTTTGATCACATATTCCGAATTAAGTGCAAGTTTTTGTGATTCCGAATAAAGTCAGTTTCTCATTATTCCGAAAAAGGTCAGGTTCTACTATTCCGAACAAGGTGAGTCTCTCACGGATTTCGACTTAGGTCCAGGTAAAACATTCCGTCTTAAAAAAAAGTGTATTCTGAATTAGGTGGGTAGAAGTGTATTCCGAACTAGGTGGGAAAAAGTGTATTCCGGACTAGGTCAGTGATTAACAGATTCCGAACTAGATCATTCCCTCACAGATTCCGATCTAGGTCAGTGATTAACAGATACCGAACTAGTTCATTCCCTCACAGATTCCGAACTAGGTCAGTGATCACATATTCCAAACTAGGTCAGTGATCACACATTCTGAACTAGGTTTTGATCACATATTCCGAACTAGGTTTTGATCACATATTCCGAACTAAGTTTTGATCACATATTCCGAACTAGGTTTTGATCACATATTCCGAACTAGGTTTTGATCACATATTTCGAATTAAGTGCAAGTTTTTGTGATTCCGAATAAAGTCAGTTTCTCATTATTCCAAACAAGGTCAGGTTCTACTATTCCGAACAAGGTGAGTCTCTCACGGATTTCGACTTAGGTTCAGGTAAAACATTCTGACTTAAAAAAAAGTGTATCTGAACTAGGTGGGAAGAAGTGTATTCCGAACTAGGTGGGAAAAAGTGTATTCCAAACTAGGTCAGTGATTAACAAATTCCGAACTAGATCATTCCCTCACAGATTCCGAACTAGGTCAGTGATTAACAGATTCCGAACTAGTTCATTCCTTCACAGATTCCGAACTAGGTTAGTGATCACATATTCCGAACTAGGTCAGTGATCACACATTCCAAACTAGATTTGATCACATATTCCGAACTAGGTTTTGATCACATATTCCGAACTAAGTTTTGATCACATATTCCGAACTAGGTTTTGATCACATATTCCGAACTAGGTTTTGATCACATATTCCAAATTAAGTGCAAGTTTTTGTGATTCCGAACAAGGTCAATTTCTCATTATTCCAAACAAGGTCAGGTTCTACTATTCCGAACAAGGTGAGTCTCTCACGGATTCCGACTTAGGTTCAAGTAAAACATTCCGAATTAAAAAAAAGTGTATTCCGAACTAGGTGGGAAGAAGTGTATTCCGAACTAGGTGGGAAAAAGTGTATTCCGAACTAGGTTAGTGATTTACAGATTCCGAACTAGATCATTCCCTCACAGGTTCCGAACTAGGTCAGTGATTAACAGATTCCGAACTAGTTCATTCCCTCACAGATTCCGAACTAGGTCAGTGATCACATATTCCGAACTAGGTCAGTGATCACACATTCCGAACTAGATTTGATCACATATTCCGAACTAGGTTTTGATCACATATTCCGAAATATGTTTTGATCACATATTCCGAACTAGGTTTTGATCACATATTCCAAACTAGGTTTTGATCACATATTCCAAATTAAGTGCAAGTTTTTGTGATTCCGAACAATGTCAGTTTCTCATTATTCTGAACAAGGTCAGGTTCTACTATTCCGAACAAGGTGAGTCTCTCACGGATTCCGACTTAGGTTCAGTTAAAACATTCCGACTTAAAAAAAAGTGTATTCCGAACTAGGTCGGAAGAAGTGTATTCCGAACTTGTGGGAAAAAGTGTATTCCGAACTAGGCCAGTGATTAACAGATTCCGAACTAGATCATTCCCTCATAGATTCCAAACTAGGTCAGTGATTAACAGATTCTGAACTAGTTCATTCCCTCACAGATTCCGAACTAGGTCAGTGATCACATATTCCGAACTAGGTCAGTGATCACACTTTCCGAACTAGGTTTTGATCACATATTCCGAACTAGGTTCTGATCACATATTCCGAATTAAGTTTTGATCACATATTCCGAACGAGGTTTTGATCACATATTCCGAACTAGGTTTTGATCACATATTCCGAATTAAGTGCAAGTTTTTGTGATTCCGAACAAGGTTAGTTTCTCATTATTCCGAACAAGGTCAGGTTCTACTATTCTGAACAAGGTGAGTCTCTCACGGATTCCAACTTAGGTTCAGATAAAACATTCCGACTTAAAAAAATAGTCTATTCCAAACTAGGTGGGAAGAAGTGTATTCCAAATTAGGTGGGAAAAAGTGTATTCCGAACTAGGTCAGTGATTAACAGATTCTGAACTGGATCATTCCCTCACAGATTCCGAACTAGGTAAGTGATTAACAGATTCCGAACTAGTTCATTCCCTCAGAGATTCTGAACTAGGTCAATGATCACATATTCCGAACTAGGTCAGTGATCACACATTCCGAACTAGGTTTTGATCACATATTCCGAACTAGGTTTTGATCACATATTCCGAACTAAGTTTTGATCACTGATAATTGTGAAAACACTCATCAATTATGATCCAAAAACCACTCAAAACACTGTCAAATACATTATATTTAACTGAAAAATATAAGAATCACGTGGGTATTTGTGTTTCATGTGTTTTCAGGTAAACAAGATACATTTTGAAGCAAAGACACGTTTTAAGGGATTAATTTGACGAAAAGACGAAGAAAAGGACGAAAGAGCTTTCAAGGACCTTACTTACCATTATTTCAAAGATCAAGGACTTAAAGTGTAAATTTCACAAGATGAGGATGAAAAAGAAACTTGACTTAAAAGTGTTAAACACTTTTAATAAAAAATAAAAATAAGAGGACCAAAAAGAAATAATTGAAAAGAAAGTTTACTTAACTTTTATTATTTGGTCAACACAAGTCATAACCAAACCAAAACACACGTCTTCTACAATGAAGAGAGAGAAAGGGAACGAGTTTCAGTCTTTCATATCTCTTTCCACCACATAACCTGCATATTCGATTCAAGAAACAAGGAGGATTCAGATTAAACTTCTAACAACAAAAATCATCATCATCGTCATCTCCTCTACATGATGATACCAATTAATTTGATCAAGAGTGAAAGACGAAGAAACGCCCAATTTGGGTTTAGCTTGAAGAACAATTTAATCCTCGTATTTTACACGTGTCATCAAGGGATTGGATAGCACACGTCATCAACACCTCTACTCCTCCTCTTAAACGCCTATAAATACAAGGAGAAGACCACATTTGAAGATGGTTAGCTTAGGTGTAGAAAAAACACAGTTAGTTAGGAGTAGTTAAAATTCAGTTTTCACAAAGTTACTTCATCTTGTTAGAATTCGGTTTATAATCTGTTAGATTTCAGTTACGTATTTCTGTTAATCTTGTATCATTTTACTGCCATTAATGAGATATCGAGCTTTTACATTCATCTCTTGATCTTCTTACTTTTCTCATTCTATTTTAAAACCTTATCATTCTTTAAATCGTTTTTGTTGATGTTTACTGATTAGTTGAAGTCAGTTAGAGATACCGTTCATAAATCCTTAAGCAATTCACTCAGAGTTAGATTATGTGTTCCGTTTAGCTAGTATAGATGTTAGTTTTTCAGTGAGAATTCATCTAGATAAAAGCTATTCAGTTTTTCTACTTTTACGAGCTTGAATTTTGTTTCCAGGATTACATAAGTCGGTTTACAGTCAGTTTGTTAACAAACTGTTATAACAAGTTTATTCAATTAATGAAAGTTAGTTTCGTTAGAAATATACAGATTTGTTCGAGTGATACAGGTTTCAGATTCGGAGGTCTCGTTTGGTTCTTTCTTCGCTTGTTTCAGTTTTATTTTGTAGGATTACTTTCAGTTTTTGAAGGTAGCAGAATAGTAGTGTTTCGTTGAGTTCTGTTTGTTACGGTAGCAGATTGGTGGATCTTCGTGTAGTAAACAAGCGAGCTCAGCGCTCCGCTTCGACATCAAAGGGCAGGCCTGGATGTCACAGGTTAAGCACGTTTATTTTTCTGAACTTTTTAGTGAAATCTGCTACTTCATAATCGTAGTGTAATTCGAGTGTAAACCTGTTTGTTGCTAGTTGTTGGTTGCATAATATCTGTTATTGTTATCAGAATTTTGTCTTCATTTTGATTTGTTTCTCAATACTAGCTAAATTCATATTTTAGAGTGTTTGGCTATGGATTGTTAGGAACTGATCTTGTATTTTAAGTAGAGTAATTGAGTTTGATTTTAAAGGATCAAAGGATATATAAGAGCATTTGATAAGTCTGTTGATTGTTACTTGCTGCTATAGTTCACATTAATGATAGAAAGTTTTAAGTTTCCTTAGTTTCAACATTCTGGTCAAGAATTATGTTTGGAGTCTGTCAATAAAGGTGAGATTTGTATGTTCGGGATAGCTTAAACTGTCATAGATTGCAGAGCATTAGACTATTGTGTAGCGTGATATAGGAGTTAAATTGTTTAGCATTCATTCGTAAGCCGAGACTATCTTAGTGCCTAATGATCATTAGTCTAATGTTTAATCTCAAATTTGAGATCAAAAAGTTGAAGGTCTGAGTGTAGAGTTCATCATTTTTACATTGTTTCTGTTCAAATTTGCTACAATTTACTAGTTACTTTAGGATTGTTAGAAAGTATTTCTAAAAATTAATGAACATTTACTTCAATAAGAAGTTGTAGTAGTAGTTTGAATAATTAGTAAGTTAATTTGTCATTCAAAACTAATAAAAGTTAATGGCTGAATTAGAGATTTGATGCCCCATTCTGTTTCTTTTCAAATGCATTCAATTTTAGTCGAGTTCATCACCAAACAACTTTAGTCCTTCGTTGTGTTATCACTTGTCTCGTGCACAGTCCTAAGTATTTTGAAGTTATCTTGGTTAGACCCGTTATTTGGATTTTAGTTGCGATTTAAGTCCTTTGTAGTTACAAATCTTTCCTGTTAGTAGTTCCTTCCCGTTAAGTAGTTTAGATGGCATGTTGGGCCTAGTACGTTTCTATTGGGCTTGTTGAGTTTTTTTTTAGATATTGAAATTTGGACAGGATTTAGCATTTAAAATAAACGTAGGCTAGTTTACATTTATATTTAACTTCACATTAGTTTTAGTAGTAAAGTCATTTGTAGTTTAAGCTATTAGGCCCGTTTGCTTTTATAGTATTGAATATAATATCAATTTTAATTCTCGATTTTCGTATCATTTACGTTTTGTGTGCAAGTAGTATAAAATACCAAATCAATATCTTTTAACCAAAAACAACTAAGTCTTTTCTTGAAAACGTTAAATCAATTCGACTAGATACCGAGAAAAACGAACTAAAAAGACAAATATTAAATGGCGCCGCTGCCGGTTCTTTTCGTGAAGATTAACGGTTTCGAGTGAGACGATTGGATTTTGGGATCCGTTCACTTTGTGAACGTTATTTTTACGTATAAATCAAAAACAAAAAAAAAATCAAAAAGATAAAAATACAAAAAAAAATCACAAAAATCAATTCTTTTCCTAAAGAATTGAACCAAAAAAATAAAAAAATCCAAAAAGTAATATTTTTCCTAAAAGATTACACCCAAAATATATATTATATCGGTTTTCATCGTTTTTACGTACATATAGTATTTTTCTTAAAAAATCGAATAAATACAAAAATATTTTTTATATATTATTATATGTAAATACATATACGTAGATATGAACAACCAAGTTACCTATTTCCATAAGTATTGCCGAGGCAATACACCATGTTAGGGGGCGTTCCGGTCCTTGACACGTGTATCGATCAGTTTCAATAAAGCAAGAATAGATAAATACTTCCAATAGGCAATAATTCGAAGAATACAAACTACAAAGTGAATAGAAAGGCGATGTGCTATAAAATGCCATCTAAGGGTTAATAGGTACTTAAGTGCTTCGCGCCACCTAACCCCCCGTTCACTAGTGCGTATTCTAAGAAGGAAGGCTTGATTGGGGGTCTTGCACCCAAGTAGTAATTACATATATTATATTTTCTTGTGGATATTAACTATCGAACCTCGAGGGAGATAATCTCTTCTCCTTCAAAAGTCGACCGAGAGCTTATCTCTCACTCCTCGAGTTTACTTACACGTGTACTCGCACACGTGTAACCATACCACCTTTGGTGTATTACTTCCTTCCCCGAGGAAGCTTTTAAACGTCATTTTACTTGTATATACATTCGGCCACCTTGCTAAACATGGATACTCGTTCCATGTTGGAGATTTTGCAACAACGATCCGCCAACGCTAATTATTCACCTTGTTCGACTTGTGGAGGTCCACACGATACTTATTTATGTGATCAAAACAATGGCTATTATGGGGAGGGATATGCTTATAATGGAACCGAGAACCCTAATTTTCAACCTAACCTTCAAATGGACTATACTTGTAATGACTATATGAGATATTCCGGTTTTTCATCACAAACTCCACCATCATTTCATGATCAAACCTTTAATGAGCCATACCAAAACCAAGGATTTTCCAATTATGAGGGTTTTCCAAATAATGATAATTTTCAAGGCTATAATCAAGAAACCTTTCATAATCAAGGATTTTCAAACAATGAAGGCTTTCAAAATGATGAAAATTTTCCAAGATGCTTTTCAAAATCAAGGATTTTCACATTATGAGGGTTTTCAAAATGAATGGAATTTTCGAGGTTACAATCATGAGAACTTCCCTAATCATGACTCTTTTCAAACCTATAATCCACCTAATTATGGAAATCTACCGCCACCCTATTCTTCGACTTACATGTGCGAGTTTTGTAGAAAAGAATCCCATTATGGATATGATTGTCGACCAAAGCATCCGCTATTTTATGCTCTTAATGATCTCCATGAGTTATCTTCTCTAATGGAGCATGACGGAAAACACTTGGTTTCAAAGGCTCTTAATCGTAGGAGAGAAATGAGCCTTGAGGAAATGAAAGAAGAGTCTCGGTGGTTAAGGGAGGAAATTAAGTCTCTTGAGGATGATGTAAGGAACAAGCGGTTTAATAACAAGCAAATTGGTGATAGGTATAGAGAATCGGTGAACAATTCCTCTCGTTTCCTCAAGGAAAATTTAGATGATTTACTCTTTAAGATTGATAAAAAGGAAGAAGAAGAACAATTTTTTGCTAATCGTGCTCGTTTGCTTAAACGATGCTTATATGACGATGATGACGATCCTCCTATTTGTATGACATTTAATGATGACACACCTTCATCACCTTTACCTCACGTGGAACCCACCGACTCTTTAACCATGGGGGACGAGCCTCTTAGCACTAATAAAAATACCGATTTGGATGAATTAACCTCTTATAGTGTTGAGAACCTTATCCCAATCCAAAGAGAGCTTGAGGGTGTTTCCAATGAACCATGTGACGAGCTTTGTATTGATACCTCTTCTCCTCATGATCACATTGAGATTTTATCACACGTTGACCTTCATGCTACTACTAGTGATTTTGGTGACTTTGATCTTGATGAATTGTTTAAAGAAAGGGATAATGAGATTAAGGAAGAGTTTATGCAAGATTTGCCACAAATAGAAGATGATGATTGTGATTCTAGTGAGGCATCTTATGATATATCATCCGATGACTTTTCATGTCAAGATGACATTCCTAATTCGGATGAAGATGTTGCTCCTATAGAAGAAGTGGAAGATGTTCATATTCGTGAGGTTTTATCAAACGTTTATAATCTTATCTCCTCGATTGAAGCTTTGAATGAAAACCATAATGATGATTCCATAGAAGAAGAACCTTTCATTGACATTTCACCGGTTTTTGAGGTTGCACCTATTGATTTTTATGATCATATCATCCCTCTGAGTGATTCTCTCATTAATACACCTTCTTTTGAGCCTTCTATTCCCACCCTTCCACCCTTGAAGTTGGTTATTGATGAAGATCCTATACTCTTAGAGATTGATCCCTTTTCACCTAAGGCAACTTTAGAACCAAAAACCTTTGATATGGATTCTCATATGGATATTGATGCCACCATAGAGGCTTATCTTGCAAATAGTGATATTGAGGTTGATGATAGTGATTCTAATTGGGAAGAGGATATTCGTCTTATTGAGAACATGCTTTTTGGGACCATAGAGCCTACACCTCCACCACGACACTATTCATCTTGATCCTCCTTTTTGCTACGCCTTCTATGGAAGATTACCCACCTTTTGATGATGATGAAGAGCCCAACATGGACATAATAGTTATGAATGTTTTCATACCTACACCTTCATTGTCTCATTATGCTTTGATCACTAAAGGGGAATCTTATATGGTCGATACGATTTCATCTCTTTATTTTCCCATGAAGGGAAAGGTTTTTGATCCTGGGATACGTATGTTTGGGAAAAATTGGTTTTCATCTACTCCACTTAAGAGTGTGATTTCTATTGAGATGGAATTCTTGTATGAGCTTACTTTGGTGATACTACCTACTTTGGAGTTGTTCACTTGTCGAGATGGAAACTTTGTATTTGATCCTGGTGTGCTTCCTATTTGAGAGATTTTATATGTTGGACAAACTTGAGACACATTGGACCGTTCCATTTATCGAGGCAGATTTTATAAATCTTATAGTAAATGGCCACGTGCTAAGTTTAAGTGTATCATGCGAGATGTGCTTCAAAGTGGATATCCTTTATTCTCCATGATGGTTTCCCCAAGGACAACCTAATTCGGGGCCGAGTCGAGCTAGCGACTTAGGGTTAAAAAAACTCAAGCATTGAATAACTAGGTTAGAAAACGTAGAGTAGATCTAAATAGGTTAGGTTTAATTAAAAGGATGCTATAGTAGAGTTGAAGTGGAGGGGTGGCCTTTCTTCGTCGTTTCGTGTTTGTTTCGATGGTTGCTCTCTCACATTTCATGCTTGGAGCTTATGGAGGAGGTCCGTGTATCTGGTTCACTTCGATTAGTTTTTTCTATCGTGATATTCAAAACACTTATGCTTAAAATGAATACCCTTTAGTTGTCTCTTCCTTAGCTTGAGTTAAACAAAGTTATCAATGTAATAAGTGTAGGGGAGTTTACTCCAGTACTCTTAAACATTGAGGACAATGTTTATCTTAAGTGTAGGAGAGACTTCTATCGAAGTGACCTTACCTAAACCATTGCCATAACTTCATGATAACTTGGAAAATTAATTCTTCAAACATTTTTCAAATTTTTGATCTACTTTGGCCACCAAAAAAAATTGCATTCATAATTTTTGCATCAATCATTTTTCATTTGCATAACACATTTGCATTGTATATATTCTTCTTTTATCAAAAACTAAAAAATAAAGGAAAACAATATAATAAAAACATGGTTTAACAAATTTAGACTTCTTTGACATATTAGGCCCGCCATGGATATTTTGACTCAACTCGAGTTTGCTTATCTTATCATTCTCTAGCTAGTATCCTTAACCATGTAGTCCTTCATTGGTCTATTAGGCTAAGCATCCACCACTCTCATTATTTGAGATTTTAAATTTGTGGAGAATGGGAAATGATAGAGTTGAAGCAAGTATAAAAGGGCTAGATAAACTTCATGATAATTACTTGTGGCTAAACCCTTCTCTTCTTTACCTCTATTTTCTTCACATGTATATATGTTAATAAATAATCAAGAACGGTTTTAATTGGTTTGTAATCTCTTATGCATTTTTGTCTAATCATTCACGGTTGATATAAGTACGTCTTAAGATTCTAAGTTAGAACGTTTTATGTGTACTAGACTTATGTCATGCTTAATACTTAGCGGGTGTTTTTCCTTTTATTCTTTTCTACTTTCTTTGTGAGGAATAAAGAAAAATAAGAGTGGCTTATGAAAAAAATTTGAGTGGCTAGAAGAAAAAAAAAGAGAAAAAGAAAAAGAAGAAGAAAAAAATAATTATACAAGACTCCCAAGAGGGGCAGTGTGGTGTTAATTATAGTGACTATTAAATTCCAATATTACCTTGACGGGTTGCGGGGATTCGATAGATTGCTCCAATCCAATATTGCCTTGACGGGTTGCGGGGTTGAAGATCCAAAGTCTCAAAAAGATCGCGGATGTAAATTATTACGTGAGTTTTATTTTTCTTTCCTTAGCGAGTGTGTAGCTACTTATTAATGCATGACATGAGGATTTTACACATAAGTCGAATGACTTATTACTCTTCAAACGGACTTATATTAATTGTGAGCGGTTTTTCGAGTAATGGATGAGAGGATTACTTAGGATTAAAACCGTGCTTCCTTATTTTTGGATTTTGCATTTCTTATATTTCACGCTTCAAATAATGACAAATTTTCCTTCAAGCAATTTGCTCAAATAATAACCGGTTCCACATTTAATTGTCATGAATAAGTTGATGCACTTTTTACTTGTGAATACAATGATCCTATTTTTAAGATTGGTATGGGGAAAGTGAAACTTGAGGATGATAAGTGTTCATGGTACCAAAAGCCCTAATCTAAGTCAATGATTTCTTTATGAGTTATTTCCATCAAAACCATTTATGAAAAAATCAAAAATATATAAATAAGATTGCTTTCTTTGCATTGCATTGTAAATATTCAAGATCATTTATCATGTACTATAGTATAGTTTATTAAATCATAAAATGGCCAATGTGGGTTAATTATGAGAAAAATGCACTCTAGAGCTTTGAAATGCTGCATTGCATGAGGTCATAGCGATGGTCAAGTGGAGGGGAGTTGATAAGTGTGAAAACACTCATCAATTATGATCCAAAAAACCACTCAAAACACTGTCAAATACATTATATTTAACTGAAAAATATAAAAATCACGTGGGTATTTGTGTTTCATGTGTTTTCAGGTAAACAAGATACATTTTGAAGCAAAGACGCGTTTTAAGGGATTAATTTGACGAAAAGACGAAGAAAAGGACGAAAGAGCTTTCAAGGACCTTACTTGCCATTATTTCAAAGATCAAGGACTTAAAGTGTAAATTTCACAAGATGAAGGATGAAAAAGAAATTTGACTTAAAAGTGTTAAACACTTTTAATAAAAAATAAAAATAAGAGGACCAAAAAGAAATAATGGAAAAGAAAGTTTACTTAAACTTTTATTATTTGGTCAACACAAGTCATAGCCAAGCCAAAACACACGTCTTCTACAATGAAGAGAGAGAAAGGGAACGAGTTTTAGTCTTTCATATCTCTTTCCACCACATAACCTGCATATTCGATTCAAGAGAGAACAAGGAGGATTCAGATTAAACTTCTAACAGCAAAAATCATCATCATCTCCTCCTCTACATGATGATACCAATTAATTTGATCAAGAGTGAAAGACGAAGAAACGCCCAATTTGGGTTTAGCTTGAAGAACAAATTTAATCCTCGTATTTTACACGTGTCATAAAGGGATTGGATAGCACGCGTCATCAACACCTCTACTCCTCCTCTCAAACGCCTATAAATACAAGGAGAAGACCTCATTTGAAGATGGTTAGCTTAGGTGTAGAAAAAACACAGTTAGTTAGATTAGTTAGGAGTAGTTAAAATTCAGTTTTCACAAAGTTACTTCATCTTGTTAGAATTCGGTTTATAATTTGTTAGATTTCAGTTACGTATTTCTGTTAGTCTTGTATCATTTTACTGCCATTAATGAGATATCGAGCTTTTACATTCATCTCTTGATCTTCTTACTTTTCTCATTCTATTTTTAAACCTTATCATTCTTTAAATCGTTTTTTTTATGTTTACTGATTAGTTGAAGTCAGTTAGAGATACCGTTCATAAATCCTTAAGCAATTCAGTCAGAGTTGGAGTATGTGTTCCATTTAGCTAGTATAGATGTTAGTTTTTCCAGTGAGAATTCATCTAGATAAAAGCTATTCAGTTTTTCTACTTTTACGAGCTTGAATTTTGTTTCCAGGATTACATAAGTCGGTTTACATCAGTTTGTTAACAAACTGTTATAACAAGTTTATTCAATTAATGAAAGTTAGTTTCGTTAGAAATATACAGATTTGTTCGAGTGATACAGGTTTCAGATTCGGAGGTCTCGTTTGGTTCTTTCTTCGCTTGTTTCAGTTTTATTTTGCAGGATTACTTTCAGTTTTTGAAGGTAGCAGAATAGTGGTGTTTCGTTGAGTTCTGTTTGTTATGGTAGCAGATTGGTGGATCTTCGTGTAGTAAACAAGCGAGCTCAGCGTTCCGCTTCGACATCAAAGGGCAGGCCTGGATGTCACAGGTTAAGCACGTTTATTTTTCTGAACTTTTTAGTGAAATCTTCTATTTCGTAATCGTTGTGTAATTCGAGTGTAAACCTGTTTGTTGCTAGTTGTTGGTTGCATAATATCTGTTATTGTTAGCGGAATTTTGTCTTCATTTTGATTTGTTTCTCAATACTAGCTAAATTCATATTTTAGAGTGTTTGGCTATGGATTGCTAGGAACTGATCTTGTATTTTAAGTAGAGTAATTGAGTTTGATTTTAAAAGATCAAAGGATATATAAGAGCATTTGATAAGTCTGTTGATTGTTACTTGCTGCTATAGTTCACATTAATGATAGAAAGTCTTAAGTTTCCTTAGTTTCAACATTCTGGTCAAGAATTGTGTTTGGAGTCAGTCAATAAAGGTGATATTTGTATGTTCGGGATAGCTTAAACTGTCATAGATTGCAGAGCATTAGACTATTGTGTAGCGTGATATAGGAGTTAAATTGTTTAGCATTCATTCATAAGCCGAGGACGCTTAACTATCTTAGTGCCTAATGATCATTAGTCTAATGTTTAATCTCAAATTTGAGATCAAAAAGTTGAAGGTCTGAGTGTAGAGTTCATCATTTTTACATTGTTTCTGTTCAAATTTGCTACAATTTACTAGGACCTTTAGGATTGGTAGAAAGTATTTCTAAAAATTAATGAACATTTACTTCAATAAGAAGTTGTAGTAGTAGTTTGAATAATTAGTAAGTTAATTTGTCATTCAAAACTAATAAAAGTTAATGGCTGAATTAGAGATTTGATGCCCCATTATGTTTCTTTTCAAATGCATTCAATTTTAGTCGAGTTCATCACCAAACAACTTTAGTCCTTCGTTGTGTTATCACTTGTCTCGTGCACAGTCCTAAGTATTTTGAAGTTATCTTGGTTAGACCCGTTATTTGGATTTTAGTTGCGATTTAAGTCCTTTGTAGTTACAAATCTTTCCTGTTAGTAGTTCCTTCCCGTTAAGTAGTTTAGATGGCATGTTGGGCCTAGTACGTTCTATTGGGCTTTATGAGTTTTTTTTTAGATATTGAAATTTGGACAGGATTTAGCATTTAAATGAACGTAGGCTAGTTTACATTTACATTTAACTTCACATTAGTTTTAGTAGTAAAGTCATTTGTAGTTTAAGCTATTAGGCCCATTAGCTTTTATAGTATTGAATATAATATCAATTTTAATTCTCGATTTTCGTATCATTTACGTTTTGTGTGCAAGTAGTATAAAATACCAAATCGATATCTTTTAACAAAAAACAACTAAGTCTTTTCTTGAAAACGTTAAATCAATTTGACTAGATACCAAGAAAAACGAACTAAAAACGACAAATATTAATCACGTATTCCGAACTAGGTTTTGATCACATATTCCGAACTAGGTTTTGATCACATAGTCCGAATTAAGCGCAAGTTTTTGTGATTCCGAACAAGGTCAATTTCTCATTATTCCGAACTAGGTCAGGTTCTACTATTCCGAACAAGGCGAGTCTCTCACGGATTCCGACTTAGGTTCAGGTAAAACATTCCGACTTATAAAAAAAAGTGTATTCCGAACTAGGTGGGAAGAAGTGTATTCCAAACTAGGTGGGAAAAAGTGTATTCCGAACTAGGTCAGTGATTAACAGATGCCGAACTAGATCATTCCCTCACAGATTCCGAACGAGGTCAGTGATTAACAGATTCTGAACTAGTTCATTCCCTCATAGATTCTGAACTAGGTCAGTGATCACATATTCCAAACTTGGTCAGTGATCACACATTCCGAACTAGGTTTTGATCACATATTCTGAACTAGGTTTTGATCACATATTCGGAACTAAGTTTTGATCACATATTCCGAACTAGGTTTTGATCACATATTCCGAACTAGGTTTTGATCACATATTCCGAATTAAGTGCAAGTTTTTGTGATTCCGAACAAGGTCAGTTTCTCATTATTCCGAACAAGGTCAGGTTCTACTATTCCGAACAAGGTGAGTCTCTCACGGATTCCTACTTAGGTTCACTAAAACATTCCGACTTAAAAAAAAGGGTATTCCGAACTAGGTGGGAAGAAGTGTATCCCGAACTAGGTGGGAAAAAGTGTATTCCGAACTAGCTCAGTGATTAACAGATTCCGAACTAGATCATTCCCTCACAGATTCTGAACTAGGTCAGTGACTATCAGATTCCGGACATGTTCATTCCCTCACAGATTCCGAACTAGGTCAGTGATCACACATTCCGAACTAGGTTTTGATCACATATTCCGAACTAGGTTTTGATCACATATTCCGAACTAAGTTTTGATCACATATTCTGAACTAGATTTTGATCACATATTCTGAACTAGGTTTTGATCACATATTCCGAATTAAGTGCAAGTTTTTGTGATTCCGAACAAGGTCAGTTTCTCATTATTCCGAACAAGGTCAGGTTCTACTATTCCGAACAAGGTGAGTCTCTCACGGATTCCGATTTAGGTTCAGGTAAAACATTCCGACTTAAAAAAAAGTGTATTCCGAACTAGGTGGGAAGAAGTGTATTCCGAACTAGGTGGGAAAAAGTGTATTCCGAACTAGGTCAATGATTAACAGATTACGAACTAGATCATTCCCTCACAGATTCCGAACTTGGTCAGTGATTAACAGATTCCGAACTAGTTCATTCCCTCACAGATTCCGAACTAGGTCAGTGATCACATATTCCGAACTAGGTCAGTGATCACACATTCAGAAATAGGTGTTGATCACATATTCCGAACTAGGTTTTGATCACATATTCTGAACTAAGTTTTGGTCACATATTCCGAACTAGGTTTTGATCACATATTTCGAACTAGGTTTTGATCGCATATTCCGAAATAAGTGCAAGTTTTTGTGATTCCGAACAAGGTCAGTTTCTCATTATTCCGAACAAGGTCAGGTTCTACTATTCCGAACAAGGCGAGTCTCTCACGGATTCCGACTTAGGTTCAGGTAAAACATTCCGACTTAAAAAAAAGTGTATTCCGCACTAGGTGGGAAGAAGTGTATTCCGAACTAGGTGGAAAAAAGTGTATTCCGAACTAGGTCAGTGATTAACAGATTTCGAACTAGATCATTCCCTCACAGATTCCGAACTAGGTCAGTGATTAACAGATTCCGAACTAGTTCATTCCCTCACAGATTCCAAACTAGGTCAGTGATCACATATTCCGAACTAGGTCAGTGATCACACATTCCGAACTAGGTTTTGATCACATATTCTGAAATAGGTTTTGATCACATATTCCGAACTAAGTGTTGATCACATATTCTGAACTAGGTTTTGATCACATATTGCGAACTAGGTTTTGATCACATATTCCGAATTAAGTGCAAGTTTTTGTGATTCCGAACAAGGTCAGTTTCTCATTATTCCGAACAAGGTCAGGTTCTACTATTCCGAAAAAGGTGAGTCTCTCACGGATTCCGACTTAGGTTCAGTTAAAACATTCCGACTTAAAAAAAAGTGTATTCCGAACTAGGTGGGAAGAAGTGTATTCCGAACTAGGTGGGAAAAAGTGTATTCTGAACTAGGTCAGTGATTAACAGATTCCAAACTAGATCATTCCCTCACAGATTCCGAACTAGGTCAGTGATTAACAGATTCCGAACTAGTTGATTCCCTCACAGATTCCGAACTAGGTCAGTGATCACATATTCCGAACTAGGTCAGTGATCACACATTCCGAACTAGGTTTTGATCACATATTCCGAACTAGGTTTTGATCACATATTCCGAACTAAGTTTTGATCACATATTTCGAACTAGGTTTTGATCACATATTCCGAACTAGGTTTTGATCACATATTCCGAACTAAGAAGATATTCATGTTTATTCATAGTTATCTTTTGTAAAACCCTAATCCTTACACTATAAAAGGAACCAAGGGTTATTAGGTTTTTCATAACTCTCATTCAGAATGTAAACCTAAAGCGTGTGTTGCACTAGACGTGGGATTAATGTATACACGTCTAGTGGTTGTTGATTATTAATATAATTAGCAACCCAATTGTTTTATTCATGTGTTATTGTGCCTAAACACCTTGTTAATGGTTGTTGTTCTAATTTCGCTTTGATTATGTTAATCATATGAACGATCATTCCTAGTAGCTAAAAGATTCGAAGAAACCAAGTTTTCTACAGTTGGTATCAGAGCCTCATGGCTCATGATGCTAGGACAAACAAGGTGTTCGTGTTTTGAGAAGAAAAGAAAAATCCGTATAAGTTTTTCTGGGCGATTTTGTGTGCGCAACAATATTCAGAAGGCCATAACTGTTTATTGAACCGTTGGATCGCCACGAAATTTTTTGTGTTTGTTCTACAAACATATATCTAAATATCCACCTGAGGAACTGTCGAGATCTATCCCCAAGAAAAAGTTACTAAGCGTCGAAGTCAACAGTGATCATATGCTGTATTCTGTGAACAGTAATAGTAAAAACGCGATTTCTCCTTCGTTAACCGTTGGATCGTCGCGAAATTCGCGCTGTAGGTTCTTGACACTTGTGTCTAGGATCTCACCGCAGAGATCTTCGATCTGAGCTCTAATGAAGAAGATATTTGATGTCGAAGTTCGCTATAGTTTAGGGTTTTTCACATAAAATCATGATTTAGGGTTTATAAAACCCTAGATCAATTAGCCACTGATGGGTGTTATTTAGACGCTGATAGATGTTGGTGTGACGCTGATAGATGTTGGTGTGACGATGACAAGGAATGGATGAGACGCTGATGGCCAGACGCTGACAGGTTTAAAGTTGGCGCTGACAGGAATAAAGTTGACGTTGATAGGAGGCGTTGACACTTGTTGTCTGATATATACATTTTCAAACGATGACAAGTGTTGTCCGATATTAGAAAACACACAGTGTTGATATCTTGGACAAAGGAATATATTGGACAACAAAAGGAATATCTGCTGTTTGAAAAATTGATACGATTTTTGCACACATAAAGAGGTATTTACACGCAAAGGTACATGAAATCTCCGTTTTTATACAGAATATCAAGTTGATATTTATGGTTCGGATATTTTTAAAAGGGGTTAATGATTTTAATGCGAGTTGACAACAATTCATGAAGTAGTTTATTGGAGTAATATTTCTTATGTAATCGGGTTAGTCTTGTGAAAGATTTATCCAAATAGATTTTTACATACGAAGATATTGGGTCATTAAGACTCGTCATAAAGCGGTGTTAGCTTAAGGGGAAGAATTCTTATGGTAAGTTTGATGTTCGAAGAAGATATTTACGAGTTTGTGTTCTATCATATCTTTAAAGATGGTGCCTAGTCAACATTATTCTTTAAAGGTAACTTGTTCATGCTTACACGGTTGCTGACGAAGACTTGTCATAACACTTGAAGGAGTTACATTATCGTGCTCAGTGTCTCACAAAGGATGAGAATGTTGACAAGAGATCGAGGTCTACTTATACTTCGCCCTTGGTATAAGTTCTTCATCACATGGATAGTGCAAAACATGGAACACAAGGTTGGGTTATTCTACTTCTACATCAAGAGTATTATATTTGTTTTTCTTCAAAATCATTACATAGAGCCTATATTTGGAGAATCTTCAAGATTGCGTATATTGTTTACTTCCATGTTGATGTGACAAAAAGGGGAAGACATACATGTTATAATTGAGGGGAAGCAATTTGAAGATGATGTAAAACTTACAAGAGATACACATAGAGTTTTGCCGACATCAACTAGGGGAAGATTGTTGGGTCAAAAAGTTGACGTGGCAAAAACTCAAAAACAAAGAAAACATGAAGGCATTTGTCTAAGCGTTGACAACTGTAATCCAAGCATTGTCAAGAGTAAATTCATACATGCTACAATTGAGGGGAAGCAATTTGAATATGATGTACAACTTACAAGAGATACACAAAGAGTTTTGCCAACATCAACTAGGGGAAGATAGTTGGGTCAAAAAGTTGATGTGGCAGAAACTCAAAAATGAGAAAACATGAAGGCATTTGTCTAAGCGTTGACAAGTGTAAATTAGGCGTTGTCAAGAGAAAATTAGGCGTTGACAGAAGTCAACGTAAGTCAAACGCTGATGGACGTCTACGGGGCTGATAGAATCTTCTATTTAGAGGATATATTGAATATATTAAGTTTGATATATTTAGTATATAGTTATTTAAATAGAAGATATACATGTTATTCATAGTTATCTCTTGTAAAACCCTAATACTTACCCTATAAAAGGAACCAATGGTTATTAGGTTTTTCATATCATTCATACAAGATGTAAACCTAAAGCGTGTGTCGACTAGGTGTGGGATTCAATGTATACACACCTAGTGATTGTTGATTATTAATATAATTAGCAATCCAATTGTTTAATTCATGTGTTTTGTGCCCAAACACATTGTTAATGATTATTGTTCTAGTTCCGCTTTGATTATGTTAATCATATGAACAATGATCATTCCTAGTAGCTAAAAGATCGAGGAAACCAAGGTTTCCACATCCCTAATAGATCTATTTATAACATTCAGGCGTTTTACAACAATTTAACAGTTTCTATAATAGTCAATCATAGTCAAGTTTATACAATTCCGTTATGTCTATTAAAATAGTTACATGTTGTCTCCCCCGTAGAGGAAAAGTTTAACAATAGTTTATATGGGGATGTAAACTCACCTGGGAGTTGGTAATAGCTGTTTAACACGAATATCCAAATAATGCTCACGCTAAAAGTTATGCCTAATCAAATAGTACAGTCTTATTAGATTGTACAAAGAACATATGTGTATGCTTATACATATTTTTAGTCAGTTTAATAATGCTATAGTAGTTATCTAAATAACCGTAGTACAAGTATTTAACATTATCCATTTAAACATTTATATAAGTTTCATATTTAAGTAAACATAAAATGTCTTACTTATAATATTAGTCTACGTTCGTAGTTCATGTATTAGTAACATCCATTTAAACTTACAATTAAGTTTCATATTCAAGTAAACATAAAAAGGTTTTCCTTAAAATATTAGTTTACGTTCGTAGTACATGTATTAGTAATAACCATTTAAACTTACAATTATGTTTCATATTTAAGTAAACATAAAATGTTTCACTTATAATATTTGCTTACGTATTAGCATTCAATTTAGTTAACGTTCATATAATTTTATTTCCTAAAAGTATATGAGTACATGTATTAATAATACATATCCATGTTGTTTATACAATTCATTTCATAAAGCAAAATAATAATATTTTATTTTTGAAAAGTAAAAATATAATATTTTATTTAACTTCAAAGTTCCCATAAATTATTTAACATTTATAAAATAATTTATCAATTACAAGTTTAAGAATTTATACATTAATCCTTATTGCTTAGGGTTTAATTAAGTTTTACTAAATTTAAAATAGAATTAGGGTTAGGGCTAGTTTAAGTTGCGGATTATGGCAAAACTAGTCCTTCCATATTTTAAACAAAGTAAACTTTCGAATTTTAGACATTTAGTACCTAGGGCTTGTTAAACTTTCGGGTTATGGAAGTTTTAGTCCTCCTAGTTATATTTAGGTTTTATAACTTTCATAAAATGATAAAAACAGTCCCTAGGGCTTCTTTAAGTTTCGCATTATTACAAAAATGGTCCTTAGGGTTATGAAATGACAAAACAACTTTTAGAAACTTTCCAAAATGGTCCCTAGGGTTTAATATGCCACGGATGGTATTTATTAAACCATAGACTTTCGGATACTTACATTTTCAGTCCTTATGTTTAATAATTTATCAAAACAAGTTTCATATGTCACGGTTTTAGTCCTTAAGTTTCATAAATTGTCATTTTAGTCCAAAAGTTTTTATAAGTTATATTTTATCATAAAAACTTTTATTTAAATATCTAAAACATTAAATGGGCTCATTAAATGGGATAAAATATCTAATGGGCCATCTAGTGGGCCTAAATACATTTTAAGTCCACTAATTTGTTAAATGGGTCTTTAAAACATTTATTGGGCTTAAATACATTTTTAAGTCCATTAATTAACTAACTGGGCCTAAGCATATTCTTAAGTCTATTAAGATACTAATATTTTTTAAATGGGCTTATTGGGTCCATTAAGTCTTGGGCTAATGTTGCATGGGATTGATTAGTCCATCAATACTACTTTTTCATTTTATGTAAGTAATAATCTTGGATTTCCTTATAAGCTTATTATTAGCTTATCCATATTTAGTTATAAACCTTAATAAAAGAATAAAACTTATAGTTTATTTTATTTGATGTACCAAATGAGATATAGATGTGTTACAAGGTTGCATGCAAGTCATAAGCTCTAATAAGAACTTATAAGTCAAGGCTATATTTAATTATAGCTTATTAAGATGAGTTAAAACTTGTTTTAAGGTTGCATGTACTTATAAGTGTCCCAAAATAAGATCTAGCTATGTACAAACCAAGAAACTAAATCATAAGTCCATGTATGCATATATAGCCCACGGCTATAATTTTAATCTTGGTGTTTCCACGGTGAGGTTTTTAGCTAGTTTTGTGTCTTGTAAATATTCATAAAAATACAACATAATTATCTAGGCTTCTTGCATGTTTCCAAAGCTACCACAAATCCAAGAAAACAACATATAGCCCACGGCTATATTGTTTTCCCCCAAATGTTCCCATAAGATCTTTATGCTTGTTTTATGTTTATCATGTTAAGTTAAACTCTTAACACTAGATCTAGGTTTTACATAAGCATGCATGTACATATAAAGTCCATCCAAGGTCATATATAACCCACAACTATATTTGTACACATAAATCATTTTAGTGATTTTTAGTAGTCAATTTTACATGTATAAATACATATTCCATTATTTATAACTTAGTACATAAATCCTATGTATCCATCTATTTATGCCGTGACCTTTAAGGTCATGGTTTTTCATGGTTTTGAGTTACACAAGTTTACTCATGAGATTTATGATTATTAGTTTAACCAAAATCCCAAAAGTAAGATTTGTAACCCACGGCTTCATTTAAATTTATAAAATGATTCATATGATTTATAAATCAAGTTTAAACATAGAATACTAGTCATAGGTTTCTTTATTAAAAGTTTTTAACCATGACTAATGGTATTCAAATATATGTCGTGACCTTTAAGGTCATGGTTCTTATCAAATCTTGATTTTTAACAAGTTTGTTACATGTATTTATAGGTGAATGTTGATGCATGCAAGTAAAAATGAAGAAGCATAATTGTTAGATACGTAATTATTCAAGTTTTTAGTGTTAATATCCCTTCGTTTTTGGAATAATAAATAGCAAAACGTGTATTTTTAGTGCATTTATCATTTATGTGTTATTTATTATTGTAGGTACGAATATTAAAGAAAAGGAGCAAAAACGAAGCCAAGGAGCCAAAAAGTAGCACAAGAAATGGAAAGAACGCGAAAAATCGAGTCCGACGATGCATTTATCTTTTATTGAGCCGACCCGACACCATTTATATGGGTCGGATCGACCCGATATAAGTTAAATAGTGTTACAGCCACACAGGCCCAAGAACTTAGCCCAACAACAAAAAAATGACGCAAGCCCAAAAATAAAAAAAGATCAGATATTGCAAAAGAAAAAAAAATAAGAAGCAGACTTCACATAAAAGGGAGTAGTTTTTATTTAGAAAGAGAGGAATAGAGGTGCTGCGTCTTGTAGCAGACATCTCCATTTCTTATTTTTTATTTATGGTATGTATTCCATTGTTTAGCGGAGAACCCTATTATTACTTTATCATCTCTTTTCTTTATTTATCCCCTGCGTCTTTTATATTAGTTTCAGGAAGATACGATCAGATCTATTTTTATTATTAGTTTATTTCCATATTCACCTGTATAAGAATTAGAAGCAGATTTCAATGCTTTCCATATTTTATTCAGTCCTCGTTTGCTTTATCTGTTACCTTGCGTATTTTTTTTTTTGTAGATCCATTCTTTTAGATAAAAACGCAGCTTCCCCTTTCTATGAATTACTTTCCTTTTTTTTAGAATATGAATAGATCCAGGTTTATATTATGCGCAGTTTTTTTTAGACAGCAATCTTATCTTTTCATTTTTAGGAGTAATGGAGCGTAGGAAATAGGCAGTTTTAAAACATTCATTTTTTTTTTCTTTATTTTTTTTTTATTTTTTTATTTTTTTTCTTCATTCGAAGTAGAAAAGAAGATTCGCAGCTCTCTCATTTTTATTTATGGCATGATTTGTTTTAATTATATTTGGACTAAAGATGGATTGATATGTTAGTCTTAGGCTACGTTTTCTTCCATTTTATTAGGCAAGTTAATAGTTTGCTTTGTTGTGGGTAAAGTGAATTAGTGTTCTATTAACATAGTTTATTAGGATTGTTTTTAATATATTCTTAAAATTTTGATTTACTTAAAAAAAATAGTTTTCATAGACTTTTAAAAAAAATGCCGTCTAGCTTAATTGTCGTTAGCGTTTTATGTTTTATGTTAGCTCGACGTATCCGATTCGTCATACGGGTTTGTTTCTTTTATCTTAGTTTAAATAGCTTTTATATGATTATTATTATTGCCTTGTTCTTGTTTAGCTTTAAAGTCGGGATTATAGTAGTTTTTATCATCCCCGTTTAGTTTGCCATCGTTATTGTTCTTAGTTTTATTTTAAATACTTTTAGCTTAATATTCGTAGTATAATTATTACTCTTATATCGTTTTATATTTTTAGTCTTTTAAAATTAGTAGATTTAAATATAAAAATCAAAACTCTTTTATTCGAGCATTAAACTTTAAACATAAACGCGGATTTCCATTCACACTTCGCCAGGAACTACGATAACCTTCGGGTGTACGAAAACGACTTAATCAAATGGCGCCGCTGCCGGCTTTGTGTGTAGCGATTTCTGCGTTGTGTTTTTAGTTGGTGACTTGAAGATCCTTTCGTTTTGAAAGTTTATTTTCGTATTTGTATATATATATAAAATAAAAAAAACAAAAAAACAAAAAAGTTTTAAAAAATATTCTTCTTTACCTCTTTTGTGTTTAATTCTTTTCTCAACCCCTCTTATTTTTAATTCTTCATGGATTCGTCTTGCGTTCGGTGTGGGAGACCATGGCATGGTTTTCAAACATGTCAATGGTGTACTTGTGAGCGGTGCGGTTTTGATATCAACAATACACAAATTGGATTTTGTCCATTTTGCAATTCAACAAATTCGTACTTCTCCTCTTACAATACTTTCTCCCCCCTCCCGTCTATGACAATCCCTATCCGCAACATGAACCGGGTTTTTCCCAATACCCGTGTTGCAATCATTGTGGGGGCCCTCACGATACTTCGTATTGTCAGCTGATGGATTATTATGAACCAAATCCGTGTTCTAATTCTTCTCAACCGATGACTTCCTATGAGCCACATCCGTGCTATAATTCTGGTTTTCATAACTGTGAGCCCCCACATCCTATCATCAATCATCAATCCTCTCAGAGAATTCAACAACTCAATGCTTTGAAAGACGAAACACACGCCATTGTTTTGCAACTTCAAGAAGCCGTTGTTCTTCTAAAAGAAGCAAATGAGGAGGAACAGCGACAACAACAACGACAAGAGCAAGTATCTAATCTTAGTGATTATACTCCTCCTCTTGTGAGTTCTTACTATTATGATGATGATGACGACGAGAATACTATTTCTTGGAATGATCTTTGTGCTCAATGTCCTAGTGCAATTGTCATTCCTTCTCTCGACTTGCCGGCTCTCGAGCCTAAGGATTCTACCACTCCTATTCTCGATTCTTCCACTAAGGAGACCGATGCCTCTCTCATCATGGGGGATGAGGGTCTTATCACTATTCCTTGTGATGAGATTCTTATTCCAATCCAAAGTGAGCCTACGGTTGCTTCCGATAGTGACGATGAGTGTGAATCTCTTTCTAGTGATGATTCATTACCTCCCACCGACATCTTGGGAGACGATTCTTTGGCTTTCTCTAATCCCCTTTTTGATCTCGATGATGATTTTACTTCTAGTGATGACGAGTCACTATCCGATGAAGACGTTCAGAAGGAAAATTTCAAGATTTATTTGAACCCTTTATTTGATTTTGATGACGCCTACATCTCTAGTGAGGTGAATCCTCTCTTTGAAGAGGGGATTGAGGACATTGATAGCTCCGACTCTCCTGCTATTGATGAGCATTCGTTGTTAGCCATGCCACCTCCCATCATAGAGGAGGTGGAGAGATTTGATCCTACTTTCCGTTTGATTCGGTCTGGAGAGGTGACGCGGGTGGTGAATATGTCTTCTGATATGTCTCATACTATGTTGCCACCCCGTCCTACCGCGTGCACACCCAAGCGGGTGATGTATCGCTTTTACTCTCCTCATTTCATACCGGGAAATGAGGATTAGTGTTTTGATCCCGGAGGAGACGTTGATGTTGCTATTACTTATGATGTTTTACCGGTTACCCCATCGACTCTTGCTTTGAGTTTCTATCAAGTGTCCTCGGGTGACACTTTGATATCTTTTTCTCCCACCCTCCCGCCCTTGGCGAAGACGAGTATTCTTAAGGATCGCCTTTTTACCTATTTCTCGTATTTTATAAGAATCCTTCTGCTTTTCTTCACTTATACTGTGGATTCTTCTTCTTTATTCTCATCCGGTAATGAGGATAAGATCTTTGACCCTGGCATATCTGTTTTGAGCCAGTGGTGATTCTCTTGCTCCCCCATGGACCATTTAATTCGGGGTCGAGTCAGGCTCGTGACTCGGTTAACAAAAAAAAGCGCTTCTCGGGAGGCAACCCGATGATCTATCATTTTTATCTTTTTCTAAAATAAGTGTAGGGGCGTGTGCTTCTCTCCATGTGTGCTTGTTGGTATTTGTTTTTGTGTGCACGTTCCCTTGGATCGAGAAGACTTTCAGAAGGTTGATGTTGCTGTTTTCCATCATCTTCTTCATTCAGTCTCCGATCGATCTTCATGTCTATATCAGGGGAGTACTCAGTTCTCATCTTTATCCATACATATTTGATTGTGTTCTCCTTCTTACACTTGGAATTCTAGCATTAGCCTTTTGTGTTCTTAAGTGTAGGGGTAACACCTTATCACTTTTGAACATTGAGGCCAATGTTCGGTTCTAAGTGTAGGGGGGTTTATATCATATGGATCATATTCATGCCTACTTGTTTGCCCTCTTGCATCCTATTTTGATCAAATGTCTGTTTTTATTTTATTTTATTAATAATAATAAAACGTTTTTGACCGTGCGTGATTGACTTGTCCCGTATGCTAGAACAAAGGGGATCCTGACTCTGCCTGAGTGTTAATCTGGCTGCTCCCTTAACTTTTAGACTAAGCTTTTAGGAATTGTGCAAATAAAAATGCTAAACGTGGAGTAGTTGGTTCTCTTTAGAGCTTATATGAGTAACCTATGGCTTTTTCCTCCTAGATTATAACTAGACTAAATAAGTGTGTTTTCTTTTCAAGCCTTTGAACGTTAAAAGTTGTGTTATGCAAAAATAAATTCTTATCCAATTTTGATATAGAGTCCTAGTTCAACTTTTTATTTAAATTTGAGTGAAAGCATACTTTCTTAAATTTGAAATAATGTCGAGTGAAAAAAAAAATGTTGAAAAAAAAAACTGCGCATAATATAAACCTGGATCTATTCATATTCTAAAAAAAGGAAAGTAATTCATAGAAAGGGGAAGCTGCGTTTTTATCTAAAAGAATGGATCTACAAAAAAAATAATACGCAAGGGAACAGATAAAGCAAACGAGGACTGAATAAAATATGGAAAGCATTGAAATCTGCTTCTAATTCTTATACAGGTGAATATGGAAATAAACTGATAATAAAAATAGATCTGATCGTATCTTCCTGAAACTAATATAAAAGACGCAGGGGATAAATAAAGAAAAGAGATGATAAAGTAATAAAAGGGTTCTCCGCTAAACAATTGAATACATACCATAAATAAAAAATAAGAAAAGGAGATGTCTGCTACAAGACGCAGCACCTCTATTCCTCTCTTTCTAAATGAAAAACTACTCCCTTTTATGTGAAGTCTGCTTCTTATTTTTTTTTTCTTTTGCAATATCTGATCTTTTTTTCTTTTTGGGCTTGCGTCATTTTTTTTGTTGTTGGGCTAAGTTCTTGGGCCTGTGTGGCTGTAACACTATTTAACTTATATCGGGTCGATCCGACCCATATAAATGGTGTCGGGTCGGCTCAATAAAAGATAAATGCATCGTCGGACTCGATTTTTCGCGTTCTTTCCATTTCTTGTGCTACTTTTTGGCTCCTTGGCTTCGTTTTTGCTCCTTTTCTTTAGTATTCGTACCTACAATAATAAATAACACATAAATGATAAATGCACTAAAAATACACGTTTTGCTATTTATTATGCCAAAAACGAAGGGATATTAACACTAAAAACTTGAATAATTACGTGTCTAACAATAATGAATAATACCTTTCTTGCTAAAAGTTACCAAGGAAGATCTAGAGGACAAAGGAGATTAGAGATCTAATCTTGATGATGATGAAAACCCTAATTATATCCAAGCCGTGACCCTTAGGGATTCGGCTAGGGCTTGTTATAATGGTTCGAAAGGTGATGATGCTACTAAATGATTAGTAGTTAAGATGAGACATAGATCTAGTGGATTTAATGTATAAATCTTGGATGTTTGTGGCTTATAGCCGAATGATTTGAGAGAGAAAGGTGAAGAGAAAAGTGAGATTGGATTGCATGAGAGAATGAAGAATGTGTGTGTGTCTTTTTCGGCTTAAAGAAGAAAGTGAAAGCCAAGGTAAAAGGTATGATTGCCTTGGTAAGAGAACACATGCCAAGTGTCACTCTCTTCATTTCCTAGGCAACCCTTCTTCTTCCACATATGCATGTGTGTGCCGTGTAAGGCTAACCAAGGGGAAGGGTGGGCTTGTTGTGGGCTTATGTTGGGCTAGCACACAAGAAGTACATGATCTTGGGCTAGTCCAAGAAGGTTTAAGTATGTTTATGGTATGCATACATACATACACGGCTACATATACTATGTGTAGAATGTTTTCCAATTTTAGTTAAGTGTTGTATACTCAAATATTGATTATACATTTTATTACTTGTTCTCCTAGTTTTAAGTACATGATTTAAGTTATGTAACTTATTACAATAGAAAATGATTGTAGAAGTATAAGTACATAATGGACAAGTTCACACACAACTTATTGAAATATAACACATGAGTGAATGTTCTTAAGATCATTGGGTGAAACTTTATTACATTAAATCATGGTAAAATCATGGATTTTACATCAATCGTGGCGATGATGATGATCTAGATAACACATTCACAAACAACCACGAGACAACGAGTTGGAAGGGAACAAATCCCCTCTCATTATTCAATTAGAAAACATTAAAAAGGATAAGCATGAGATCTCCCCCACGAGGCACCTCGTTTTTTATTACCGAGTCATGAGCTCGACTCGATCCCCTCAATGCTAATTCTCATTGGGGAAGGTGACTTGGTCGAGGTCGTCCAACGAAGGGACTTCCCCATCAAAGTAGTGCTTAAGCCTATGTCCATTCACCTTGAAGTTAGGACCATCATTTTGAGCTAGCTCGATGGTCCCATAAGGAAACACTTGTGTTATGGTGAAAGGACCCGACCAACGAGATTTCAATTTCCCGGGAAATATCTTCAATCGATGATTAAAAAGTAACACTTCATCACCAACGTTAAAAACCCGGTTTTTAATATTTGCATCATGAAACTTTTTAGTATTTTCTTTAAAAATTAATGAATTTTCATAAGAATTGTCTCTTAATTCATCTAATTCATTCAATTGTATTTTCGGTGATCTCCCACGGTCTTCAAATCATAATTTGCATGCTTAAGGGCCCAATATGCCTTATGCTCCAATTCAATGGGAAAATGACAATTCTTTCCATAAACCAACTTATATGGAGTACAACCAATAGGTGTCTTATAAGCGGTCCTAAAGGCCCATAAAGCGTCATCGAGTTTGTCGGACCATGAAGCACGGTTTTCTCCAATCGACCTTTCCAAAATCCTCTTCAAAGCTCGGTTTGAAACCTCGACTTGCCCACTCGTTTGCGGGTGATAAGCCGTAGAAAGACGATGAGTAACTCCATATTTCTTTAAAACCTTCTCGAATTGGTCATTACAAAAATGGGTTCCACGATCGCTTATAATAGCACGAGGGGTTCCAAACCGAGAGAATAGTTGCTTCAAAAACTTCACCACCACACGAGCATCATTAGTAGGTAAAGCCTTAGCTTCCACCAACTTTGAAAGGTAGTTGACGACGACGAGGATATACTTGTTACCATGAGACGATGGAAACGGACCCATAAAGTCTACGCTCCAAATGTCGAAAATCTCACACACTTGAATTATGTTTTGCGACATTTCATCACGTTGAGACGATTTTCCTTGACGTTGGCACGAATCACACGACTTCACAAGTGCGTGTGCATCACGATAGATCGTAGGCCAAAAGAAGCCGGCATCGAATACTTTCTTAGCCGTGAGGTTAGCACCGTGGTGACCACCCATGGGTCCCTCGTGACAAGCTCTAAGGATGTTAGAAGCTTCGGTACCAAAGACACAACGTCAAACGAGTTGATCCGCACAAACCCGAAAGAGATAAGGGTCATCCCAAAAATAGAACTTGACGTCACGAAATAATTTTCTCTTTTGTTGTGTCGTCATACCCTTGATTATGAAGTTCCCCGCATGGTAATTTGCTATGTCGGCAAACTATGGGGTGGTGTCTTTAAAATTCACTACACTGAGAGTCTCGAGAGGAAATGTTTCGGTAATTTCCTTGTTCTCGAAAACATCTTAGTGAGGATTTTCTAGACGAGAGAGATGATCGGCCGCTAGATTCTTGGCTCCTTTTTTGTCAAGCACGGTGACATCAAATTCTTGGAGGAGGAGCATCCAACGAAGCAATCTCGGCTTAGCGTCTTGCTTAGCTACGAGATACTTGATAGCCGAATGGTTGGTATACACGATGCTTTTAGTCAAGACGAGATAAGGTCGGAATTTCTCAAAAGCATAGACCACGGCAAGGAATTCCTTTTCCGTTGTGGTGTACTTTAATTGAGCCTCGGTCATCGTCTTACTAGCATAATGGATAGGACGAAAATGCTTTTCATAACGTTGCCCTAATACGGCCCCTATAGCATAATCACTTGCATCGCACATGATTTCAAAGGGTAATTCCCAATTAGGAGCAACAAGAATTGGAGCTTCGGTAAGTTTCCTTTTAAGAGTTTCGAATGCTCTAATACAATCCTCATTGAAATTAAAAGGAGCATCCTTCTCGAGAAGGTGTGTCATAGGTCGAGATATTTTCGAAAAGTCTTTGATGAAACGACGATAAAAGATCGCGTGGCCTAGGAAACTCCTAACTCCCTTAACGGTTTTGGGATGAGGTAACTTGGCGATGACGTTTACCTTAGCTTTATCGACTTCAATCCCCGCTTTCAAGACCTTGTGCCCTAAGACGATTCCTTATTTACACATAAAATGACATTTTTCCCAATTAAGCACAAGGTTGGTTTCTTCACAATGTTTTAACATTTTCTCGAGATTAGATAAACACGACGTGAACGAATTGCCAAACACCAAAAAATCATCCATAAATAATTCCATCGACTTCTCGATCATATCGTGAAAAATAGCCATCATACACCGTTGAAACGTACCCGGTGCATTACAAAGTCCGAAAGGCATTCTACGATTAGCAAACGTTCCATAAGGACACGTGAACGTAGTTTTCTCTTGATCATGAGGGTCGATAGGGATTTGAAAGTAACCGGAAAAACTATCTAAAAAGCAATAGAATTCATTTCCCGCGAGTCGCTCCAACATTTGATCCATGAAGGGCAAAGGAAAGTGGTCTTTACGAGTGGCGTCATTTAACTTTCGGTAGTCAATACACACCCTCCAACCGGTCACAACACGAGTGGGAATTAACTCGTTTTTCTCATTGGGCACAACGGTCATTCCTCCTTTTTTAGGGACACAATGGATTGGGCTCACCCATGGGCTATCGGAGATTGGATAAATCATTCCCGCGTCAAGGAGTTTTAAGACTTCCTTTTTTATGACATCGGGAATTTTGGGGTTTACCCTTCTTTGACTTTGAATTGCGGGTTTGTAGTCCTCTGATTGTAGTGTTTTTGCAACCCTTTAGGAAAAGAGAGGCAAAGTAGTGGTAAGCGTTAAGTGTCGGTTTAGGAAAACCGAGCACTAATGACCAAATAAGTTCAAGTTCGTTTCCCAAGGAGGCACGTGTGTTGTGTAATGAATTGATTAATTATGTTTGTGATTTTATTAACAAGAAAAGAAAAGAGAAATGAGAAAGAAAGACGGTTACGAAGACGGATTAAACTAAGACGAAAAAGGCGTTAACGTAAAACCGTAAATAGTGCCAAAATTAAAATTTTAACCTAAAAATTCCTAAAAATTACTAAAAATCCACAAAAATATTCTAAGAGTTTACAAAAAATCCAAACTTGCTAAAACCTTTTAATTAATTAGATAATGACTTTTTAATGCTAATTAAAGCCCTAAAAATCACAATTAATTATTAAAAAGTCCCAAGCAAGGTTTTTAAGTTTGTAAACCTCAAGAATAACCTAATTAAGCTAAAAAGTATTTTTTTTAAATTTTAAAACCAAATAAAACTATTTTTAAACTCCTAAAAACTATTAAAATCAATTAAAACTTAAATTAATTCTAGAAAATAATTGAAAAGTCCTAAAATTATTTAGAAAGTGACAAAACTCCTAATTTAGTGTCTACAATCTAGAAAAAATGAAAAAAGTAGAAAAAACAAACTTTCAATTTTTAATAATAAAATAATAATAAAATAATCAAAAAAATTAAAAGTCTATTAAAAAATTCTAAAAAATTACCAAAAATCTAGAATATTATAACTAAGAAAAAAATTCAAATAAAAGTTCCTAAAACCTTTTTAATAATTTTATATTAAATTTTAAACTTGTTAAAAAACCCTAAAATCAAATAAAATTAAAAATAAGACTTTTTGAAAACTTTTTGGGCTGTAAACCTCAAATTACTTTAATAAAACCTAAAAATTTTTTTTATAAAAATTAAAACCTATTTTTACTATTTTAAAACTAATTATCTAAATACGGCTAAATAAAAAATGATAAAAAATAAATAAAGAAAGAGAAAAATTGAGACTTAGCTCAGAAAAATCCTAAGTGATACTCTAATCCTAAGAAAAATAACACTTGGCCACAAAGCTTAGACAATAAGCTTAAATAAGCTTATTAAGCTACGGCTTGAATTAAATAAGCCCAAGCAACACCCCTTTAAGTATAATATGATATGAGTCTTTATCAGTAAAAGACCCAAGGGCGTAACGGTATGTTGTGAGTGTTGTGAGAAGGATGGCGCAGGTTCGAGTCCTGGCCAGTCCTTTTTGAACTGTTTATTTTTTTTTCTTTTTAAACTTTAAAAACTTAAATTCAGTTACTTAACTTAACTTAAAAACACACTTTTATAACAAACAAACAAGAATTAAAGATACTGCAATCAAAACAAGTGCCCAGGTATGATATGTTTCTGATGAACACAAAGTAAAGCAAAATGTGTATCTTCACTTGTGCAAAAGGAATCAAGAGGACTTGATTCTTGGTTCTTTGGTGTTGTTTGATTGGACAAATGGCACCCCTACACTCAGTTGGAGTGTAGGGAGTCAATATAGCACAAAAACAAGCAAATCACTTAGCCAAAAATCACTCAAATAAGCACAAAAGGTTTATGATATGATATGCTCAAGTCTGGGGGGTGTTTTCTGATGCAGTTAGCACACAAGTGAGATTCAATGGCTAATATCTTGCACACAAGCTCACAAAACAGCATTCAAACAACACACAATCCTACTTGGGCCTAACTCCTAGCAGTTAATCAAGCTTGAAGGTCAAAATCATACAAAAACAGACACAATAGGCAGTGTTTCTGATTAATGTTATGTTTTCAATATTTTTCACATGCAAATGCTTTTAAACCTTACCAAACTTGAACCTAAGTACATGTATCACTTACTAGTCACCTGAGAAGTGTTTTTAAACAAGTTTTAACCTAGATTCTTGTCTCAAATCCTAGCTAAACTCTTATCCCAAACACCCCTTCTGATTTCAAACAAAGTCTACTCAAATCCTAATCAAACTGATTTCTAAACTATCTAACATGCATATAAACCTGAAACAAACAATATCCAACACTTGAACTAGCACTTAACAACTTTCACACAAAATTCATGCAAATCACAATAACACCAAATTTTGAGAACTAAAAATGGAGAAAGGGATTTACCTAGAGGGACCTACATCCAGGTCCCTCAGTGGTTGCTTAACCACCTCCAAATAGGCTGGGGCCTATGTAGAACCTTGAACAATTCAAACTCTTAAATCTGCTAAGAAAAACAAGAACGAACACAATAATCTGAATTTTCTTGAAACCTTTTAAAACCTTATCAAAACTTTTAACCAATGAAGTACTTCTGAAAACAAGTATAAATTATCAGAAATCCAATGGTTCAATCCACTTTCACTTCATGAACCTTGGATTTCTGAAAACTTAAAAACTTTTTGAAACCTTTGAAAACTGAAATTTTAAACTCACAAAGTGTTACACAATTTAAAAATGGAACTCAGAATGGCTTTCAACACACACACAACTTTTAATAATTATAAAAAGGAATTACAATTGCTTCAACAAACACCAAACTTTTATATCATTAAAAAGGAATTACAAATGAGAAAGCCAAAATCTAGAACAAGAGTAAAATGAGACACATGCGTCCCATTTATACTAGCTAATGGATAATTCTAGAAAACTAATAAAATAATACAATGTGTAAACCCTAATGTGCTAAAATTCCTGATAAGCCCTTGAGTCTTTGACTGAAAATTGGTCAATTTTGTTCTTCATGTGATCATGTGAAGATACCAGCTGTTTTGAATGATCAGGGACGTTGAAATATGCTTGGGGACCAAGGACTACCATCCATTCGTTCATTTGGTCGGGCATTGGGGATTGGGGAAAGTGATGGGTGCAGGGGAGGTATGGGGTGGGCCATAGGAGTCACATGAGAGTGTTTTCTGAGCTGGGATGGTTTAAGGAGGGTGCTAATCAAGGTTCTGGAGTAGATTAGGGAAAACCCCCTTGAATTAAGGGTGATTAAGGCTGGGGAATATTAGGGTTTATCTGGGATTAAGGGGGTGGGTTTGATTCGTTTTGGGGGTTTAGGATTTTAAAAATCCTGTTTAGTGGGAAAGTTAAGTGGGTTGTTGACTGGGGTTTGACCCAGGTTTATTTAATAAACCTGGTTGGGTGGTTTTCGGGTTCGGACTGGGTTGGGTAGGGTAATGGGTAAGTGGGTGGGTTATGGTGAGGTGTCAAGATGTGAATGTATGGGTAAGTTTGGCTGTCTGGCAGAATTGACCCCCAAGGTTTCTTGTCTTCTTCACTTTGTATAAACAACATCAAAACTTTATTCCCTTTGTTTTTTAAGTTTGCCATACTTGTCATTTTTGGCACACAAACTTTATAAACTTTTATCAAGAGTCTTTAATGCACAATCTTCATTCTCCAAGGACTGATCTTGTAAATAGTTGATAATTTAGGGACCCAAATGCAATAAATGAGATTTGAAAGGGTATAAATTGCCAAGTTTTCAATAGTAGAGGGACCAATCTTGCCAATCTTCAATTCTTCAAGGTCCATTTTGGAAATTCCAGATTTGGGTCCGGTCATTGTGCAGCTTCGTTTCCCGTGTTCGTTTTTGAATGATTCTTGTGATCTTTTGCCTTTTCCTCAATATCCGTACCTAAAAATACACAAGTAACCAAACACGAGCATATATTTGGCAGTTTTAATGATATTTTATGCATTTTAAGCCCGATTTGGACGATGAGACTATGTATAAAAGTAGTTTCATCACTCCCCCATACTAAACCATTGCCGTGCCCTCACGCAATGCTAGAATAAAGTATCATAGCACCTCCAAATTTCAATTTTATTTACTTTATTGAAATGATAAACGAGTTATACTACTACTATTACTACTACTTGTGTTTTAGACATAATGTATGATTTTCATCGCAAAATGGGACGTTTAGGTTCATAGAATAAGAACACGTGAATGCTTCGTTAGAAATAATTTCATCGTCCTCGATTTTTACTTTAATTCCATGCCAAGCGTGCAACGAGATCATTGTCATTATAAGTTATTAATGCTAACACTACTCACATGCCCTAATCACGTACTTATCCTCCCATTATTCCTAAGTTGTATCTCTTATATTTTATTTTTGTCTTGAATGTTTCACGGGGATACATTGTTGACTTATGTGATAAAAGAGATTTAGGTCTAAAAATAGAGTCCTAACGGTGTAACTAAGACCATCAAATCAATAACCCTTCCTAATAGACAACGATGTTAAAAAATTAAGTCGACAAGAAGAATCGATAAACACGGTTTTATAACGGTTTTAAACATGAGACTTATTACCAAGACTTTTATACGCCCCCTAACGGAAGGGCCTTATTATCTTTGGTTTACCTCCATCTTTTATTCAACTTCGCCATGAAGCTTTTATTATGACTTCGGTCTTGCCTTGCCTTTTATTATCCGCCTCATCGGTGGTTTTATTAGCCAAAGACGTATATCCTCACGCAAAAGCGTATTTTGGATCTTTAAAGCTTCGAAGATTAAGGCTTGATTCACTTTCAATTTTGCATAGATTTTAGGCCTTGTGGGGCTTCAAATTGTTTGCTAGATTTAGGTGATCACTTGAAATCTTATTATTGGGTGAAGCTTTCGATTATTCGGGTGCCAATACTTCAAAACCGTGACGCTGGCGATACCTTAATGTCTTCCCAATTTAATTACACGGAAGCTACTAGAAAAGACTAGAAACCCAACAATCCTAACTAAACCGCTAAGTCAATATTTATTAAGCAAAAAATATTTACATGCGAAGGGAGAATAAGCAAACAACGAGAACACATGAGTTTTTGAAAGAATACGAGTACTCTACATTTAGCATAGTAACTTATAATTAACTCTATCATTTCTCGTCCTCATTTAAGAGACTTAGCCTAATGTGAAGTTAAGGAATCAAAGCTAAGTGCTCAACACGCACGGTCGAGTCAAAAATTACTCTTATTCTCGCCATCGGAAAACCTACATTCGTGTCTTCAAACACTTATAAAACATGAGAAAAATTTAAAATTTGGCCATTTTTAGCCTTATTTTGCAACAAAACGATAAACAAAAAGATAAACTTTGGAAAGCGTGAAGGTTTGGCAAGGCAAGTATCTATTCACCCCCCATACTAAAGTTAAACATTGTCCTCAATGTTTCGAGTCTAGGGGTGCAAACACCCCCATACTAGAGACGTAGTCGAATGCCTAATCTAGCATGGAAAGGGTGCAACCGTTAAATTAATAGCCCTTTATGAAGTGTGCTAATAACCTAAGGTTAGAACAATCAAGGATATATCATTTGGATATTGAGAAAGTCTTCAAAGCAAACGATCGACTGCTCCCATAAAACGAAACACGAGAGGCTCCAATCGTGAAGATCATGATCTAAAAACCACAATGCACAAACAACCACGGAACAAAGGTTGGAAGGGCACAAATCCCCTCACATTAAACTACATTAGAAAGCAATAATATGTACATGGATAAGCATGGGTCTCCCCCACGAGGCACCTTGTTTTTGATAACAGAGTCAAAAGCTCGACTCGAATCCCCATAAATGTGATCATTTAGGGATAATCATGGTATGGTCAATTTTTAGTGGGGCTTACATGATAAACAAGGCCCAAAAACAACTGGCATTAAGGACTAAGTCCTTTGATGGTGCAAGATACCGGGATCGAAGATGGTGTTCTCGTTTTCATTGGAAAAACAAATCAACGCCACTTCATCATGAGTCAACAAAAACTCAAAGAGTTTCAAGAAAGTAGGAGAGAAGAAATAGAAGGGTGGGACAATGGGTAAGTCAAAACATTGAGCTACTAGAGGTAGACTCGCACCAATCAAATAGAAAGATTTTCCATTTATTGCATCGGTGGAAGACCGAGATTTCCCTATATAAGCAATTCCAGGATCAAATATCTGGTCCTCGGTGGAGAAAGGGAAGGGAACATAAGGGGATTCCCCCACACTAAGTCCACACAAAACATCGTCAAAAGGAGAAGACGAGCTTGTAGCACTCAATACACGTGGTGATGACGGAGTTAGAATTGTAGAAAAATCTTTTAAATTTAATTCAAAATCTTTTCCTTTTTCATCTTTTAAACTCTCTTTGTGAAAACCCGATTTAATTATGTCAAAAATATTTGGTGTATCTAAAGCAATGTTAGTCACACTAAAAATTCTCACATTTTGAAATCTTTTTGGTTTAGGTGGTGGTAAGTTCTCAAAACGTTTGTCGACAAAGAAAACTTCCCCATCGGGATCAACTTATTCATCATCCGAAGAATCATTCCCAATTGGAACCGTAGGCTTAACACTCTTAACCTCCACCAGCGGAGGGGACGGAACTTCATTTTTCTCAACAACTCCTAAAACTCTATTTGAAATTCTTTTGTAAATGTTTTTGATGGGATTGACATTGTACAAAGACGTGATAGAATACACATGAGAAAGAGTGGAGTTTTGGGTTGCATTAATGACGAGTTCTTCCTCATTGAAACGAAGAGTGATTTTCCTTGCATGCACATCGATAAGTCCTCTCGAGGTATCCAAAAAAGATCGACCTAAAATTAACGGAACTTTAGGATCGATAGGAATGTCAACAACAATAAAGTCTACAGGATAGTAGAACTTTCCAACTTTTACGAAGACGTCCTCGGCAACTCCACAAGCTAGAATCGTAGAATGATCGGCCATTTCGATTGACATTCTTGAAGGAGTGAGATTTGGAAGATTGAGCGATTTAAAAATCTCAAGAGGCATCAAATTAATACTAGCACCAAGATCGGCCAAGGCGTAGCATTCTTCCATGTCTTGTATAGCACATGGGATTAAAAACTTTCCAGGATCACCGACTTTTTGAGGTATGCGGCTTAGAAAAACCGATGAATAACTAGACGATTTTTGCAATTTTTCTTTGTTATTCAACATACTTTTGAAGTTCGCGGCAAATCGAGGCATTATGACTAAGGCGTCGGCAAAACTTATATTAAAATGCAAGTCACGAAACATTTTCATAAAGAGTTCAAATTGATAATTATTTCGTTCTTGTGCCTTTTCCTTGTCTCGTCTTGAAGGGTAGGGTAAAGGTGGTGTGGGTTGGGGCATAGGTATAGGCATCAACCTTGGAATCTCGGGTTCCATGATTGGTGTGGGTTCAACCGTAGGTGTGGTTTGAGCGGTACTTTGTGGGCTTGTAATTTGCTCCTTTTTTACCACAACCTCGGGTTCTTTCTCTTTTTCCTTCTCCATAGAAGTACTTGGACGAGAAGTGGGTTCTTTGAAAATTTTACCACTACGAGTAGTAATAACCTTCAATTCTCCTTTCGGGTTCACGATGGTATCACTAGGAAGACCACCCGAAGAAGAGGGCTTACACATGATAGCTTCAAACATTTTAGCCATTCGGTCTTCAAACTTAGATTGCCTAGC
Source organism: Glebionis coronaria (assembly GCA_025667525.1). NCBI lineage: Eukaryota > Viridiplantae > Streptophyta > Magnoliopsida > Asterales > Asteraceae > Glebionis > Glebionis coronaria. The sequence goes on along the minus strand of CM046875.1, from coordinate 270,033,922 downwards.
ATCCGCTTTTAACAATTCTTGCTTAATCTTATGTTGACCTTGCTCCATTTTTTGTTGATTTTGTTGGAGACGTGTGACATTTCCTTCCATTTTATTAGCATGAGTTTTAAGTTCATTAGCAAGTTCGTTTTTAAACTCGTTTTTCAACTCGGATCTTAAGCTAACCATTTCACGTTTCATATTATCAAACTTAGCATCATTAGCCTTAGCATAATTCAAAAATTCTCCTTGAAGATTTTTGGTGTGATCATTTTGAAAACCTTGTGTAGAAGTTTGAAAATCACGGTTTTGGTTTTGGTTTGAAATTTGCCCATTTCCACTTTGATAATTACCCTTATTATAGTTCCTTTGATTTCCTTGATAATTACCACCTTGGTTGTTGTTGCGATAGTTATTAGCATTTTGATTTGGTGGAGCTTGATTTTGGCGGGAACCTTGGCCGTTTTGGTTATAAGTTCCCGTGGCTATATAAGCACTCGAAGTGTTACCATCCGCGGTAATGCACTCGGAAAGATCATGAGCTCCACCACATGACAAACAACTCTTAGAAACCGCTTTAACCGAAGCGGAATTCGAAGCTTCTTGAGCTTTCCAATGGGACATAAGGCTAGCAAATCTATCAAAAAATCGATTTTCTTCATTTGCCTCATCATGTAAAGCATTAATGCTACGAGACGATGATGACGAGCCCAATTTGGCAACACTCGGTGTGTTACGAGGGCTATAAACCTTAGACCTATTCTCAATTATGACCAAAGCTTCTTCAACCATTTTACACAAAAAATTACCACCCGCGGCGGCATTTAAATAATCTCTTTCATGATCATTAAGTCCATTGTAAAACGTGTCGATTTGATGTCAGTCGGAAAAACCATGATGAGGACATTCATGTAACATCTCCTTAAACCTATTCCAAGCCGTTGAAAAACTTTCATTTGATTCTTGTGAAAATTTAGAAATCTCATTTTTCAAATGCGTAGTCTTAGAGGGCGGAAAAAATTGGTTCACGAACTTTGAAACGAGATCCTTCCACGTCAATATAGAATTGGGTGGCTCTTTCTCTAACCAAATTTTAGCGGGCCCCGCTAAGGAATACGGAAAAAGCATCATCTTAATCGAGTCATTCGAGACATCCTTGAATTTGCACGTTGCGGTAAGACGATTAAATTGGCGGATATGGTTGTGTGGATTGTCCTTCTCATCACCACGGAATTTGTTGTTTTGGATCATCGACAACAAACCCGTTTTCACCTCAAAATTCTCCGCAAGGATAGCGGGAATTACAATAGCTTCTCCATAACCCTCGGTGGGTGCTTGAAGTAACTCCATCATAGTTCGATTCGCCATGGTTGGTGCTTCTCGTACAATGGGTTCATCAATAGGAGACTCCTCACTAGAATGAGTTAGAGTGGTAGTTTTGTTCTTTCGTCTACGTGCACGTTTTGCTTGATTACGAGTTAGCATAAACGTCACGTACAACGAGGAGACGAGCAAAGAAGATTCTTTTTGGTGTTTTGTATTTTTCAATTTTTTTGTGGTTTTTGATGGTATTAACTTTTTTTGGAAATTGGTGAATGTATTAAGTAGACAAAAATCTACAAATCTCCTCCTTAATCAAATCTATTGATTAAAGAAGCCTCAAGGAATGAAAACGATCACGTGAAGTGAACGCCTTGGATGACTTTAGAACGATGGCGGAACACCAAATCGTTCAAGAGGGTTTAATCAATAGAAACCAAGAAAATATATATGATATGTAATAATACTTTGGGCGGCAAAACCCTCGATTCACTCTCAAAATCAAATACGCACAAGCAAGCGGAGGAAACGAGGCCGCGCGAAGCACTTAAGAGCCTTTTTCCTTTAGGGTGTGAAATACAACCGCCTTATACCCACCTTATAGTTTGTATTTTCAAGATTAAGCTTCACGAAAGCATTTATCTATTTTTGCCTTTTTTCTTTGGTTTGAGATTCGAACACAATGATTGGGCAATGACCTCCCAAGTCAAGGTTGTGATTGCTCACGTATTTGGAGTACTTGTGAATTTATTGTTCTACGTATACAATATAGTAATAGTATTCACACAAAAATCGAAAAACGATAATACGTATTAGTAGAGTGCTACTAATACAAATACTAATTATGGTTAGTATAAAAACAATGGTTTAATCAAAACACAACACGCCTCCCCGGCAGCGGCGCCAAAATTGATGTAGTGTTTTTGCAACCCTTTAGGAAAAGAGAGGCAAAGTAGTGGTAAGCGTTAAGTGTCGGTTTAGGAAAACCGAGCACTAATGACCAAATAAGTTCAAGTTCATTTCCCAAGGAGGCACGTGTGTTGTGTAATGAATTGATTAATGATGTTTGTGATTTTATTAACAAGAAAAGAAAAGAGAAATGAGAAAGAAAGACGGTTACGAAGACGGATTAAACTAAGACGAAAAAGGCGTTAACGTAAAACCGTAAATAGTGCCAAAATTAAAATTTTAACCTAAAAATTCCTAAAAATTACTAAAAATCCACAAAAATATTCTAAGAGTTTACAAAAAATCCAAACTTGCTAAAACCTTTTAATTAATTAGATAATGACTTTTTAATGCTAATTAAAGCCCTAAAAATCACAATTAATTATTAAAAAGTCCCAAGAAAGGTTTTTAAGTTTGTAAACCTCAAGAATAACCTAATTAAGCTAAAAAGTATTTTTTTTTAAATTTTAAAACCAAATAAAACTACTTTTAAACTCCTAAAAACTATTAAAATCAATTAAAACTTAAATTAATTCTAGAAAATAATTGAAAAGTCCTAAAATTATTTGGAAAGTGAAAAAACTCCTAATTTAGTGTCTACAATCTAGAAAAAATGAAAAAAGTAGAAAAAACAAACTTTCAATTTTTAATAATAAAATAATAATAAAATAATCAAAAAAATTAAAAGTCTATTAAAAAATTCTAAAAAATTACCAAAAATCTAGAATATTATAACTAAGACAAAAATGCAAATAAAAGTTCCTAAAACCTTTTTAATAATTTTATATTAAATTTTAAAGTTGTTAAAAACCCTAAAATCAATAAAATTAAAAATAAGACTTTTTGAAAACTTTTTGGGCTGTAAACCTCAAATTACTTTAATAAAACCTAAAAACATTTTTGATAAAAATTAAAACCTATTTTTACTATTTTTAAACTAATTATCTAAATACGGCTAAATAAAAAATGATAAAAAATAAATAAAGAAAGAGAAAAATTGAGACTTAGCTCAGAAAAATCCTAAGTGATACTCTAATCCTAAGAAAAATAACACTTGGCCACAAAGCTTAGACAATAAGCTTAAATAAGCTTATTAAGCTACGGCTTGAATTAAATAAGCCCAAGCAACACCCCTTTAAGTATAATATGATATGAGTCTTTATCAGTAAAAGACCCAAGGGCGTAACGGTATGTTGTGAGTGTTGTGAGAAGGATGGCGCAGGTTCGAGTCCTGGCCAGTCCTTTTTGAACTTTTTATTTTATTTTTTCTTTTTAAACTTTAAAAACTCAAATTCAGTTACTTAACTTAACTTAAAAACACACTTTTATAACAAACAAACAAGAATTAAAGATATTGCAATCAAAACAAGTGCCCAGGTATGATATGTTTCTGATGAACACAAAGTAAAGCAAAATGTGTATCTTCACTTGTGCAAAAGGAATCAAGAGGACTTGATTCTTGGTTCTTTGGTGTTGTTTGATTGGACAAATGGCACCCCTACACTCAGTTGGATTGTAGGGAGTCAATATAGCACAAAAACAAGCAAATCACTTAGCCAAAAATCACTCAAATAAGCACAAAAGGTATCTGATATGATATGCTCAAGTCTGGGGGGTGTTTTCTGATGCAGTTAGCACACAAGTGAGATTCAATGGCTAATATCTTGCATACAAGCCCAAAAAACAACATTCAAACAACACACAATCCTACTTGGGCCTAACTCCTAGCAGTTAATCAAGCTTGAAGGTCAAAATCATACAAAAACAGGCACAATAGGCAGTGTTTCTGATTAATGCTATGTTTTCAATATTTTTCACATGCAAATGCTTTTAAACCTTACCAAACTTGAACCTAAGTACATGTATCACTTACTAGTCACCTGATAAGTGTTTTTAAACAAGTTTTAACCTAGATTCTTGTCTCAAATCCTAGCTAAACTCTTATCCCAAACACCCCTTTTGATTTCAGAAAGTGAAATTTTCAAACAAAGTCTACTCAAATCCTAATCAAACTGATTTCTAAACTATCTAACATGCATATAAACCTGAAACAAACAATATCCAACACTTGAACTATCACTTAACAACTTTCACACAAAATTCATGCAAATCACAATAACACCAAATGTTGAGAACTAAAAATGGAGAAAGGGATTTACCTAGAGGGACCTACATCCAGGTCCCTCAGTGGTTGCTTAACCACCTCCAAATAGGCTGGGGCCTATGCAGAACCTTGAACAATTCAAACTCTTAAACCTGCTAAGAAAAACAAGAACGAACACAATAATCTGATTTTTCTTGAAACCTTTTAAAACCTTATCAAAACTTTTAACCAATGAAGTACTTCTGAAAACAAGTATAAATTATCAGAAATCCAATAGTTCAATCAACTTTCACTTCATGAACCTTGGATTTCTGAAAACTTAAAAACTTTTTGAAACCTTTGAAAACTGAAATTTCAAACTCACAAAGTGTTACACAATTTAAAAATGGAACTGAGAATGGCTTTCAACACACACACAACTTTTAATAATTATAAAAAGGAATTACAATTGCTTCAACAAACACCAAACTTTTATATCATTAAAAAGGAATTACATATGAGAAAGCCAAAATCTGGAACAAGAGTAAAATGAGACACATGCGTCCCATTTATACTAGCTAATGGATAATTCTAGAAAACTAATAAAATAATACAATGTGTAAACCCTAATGTGCTAAAATTCCTGATAAGCCCTTGAGTCTTTGACTAAAAATTGGTCAATTTTGTTCTTCATGTGATCATGTGAAGATACCAGCTGTTTTGAATGATCAGGGACGTTGAAATATGCTTGGGGACCAAGGACTACCATCCATTCGTGCATTTGGTCGGGCATTGGGGATTGGGGAAAGTGATGGGTGCAGGGGAGGTACGGGGTGGGCCATAGGAGTCACATGAGAGTGTTTTCTGAGCTGGGATGGTTTAAGGAGGGTGCTAATCAAGGTTCTGGAGTAGATTAGGGAAAACCCCCTTGAATTAAGGGTGATTAAGGCTGGGGAATATTAGGGTTTATCTGGGATTAAGGGGTGGGTTTGATTCGTTTTGGGGGTTTAGGATCTTAAAAATCCTGTTTAGTGGGAAAGTTAAGTTGGGTGTTGACTAGGGTTTGACCCAGGTTTATTTAATAAACCTGGTTGGGTGGTTTTCGGGTTTGGACTGGGTTGGGTAGGGTAATGGGTAAGTGGGTGGGTTATGGTGAGGTGTCAAGATGTGAATGGATGGGTAAGTTTGGCTGTCTGGCAGAATTGGCCCCCAAGGTTTCTTGTCTTCTTCACTTTGTATAAACAACATCAAAACTTTATTCCCTTTGTTTTTAAGTTTGCAATACTTGTCATTTTTGGCACACAAACTTTATAAACTTTTATCAAGGGTCTTTAATGCACAATATTCATTCTCCAAGGACTGATCTTGTAAATACTTTATAATTTAGGGACCCAAATGCAATAAATGAGATTTGCAAGGGTATAAATTGCCAAGTCTTCAATAGTAGAGGGACCAATCTTGCCAATCTTCAATTCTTCAAGGTCCATTTTGGAAATTCCAGATTTGGGTCTGGTTCATTGTGCGGCTTCGTTTCCCGTGTTCGTTTTTGAATGATTCTTGTGATCTTTTGCCTTTTCCTCAATATCCGTACCTAAAAATACACAAGTAACAAACACGAGCATATATTTGGCAGTTTTAATGATATTTTATGCATTTTAAGCCCGATTTGGACGATGAGACTATGTATAAAAGCAGTCTCATCATCCTCCTCCATTAAAATCTTGTGAGTACAAAATTTTCGGTCAATACCCCTTTATGAGCTTTAAGAACTTTCGAAAGTGCGGTTTTTTCATCATTAGCAAGATCTCTTGCTATAATAACCGGCAACTTGTCATCACCTTCCAAGAATGCGTATTCAAGGTGAGATGGAAGATCTTTCAATTCAAGGATAGGTGGTTCCTCGATTGAATATTTTTGCTCAACACTCATAACTTCCATCGACGGAAGAAATGGTGGAATAGAAGTATCATTACCAATAATCACCTCATCTTCATTGTCGATTTCATTTGAAGTTAATTCTCCTCCTTGGAATGGAGTGATATTTGGTGTAAAATTAGCAAGAATCGGATCCAAAATAGTGGGATTGCCACTTGACGAGCTATCGGAAAAACCTAACACTTCTTGTGAAAACTCATCGCAAACCACATCAACTAAGTCGATATGATTGATGGTAGCGATTGCATAAACATGAGAAGGTGTCGAGTTTTGAGTAGAGTTTATAACAAGTTCCTCTTCATTGAATCTCAAAGTAATAGTTCTTGCATGAACGTCGATAAGCGATCTCGAGGTGTCTAAAAATGGACGACCTAAAATTAGAGGAACTTGAGGATCCGCGGGGATGTCAACTACTATAAAATCAACGGGATAGTAGAACTTCCTCACTTTCACGAAAACATCCTCGGCTACTCCACATGCTAAAATCGTAAAATGATCGGCCATCTCGATAGGCATGTTCGAAGGAGTAAGAGCCGGAAGCGAAAGCGATTTCCAAATGCAAAATGGCATCAAATTAATGCTCGCACCAAGATCGGCCAAGGCGAGGCATTCTTTCATATCTTGTATATCACAAGGAATGAGAAACTTCCCGGGGTCACCAACTTTTTCCGGTATGCGGTTAAGATAAATCGAAGAACAATTAGAAAGCGTTGAAAGCTTCTCCTTATCGTTCATCATACCTTTGAAAGTGGAAGCGAAACGAGGCATATATAACAACGCGTCGGCTAAACTTACATCAAAATGAACTTGTTGAAACATTTTTATAAAAAGCTCAATTTGTTGTTAATATTTCGTTTTTTTAGTATAGTTGTCTTCTCAGCTCGATTCGAATTGATGTAACTATTCAAGCAAAGACTTAATTGTTTTTGGTGAAAAAGACTTGTTTGGTAATCTATTTCTAATTGGCACAAAGCACATAAAAAGGTAAAAATATTAGCTACTACGTATATGTACTACTAGAAAACATATTGCAATTACCACAATTAAATGCACGAAATATAAAAATACAAAATACAATTTCAACAAAATTAACAAAGTACGGAAATCGAAGTAAAAAAACTATAACACTGAAATTAAATCTACAAGTTTAACTTTTACGAAATTAATGAAATTAACGGATGTTACTCAAAGTTTAAAACAAGTCTAGTCCAAGAAACAATTGGCCCAACAGCTATATCCAGCCCAACAAGTAAATGACCAACTGGCCCAACAGCTATATCCAACCCAACAAATCAAAACTAACCAATTAGGACTAGAAATGTAACACTCTTAACCTTGGTTTAAAAATGCGCGCATCATTGCGCAAATTGCACGCATTAATGTGTTGCATTCAAAATTTCGCATCAAGGTGCCTAATGCATTGCCATCTCATATTGCGTTCGAAGTATGCCGCAATTTATCGCATTTGTGTAATGCTAGCAACGGTAGCAATTGTCGCAATCTAATACTTAGGTCATTTTTGTCAAAATTTAATCAAATAAAAGAGACATACATATTTTAATGTCTCTTTAAAGATAAAAGTTGTTAAAAGTACATCTAAAACGAACACAATAACAAAAATTTAGCATCTTGCGTTTTGCTAAGTGTTTTTTTGTCAAACTTTAATTTCGTCTTATTTGTTTTACAAAAGGATTGTAGGCCTAATTTAACTTATTTCGTAAATTTATTACATTTACTTGGTATTTGGTAGACAATACTATTTCTAAACAATTTGTGTACCTTTGTCATATTAAACGCATCGCGTCCAAATTGCGCTCGCAATCGCATCACACATCACGCAATGGCTTTTGAAACTTTTAACGCAATGGATCGCAAAACGCATTTTTAAACCAAGCTCTTAACAAAATTAACCTAACTGTGTAATTAATCTAAGTAGCTAGGACTGTGACTGCAATGAGTACACACACAATAAAGGACCATACTTGTAAAATCATTAAACTTGTATAACAGACTAACGAAACAGAGGCTAGAATACCTAACGGATGCTAACTGTGGACCGCGAATGAAACAACACCATACACAATGGAGGGGTAAACATGTACGATCTAAAAACTGTACTAAATGTAAGCAGACTCATTATTCCTATTCGTATAATCAAAGCTAAGAAAAAACTGCACTTTTTAGCTATATTATTAACTGATCTAATAAGCTAGACACCTAATTAGTTGAGAACGATTTCCTATCTTACACAAATGAATTAGCTACAATCAACTAGATAGATTTTACCTCACTATAATTCCAAAGTTTGATTAACAACTTATATCTATCTTAAACTGATCTACGCTACTTATTATACTATGTTCAAAACTAGTAAACTAACTAAATGATAACTGACAGTTTACTACATCCTAACTCACTCATCCTTGAACCTTTAAAATTCAAACTCAGTACGCTACTAAAGATGCAAGATCAGTAAGAAAACGCTAATGCCAAACACACTATAACAGAAATTAAACTCGGACAGGAATGAAACTAAGCATATTATCAATTACAGAAATCATACATCTAACAGATAGCAAGCAAACAAATTTACACTAATCATTACTCTATAAAACCGGAATAGCAGATTAAGCTAAAATATGCAGGAAAAGAACACGTGCTTAACCTATTCATCTGAAGCCAGACCGTTGATGTCGAGAAGCGCGGCGCTGAGCCGGCTTGAAACAGACACCACGTCAACTACCAGTCACGAATCCTTTCTATCTCCAAATCTGATAACCTGTAAAATCAAAACAAAGCAAAGAAAAACTCGACAGATCCGTCGATTCTGAATCCGCATAAACTTCAAAATACACCTGTAAAATCAAACCAAAAACGAGAAACCAAACAAAACCTTCTAGCTGAGATTTACGTAAACTGATCCATATTGAGCGATTTTTTTCGAACTTGTTAACCCAAAAATCTATCTGATAACCAAAAGCTGAACAAACAAAAGCTTTTCAAAAACTTTTGGAGCTTGTGAGCTTATCAGTTCTACCAGCTAATTTGAACAACCACAGTTAACTAATTTGTAACAGATTTCATAATAGATTTCATGTATAAGCTAAACTAATTCATCAAAAACTCATAACCAAATCCTACACATACGAGTGTAAGTTTTCTATCAAGAAACTATGGCTAACAATCATACAGTTTATAAGCAGAAATAGATTGAAGCTTTTAAAAGAATGAGAATCATTTCATTAATGGAAGAAAACGGTTACATGAGCTAACTGATTATGAAACAGATTTAACAGTCTCAAAACTAAGAGAAAAATGAAAGCTTGATAACGAAATTCATTAATGGCGAAAACGGTTACAAAAGCTAACTGATTATGTAAACAAATTCAATAAGAAAAGTGAGATAAAACTAAACTAACTAACTAACTAAACCTACAACTATGTGTAACTAACACCTATGCTAACCATTTCAAATGAAGCCTTCGTCTTCAATTTATAGGCGTCGAGGAAGTGGAATGACGTGTTCGCTCCAATCAGGTCTCGACACGTGGAAAATACGAGGTTTAATCGATCTCGTTCTTCATTCCTGAAATTGGGGGTTTCTTCGTCTTTAACTTTTGCTCTAATTGAGTTATATCTTCATGTAGAGGGAAGGAAGATGAGTGTTTTTGTTGTTGAAAGCTTCGACTGAATCTTCTTGAATCGTTTGTTATTTGAGTTTGCAGGTTTGGAGATGAAAAGATGAATAACCGGTTTAATCTCCTTTTCTCTCTCTTCATTTGGGAACGAAGAAGTCGTGTGTGGGTTTGTGTCGTTTGACCGGTCTTGGTCAAATTGACCAAGTTAAGTAAATACTAACTTTTCATAATTTTGCATTTTGGTCCTTTTCTTTTCATTTCTTTCAAAATGTATATAAACTTTTATCTCATTTCCATTTCATCCTTTATCTATGTAGAAGTTTCAACTTAAGCCCTCCATCTTTGGAAATTTGGCAAATAAAGTCCTTGAAAGCATCTTTCGTCTTTTTCTTCGTCTTTTGACCAAATAAGTCCTTGAAACCGCATCTTTGCTTCAAAATGTATCTTTTTTACCTGAAACACACAAGATACAAATACACGCATAATTCTGATATTTTAAAGTTAAAATAATGTATTTGACTGTGTTTTGAGTGGTATTTGGATCATTATTAATGAGTGTTTTCACACTTATCAACTCCCCTCCACTTGACCATTGCCATGTCCTCATGCAATGCAACATTTCAAAGCACCAAGTTACACTTTTCTCATAATTAACCAACCTTGGCCATTTTATGATTTAATAAACTATACTATACTACATGATGAATGGTTTTGAATATTTACAATGCAATGCAAAGAAAACAATTCTATTTATATATTTTTGATTTTTATTGAAATGGTTTTGATGGAAATAACTCATAAAGAAATCAATGACTTAGATTAGGGCTTTGGTACCATGGACACTTATCACCCTCAAGTTTCACTTTCCCCATACCAAGCTTAAAAATGGGATCATTGCATTCACAAGTAAAAAGTGCATCAACTTATTCATGACAATTAAATGTGGAACCGGTTATTATTTGAGCAAATTGCTTTTGGGCAAATTTGTCATTATTTAAAGCGTGAAGTATAAGAAATGTAAAATCCAAAAATAAGGAAGCACGGTTTTAATCCTAAGTAATCCTCTCATCCATTACTTGAAAAACCGGTCACAATTAATATAAGTCCGTTTTTAAGAGTAATAAGTCATTCGTTTTATGTGTAAAATCCTCATGTCATGCTTTCATAAGTAGCTACAGACTCGCTAAGGAAAGAAAAATAAAACTCACGCAATAATTTACATCCGCCATCTTTTTGAGACTTTGGATCTTCAATCCCGCAACCCGTCAAGGCAATATTGGATTGGAGCAATCTATTGAATCCCCACAACCTGTCAAGGTAATATTAGAACTCAATAGTCACTATAATTAACATCACACTGCCCCTCTTGGGAGTCTTGCATTATTTTTTTTTCTTTTTTTTTCTTTTTTTTTTCTAGCCACTCATTTTTTTTCATAAGCCGCTCTTATTTTTCTTTATTCCTCACAAAGAAAGTTGAAAAGAATAAAAGGAAAAACACCCGCTAAATATGGAGCATGACATAAGTCTAGTACACATAAAACGTGCTAACTTAGAATCTTAAGACGTACTCATATCAATCATAAATGATTAGCCAAAAATGCATAAGAGATTACAAACCAATTAAAACCGTACTTGATTATTTATTAACAATTATATACATGCGAAGAAAATAGAGGCAAAGAAGAGAAGGGTTTAGCCACAAGTAATTGCCATGAAGTCTATCTAGCCCTTTTACACTTGCTTCAACTCTATCATTTCCCATTCTCCACAAATTTAAAATCTAAAATAATGAAATTGGTGGATGCTTAGCCTAATAGACCAATGAAGGACTACATGGTTAAGGATACTAGCTAGAGAATGCTAAAATAAGCAAACTCGGGTTGAGTCAAAATATCCATGGCGGGCCTAATATGTCAAAGAAATCTAAACTTGTTAAAACCATGTTTTATTATATTTATTTTTTTTTCTTTTTATATATTTTTGATGAAAAGTAAAAGAAGAAATATATACAATGCAAATGTGTTATGCAAAATGATAAATGATAGATGCAAAAATTATGAATGCATATTTTTGGTGGCCAAAGTAGATCAAAAATTTGAAAAATGTTTGAAAAATTAATTTTCCATGTTATCATGAAGTTAAGGCAATGGTCTAGGTAAGGTCACTTCGATAACTGTCTCCCCTACACTTAAGATAAACATTATCCTCAATGTTTAAGAGCATGGGAGTAAACTCCCCTACACTTATGACATTGATAACTTTGCTTAACTCGAGCTAAGGAAGAGACAACTAAAGGGTATTCATTTTAAGCACAAGTGTTTCGAATATCACGATAGCAAAAACTAAGCGAAGTGAACCAGATACACGGGCCTCCTCCATAAGCTCCAAGCATGAAATGTGAAAGAGAAACCCTTGAAACAAACACCAAAAGACGAAGAAAGGCACCCCTCCACTTCAACTCTACTATAACATCCTTTTAATTAAACCTAACCTATTGAAAATCTACTCTACGTTTTCTAACCTAGTTATTCAATGCTTGAGTTTTTTTAACCCTAAGTCGCTAGCTCGACTCGGCCCCGAATTAGGTTGTCCTTGGGGAAACCATCATGGAGAATAAAGAATATCAACTTTTGAAGCACGTCTCACATGATACACTCAAACTTAGCACGTTGCCATTTACGATAAGATTTACAATATCCGCCTCGATAAGTGGAACGGTCCAACGTGTCTCAAGTTTGTCCAACATACGAAATCTCTCAAATAGGAAGCACCCCAGGATCAAATACAAAGTTTCCATCTCGACAAGTGAACAACTCCAAAATAGGTAGCATAACCAAAGTAAGCTCATACAAGAAGCACAGATCAATCGAAGGCACACTCTTAAGTGGAGTAGATGAAAACCAATTTTTTCCAAACATATGTATCCCAGGATCAAAAACCTTTCCCTTCATGGGAAAATAAGAAGATGAGCTCATATCAACCATATAAGATTCCCCCTTAGTTATCAAAGCATCATGAGACAATGAAGGTGTAGGTATCAAAACATTCATAACTATTATGTCCATATTGGGTTCCTCATCATCATCAAAAGGTGGGTAATCTTCCATAGAAGGCATAGCGAAAGGAGGATCAAAATTAATAGTGTCTTGTGGAGGAGGTGTAGGCTCTATGTTCCCAAAAAGCAATGTAGTAATAAGACGAACCTCCTCTTCCAAATTAGAAACACTATCGTTGACCTCTATATCAAATTGTGCAAATGTATCCTCTATGGTGGTATCAATCTCCATAAGAGAGTCCATATCAAAGGTTTTGAGTTCTAAAGGTGCCTTAGATGAAAAAGTATCAATCTCTAAGAGGAAAGGATCTTCATCAATAACCAACTTCAAGGGTGGGAGGGTGGGAACATAAGGCTCAAAAGGAGGTGTATTAATGAGAGAATCACTCAAAGGGATGATATGATCATGAAAATCAATAGGTGTATCCTCAAAAACCAGTGAAGGAATATCAATCAAGGGTTCTTCTTCTATAGACTCATTATTAGGTTCTTCACACTCCTCAAAAAGTGGGTTATCAAAACATGTCTCAAAAAGAGGATTTGAATGTATCACAAAATCACTTAGAGGAATAGGTGAAGGAGTCATAGAAGAAATGGAGTCATCATCATCAGAAGTAAAAGACTCATCACTATCATAAGGATCATCAAAGGTTTCATCACAAGAATCATAAGGTGGTAGAGGAGAAGGATCCACTTTTCCTATAGGAGCAAACTCTTCATCCAAATTAGGAATGTTATCTTGACAAGACAAATCATCGGATGATATAGCATAAGACGCGTCACTAGAATCACAATCATCATCCTCCATTTGTGTCAAGTCTTTCACAAACTCTTCCTCAATCTCATTATCCCTTTCTTTAAACAATTCATCAAGATCGAAATCACCAAAATCACTAGTAGTAGCATGAAGGTCAATATGTGATAAAATCTCAATGTGATCATGAGGAGAAGAGGTGTCAACACAAAGCTCATCACATGGTTCATTGGAAACCCTCTCAAGCTCCCGTTGGATTGGGATAAGGTTCTCAACACTAGAAAAGGTTAATTCATCCGAATCGGTGTTTGTATTAGTGCTAAGAGGCTCGTCCCCCATGGTTAAAGAGTCGGTGGGTTCCACGTGAGGTAAAGGTGATGAAGGTGTGTCATCATTTAGTGTCATATAAATCGGAGGATCGTCATCATCATCATCATAAAATAATGGATAAGGACTACATGTAGCAAAATATGAGTCTATTATGCCTTCATCTTCTACTTTTTCGTCTTTTGCTAAGAGCAAAGTAAGTAACTCTTGCTGAAGTTGACGATATTTAATATTCAACTCGTCACAAATATCCTCTTTATTAGATAATTTCATCTTCGCGTTATTACAAAGAGATACCATCTCTCCTGTTATCCGCAGATTCTCTTTTTCTATTTCCTTAAAGCTCATGGTTTTTATGCGTTCACGTTCTTTTTTATCAATCTTAACGAGTAAATCATCTAAATCTTCCTTGAGGGACCGAGAAGAATAGTTCACCAATTTTCTATAAATGTCACCATATCTCTCGATATTAAACCGTTTGTTCCTCGCATCATCCTCAAGAGACTTAATTTCTTCCCTTAACCATCGAGATTCTTCTCTCATTTCCTCGATACTCATCTCTCTCATACGTGTAATAGCCTTTAATCTATATCCATAGTCTCTTCCTTGTTGCTCGATTAGAAAAGAAAACTCATCGAGATCACTAAGAGCATAAGAAGGCGGATCCCTTGGTCGACAATCATAACCATAATGGGGTTCTTTCCATAAAACTCACATGAATAAGTCGAAGAATAAGGTGGAGGTGGATTTCCATAATTAGGTAAATTATAGGTTTGAAAAGAGTCTTGATTATGAAAATTCTCATGATTGTAACCTTGAAAATTCCCTTCATTTTGAAAACCCTCATAATTGGAACATCCTTGGTTTTGAAAAGTTTCTTGATTATAGCATGGAAAATTTTCATCATTATTTTGAAAGCCTTCATTGTTTGAAAATCCTTGATTATGAACAGTTTCTTGATTATAGCCTTGAAAATTATCATTGTTTTGAAAACCTTCATAATTAGAAATCCTTGGTTTTGAAAGGTTTCTTGATTATAGCCTTGAAAAGTATCATTATTTTGAAAACCTTCATTATTTGAAAATCCTTGGTTTTGGTATGACTCATCAAGGGGTTGATCATGAAATGATGGTGGATTTCGTGATGAAAAACCGGAATATCCCATATAGTCATTACAAGAATAGTCCATTTGAGTGTTAGGTTGAAAATTAGGGTTCTCGGTTCCATTGTAAGCATATCCCTCCCCATAATAGCAATTATTATGATCACATAAATAAGTATCGTGTGGACCACCACAAGTCAAACAAGGCGAATAATAAGCGTTGGCGGATTGTTGTTGCAAAATCTCCAACATGGAACGAGTATCCATGTGTAACAAGGTGGCCGAATGTATATAAGAGTATAATGACGTTTAAAAGCTTCCTCGGGGAAGGAAGTAATACACCAAAGGTGGAGAATTTTTGGATTATGCAAAAGCAATCGAATGATTGGCCATTGAACTTTTCCTGAACAGAATTAGAACTACGACTTACAATTCAATTACTGAATTCTTGCCTAACAAAACGCTCATTTACTCTATCTTCAATCTGTTTTAAAGCCTTTGAAAACATAAATTTGATGAAAACTAATTTTATCAGTATTGCTTATGAACTAAACAAGCTACTGACAAAGCTACTTCTCTGGATAACAAAATGAAGTCAAAATGGAAACTTCTAACTAACTGTATACTCAGAAAGAGATAAAACTAAATCCACAAACTCCATAAGCTAAAGAACAGCTTATATGATTAACTCTCAAAATGTGTACCAAAAGTAAATGCAAATAAGATCGTACTTTTTACACTTAAAACCTTAGAACTCGCCTACTCCTAACTTTGTAAAAGCTGATTTGAGAACTTGAATTACTAAAAGCTTCTCATAAGCTCTTTGAGCTTATGAGCTTATTTCTTTGTAAACTACTCTTCTACATGAACTGATTGGAAACATAATCGAACACAAGCTTGTGAAAGTAATAGACTAACCGTATCTTTAACGTGTACCATCAATGATTCTAAAAATAAAAGCTTAAAAATCACTTACCAGCTTAACCGAGCTATGAACAGTAGTGAATAGTGAAAAACAATAGAAAAGAGAAATTTTATTTACTGAAGATTCAAAGTTTATTAATGGCAGTTATCGTTATAACAACATAACAGAATTGTAACTGATCGGATTCACAACCAGCACAGAATTAAAGGGAAGAGATTTAAGAAAAGTTAAAACTCCATTAATGAAGAAAAGAGGAATTTGTTATAACAGAAATGCAAAATCGGTTACAAGATTAATGGACTGAAATTAAACTAACTAACAACTAATCCTATCTAGATTACAACTACTGTGTGTAAATCTACTCCTAAGCTAACCCTTTCAAATGAATCCTTCGTCTTCAATTTATAGGCGTCGAGGAAGTGGAATGACGTGTTCGCTCCAATCAGGTCTCGACACGTGGAAAATACGAGGTTTAATCGATCTCGTTCTTCATTCCTGAAATTGGGGGTTTCTTCGTCTTTAACTTTTGCTCTAATTGAGTTATATCTTCATGTAGAGGGAAGGAAGATGAGTGTTTTTGTTGTTGAAAGCTTCGACTGAATCTTCTTGAATCATTTGTTATTTGAGTTTGCAGGTTTGGAGATGAAAAGATGAATAACCGGTTTAATCTCCTTTTCTCTCTCTTCATTTGGGAACGAAGAAGTCGTGTGTGGGTTTGTGTCGTTTGACCGGTCTTGGTCAAATTGACCAAGTTAAGTAAATACTAACTTTTCATAATTTTGCATTTTGGTCCTTTTCTTTTCATTTCTTTCAAAATGTATATAAACTTTTATCTCATTTCCATTTCATCCTTTATCTATGTAGAAGTTTCAACTTAAGCCCTCCATCTTTGGAAATTTGGCAAATAAAGTCCTTGAAAGCATCTTTCGTCTTTTTCTTCGTCTTTTGACCAAATAAGTCCTTGAAACCGCATCTTTGCTTCAAAATGTATCTTTTTTACCTGAAACACACAAGATACAAATACACGCATAATTCTGATATTTTAAAGTTAAAATAATGTATTTGAATGTGTTTTGAGTGGTATTTGGATCATTATTAATGAGTGTTTTCACACTTATCAGTTGTTTGTTACATTCTTGAAATTTCTGTTTGTTTCGTCGCGAATGGTAAGGTAGGGGTGGTGTGGGTTGGACATTAGGCAACGGCCTTGGAATCTCGGGTTTCCATAATGGGTATTGGTTCAACCGTAGGTGTGGTAAACGGTACTTCACGGACTTGTGATATGCTCCTTTTCGACCATCACCTCGGGCTCTTTCTCGATTTCCTTCTCCGTAGAAGTACTTCGGCGAGAGATTGGTTCCTTGAAAGTTTTACCACTACGAGTAGTAATAACCTTCATTTCTCCCTTCGGGTTTGCAATGGTATCACTAGGAAGACCACCCGAGGAAGAGGGTTTACACATGATTGCTTCAAACATTTTTTCCATTCGGTCTTCAAATTTTGATTACCTAGCATCCACTTTTAATAACTCTTGCTTAATCTCATGTTGTCCTTGTTCCATTTTTTGTTGATTTTGTTGAAGACGTTGAACGTTTCCTTCCATTTTATTAGCATGAGTCTTAAGTTTATTAGCAAGTTCGTTTTTAAGCTCGTTTTTGAACTCGGATCTTAAGCTAATCATCTCACGTTGCATATTATCAAACTTAGCATCGTTTGCTTTTGCATAATCCAAAAATTCTCCATTAAGATTTTTTGTGTGAGCATTTTGAAAACCTTGTGTAGTGTTTTGAAAATCACGGTTTTGGTTTTGATTTGAAACTTGTCCATTCCCACTTTGATAATTTCCTTTGTTGTAATTACGTGAATTGCCTTGAAACCACCATTTTGATAGTTTTTAGCATTTTGATTTTGGGGAGCTTGATTTGGGCGGGAACCTTGGCCGTTTTGGTTGTGAATTCCCGTTGCTACGTAAGCACTCGAAGTGTTACCACCGGCGGTAATGCACTCGGAAAGATCAAGAGCTCTACCACAAGATAAACAACTCTTTTCAACCGCTTTAACCGATGCGGAATTCAAAGCATCTTGTGCTTTCCAATGTGTCATAAGTGTCGAAAACCTATCGAAAAACCAATTTTCCTCATTTGCTTCATCTTGTAAGGCATTAATGTTACGAGACGATGACGATGATTATGAACCCATATTGGCAACACTCAGTGTGTTACGAGGGTTATAAACCTTAGATCTATTCTCGATAATCTTTAAAGCTTCATAGGTCGTTTTGCACAGAAAAAAAAACCACCCGCGGCGGCATTCAAATAATCTCGTTCATGATCATTAAGCCCATTGTAAAAAGTATCTATTTGATGCAATTCCGAAAATCATGGTGAGGACATTCATGTAACATTTCCTTAAATCATTCCTATGCCATTGAAAAACTTTCATTATTACGTTGTGTAAACCTTGAAATCTCATTTTTCAAATGTGTTGTTTTAGATGGCGGAAAAAATTGGTTCACAAACTTAGAAACGAGATCACCCCATGTCAAAATCGAATTTGGCGGTTCTTTCTCAAGCCAAATTTTTGTAGGTCCATCCAACGAGTAAGGAAACAACATCATCTTAATGGCGTCATGCGGAACATCCTTAAACTTGCTTGTTGCGGTGAGACGATTAAAATTCCTTATGTGATAATGCGGGTTGTCTTTCTCATGACCTCTAAGCTTGTTTGCTTGCAACATCGACATTAAACCCGTCTTAATCTCGAAATTCTCCGCAAGGATGGCGGGAATTACAATAGCTTCTCCAAAACCCTCGGTGGGTGCTTGAAGAAACTCCATCATAGTACGATTAGCCATGGCGACTATTGGTTCTACAACGGGTTCGACAATTGGAGTTTGTTCTTCAATTAAAGGCTCTTGATTTCCTTGACTTTGACGACGTTTACGAGCTCATTTTGCTTGATTACGAATTAGCATAAACTTGACGTAGAATGGGAGGTGAGCAAAGAAGATTCTTTTTGGGTGTTTTGTGGATTTTCAATTTTTTTGTGTTTTTGATTTTTTTAATTTTGTTTTGGATTTTGTGTGTATTTTTAGAAGCCTCAAATCTACCAAATCTGTCCTCGAATCAAACTCTTGATTAAAGAAGCCTCAAAAGAATGAAAACGATCACGTGGAGTGAACGCCTTCGAATGACTTTAGAACTTTGGTGAAAACCAAATTGTTCAAGAGGGTTTAATCACAAAGAAACCAAGCAAATATATATGATACGTAATAATACTTTGGGCGGCAAAACCCTCGATTAGCTTTCAATCTCAAAATACTCACAAGCAAGCGGAGAAACGAGGCGGTCCGAAGCACTTAAGAGCCTTTTTCTTTTGGGTATATTTTATAATATCCGCCTTATACCCACCTTATAGTTTATATTTTTTAAAATCGAGCTTCACGAAAGTATTTATCTATTTTTGCCTTTTTATTTTTGTTTGAGATTCGAATACAATAATTAAGAGATCAAATTCCAATTAAGGTTGTGTTTGCACACTTTTGGAGATATTTTGTATTTTTTGTGATACTTATACAATATAGTAATAATAATTTCACAAGAAAAACGAAAAAACCGATAATACGTATTAGTAGAGTTCTACTAATACAAATACTATTTATGGCTAATATTAAAAACAAAATGACAAATTAAACACACCTCCCCGGCGCGAAAATGATTGTAGGGTAAAAATACGTCTTTTAGGAAAAAGAGCGTAGATGAGCGGAAAGTATTACGTGATGATTTAGGAAAATCAAACACTAATGACCCAATTAAGTTCGTTTCCCAAGGAGGTATATGTGTGTGAATAATCCGTAAATGATTTGAGATTAATATTGAAGAAAGAAGGGATGAGAAAATAGAATGACGGATACGTGAAAATTATTACTACGACGACTAAATTAAAAACCGTAAAAAGTGCTAAAATAAAAATTAATTCTAAAAATTACCAAAAAATTACTAAAAATCAAATTAAATAAACTAAGAGTTTACAAGTGATCAAAACTTTTTCAAACCTTTTAATTAATTAAATATTTATTATTAAATGTTAATTAAAGCCCTAAAAATCCAATTAATTATTAAAAGCTCAAATAAAGATTTTTCACTTTGTAAAACTCTAAAAAGACTTGAAAAGATTAATAACTATTTTTATGAATTTTTAAACTAAGAAAAACTATATTTAAATGATTAAAAACTATTAAAATATTAAAATAATTCTAGAAATTAGAAAATGATGCTAAAATTAATCTAAGAGTTTTAAAAATCCTATTTCAATGTATTTGACCTAAGAGAAATATAAAAGTTGCAAAAATGTGAAAAATGAAATTTAATAATAAAGTAATATTAAAATATTATTAAAAATCCAAAAATTATAAAAAATTCTAAAACTTGCAAACTAATTTATTTTAAACTAAATAATCAGAAAATGAAAGTGAAATTACCAAAATACCCCTATTGGGCCCCCAAATGGGCTAAAATAAAAAACAGCCAAGTGAAATGGGCTTTTGGGCCCAATAAAATGAAACTTAACCAAATAAGCTGAAAATCACTAGTCTAGCTTAAAATCCAATTCTAAACACAAAAGTCTGAAGGCCCAAAAGCTGAATGTGAGCTTATCACAACTTATTTAAACAACAGCTTATTCTTAATGGGCTTTTTGGCCCATTAAGCTATAAGCCAATGCCATAAGCTCATATTTGACACACAACCTTCTTTTGAGATGCCTAAGAGATATGTGAAAATAAATTTCAAATAAGCTCAACCAATAAGTCAGAAATAAGCAATGTAAGTTTTCACTAAAAGACAAAATAGTCGACTTGGAGTTCTAGACCACCTCAGACCTTGAAATAAGTTGCAAAAGACTCTAAATGACTTAATTAAAACAAATCAACAAAGAAAATTTCAATAAGCCAAGCCAAATAAGCTGAATAAGCAATTAAGCACTTATGTAAAAGTCAAAGTTATTGGTTTTCTAGTCAAAGCTCAAAGTCAACCCCTCAAATGCTCCCGTATGAACAAATGGGTCAAATAAGTAACACCTATTACAAAATTAAAGTTGTTGCATGTTTAAATAAGCTAGAACAGCTTGTTGATAAGCACAATGTAAATTAACACTAGTAGTGGCTAGCAGCAGGGGAAAGGAGTTCCCA
Source organism: Glebionis coronaria (assembly GCA_025667525.1). NCBI lineage: Eukaryota > Viridiplantae > Streptophyta > Magnoliopsida > Asterales > Asteraceae > Glebionis > Glebionis coronaria. The sequence continues at coordinate 270,012,668 of CM046875.1, read as the reverse complement.
CTACTTTGACTACTTGACTTGCTTTTTTAGAGAGATCTAGTTGGATTCAATGGAAAACAAAGGCACCTTTGTAATCAGTGGATCACAAGGAGTCAATATCAATCAAGAAATCACAATTTGGTTCAGCCAATAAGCACTGAATAAGCAAACAGTCACCATATATGATACAGACTTGCAAATACGCAATTATGAACTAAAAAGCAGTTTTAGCATGAATAAGCCAACCAAATTGAACCATATGCATACACAAGCTATAATAAAGTCCAATAAGCACAATCAAACTTGTTTCAAACACTGGGTCAAAGATTAAAAGCAGATTCAAGCTTAGCAGTTACTGATGAACAAAGGCACTTTTCAAAACCCTTTTATTGATCTATTTGACCACCAATCCAATTTTAAACCTTCAAATCCCTTCCCCTGGTTGAGAAAACTAAAACTTAGCACTTGTTAACCCTAGTCTACCCTTAGACCTAGGTGTCCCCAAAAGTTTAGCCAATTTTAACAAGTAAATCAAATTTTTAAGCCCTTTGTTGGATTTAGGTGTTAAGACCCTCAAAACTTGTAGATAAATGACCACTTACACCAGATAAACAATAACCAACAATAAACAACACAATATAACCACACAAGTTGCCTTAAACCTTTGTAGATCAGTTAACCCAAACACCCCTTTGGAAACTGATTTCTCAAGTTTTCAAAGGATTGTTATGATTTAACCCTCAAACCAAGATCTAATCAACCCTAATAACAACAATTAAACCTCAGAAACACAAATCAACCACAATATCACAGATTCACAAACAAATATGAAAAATCACCAAAAATCATGCAATATTTAGAAAATATAAAAAGGAATAGAGATTTAAACCTCCAAATCCATACTTTGGATTGTTTGAGCTTAGGTGCTAGCAAGAACAAGCACCAGGTTCCAACAGCTGCTAAGAAGAACAAACCACAAAAGTTAACCAAAACAGAATATGACTTGATTTTTGAAAACAAGCGTTTTAAACCTTAAAACCTTTCCTCAAAATCAATCAAACAGATTAATGGAACTTAGATCTTAGCTAATCAAATACCAAACTTTCATTAAACACAAAAGAGAATTCAATATTTTTAGAAAACTAACTTTTATTTCATAAAAAGGAATTACAAAGAAATTAGCTAAAATCTGGAACAAAGGGGCTCTCACATGTTGAGGCCACATTATATAGACGAGTAAGGATGATTATGGAATGGAAAAAAATACAGAAACCCTAGCTATGAATTCTCAAAATTGCCCTTGAGTGCTTGATGGCGTATTGAGGTTGTGAGCTGTCCAAATGAATCCTTAATGTTCATTTTAGCTTTGGGCCCAAGTAATGAGTGGGAGACTTTGATTTAGCCACGTGGTAATCCTTGGAGAGGAAGGTATGATGTGATATGTGGACGGGTTTGAGTGTGGGGGCCATTGGGTGAGTGGGTGTGTGAGTTTAGGCATGGGATTGGTTCGTGTGAGGGTGAATTGTGTTTAAGTTAAGTTAATTGTAGAAACCCCCTTGTTGGTAAAAAGTTATTTCTGGGTTCATACGTGTGAATAGTGACACGTTTGATCCGAGTTTAGTGGGGAGTTTGTGTTTGGCGCGTGTTTGTTTGGTTTAAACTTTGGGAAATGGCAATATGAGTCCTTGTTCTTTGGAAAAATGATATAATAAGAATTTCAGACTTGTAAACTCTTTCCCTTTGTTAAATAACTTTCAATTTGGCCACGAAAAGTTTTCAAAACAGATTCTAGGGCTTATTCCACTTTGGCATAATTACAACTTTAGTCCTTTTGATGTTTAATCCAATTTTAAAGGACTAAGTGTAATATTCTTGAACTTTAAGGGCTTCTTTGGATCTTGGACTTAATGAAGGACCATTATTGACAATTTAGTTTTGTTGAGGGACTAAACTTGCCAATTCTTCAAACTTGGAGGACCATTTTGTAATTTTCACAAACTTAAGGGACCAAACTTGTAGTTATGAATATACAAGGGTATTAAGTGTCATTTCTTCATAAATGATGGCTCAATCTTGTACATCTTCAAATCTTCAAGGGCTTTTCTTTGATAAATCACAAACTAGGGCCCGGTTCATTGTGCGGCTTCGTTCCTCGTGTTCATTTTTCCTTGTTTCTTGTGATCTTTTGTCTTTTTCACGATATCCATACCTACAATACACAAGTAAACAAACACAAGCAAATATATGGTATTTTATGACATTTTTATGCATTTAAAGCTCGAAAAGAACGATGAGATCAAGTATAAGTGCCATCTCATCACTTGACTTTTCCAAATTGGCTCTTTTAGTCCTTCAACTTTGAAAGTTGTCAAGAAAGGTCTTTTGACTTTGTTTGACTTGTCACTTTTCATCCTCCTTTTGTATTTTCTTCATCAATAAAGGCTTGTTTTCCTTGTTTGCTTCATATTTGTATCTTTTTACCTACACAAGCACAAACAACAAAGTATACCCATTATACTGCTTTTATAAATCAAAATAAGGTATTTTTCTTTCTGTTTTAGGGTTAATTGTGATATAATTGATATGAGATTTCACTCATATCAAATCCTCTACACTTGATCATTGCCATGACCTCATGCAATGCCACATTTTAAAGCACCAATTTACACTTTTCTCATAATTAATCCACCATGGCCAATATGGTGCATGATTTTGATTTATACAATACAATGCAAAGGAAAACAATTCTCTTTATATATTTTTGGATTTTTCTTGAAATTGTTTTGATGGAAATAACTCATAAAGAAATCAAAGACTTTCATTAGGGCTTTAGTACCATGAACACTTATCATCCTCAAGTTTCACTTTTCCCATACCAAGCTTAAAAACAAGATCATTGTTATCCATAAGTGAAAGTACATTGACTTATCCATCTAGATTAATTGTGTTACCATTATACCCCCACTTATTATGTCTCTAAGACCGGTTATTATTTGAGCAAATTTCTTTTTGGAAAATTTGTCATTATTTAAAGCGTGAAATATAAGAAGTGTAAAATCTCAAAATAAGGAAGCACAGTTTTAATCCTAAGTAACCATCTTATCCATTACTCGAAAAACCACCCACAATTAACATAAGTCCGACACAAAATAATAAGTCATTCGTTTTATGTGTAAGATCCTTATTTCATGCATTAATAGGTAGCTACACACTCGCTAAGGAAATAAAAATAAAACTCACGCAATAATTTATATCCGTCGCCTTTTTGAGACCTTGGATCTTCAATCCCGCAACCCGTCAAGGTAATATTGGATTGGGGCAACTATTAAATCCCTGCAACCCTTATGAGAGTAATATTGAAATTCTATAGCTACTATAATTAACACTTCACTGCCCCTCTTGGGAGTCTTGTATAATTATTTTTATTTTTTTATTTTTATTTTTTTTCTAGCCACTAGTTTTTTTTCATAAGCCGCTCTTATTTTTCTTTATTCCTCACAAAGAAATTTGAAAAGAATAAAAGGAAAGGCACCCGCTAAGTATTAAGCATGACATAAGTCTAGTACACATAAAATGTTCTAACTTACAATTTTAAGACGTACTTATACCAAGCACGGATGATTAGTCAAAAATGCATAAGAGACTACAAACCGATTAAAACCGTTCTTGAATATTTATTAACATATATACATGCGTTGACAAGAAAGTAAAGGTTACGAAAGGGAATATAAAATCCACAATTAATTAATATGAGGTTTATCTAGCCCTTAACACTTACTTCAAACTCTATCATCTCTTGTTCTCCATAGTTTAAAAGCTCAAACAATGAGACTAGTGGATGCTTAGCCTAATAAAGCAATAAAGTTCTACAAGGTTAAGGCTACTAGCTAGAGAATGATTGAAAAGCAAACTCGGGTTGAGTCAAAGTATCCATGGCGGGCCTAAATTTGTTAAACCATATCCTTTATTTTTTTCCTTTTTATACATTTTTGAAAGATAAAAGAAGAAATATATACAATGCAAATGTTTTATGCAAACAAAAAATGATTAATGAAAAAAATTATGAATGCATATTTTTGTGGCCAAAGTAGAACAAAAATTTGAAAAATGCTTGAAAAATTAAATTTCCCAATTATCATGAAGGCAAAGGCAATGGTCTAGGCAAGGTCACTTCGATAGAAGACCCCCTACACTTGAGATAAACATTGTCCTTAATGTTTAAGAGTATTGGAGTAAACTCCCCTACACTCATGACATTGATAACTTTGCTTAACCCAAGCTAAGGAAAGGTCTACTATAGTGAATTCATTTTAAGCACAATGTGGTTAGAAAATCACAATAGTAACAAAGTGAACCCGATACAAGGGCCTCCTACATAAGCTCCAATGCATGCAATGAGAGAGAGCAACCCTACAAACATCAAGAATACAAAAGAGAGGCATCCCTATTACACTTATACTCATATATATACCCTTTATTCCTATCCTACCACACTCGTCTAAAAGATCTAAGCCTAGTTATTCAAGCTTGATTTATGAAGTGTCTAGCTCGACTCTTCCCACAATGAATTCATTAATGGGGAAAATGGGGATCTCTTGGACCATTTCAACGGAAATGTCCTCCCCAAAGTAATGCTTAACACGGTGACCATTCACTTTGAAATTTGGGCCATTTGGTTGTGAAAACTCAATCGTCCCATATGGAAAAACTTGAGCAATAGTGAATGGACTGGACCATCGTGACTCAAGCTTGCCCGCAAAGAGTTTCAACCTTGAGTTAAAGAGTAGAACCGGCTCTCCAACTTTAAACTCATGGTTCTTGATCTTAGAATCATGCAATTGCTTAGTCTTTTCCTTATAAATAAATGACTTTTCATAGGCATTGGTTCTTAGTTCATTCATCTTGTTGGAAATACGTTTTTACGTATTTAGGAAGATTCAGTCACTCCGACAATATATTAAGTAGTAGCTCGTAGTCTAGATATCTTTATATTAACTAACAAGGAAAGGCCGGTCCATGTGTTGTATGGCCGGCCCAATATTGTAAGCCCAAGCCCATCTTATGGGCTTTCACTCTCCTTAGATGGAGAGGGTGTGGATTCATTCATTTTACACATAGTAAACAAAGTGTTTTCTCATTTTCTCTCTCAAGTGTGTGTGTGAAATCTACCAAGTTTCTATCTCTTTCTCTCTCTAAAACATAAGCTATATTTACAATATACTACAAATGGTATCAAGAGCCATGGGATGATTGTTTGGTTTATGTGTTTGTGTTCTTGATTCATACGCCTTTGTTTGATCCAAAATCATACGTACAATTTTTTTTTGTGTTTTTATGGTTTAATCTTGATATACTTCATATACTTACTTGTTGTAGTGATTTGGTATTGTTACTTTGGTTAAAAACACAAAATTTTTGGGTGTTTGATTCATTTTTAGGCTTAGAATCTCGAATGTGTTGTGTTTCAGTCCTATCTGAGAAAAGTGGTAAGTTTGATTCCATAGTACGATCTGTGTATTGTGATCGCATAAACCTAGGGTTTCTACTTGCGATCCAATATCACGATCACATAATACGATCGCTTGTTACGATCCAAGACTGCGATCTAGTAATTGCGATCCTCTACTACGATCAAGGTTATGATCATAGAGTGCGATCACCAGTACGATCAACCGATACGATCAATAGTACGATCACCAGTATGATCACCAGTACGATCACCAGTATGATCACCAGTACGATCACTAGTACGATCAAGCAGTACGATCAACCGTTACGATCACCAGTACGATCACTAGTGCGATCACTAGTACGATCACCAGCACGATCACCAGCACGATCACCAGCACGATCTCCAGTACGATCGAGGAGTGCGATCAACCGTTGCGATCACAGGCCACGATCAACCGTTGCGATCACTGGCTACGATCACTCGTTACGATCACTGACTATGATCCAACCTCACGATCAAGGAGTACGATCTAGTGACTGCGATCTGAGTATGATCTAGTGACTACGATCCCCATTGTGATCACAGACTACGATCCCCACTGCGATCCAAGGCTACGATCCCCATTGCGATCAAAGGTTGCGATCCCCACTGCGATCAAGAGTTGCGATCCAACATTTTTCAAAAACGTGTTTTTGAAATTTTTAGTGAAATTTTGACTTGGAATTTTTGGTTTATCGAGAACATAATTTAGGGGATTTCAACATTAGTTCTCGGCTTTAACACACAACAACAAATACATTTACTTTCTTTCATTGATCGATCAACATTTATAAATCTTAACTTATCAAAATAGAGTACACATCTCTTACGGATAAGTCCATCCTCTCGGGTACGGATAATCGTCCACCAATGTTGGTGAAGATTATGTATGAGGATTGGGCTTCCCGAATGGAACTTTATATGTTGAACAAAGAAAATGGACATCTCATTTGGGCATCGGTGCTCAATGGACCATTGGTATATGGTACTGTGACGGAAGGTGCTGTTACTCGTCCTCGCACTACGGGTGAATTAACTGGAGATGCTAAGATACAAGACAAGTGTGATAAACAAGCTACAAACGCTATTGGGGCCGTATTGGGGCAACATCATGAAAAACACTTCTTGCCTATTCACTATGCTAGCAAGACGATGACCGAGGCTCAATTGAAATACACTACAACGAAGAAGGGATTCCTTGCCGTGGTGTATGCATTTGAGAAATTCCGACCTTACCTCGTCTTGACTCGATGCATAGTGTATGCGGATCATTTGGCTATTAAGTATCTCATGGCTAAACAAGATGCAAAGCCGAGATTACTTCATTGGATTCTCCTCCTACAAGAATTTGATGTCGAAATCCTTGACAAAAAAGGAGCCGAGAATCTACCGGCCAATCATCTTTCTCGTTTGGAAGATCCTCACCAAAATGTTTACGAGCCAAAGGAAATAACCGAAACATTTCCTCTCAGACACTTGGTGTAGTGAATTCTAAGCTTGATTCATCCACCCTATGGTTTGCGGACATCGCAAATTACCATGTGGGCAACTTCATCATCAAGGATATGACGACTCAACAAAAACGAAAATTCTTTCGTGACTTCAAGTTCTATTTTTGGAACGACCCTTACTTGTTTCGAACTTGTGCGGATCAAATTATTCGACGTTGTGTATATGGCACCGAAGCTTCTAACATCCTTAGAGCTTGTCACGAGGGACCCACGGGTGGTTACCACGGTGCTAATCTCACGGCTAAGAAGGTATTTGATGCCGGTTTCTTTTGGCCTACTATTTACCGAGACGCACATGCACTTGTGAAGTCATGTGACTCATGCCAACGATAAGGAAAAGCCTCACAAAATGATGAAATGCCACAAAATATCATCCAAGTGTGTGAGATATTTGACGTTTGGGGCATTGACTTTATGGGGCCGTTCCCATATTCTCGTGGTAATAAGTACATCCTTGTCGCCGTTGACTACCTATCTAAGTGGGTGGAAGCTAAGGCTTTGCCCACGAACGATGCTCGTGTGGTAGTCAAGTTATTTAAGAGCTTATTTTCTCGGTTTGGAACCCCTCGTGCGATCATAAGCGATCGTGGAACCCATTTTTGTAACGACCAATTCGAAAGGGTCCTAAGGAAATATGGGGTTACACATCGGCTTTCTACGGCTTATCACCCACAAACGAGTGGGCAAGTCAAGGTTTCAAACCGAGCATTAAAAACGATCTTGGAGAGATCGATTGGGGAAAACCGACAATCTTGGTCGGATAAGTTGGACGATGTTTTATGTGCCTTTCGGACCGCTCATAAGACGCCCATCGGGTGCACTCCTTATAATCTTGTGTATGGGAAGAATTGTCACTTGCCAATTGAACTTGAACACAAAGCTTATTGGGCCCTTAAGCATTGTAATGATGATATTGAGACCTCGGGGAAACACCAAAAAATGCAATTGAATGAATTGGATGAATTGAGAAACATTGCTTATGAAAATTCATTGATTTACAAGGAGAAAACTAAAAAGTTTCATGACTCAAAAATTAAAAACCGGGTTTTTAACATTGGAGATCAAGTGTTGCTTTTTAACTCTCGCTTAAAAATATTTTCCGACAAGTTGAAATCCCGTTGGTCCGGTCCATTCACCGTGACTCAAGTTTTTCCTTATGGGACCATCGAGCTAGCTCAAAATGATGGCCCCAATTTCAAGGTGAATGGACATAGGTTGAAGCACTACTTTGGCGGGGAAGTTCCATCCTTGAACTACCTCGACCAAATCACCTTCCCCAATGATAATTAGTATTGAGGGAATCGAGTTGAGCTCATGACTCGGTAATCAAAAACGAGGTGCCTCGTGGGGGAGTCCCATGCTTATCCTATGTACATATTATCGCTTTCTAATGTAGTAACGTGAGGGGATTTGTGCCCTTCCAACCTTTGTTCCGTGGTTGTTTGTGCACTGTGGTGTTTAGATGATCATGATCTTCACGATTGGAGACTCTCGTGTTCGTTTTATGGGAGCACTCGATCGTTTGCTTGGAAGAATTTCTCAATATCCATGATATATCCTTTGATGTTCTAACCTTAGGTTTATAGCACACTTTATAAACGGCTTTAAATTTAATGGTTCCACCCTTTCCATGCTAGATTATGCATTCGACTACGTCTCTAGTATGGGGGTTTCCAACCCTTAGACTCGAAACATTGAGGACAATGTTTAACTTTAGTATGGGGGGGTGAATAGATACTTGCCTTGCCAAACCTTCACGCTTTCCAAAGTTTATCTTTTTGTTTATTGTTTTGTTGCAAAATAAGGCTAAAAATGGCCAACTTTTAAAATTTTTTCTCATGTTTTATAAGTGTTTAAGACACGAATGTAGATTTTCCGATGGCAAGAATAAGAGTAATTTTTCACTCGACCGTACGTGTTGAGCACTTAGCTTCGATTCCTTAACTTTATATTAGGCTAAGTCTCTTAAATGAGGACGAGAAATAATAGAGTTAATTATAAGTTACTAAGCTAAACGTAGTATACTCGTATTCTTTCAAAAACTCATGTGTTCTCGTTGTTTGCTTATTCTCCCTTTGCTTGTAAATATATTTTGCTTAATAAGTATTGGCTTAGCGGTTTAGTCTTGATTGTTGGTTTCTAGTCTTTTCTAGTAGCTTCCATGTAATTAAATTGGGAAGACATTAAGGTATCGTCAGCGTCACGGTTTTGAAGTATTGGCAACCCGAATAATCGAAAGCTTCACCTAATAATAAGATTTCAAGTGCTCACCTAAATCAAGCAAACAATTTGAAGCTCACAAGGCCGAAAAATCTATGCGAAATTGAAAGTGAATCAAGCCTTAATCTTTGAAGCTTTTAAGATCCAAAATTCGCTTTTAGCGTGAGGATATACGTCTTTGGCCATAATAAACACCTCATGGCGAGGTTATATAAAAGGCAAGGCTCGACCGAAGTCATAATAAAAGCTTCATGGCGAAGTTGAATAAAAGATGGAGGTAAACCTATGATAATAAGGCCCATCCGGTAGGGAGCGTATATAAGTCTTGGCAATAAGTCTCAGTTCAAAACCGTTATAAAACCGTGTTTATCGATCCTTCTTGTTGACTTAATTTTTTGACATCGTTGTCTATTAGGAGGGGTTATTAACTCGATGGTCTTGGTTACACCGTTATGATTCTATTTTTAGACCTAAATCTCTATTATCGCATAAGTAAAAAATGTATCCTCGTGAAACATTCAAGACAAAATAAAATATAAGAGATACAACTTAGGAAAATGGGAGGATAAGTACGTGATTAGGGCATATGAGTAGTGTTAGCATTACTAACTTATAATGACAATGATCTCGTTACACGCTTAGCATGGAATTGGGGTAAAAATCGAGGACGACGAAATTATTTCTAACGAAGCATTCACGTGTTCTTGTTCTATAAACCTAAACGTCCCATTTTGCGATGAAAATCATACATTATGTCTAAAACGCAAGTAGTAATAGTAGTAGTTTAGCTAGTTTATCATTCAATAAAGGTGCATAAAAATGAATTTTGGAGATACTACGATACTTTATTCTAGCATTGCGTGAGGGCACGACAATGGTTTAGTATGGGGGAGTGATGAGACTGCTTTTATACATAGTCTCATCGTCCAGAACGGGCTTAAAATGCATTAAATATCATGAAAAATGCCAAATATATTCTTGTGTTTGTTACTTGTGTATTTTAGGTACGGATATTGAGAAAATGACAAAAGATCACAAGAAACAAGCAAAAACGAACACGGGAAACGAAGCCGCACAATGAACCATGCCCTTGTGTTGATTTCCAAGAATAACCCTTGAAGATTTGAAGATTGTACAAGAAGGGTCCTCCAATATTGAAGAATTTACACTTTAAACCCTTGTTTATTCATAATTACAAGTTTGGTCCTTAAAGTTTGTCAAATTGCAAAAAGGACCCTCCACTTTGAAGAATTGGCAAGAATGGTCCCTCAACAATGAAGAATTGTCAATTTTAGTCCTCCACAAAGTCAACAATACAATTCAAGACCATAATCTTTGAAGAAAATGCCAAAACAGCCCTTCAAGAATCATCAAATGGCAAGAAATACCCCTGAAAATACTTTGGAAAAGTATTTGGGGCAAAAGTGTGAAAACTAAAAGTTTGATTATAAAGGAAAATCAGTTTTTACCGTTTAATCACAAATTGAAAGAAAGAAGAAAGGCACGGGGTGTGTTTTGCCAAGACATGGAAGTTACCTAGGCCAGTGGCAGCTTGCCACGTGCCCCACTCACCTAAACCAACCAATGAGAACCCTTCCCTTTTCCATGTCACAATCTACCCACAACAAACTATAACTAATCCGGATTAGTTTATTCTTTGGCGCTTAACAACTTATTTAAACCCAAATCTGGATTAAAACGTGTACTATTTACTCAAGAACAAGGATTAGGGGTTTTTGTTTAAGCCAAAATTAACCCACCAAAGTATCCAGATTTATGATTAAGGTCAACATAAACACATCCCAATCCTTAAACCCTATGCCACCTCTTCACCTATGTCACATGTTAAACCCTTGTCCCACATTTTGGAGAAGGAGACAAACTAGCCAAAGAGATCCAACGCCCCACAAACCTGCTTGCTTTCTAAGCTTCACATGAGCCTTTGGATGAAATTCCACCCTTTTACAAGACCACAAACTGCCAAAGCAACAACACATGATTCCAAGTTTTCAAACTCCTCAAGGGCATTTCAGGAACTTTAATACATCAGGGTTTACGTTTTTCTTTGCATTTCTAGAACACATGTAGCCTATATAAGGCATAGGACCTCATACATTGAGGCTTGCTCTTGGTTTTTCCTTTGTTCAAAATTCTGTAAGTCCTCCTTCATTTTTAATGAGAAGTGTTTGAATGTTTGAAGAAAACCCAAGTGCCAATCTTATTATTTGCTTGTTATTATATATGTTTGAGTTCTAAAATCTTAAAACCTGCTTTCAAACGTTGTGTAACAAATTGCTCAAAGTTCAAATCTTGATATTTTGCTAAGTTCTTTGGTACATTCTTGGAATTTTTGGGCTGTAAGTGATCTAAATACCCTGATAAGAAGATTATCAAGGTATTGGGAGCTAGCGGTTTGGGGATAATCAAGAAGTGGGTACAAAGGTTGCATTAATCAAGCTTTTCACTTTTCTGATTTTCATATTTTTGTTCTAACCTTGTTGAATCTTAGCAGCCTTGTTGTGGAAGCTTGTGCCTTGTTTTGCTAGGCACATCAGCTCAAAAATTCGTGAGTGTGGATGTACATTCATGAGGTTTGAGTCCTTGAACCCAAAAATCTGTCAAAATACTTGAATTTTGTGATTTTGTGTTCTGCTATTTTTCTTGTTGTTTTTGTGGCTTATAAATGCTTGATACTGCATAATATTGTTGATATTGTGTTTGATTGGGCTTGGGTAACACTAAATCACACTTATACTTTGTTAAAATTGGATTTAAAAAAGATAAGGGGTGTTTGGGTTAACTTGTTTAAGATCACAAAGTGTTTTTGAGTTATTGTTTGTTGGTTATTTGTGTTTGTATCTGCTTAATACTTGGTTGTGTGCTAATCTCTGCAAGTTTTCAGCTTTAAAACATCAAATCTAAGATTGTTCTATAACTCACTTGATTTTTGCTAATTTTGACCTAAGATTTTGGAAACACCTAGAGTGTATGCATGTTTAGGGCTAACAAGTGTTAAATCAAAGTTTGTGTAACATGTTAAGAAGATTTGAGTGTTTAAAATTGGATTTGTGGTCAAGTATATCAGCAAAGTATCAAAACTGCATGTTCTTGTTCATCGGTAACTTTCATTTGCTTGAATCTGGATCTAGACTTTGAATCAATGCATGAAACCTGTTTATTTATGTTCATTTGAATTAATTATAGCTTGTGTATGCATTTGGTGAAGTTTGGCTGGCTTATTCTTGCTAAAAGTGCTTATTGAGTGAAAACTACTTATTGTTCATATCTGGTGCTAGTCTGGCGATCTTTTGAATTAACTGGACTGATTGGCTGATTGAATTTGTGTTTTTGTTGTTGTTATTGACTCCTTTTGATTAACTGATCACTTAGGTGCCTTTGCTTAACCTGAATCCACAAAAAGTCACAAAAGACAAAAAGTCAAATTGGTCAAGCAGTGGAAACTTTTCCCACCGCTGAACCCCCAAAACTAGCCACTGCTAGTGTTAATCACCAAACAGCTTATTCATAAGCCATTCTATCTTATTGGGACTTGCAACAACTTTGTTTTTGTAAGCAATCTTCCTTATTTGACCCATTTAAGAGATCTGGAGCTTTGTAGACTTTGACTTTTAGGTTTGACTAGAAAACCAAACTGTTTGACTTTTACAAATTTGCTTGTTGCTTATTCTAGATTATTGAGTGGTGCTTTTTGAATTTTTTTTATTATTAAGCTTAGTTAAGCTATTTGTAACTTATTGCAACTTGAATCAGCTCTTGAAATAACCTAGAACTCAAAAACGACTATTTTGTCGTTTTGTGAAGAGAGCTTTGGCTTATTTCAGGCTTATTCCTTGAGCTTATTTCAAGTTTCTTTTTGCAAATAGCTTATTTAGGTCAAGAGAAGGACGTGGGTAAATTTTTAGCTTATGGCATCAGCTTATAGCTTAATAGGCCAAAAAGCCCATTAAGAATAAGCTGTTTTGAAAAAGCTAGCTTAAGCTCATTTTCAGCTTTTGGGCCTTTGAAAAATTGTGTTTAAAATCAAATTTTAAGCTTAACTAGAGCCTTTGGGCCAATTCTCTGGACTTTTTCTTATTGGGCCCAATTCTAAGCCCATTAAGGATCTGTTTGGGTATTTGGCCCATTTGAAGGCCCAATAGGGGTATTTTTGTAATTTCAACTTCATTTCTGTTTTATTTAGGTTAAAATAAACTAGTTTGCAACTTTTTAGAATTTTTATAAATTTTGGATTTTTATTAATATTTTATTATTATTTTATTATTAAAAATTAAAATTTAGATTTTTACAAATTTTTTATTTTTCCTAGTTCAAATACATTAAGTTAGGAATTTTAAAATTTTTAGATTAATTTATTGTCATTAGATTAATTTTTAGAATTATTGTAAGTTTTAATAATATTTAATTGTTTTTAAATAGTTTTAATTAAATTTAAAAATTTCAAAAATAGTATTAAATTTAGTTAAGTCATTTTAGAGGTTTACAAGTTAAAAAAAATCTCATTTTGGGCTTTTTGTTAACTAAATTGATTTTTTAGGCTTTAATTAGCATTAAAAAATTAATATTTAATTAAATAAAAGGTTTGAGTGATTTTTTGATTTTTTTTAAACTCTAATTACATTTTTTAGGATTTATTGCAATTCTCTAGGAATTTTTATGGTAATTTTTAAATTTGGTCACTTTTTACGGTTTTACGTGCACGACTTATCGTCTTGGTTTAATTCATAATCGTACCCGTCATTCCTTTCTACTTTCTTGTCTCATTTCTTTGTTTCATCAATATAATCACAAACACTTAATCATCTCTTTACACAACACACAAGCCTCCTTGAGAACGATCCCCACTTTGGGTCATTTGTGCACGGTTTTCCTAAACCGTCGTACTTACCCTAATTACGTTCTTTTTCCTAAAAGACGTATTTTACAACTATCACCACCATCACACACCTATCAGCAACCACATCAACCACCTTATCAACCACTAATGATGCCACAGCAAGCATTTCAAGAAAGTGTTCATCAACAGTCTCTTCCACAGCAACCAGCACATCAGGCATCACCCTCACAAGCCATCACCTCTCCAATGGGCTACACTCCTCAGCAAGGATGTTTTCCAATTTAAGCATAACCAGCACAAGCCTTCTACTCCAATGAACTTCCACCAATTGAAGCACCAGTCTTTACTCCAAATGATACGCCAACTGATGTGTTAAACCATCTCACTGTCTACTTGTCAAAACTTGTTGCAACTAGAGGATTTCCACCAACAAACAATCAACTCCGCACTTCTTCAAATCCTCGACAACAAGCCACTATTCAAGATGGTCAACTAACAATACAATCCGTTCAGGGTAGGCAAAATTCATATGGACCCACAACAAGGACCGTGAACAATCAAGTTATGAATTCTCAAACTAGTGGAAATGGCAGCACTATTGGTCCTCAAAAGGTTGTGACTTGCTACAATTGCCGAGGACAAGGTCATATGGCGAGGGAATGCACTCAGCCAAAAAGGAGAAGGGATGCAACATGGTTTCTTGAGAAGATGTATTTGGTTGATGCTCAGTCTAAGGGGAAGATTTTGGATTCAAAGGAATTAGCATTTCTTGCAGACCCAGGGGCAGCAGATAATGAAGGCACTACAGTTGTCTCTACTTCTAATACAGCATATCAAGCAGATGATCTTGATGCATATGATTCGGATTGTGATGACATTCACTCAGCCCAAGTTGCACTCGTTGCTAATCTCTCTCACTACGGTTCTGATGTCGTCAGTGAGGTACCAACCACATCTAATAATGTTCATGATAATCCACATCATGTTGAACATGAAAATGACAACCTCGAACAACATTCGGGAACTCGTAACTCAAATGATGCGGTATCCAATCCAACATATTTGAGTGAACCTCAACCAAATGCTACGACGGGTATGGAATCTTATGATCAACGTGATTTGGTAATGGTGCCTAAACATATTATTGATAACATGAATATGGTTGTTCGACAAACCATGGATATGAATGCCAACCTAACCGCTGAGCTTGCGCTGTATAAGGAAAAGGTCAAAACTATTGAAATGGTCCCTCAAGCTGATAAAATAACTTATTCTGAATTTGACCAATTTCGTTTTGAAAAGATTGACCACTTAAACGAAATAGAATCATTAAAAGCTACTCTTTGCAATGAATTAAAAGAAAAAGAGTCGGTTGTACATGATTTTCAGAAACTTAAGGTGTGTTTGGTTGGTACATATGGGAATGGTGGTATGGGTGTCATAGTCATACATGTGTTTGTTATGGATTAATTATTGTTTCAAACCCATAGTATCTATCAAATATGATAGAAGGGTATTTTTGTGTCTATGAAATCTATCATAGATTCTATCAAATTTAATCACAAAAACAAATAACTTTTTATTTTAATTTTTCTCTCTCATGCTTAAAAATTACAAATTTAACTCAAAATTAATCACACCACTACATAATTTTTAATTTTTTTATTATTTAATAAGCCCACTAATCTTTGATACCCATGTTCTAAAAAATCAACCAAACATAATTAATGAAATTGCCATATTGATTCTTATACATTCTTTATATCAAAGTCATACCGATAGTGGTTCCTCCTAACAAACCAAACGCACCCTTAAAATGGATTTCGAAACTCTCGAGTCTAAAAATTTTGAATCCGAAATTAATGCTACCAAACGTCTTAAATTCAAGGAACAACAACTTTTAAAACAATACGCTTCCACAAAAAAGGTTAATCTTTTAACTAAATCATTTAGAGAACTCGAACTCAAGCGTCTTCAAGATTTACCACCTAATCCCAGTTATGCAAAACAATCTAAGGAATATATTCCTTGTCTTTATTATGTGACCATAATTGGCAAATCGAATGAAGCACATTATTTTCGTAGTACTGAGGAGACACAATCACTTGCGGAAGAAACTCATTCTAAAATGCTTTCAAAATTCCATAAGCTTGATTATGTTCAACACAATAAAGATCAATTTTCTAAAAAGACCCGTACTCGTTTACAAATGGAATTAGCTCAATTAACAGTTTTTGGGCCTCAAAGTTTGTCAACGGAAAACCTTCCTAGTACGTCTCCTACACTTGTCAAAAAGGATTTAACTAAGTTAATTCCACCGGTAAGTAAGGTTTCAGATAGCTTAAACGCGGTGCACCAACACTTTGCCGATTTTGACAAGGTCATTACGGAATGTACGACGACTACGGCCATAACGGAAGGTGAATGGAATTTTGAGCACACTAGAGCTGCATTCTGAGACGAATTGTTCCATTTGTAAACAATGTTAAAGCTTGTCTTAGTAATATTGATCAAGATTTGCTTTTGGAAATAGAAGACGTTAGACGTGTTTTTAATGAAATGGATGATGCTTACCAAAACAGTTTACTTGAAATAGAATGAGTTTCACGCCAAAATGATCAGCTTCTGAAGCAAGTGATGTCTCATGATATTGTTTCCGTCTGTGTGAATAAAAGTGTTGATAATGATTCTATTGTGCATAATGTTGAATCTGTGGATAATGTGGTAGATAGTATTTGTCATAAATCTGACGCTGAATATTAAAGCTTCAAGATTCGTATTCTTCGCTTTCAAAACGTTTTAATGAGATTAAAAAACATTGTATTTCACTTGAATGTAAGCAACAATTTATTCAAGAAATCTTTGAAACGTCATTCGAAGGTGTTAATATCGATGATGCAAATTTTCAAACGAATTTTCGATTGAATTTACAATCAAAACAACGTCAGCCAAGTGACAAGGTTGCTAAATCTTTGCCGATATACATAGAGAAATCTAAGAAGATTAACTGTGTGAACGTACTTGAGGCCGCTGAGAATATCAAACTTGATATGGATAATCGAGTTTCCAAGATTTTGTCCAAAGTTGATAACTTAAAACAGAAAAATACACAACTCTTCGATTCAGTAAAGCCCGCATGAGTTAATACCACTACAAAGAGTCAATCATTGATTGAACAATTGAATCGAAAGTCGGTGGAAATATCTGATTTGAGGGAACAAATTTGTGATAAAAATCTGGCTTTGGCTGAGTTAAAGGAAACACTTTGTACTCTAAAAGGTAAGAATGTCGTGGATAACGCAGTCACTGTCTCAGCATCGTCCTCTAGTGTAATCAAAAGGATATCGTCGTCACACCACTTAACAAGGGCCCTAGGACTAAACCATCTCAAACACTAGTCACTAAAGATAAGGCAAAATCAAAACCACCTTCTAATATTCCCGTGTTGCCTTCTACAGGAGTAAGCACCACTACTAAGGCTCAAAGATCTAAGCTTAAAAGAAACAAGAAGAATGATAGGATCTTGCCCCCATCTAGTAGTCAAGTGAAGAAGAAAGTTGAAGCCCACCCTAGGAATGTTATTTCTGTTTTGAATAAAAAGAATCATGTAGCTAAACCTAAAGGATTTACGGTTGTGCAGCGTTCTAAGCCTACTGTGAATTCTAATTTGAAATGTTGGAATTGCAATGAATGTATTCTAGTCGTCATGATTCTTGCCTTATTGACCATGTGAATGAGATAAATGTCCGGAAAAATGGATTAGAATGGAAACCGAATGGGAAAGTGTTAACCCAAGTTGGTTGGATGTGGCGCCCCACTGGTAGAACTTTCACTATAGTAGTAATACGTGCCCTTTAACTAGGATCACTCCCACTAAAGCGAAGAAAGTGTGCCCTTTAACTAGGAGTACCAAAGCTACCAAAACACAAGTGTGTCCTTTAACTAGGAACACCAACACTACAGTAGGAACCAAGTGCCCTTTAAATAGATCTACTCCCACTATAGTGCCCGCTAATAAAACAAAACCTCAGAAAGTTGGAACAATAAAACCTGTTAGTGCTAAAACTCACATTAGAAAACGCAGGAAATCTAAGGGTCACACAAATGTTAGCAATTCTGATAATATTATATCTGTATCTGCTAACACTCCGGAACCAATAGTTTCCAATGCATTGTCTACTGTTGTTGTTGAAAACAGGTGGTCCAAATTGTTCTCTGGTATATGGATTCTGGTTGCTCTAAACATATGACCAGAGATCGCTCTCAGCTCAGAAATTTCGTCAGCAAGTTTCTTGGTACGGTTCGATTTGGAAATGATCATATTGCAAAGATACTGGGTTACGGTGAATATCATATTGGGAATGTTATAATTTCAAGAGTGTATTATGTGTAAGGTCTCAGTCACAATTTATTTTCTCTGGGACAATTTTGTGATGCAAACCTAAAAGTTGTTTTTCGAGAGCATACCTGCTTCATTCGTAATTTGGAAGGGGTTGATTTATTGAAAGGTACTCGAGGGAATGATTTGTATACTTTGTCTCTACAAGACATGATGGCCGCTTCTCCCGTATGTCTTCTGTCCAAAGCATCGAAGACTAAGTCATGGTTATGGCATCGACGGTTATCTCATCTATTGACGCTATCAATCATTTGGCCAAAAACGAACTTGTTCGTGGTCTTCCTAAACTTACATTTCACAAGGACCATTTGTGTTCCACGTGTACAATGGGGAAGAGCACTAAGAAATCATACAAACCCAAGATTGAAGACACCAACAAAGAGAAACTTTATTTGTTGCATATGGATCTTTGTGGGCCAATGCATGTTGAAAGTCTTAGTGGTAAAAGGTACATCCTCGTCATTGTCGATGATTACTCTCGGTTTACATGGATGAAATTTCTTACAAAAAAATGAGGCACCTAAATTCATCATCGGATTTCTCAAGATGATTCAAGTGCGTCTCAACACTACTGTCTGACGCATTCGTACAGATAGTGGAACTGAATTTGTGAATCCAATCTTGCGTGATTACTATGAAGAAGTTGGCATTTCTCATGAAACATCTGTTGCTCGCACTCCATAACAAAACAATGTCATTGAAAGGCGAAATCGCACACTTATGGAAGCTGCTCGAACGATGTTAATTTACGCAAAGGCTCCATTGTTTTTATGGGCAGAAGCAGTATCTACAGTAATTTTCACCCAAAACCGGTCACTAATTCGTAAACGCCATGGTAAAACACCTTATGAGCTTCTACATGGAAAAGTACCAGATTTATCATATCTTCATGTATTTGGGTCTCTTTGTTATCCAAATAATGATGGTGACAATTTGGGAAAACTTCAACCCAAGGCTGATATTGGTATCTTCATTGGTTATGCACCCACAAAGAAGGCATATCGAATCTACAACCATAATTCTCGTAAGATCCTCGGAACTATGAATGTTGATTTTGATGAGCTGACAACAATGGCTTCTGAGCAAAGCAGCTCTGAACCCGCACTTCATGAAATGGGACCCAACAACATTAGTTCAGGTCTTGTCCCAAACATCCCTACTTCATCATCATTTACACCACCTTCCAGGAATGAATGGGATACGTTGTTTCAACCGTTCTTTGATGAATTCTTTACTCCAAGTATTGTTGCTCCAGAACCTGAGGTAATAGCTCCGGTAACCTAAGTTGTCGCTCCAACAACCGAAGCACAATCAGATACGTCTGCAACTACAGTTCGTCAAGATATACCTTCAACGAGTAATTCTCAACCAACTACCAAATCAACTACTCATGTCACGCCTATTGATGATGAAGAGGATGATCATGATCACGACTTGCAATTCGCTCAAATGCGTGAACTTCCATTCTTTGGTGTACCATTTCCCGACTCTAATCAAGTTGGGTCGTCCACCTCAGAGGAAGCTCCTACTACGGTCTACTCCAATCCACGGATTCGTGAACATGATAACAAGTGGACAAAGGATCATCCTATAGATTGTATTATTGGTGACCCTAATCGTCCGGTATCCACACGAAGTCAGTTACAAGAAAGTGCAATGTTTTGTCATTTTGATTCTTTTCTCATTGAAGTTGAACCTAAGACATGGCAAGAACCTTTTACTCAATCCTGTAGGATAGAAGCAATGCAAGAAGAACTTAATGAATTTATACGTCTTGAAGTATGGGAGCTTGTCCCATGCCCGGATCAAGTGTAGTTACTCACTTTGAAATGGGTTTACAAGGTGAAACTCGATGAGTTAGGCGGAATATTGAAGAACAAAGCTCGACTAGTAGCTCGTGGATACAAGTAATTATTAGGCATCGAATTTATGGAATCCTTTGCACTTGTTGCCCATTTGGAAGCTATTAGACTATTCCTCGCTTATGCAGCCCACATGAATATGATCGTCTATCAGATGGATGTGAAGACAGCATTTCTTAATGGTGAAATCAAGGAAGAGGTCTATGTTCAACAGCTGGATGGTTTTGTGAATCCTAAATATCCTAATCATGTGTACAAGCTTAAGAAGGCTCTCTATGGGTTGAAGCAAGCTCCACGCACATGGTATGATCTTTTGTCACAATTTCTCATTACGCAAGGCTTCGCTAAAGGCAAGGTGGATCCCACGCTGTTCATTCAGAAACGAGGTAAAGATATGATTATGGTACAAATATATGTTGATGATATTATATTTGCTGCCTCAACTCAAACCTTATCCGATGAGTTTGGGACACTCATGTCTTCCAAGTTTAATATGTCAATGATGGGAAAGGTATCATTCTTCTTAGGTCTTCAGATACCTCAGAGTCCTAGAGGCATCTTTATCAATCAATCCAAGTATGCCCTTGAATCTCTTAAGAAATATAAGATGGAATCTTGCGACCCCGTCGATACTCCAATGGTGGAACGAACTAAGCTTGATGCAGATCCACATGGAGTTGTCGTTGATCCGACACTTTATAGTGGAATGATCGGTACCCTTCTGTATATCACAGCTAGTCGACCTGATCTTCAGTTTGCTATATGTATGTGTGCTCGGTATCAAACTCGGCCTACTGAGTTACACTTGGATATTGTGAAACGGATGTTTCGATATCTTAAAGGAACCATTAATCTGGGACTTTGGTACTCGAAGGACTCTTTGATTGCACTAATGGCATATGCAGATGCGGATCACGCGTGTTGTCAAGATACAAGGCGTAGCACGAGCGGAACATTGCAACTACTAGGAGATCAACTAATCAGTTGGGCATCGAAAAGGCAGAAAAGCGCTGCAATTTCAAGTACAGAAGCAGAATACATAGCTATGTCCGGTTGCTGTGCTCAAATTCTTTGGATGAGATCGTAATTAACCGACTATGGTCTAGGTTTCAACAAAATTCCGATGTACTGTGACAACAAGAGTGCAATTGCCTTATGCTGCAACAATGTTCAATTCTCCCGGTCGAAGCATATTGACATTCGCTACCACTTTATCAAGGAGCAAGTGGAAAATGGAGTAACAGAGCTTTACTTTGTCCGATATGAGTATCAATTGGCAGATATTTTCACGAAGGCTTTAGATCGCGCTCGAATGGAATTTTTGGCCGACAAGCTAGGTTTGAGAACTTTCTCGCCCGAGACTCTAAAGGAATTGGCAGATGAAGCGAAAAAATAGTGGTGGTAAACTATTCTCCGTATCCTTGGTGATCATCTGTATATATTGTTTATATTTTTATCCACAAAAGAAAAATAAAAAAATATAAAACCATATAAAAACCATAAAAATTGAAAACATTTAGAAAAATCAGAAAATATTTTTACTTTATTTTTCAAAGGCATGTCTTTTGGTACGATAATATTTACGGCCTTAGAAATGTCGATTAATATTCACACGGCGCCATAAATAGAGTTCGTACAAAAGTTGTAATTATTTCATAAAACATGCCCATATGGCTTGTAGTTATTTCAGACTGCAACCCGGTTTTCACATTAAAGTCAAGTATTTCTTATGAAAGCTTTGGCTCACAACGGGAATTAATTTTCTCGGGCAAGGTTTACTTTAAAACCTTGTAAGGGATTAATAAGTGTGTAAACACTTATCCTTTTACCACTAAAATCAAGAAAAAACAAGACCTAATCATGTGTTTTATATCGTAAAAGTCGGAATTACGCGTGGTTTTGTGTTTTTGTGTTAAAATAGGTACAAATGATCAAAAGGGAAGAAAACACGGGATTTCACGGTCAAATGTTGAAGAAAAGTCCAAAAAGAGACGAAGACAAAGTCAAAAGACCAAAAGTGTGCCCAAGTTCACGAAAACAGGCGAAAAAGACACAAGATTAAAGAAAAATCGAGGAAGCCGAAAATCAAGATTCAATTTTGTTCACGGATTCAAGTCTTGAAGGATTTTAGTCGTGTGGGTCCGACATTGAATAAATGGGCTCAAAAGCCTATTTAAGGATTTCAAGTATCCACTTTATAGTTGATTAGCCCAAAAAGGCCCAAATACAAAACAAGTGACACGGATTGGAAAGATTTGGGCTCCAAAGCCCATTTGGCTAATAACTTGGACGGTGAAAAATTTAATAAGTGAAAAAGATTTCACTTTGACTCACACACACGGTCAACACACAAAACAAATAAACACTCTCCCCCATTCACATAAAACGTATTACTTTTATCCTCACACCACACGTTTTTTTATAAAAACCATTTTACCCACACAAGTCATTCGATAATAACAAAGTTTCACTCACCTACTTTCTCTCTCCCAACACAACCAGTAACCATCTTTTTTACCCCAAATCCACAAACCCTAATTCACTCAATACACAAAAATTACCCATAGAAATTTGGGGGTTTTACCCTTATTTGTTAATTCACACGAATCTTAATTAAACCCCCAAGATTTCAGAGGTGAACACTACCAGTGGTCCTCATCTCAATCCTATGTGGCTCACCCTTTGGTTTTGATTGGTCTAAACCAATCACCATCCCTCACTCCCCCAATAATATGACTCCACATCATCATTTGAAGAAAACACACGAAACACAAACCATCCAGGTTGGCAATCCGTGGAACAAGATGAGTTTTCAACCGTTGATGAAGAAAAGAAGAAAGAGAAAAGAAGAAGAGCGGCTAGGATTGAAGATCGTGGGCACCAAGTTTATCAAAAGTTTTCTAGGGTTTCTCTATAAAAACCCCCTTCATGTGTAATTTATTTAGTGCACTTTTTATTATTTTTTTTAATTTCTGGCAAATTAGTTTTTTAGGATTAATGTAATTTTTATTTTTCCAGTATTTGTACTCTTTTAATTATTAATGAAAAGTTGTTTTTTTATTAATTTTGTCTCATTTAATTTCCCGTCAAAGTAATCTTTAATCTGTTTTATTTTCAATATTATTATTTGTTTTAATAGAAAAAAAAGAAAAAAAAAGAAATAGAAAGTGGTACACAAATTTCCCCAATTGGGAGATTTATTAAAATATTGTGGTACGTTTGGTTTACTGTTCGGGTTGGATTCGAGATGATGAAGGTGGTGCTCGTTTTCGGTTAATAAGACGGCTCATCACCGCTCTTCGTCACAACGGTTTCTCCACAAGGTTTTAATCTCTTCTTTTAATTTCTTGTTAAGTTTATTATTTAGTTTATGATATTGTTTAATCTGCTTTGTAGTTTATCAGTTTGTTTTTTGTTACTGTTTGAATATTGAAGAAGTTTATATCTGCTTGTGTTTTTAGTTGGATCTGCTAGATTGATTTGGATATATCTGCTTTTCGCCTTGACTATTTATCTGCTAGTATAATCTGGTTTTTGTTTAAGTTTTCTGAATATGTAGTTTGCTTGTTAGGATAAGTTAGTTTAATTTTTATTTGGAATATGGTTTATTCGGTCTAAGTCTGCTAAGCGTTTATATCTGATTATTGATTGCTTTTGTTGATTTGATATTCAGATTTCTTGCTTTCTCAGTTATTGGCTTATTGAATTTTGCTATGCCTATTTTCGGTTGAATCTAGAATTGCTTATTTTTCGTTTTAAGTTTTTGTGCTTATTTGATTAAGTTGTTTAGCTTATGTGCTTGTCTTGTTTTGACGTTGTAGCTTATTTGATTTTCCTGTATTGTTAAATTGCTGTATAAAAACAACAGACCCTATTGGTCTGATTGTTTAAATTCCAAAAAAAAATTAAAAAGCAAAAAATTGTCTCTGCCTAGTTTCGAACGGTGGACCTCCTGTCCACAGTTATACGTCATAACTAACTCAGCTGGACTGTCGTTTGTGTTTTGATTCTCAGCATTTAATTAATATAGGGTATTTTAAGATTGGCAGTTTTAATTAAAAAGTTTAAATCATAAGTTTTGTTAGTTTAAATGTTAATTAAAAATAGGTTTATATAAGTTTAGTTTTATAAAGTTTTAAATATAAAAAGATAAAAAAAATATTTTATTTAAATTGTTTTAGTTTTTAGTTAAAAATTAATTTAGTTTAAATTGAAAATAGTTTTAAAATAGTTTTTTTTAATAGTTTAAAATTAGTTTTAGTCTTATTTAAATTAGTTTTAAAATAGTTTTCAATTAATTTAGTTTTAAATAGATATCATTTAAAGTTTTTAGTTTAAAATTAATTAGATTTAAATTTAAGTTTAAGTTTTATTTTAAAATTAGTTTTTTTTACATTTATCTAAAAATAGTTTTAATAGTTAACTAATTAGCTTTTAATCAAATAGTTTTTAATTAAATAGTTTTTAGTTAAAATATCAAAAAGTTTTAATTACCAAAAACAAATATATTTACGTTAATTTGAGATCAATTCGAGTGAGTCGAGGAAAACGAACATTAATTGCATAAGTTTACTTTATAACTTGGTCTGACACAGATCTATGTACGCTTCAGTGCATTTATTTGTTAAAACAAGAGAAGTCTTGTTTTTATGAAGTTATCATCTCTACAACCATATCTATCTATAATTGGTATCTACATACTCGACGATGCGACTACTCAAACGACGACTACAGCTCTTTCAATAGAACACGGGTCAACATTTGAGGGGGAGCAATTGTCAAGCATTCAAAACCTTCGATGCCGAACGTGCCAAGTTCACAAATTGGTGTCAAGACAACAATACCAATCGTACATGTTGTAACACCCTCATTTTTATATATAGCAGCGGAAGCTATTTTGGGGTATTACTTCATGATACACAGTAAACAGTAATAGAAAACGACTCAAAAGATACGTTTTTAAAAGAGAGTTATCATTCATTTATTCATCAGAGTATTTACAAACAGAGGTCCCGAAGAACATTTTGAAAACATAAAAGTGAATGATAACAAGTTTGGACGTCCTCATGTCCTTTGCCTCTCCGTGCCATGGTCCGTGTGATTTTCAGTTACCTGGGATAAATATGCTCAAAGTCAACACAAAGGTTGAGTGAAATTCATAGGTTTGAGGTATAATAGTTTGAATACAAGTTTAATCATCATTGGGATATGTTGTTACACCCGTTAAAATCATAATTATT
This sequence comes from Glebionis coronaria, assembly GCA_025667525.1. Lineage (NCBI taxonomy): Eukaryota > Viridiplantae > Streptophyta > Magnoliopsida > Asterales > Asteraceae > Glebionis > Glebionis coronaria. The sequence continues at coordinate 269,987,111 of CM046875.1, read as the reverse complement.
GCATCTGAGCTCATGACACCCCACGTTAACATTTCCAAGTCCAGTGATGGTACTACAGACCAATCAATGACTAGAAGTAAGGCGTAACTTGCCAAGGTTACCCTCTTTGTTCTCAAATATAGTGCTATTGGTGCCAAAAGTATAGGCAAACCAACGGTAGTCGTCACACTCCAAATAGATCTATTCAGAATATTCGCGTTCACGTTACGGTGATTATGGTTCATGAAATGTATGTTATAGTGGCAGATCAAGGTACTCGTGCAATAATTTATCAGGATAGCATACCAAAATACTTGTATTCATGTTTAGAGCATATATCCCCCTCACGGGTTTGTAAAGCATTTAAAAGTGGGGCTATGAACTCACCTTAGGTTAGGGATATCTGCTTGATATCAAGAGGGACTCAGGTAGACGGCTTTTACCACGCAACCTGAGGTATCGTATGTCAAGTATTTAGTTAAGTTGTGTTATGTTTCAAAACTTTGTTTAATATAGTTTAAAAGGTTTATTTCTTTGATTCATTAGTTTATGAATATCGTTGTATCACTATTCGGGTCATCATATGTCAGAAGCCATTCTATAAACGTTTGAGGAGCGAGGGCACTTTAACTCGTAAACCCAACCACTTAGTCAGAACGTAATATCGAGATGGAACATCTTAATATGGAATTCCCTAGTAGTAGGATACGTCTGTGTGTTAAGGAAAATAGGTTTTGAGGTTTCTTTAAAAGTTATTCGATAATAAGTTATGTTTATATTTATAATGTATTTAGAGTTTATATATGTTTTAATCAATGTATAAAAAGGATTATTTGTACTTCGTTTATAAAATATCAAACCTTATAGGATTATTATATATTTTTCAAAATATCTCATTTATACCTTTAAGTTTAAAAGAAAATGGCAAAATATACCCTTGTAGTTATAACTTATACAAGTTTTGTCTTTTATGGATACATATATGTAATATAAACCTTGTACTTTCAAACATGGCAAATTATAAACTTAAATTTAAGTTTATGATCATGGCAAAATAGGTCCTTATAGTTTATAGTTTCAAAAATTACACATTTAGTCCTTTATCTTGAAAATAGTTTCATAACATGTTTTAACACTAAAATAGACTTGTTTTATGAATCAAAAGCTAAAGTAAAGTTTCATTTGTGTTCTTATATGTCTTATAAGACTTATGAACATCATATAACAATAACATAATAGTTTAAAACTTTGAAATCAAATTGATCATAAGTAGTAAAAATTTAGGGTTTTCTAGGTTCAATCATAGTTTCATGAATGTTTTAAGGTATCATAAGGCATGTAATCATTATAAAAACATCTCTAGGTGTTCTATAACATATCTAAGATCAAACATGGGTGTTTAGAACTTACTTGAATACAAATAGAGCAAGAACAAAATGAAAAGGGGAGTATGTGCTAGTTTTGAGGCCTTGATGATCACTACAACTTGTTAATGGCTTCTAGGTCTTGTACTCTTGGTTTCTTTTCTTGTAAACCTTCTTAGAACATCATATCATCCTTAGGATACTGCTAGTGCTTGGATTGAGAGAGTTTTTAGTGCTTTAGAGAAGTTGAGAATGGAATGAAGAGTTATGTGTTAGTTATGGCTATTTATAGGCAAAGAAAGGCTTCATGGCTAAGTTTTGCAAGGATAGGTGTCAAGTGATGGAGTACATGACAAGGATAAGCTAGGAGGATGATAAGGCTAATCTAGTTGATGAGTATTACAAGCTAGGGATGTAGCTTTGCAAGGTGTAAGCACATGGTGAAGTTTAGGAAGCATGTGGTGGCAAGGTGCTTGTAAGCTACCTTCTTGCTTGCTTAGGATGACGTATCAAGGTGCTACGCATGAGGGAGATGTGTGTTAAGGTGCTAGGATCAGTAGTAGCTTGATCATAGAGGTTCTTGAGGTGTTAGGGTGCTTGGTTTAACAAGGTTATGCTTATACATGGCTGTTTCTGGACAGCCAGCAATAGTCCCGGTAAATTGTTTGTCATTTACAAACCGTGAATTCGTTTAAGCTCAAATTTGTGAGAATTGTTAGATATTTGAGTCCTCTACAACTTTTAGTTTTACATATTCAAGGTTTACTACACAAAATCTTGAGATAATAGCCGTTTACTACAAGTATGCCGAATCTGCGTACCTTTGGCATTTCAGCTATAACTAATTCATATGATGTTGAATCGGGGTGATTCAATTTGCAAAATTGCCACAAGACATAGGGCTAAAACCTAGTTCTTTTACTTAATACTCAGGTCTTATTGATTTGTCCAGATTCTATGTTTTATTGGCTGGTCATATTCTGAAATTACAAGTATGAACTAGTTTTAGTCATGCCGGGTTTGCTATGGTTTTGTGATTAGGATTTGATGAGTTAGGGTCTTAGTATTTATGTTTAGACAGATTTAGGGATTGTGTTTGAGGTTTAGTAATGATTCACCAAGAGTTTTAAGGGTTTTATTGGGTTAAACTAGGTTAAACTTGAAAACTAGGTCAAACCGGGTAAAACTAGGTTAATGACTTGTTTTAGCTTAGGTCATGTTGAAATCTTGGTTTGAGGTTTTAGATTGGAGTCTAACATGATGTAGAGGTACCGTTTTGGGTTTAGGATTTATAAAATGAGTACTTGTACCTTGTGGTAGAGCGGTGTGAAAGTTTGAACATGATTTAGGACATAAGATGACCAAATTAGGGCTTTATACTTAAATGACTTGTAAATTGTTATTTGAATACTTTCTCAATGATTCAATGAGTGTATCATACTAAACTTTAGTTAAAGTAGCTTTTACATAAGCCTTGCATACTTCAAAACTTGTTTCATTTTGTAATTAGGGTTTTTGAATCAACCGTAAAGGTATAATGCTTGTTTTGGTAAATTGTGGGATATAAGATGTTGTATTGATTGAATATTTAGCAAAATGATCTTTGATATATATATACTTGACATACTTAGGGGTTTACATGATATACTCATGTATATAATTGGCAATAGTGGTTGCGTAAGCACGTCTAGATTTCTATGTAAGTTACTTTACATTGTTGAGATATAGTGAAGCAAAAATTTAACCCATAAAAGTAGTTCTCATATATATCATGAGTGTATATTACATAGAGGAAATTTATGAGTTGTTACAGTCTTTCCCCCTTAAGGAAATCTCCTCCCGAGATTTATTTTGATATAGGAGTAGTGTTTGAAAATAGGTGTGGGTATTTAGCACGAATCTGATCTTCGCGTTCCCATGTAAATTCTGGGCCTCTTTTTGAGTTCCATCGTACTTTGACAATAGGGATACGACTTTGTTTAAGTTGTTTGACCTCTCGGTCCATGATTTCCACAGGTTCTTCTATGAAATTGAGCTTATCGTCAAGCTGAAGTACTTTCATTGGAATGATAAGAGATTCGTTTGATAGACATTTCTTGAGATTAGAAACGTGGAAAGTATTGTGTACAGTACTGAGCTCTTCAGGGAGCTCAATTATGTATGCTACTGGGCCAATCCGTTCAAGGATTTTAAATGGTCCAATGTATCGTGGATTAAGCTTTCCTCGTTTTCCAAAACGAATGACACCTTTTCGAGGTGATACTTTCAACATAACACGATCTCTAACTTGGAATTCTAAAGGTTTTCGTCTTAAGTTGGCATAGCTTCTTTGTCGATCTCTAGCGGTTTGTAAGCGTTGTCGAATTTGAAAGATCTTCTCGGTGGTTTCATGGATTATTTCTGGTCCTGTAAGTTGAACATCTCCAACTTCAGCCCAGCAGACCGGAGATCTGCACTTTCGACCATAAAGTGCTTCGAATGGAGCCGTTTTGATACTGGCGTGATAACTGTTATTATAGGAGAATTCTATCAACGGTAGATGTCTTTCCCACCCTTTTCCGAAGTCAATAACACAAGCTCGGAGCATGTCTTCAAGTGTCTGAATAGTTCTTTCACTTTGACCATCGGTTTGAGGATGATAGGCTGTACTCATGTCTAACTGAGTACCCAAAGCACTTTGTATTGATTTCCAGACTCTAGATGTGAAGTGAGGATCACGATCTGATATGATAGATATTGGCACTCCATGTCGGGAGATGATTTCTTTTATGTATAACCTCGTAAGAGTTTCCATACTATCAATCTCTCGAATGGGAATGAAATGAGCAGATTTTGTAAGACGATCAACAATGATCCAGATTGCGTCATGTCCATTAGATGTTATAGGAATTTTTTAACAAAATCCATAGTTATTATTTCCCATTTCCACATAGGAATTTCGGGTTGTATCAGTAAACCAGATGGCTTCTGACATTCAGCTTTAACTCTGGAACATGTTAAACACGTGCCCACATATTCAACAATGATTGCCTTCATGTTAGGCCACCAATAGAGTTTCTTTAGATCCTGATACATTTTGTCAGAACCTGGATGAATGGAGTACTTTGATTTATGGGATTCGTGCATAATCAAGCTCCTCAAATTACCATAATATGGTACCCAACTTCTATTCTTGATGCAACGAGTTCCATCCGGACTTATTTCAAAAGTTTTGTCCATTCCTCTTAAGTTCTCAAACTTAAGGTTTTCTTCTTTGAGTGCTTCGTTTTGAGCTTTAAGGATTTGTCTAGGTAGATTTGGATGGAGAGTCATAACTAGCGATCTGACTCGAAGTGGGTTAATTCGTTCTTTTCAGCTTAAGGCATCTGCTACGACATTAGCCTTTCCAGGATGATAACGAATTTCACAATCATAATCAGCGAGTAGTTCTAACCAACGTCGTTGTTGCATATTTAGATCTTTTTGATCAAGAATATGTTGTAGGCTCTTATGATCGGTGAACACTATAAACTTTGTACCATACAAATAGTGTCTCCATATTCTAAGAGCGAACACGACTGCCCCTAGTTCGAGATCATGTGTGGTATAATTTTTCTCATGAGTCTTAAGTTTTCGAGATGCATAAGCAATGGCTTTTTCTCTTTGCATCAAAACAGCTCCAAGACCTTGATGAGATGCATCACAGTAAACGAAAAAATCTTCGTTTCCTTCAGGTAATGCTAGAATTGGGGCTTCACACAACTTTTGTTTTAACAACTGAAAAGCTGTTTCTTGATCTTTTCCCAGATATACTTTTTTTTCTTATGGGTTAGTTCAGTCAAAGGCTTTGCAATTTTTGAAAAACCTTCGATGAACCTTCGATAATAACCAGCAAGTCCTAAAAACTGGCGTATCTCTGTAGGTGTAGTAGGAGATGCCCAATTTTTGACTGCTTCAATTTTTGCAGGATCAATATGGATCCCTTGATTATCAATCAAATGTCCAAGAAATGGCACAACATTGATCCAGAAGTCACACTTTGAGAATTCAGCATACAACTTCTCTTTCTTGAGTAATTCAAGAATTATTCTCAGATGGTTTGCGTGATCTTCTTTATTGCGAGAATAGATGAGAATATCATCGATGAACACAATCACAAACTTATCCAAGTAAGGTTTACACACACGGTTCATGAGATCCATGAATACAGCTGGTGCATTAGTTAACCCAAATGGCATCACTTGAAATTCATAGTGTCCATACCGAGTTCTGAATGCGGTTTTTGGAATATATTCCTCCCTAACTCTCAGTTGATGATAACCTGAGCGTAGGTTGATTTTTGAGTAAATACTCGAACCTTGAAGTTGGTCGAATAAGTCATCAATTCTGGGTAACGGGTAACGATTATTTATAGTGAGTTTATTCAAACCTCGGTAGTCGATACACATTCTAAAAGTTCCGTCTTTTTTCTTGACAAATAAGACAGGAGCTCCCCAAGGTGATGTACTAGGACGAATAAAACCACGATCGGTTAATTCTTGAAGTTGAGTAGATAGTTCCTGCATTTCTGAAGGAGCTAATCTATAAGGTGATCGAGCTATAGCTGCAGCACCTGGAATCAAATCGATTTGAAATTCTACTTGACGAGTAGGAGGAAGGCCAGGTAGATCTTTGGGAAAAACTTCTGAAAACTCTCTGACTATAGGTATATCTTCAAGTCGCTTCTCGTCAGGCTTGTTCTCCGTTACTTGAATTACGAATACTTGGCAACCTCGAGATATATATCTCTCAGTTTTTATACAAGATACAAGATTTAGTCGGGTTTTACTTCGATCTCCTCGGATAATTAGAGTTTCATCATTTATAGGAATATGAACGACTTTCTCGTTACATAGGATTTTGGCATGAGTTTTGGATAACCAATCCATACCAATAACAACATCAAAACTACCAAGTTGAATTGGCATGAGATCAATTTTGAAAGGTTGTTTTGACAAGGTTAAGGTACAGTTTTGGAGAATAGTATTAGTACTAACTAAGTTTCCATCGGCCATCTCGATATCATAATAGGTACTTAAGGTAATGAGGATAATATTTAGTTTAGAAGCAAGAGATGTAGATACGAAGCTTTTATCAGCTCTAGAATCAAATAATACTCTAGCCAGATGTTGATTAAGAAGGAACATACCCGTAACTACGTTAGGGTCTTGTGGACCGTTTTTGTCCCTTAACATATAGGCTCTTCCTTGGGCACCATTGTTGTTCTTTCGGCATTGATTTGCATAATGCCCTTTTCTCTCCACAGGCATGACAAGTAACTGTTATTGGTAGCTGATTACTTTCGGTGGCTGGTCCCTTGTTTCTATAGTTCTTGGTTAAGTAGCCCGTCTTGTTACGAGTTCGGCATTTAACACTGCAGAGACCGGTATGGTGAAGAGAACACTTTCTACACAGTGGTAGATTTCCGGAATACCTATTAGTCTCAGCTGGAGTAGCAGCATAAGATCTAAACGTTTCTTGCCTTTGGTTCTGATAAGGGTTGGTGGTACAGTTCTGGTTATTGATGTTACGGTTACGATTATTGTTGAAAGTTCTTCTGTCGTCGAACTTTCTTTTATGATCATTGGATCCTTGCACAGGGTTGGTCCTGATTACTTGATCCATCAGCTTTTGAGTAATGGTAATGACTTCCTCCAAAGATTGAGGTTTAGAGGCAGTAACATTTCCTTTGATACTCGAAGGCAACCCTCCGATAAAAACTTCCATTGTTCTCTCAGTATCTGGAACCATGTTGGGACATAGAAGTGCCAATTCCTGAAATCTTCTAATGTAAGTTTTGATATCGGTTCCCTTTACAGTAAGATGGTAGAATTCCTCTTCCATCTTCTGGATTTCAGTTCGGGGACAATATTTCTTGATTAGGAGTTTCTTGAATTCAGCCCAAGTAATCTTATAAGCTTCCTCAATTCCCATAGGTTGGGCAAATGAGTTCCACCAACATAAGGCTTCATCAGTAAGAGTACCAGTAGCAAACTTGACCTTACAGTCTTCAGTACAGTTGCTACGAGAAAATACTGATTCGCTTCGTTCAAACCAGCGGATTAAACCAACGGCTCCTTCTGTGCCCTTAAAATTAAAGGGTTGACAGCTCATGAACTCCTTGTAGCTACTTTTTCTTGCTACGGAAACTTCTCTAGGAGCAGGATTTACATTATTAGCATTGGCTATGTTTGCAGCTTGAGTTTCTAGTGCTGCAGCAACACTGTCAGCAACTAGTTTCCGGATGGCATCTTGACTATAGATGGAGGGGTAGATGTTGATGACTTCTTGGGAGCCATTCTAATGGTGATTTGTGTGAACTTTCTCCTGTTTCGAATACATATGGTGGTGTAGGTGATGGAAAACAAGTTTTCTTATTAGGTGGATAATATATAGATTTTACTAGTTGAAAAAGTTCGTTTCTCGGTATCTTCTCGAATTGATTTCCGGTTAATTGTGTGAGATTAGTTGTTCTTGGTGAAACAAATATTTTTGGATTTGGTAAAATAAATGTGCAAGACTTAATAATAAAGGACGGGAATTTAAAACTAAAACTAGTTGAAACGTAAACGGTGCAATATTTAAAACGTTAAAAGTAAATGACGTGAAATTAAATGACGTAAAATTAAAACTTAACGAAAAGTAAATCAACGATTAAATAAAAATACAAAACGAAATTAAAATGAACCAAAAATAAAACGAGAAAAATGGACACTTAAACAAAATACTAAAACTAAACAAAATACCAATCGGAATACACCCGATCGGAATCCATAAGGACCCGATCGGAATGTACCAATCGGAAAGAGCATGCTCGGAATAATCAAGAGGAGCACCGATCGGAATGTTGGAAATGTTCACCCGTCGGAATAAAATAAAATTGCATATAATCGGAATGTAGATAATATACTCAATCGGAATGTCAAGCAGAAAGCTCCAATCGGAATACATGAACAGGCTCCCAATCGGAATATGCCCAAAGAAACAAATCGGAAAAATAGAAACCCTTTTCCGATCATACGATCGGAATAAGGTGTATGGAGCTCTGGTCGGAATATCCGGTCGGAAAAGGGTTTTAAAACCCTTTCCGATTGGTTCTTTTGATCCGAAAATAAAGGCAAGGTTATAAGCTTATTAGATTAAGCTCAAACCCAAAACTAGCACGAATCTCAAGTGAAATAAATCGAATAAGCACAAATATAACTTAACAAAACTTAAAAGAAACAAACTTTTGGAATCAAAACATAAAAAGATGAACTTTTTAGGCGCGAAAACATAAATGAACAACACGGATCATAAGTAATTCGCACCAAAAGTTAGCAAGAATCAAGAAAGGAAGATGAAAGATTAAGGCAAGAAAAGTGAAGATTAAAGAACAAATAATGAAAACTTACTTGAAAATTAAATGATTAAAAGTGCATAACAATTAATTAAAGTGCTAGAAATAAAATGACAAGAAATGAAAATGGTGGAAGAGTGGTTTGTCAAGCCACCAACACTCTAAACAAAATGAGGTTGGTTCTATATATAGGGGAATTAGGGAGGAGCTTAGGAAGCTTCCTCCCTCTTTCTTCTTTCTCTTAATTGCACACTTAGGTCCTTTCTTCTTAATCTTTTGTTAATCTTCTTAATACTTGGACTTTGTCTTGGGATTTCTTCAAACTCGTCTTGTATTTTCTTCATAAATAAAACTCGAGTTCTTCGGCTTTTTAGCAAACTTCCGTCTTTGACTTTTTCTTCGATAAATCTTTAGAATTGGTCTTGGACTTCCGTTCTTTTTCCACTCTTGATCTTTCGACTTCATCTTTCGTCTTTTTCTTCGATAAAAGCCCGTGAATGCCGTGTTTTCTCCACTTTTCACCTTTTCGTCCTAAATCACAACAAAAACACAAACCACGCATAATTCCGACATAAATGGCATAAAATACACGTTTTGGCTCGGTTATTATTGTAATTAAGTGGTAAAAAGGATGGGTGTTTTCACACCTATCAAATCCCCTACACTTAACCATTGCAATGTCCTCATGCAATGCATTAGTTACAAAGCAAGATTACATTTTCCATCTTAATCAATCCACTTTGGCCTTTATTAAAGAAATAGAAAATTATAAACATACAAAGTAAAGAAATCAAGAACATACCTTTGGTTTTGAAAATGTCGTGAACGATCATCATCCTCAAGTTTTCACTTTCTCCAAACCAAGATTAGAAACGAGATCATTGTTATTATAAGTTAGCAAACTAGCACGAACTCATGTGGGCCAATTATTCACTTAGACTCCCTTATTCCTAGGTGTATCTCTTATATTTTATTTTTGTCTTGAATGATCACGAGGATGCATTGTTTGACTTATTTCGATAGTTATTTAGGCCGAAAATAGAGTGCACGATTTAATCAATAGTTAGCTAAAGGACCAAATCTTTTAAAACTGCTTCTCGGGATATCAAAAAGTTCATATCTTGGCATAACTTGGTTCGCGATTTGAGACCTTTCTCGGGCCGATATTTGGCAGCGACTTCATACTTCGAATCTTCGAGAGACGTTTTTGAAATTATGGTCTTCTCTTCATAATAGGAATTTCTTCACTTGAAGTTTTTGAGAGATTCTTCATCTTTGGACCACTTCTTCATTTTTCTCCAATTTTTATTTTGGACTTTGATATACAACGATCTACCTCCTTTTAGGACTTGGATCTATTTATCCTCATACCTTGTTAGGGTCTTTTCGGATAGACTTCTCCATGACTTTTGGGGAGTTCTTGCTTTTCGTCGTGTGTCTCGATCCTTCATATTGATTTTTGATAAATGGTTCTTCACATCACTTTTGGATCTTTAGCAACAAAATGTAGCCCTCATGCCTTGTTAGGGCCTTTTCGGACTCGCCAATCTTCGCGCCCCGCTTCATAAGTTATGCCTTGGCTATGAACTCTCGTCATTACCGAGCAACTTTTAAACGATCTGGGGCTAGAAGCTAAGTAACTTTTTAAATCGTACAACCTTATTTATTAGCAGATTAATTTATTAACAAGCGGAGGGAGAATAGGCTCATAATTAACTCACATAAATTCACGAAAGAATACCGAACTTATAATTGACTCTATCATCTCTCGTTCTCCACAGTTTAAAATCTCAAGGAATGAGACTCGTGGATGCTTAGCCTATTAAATCAAAGTTTTGGGTTTTCGAGTCATCTATAGGATCTTGCAAATTCTTGGACTTTTTCAAGTTTTAGAAATCGCATTTTAAAGTTCCCTTGATAAATGACTCTCTAGGATCAATTTATAGGAACTTGCGAAAAGTTCTTGTTCTTAACCCGTGAGAGTTAAGACTTTCGCGTTTTATAGCTCCCTATATAAAAGCCTAGCAAAACTTGACTTAAACACGTTAAGGATACTAGCTAGAGTAAACTTAGGTAAGTAAACTCGGGTTGAGTCAAAAGATTCACAACGTTTGAAAATTAAAACCACTTTATTGAAATTTATTCTAATAAGGAAAGAAAATAACTATAACAAAGGAAAATACAACTATACAACTAGGCCAAAATAGATTAAAAATTTTGAAAAATGTCGAAAAATGGATTTTCCGGTTAAAATGAGGACAAATACATGGAAAAGACCACTTAACTTCGATAGAAGTCCCCCCTATACTTAATATAAACATTGTCCTCAATGTTTAAGCATGTGGGAGTCAACTCCCCTACACTTAGGACATTGTGCACTTTGTTTAAATCTTGCCAAGGAAAAGACAACTAAAGGGATTCCTATTTCAATATTGGAAAATATAAAATAGTGAATCGAAAAGAGTTTAGGATAGAACCGGGAAGAAGGGAACACGGAATCACGATTCGTCAAAAGTCAGCAAGAGTGTGTCTTTAAAGCTCTAATCCCTGCACATGATAAGAAAGAAAGCAAGAAACACCACGGGGCTCCCCCCTACACTTATGGTGAAAACAGTAAAGATAGATAAATAATTGGGTTGCCTCCCAAAAAGCGCTTGTTTATATTAACCGAGTCACGAGCCTGACTAGTCCCCGAATTAAATGGTCCATGGGGAAGCCTCGAATGTGATACCGGGATCAAAGACCTTGTCCTCGTTCCCGGTTGACATCAACAAAGGAGAGGCGGGGGAATAAGTCTTGAAAGGAAGAAAGGTCCTTTCAACATACGAGAAGTATGTGAATTCAAGATCCACGGGAGGTGGGTTGGGTATAGTAAGCACATTGTCCTCCCCCAAAGACAATGGAGGCTGAGCAAACGGCAAAGCCGTATTGTTATCAATCATAGCATAATGAATGTCGCCTCTCGGGTCAAAGCACTCATCCTCCGTAATAGTGGCTAAAGGGGAGGATGAAAGGTGCTCGGGAGGGGGACTTGGGACAATATTTTCTTGAAGCAAATTAGCAAAAATAATGTCCCCCTCAAAATCATCGTCATCATTACCTGGTGGTATGGAGTGAATGTCAATTTCTTCCAGCAATGGGTCATTATCTTCAACGGGAAGAATAGATGGAGGCAAAGACTCGGAAGGAGAAGGAGAAGTCAACGCTTCGATTTGATCAATAAGAAGGTGCACTTTCCGTAATCTATCACGAAGAAGTACGTCTTCCACCTCATCCACACGATCATGTTCATCGGTGAACTTCTCGTAAACCGGAGAGAATAAAGTGTCATCACCCGCATCTCCCGGTGGAGATTGAGAAATTTCAAAAGTGAAATTCTCATAGCTTGGAGAAAAATCGTCATCATTAGGATCGACCGCTTCTGTGAGAGCAACGTCGTCCTCAGGCTCCATAGCAGCTGGTACGTCACAAACCTCATCATCAAACACTTTATCAAGACCAACATCACTAAGCTTACTCAATGTATCACAATCCTTGGACATATTTGGGATATTGAGAGGAGGGATGACAATAGCACTAGGACATTGAGCAGTAAGATCATTCCAAGAAATAGTAGGCTCATCGTCATCATCATCATAATAGTATGGATACACCGGGGGAGGAGGATAAGTCTCGAAATTCGAAATTTGCTCCTGTCGTTGATCCTCTTGATATTTTTCGATGATCTTATTCCAAGCTTCTTGAATTTGTTGACTTTGTTTAGCAAGAGTGGCCCATTGTTCGTGGGAGCTCAAATGTTCGAAGGAGGGTTGATGATCGATGGGGTGCTGTGGGGGCTCAAAATGTTGAAAACCTGAATTATAGCATGGTTGTGGCTCATAGTAGTTCATCGGTTGAGAAGAATTAGAAACCGGGTTTGGTTCATAATAATCCACTTGTGAAGAAAACTGAGGGCACGGATTTGGCTCATAACAATTCATTGGTTGACAATAATAGGTATCGTGAGGACCCCCACAGTTGTTGCAAACCGGGTATGGAGAAAACTTAGGTGCGTCTTGTGGATAGCTATTTTCATTGTCATAATTGTACCCCGGTTCTTGCCCGTGACCATACGGGTATTGAACCGGGCACGAAACATGCCAATGAGAATCACTTCCACAATAGATGCACGGGGAAACAGGAGGTGGGTTCAAAAAGAATGAATTAGTCGAGTTGCACAAGGGACAAAATCCGTTTTGTATGTAGTCGATATCATTTCCGCACCGCTCACATGTACACCATTGACAAGAGTTGTTCCCAGATAATTGTTTCCCACACCGGACGCAATGGACATAAAAATCCATAAAGAAAGATAGATAAGCAAGAAGAATATTTTTGGTGCAAAACTTTGAAAAAGAAATGCTTTTTATGATTTTACAAATGTTTTTGTATTTTTGAAAAAATTTTGGACACGAAAAATAACGTTCACAAGTGAACGGATCCCAAAAGCCAACGCTTCTCTCACAAAAAACCTTCGATCCTCACGAAAAGAGCCGGCAGCGGCGCCATTTTAATATATAGATTTTACTAGTTGAAAAAGTTCGTTTCTCGGTATCTTCTCGAATTGATTTCCGGTTAATTGTGTGAGATTAGTTGTTCTTGGTGAAACAAATATTTTTGGATTTGGTAAAATAAATGTGCAAGACTTAATAATAAAGGACGGGAATTTAAAACTAAAACTAGTTGAAACGTAAACGGTGCAATATTTAAAACATTAAAAGTAAATGACGTGAAATTAAATGACGTAAAATTAAAACTTAACGAAAAGTAAATCAACGATTAAATAAAAATACAAAACGAAATTAAAATGAACTAAAAATAAAACGAGAAAAATGGACACTTAAACAAAATACTAAAACTAAACAAAATACCAATCGGAATACACCCGATCGGAATCCATAAGGACCCGATCGGAATGTACCAATCGGAAAGAGCATGCTCGGAATAATCAAGAGGAGCACCGATCGGAATGTTGGAAATCTTCACCCGTCGGAATAAAATAAAATTGCATATAATCGGAAGGTAGATAATATACTCAATCGGAATGTCAGGCAGAAAGCTCCAATCGGAATACATGAACAGGCTCCCAATCGGAATATGCCCAAAGCAACAAATCGGAAAAATAGAAACCCTTTTCCGATCATACGATCGGAATAAGGTGTATGGAGCTCTGGTCGGAATATCCGGTCGGAAAAGGGTTTTAAAACCCTTTCCGATTGGTTCTTTTGATCCGAAAATAAAGGCAAGGTTATAAGCTTATTAGATTAAGCTCAAACCCAAAACTAGCACGAATCTCAAGTGAAATAAATCGAATAAGCACAAATATAACTTAACAAAACTTAAAAGAAACAAACTTTTGGAATCAAAACATAAAAAGATGAACTTTTTAGGCGCGAAAACATAAATGAACAACACGGATCATAAGTAATTCGCACCAAAAGTAAGCAAGAATCAAGAAAGGAAGATGAAAGATTAAGGCAAGAAAAGTGAAGATTAAAGAACAAATAATGAAAACTTACTTGAAAATTAAATGATTAAAAGTGCATAACAATTAATTAAAGTGCTAGAAATAAAATGACAAGAAATGAAAATGGTGGAAGAGTGGTTTGTCAAGCCACCAACACTCTAAACAAAATGAGGTTGGTTCTATATATAGGGGAATTAGGGAGGAGCTTAGGAAGCTTCCTCCCTCTTTCTTCTTTCTCTTAATTGCACACTTAGGTCCTTTCTTCTTAATCTTTTGTTAATCTTCTTAATACTTGGACTTTGTCTTGGGATTTCTTCAAACTCGTCTTGTATTTTCTTCATGAATAAAACTCGAGTTCTTCGGCTTTTTAGCAAACTTCCGTCTTTGACTTTTTCTTCGATAAATCTTCAGAATTGGTCTTGGACTTCCGTTCTTTTTCCACTCTTGATCTTTCGACTTCATCTTTCGTCTTTTTCTTCGATAAAAGCCCGTGAATGCCGTGTTTTCTCCACTTTTCACCTTTTCGTCCTAAATCACAACAAAAACACAAACCACGCATAATTCCGACATAAATGGCATAAAATACACGTTTTGGCTCGGTTATTATTGTAATTAAGTGGTAAAAAGGATGGGTGTTTTCACACCTATCAGTGGAAAAGGTTCATCTGGAGTATAGAAATCTGGAGGTGGTGTGGTTGGAGCTTGAGGTGGGATAACGAGATTTTCATTATAGACTTGCATATAGGGATCTTCGGGATTAGGTTGAATAGCTAATGAAGCTATAAAGTATTGATTCCATTGTTCCGATAAATCAGAATCAGAGACATTGTTAGGATTCGGGAGATAGTCAGAATCCAAATTAGGCTCAGATTCAGAATCAAAATCTGAATCACGAGAGAAATCTGGTGAGTTAGGATTCGAATTCACTTCTTCCTTCGGGATTATAGGATTGGGAAACATAGTTCTGTAATAGTTTCGATAGAAAAATAATCATAAGTACATAAATATTTAATACATATATACTTAGGTTATTTACTCTTCATGTAGCGTTTGGGGAAAGCAGTGGCACGGAGGACTTTTTCAAAAATTAGTTATAGTTATGGTAAAAACCTTTTTCTCTATAACTGTGGCGCTGATACCAATCTGTAACACCCTCATTTTTACATATAGCAGCGGAAGCTATTTTGGGGTATTACTTCATGATACACATTACACAATAATAGAAAACGACTCAAAAGAGACGTTTTTAAAAGAGAGTTATCATTCATTTATTCATCAGAGTATTTACAAACAGAGGTCCCGAAGAACATTTTGAAAACATAAAAGTGAATGATAACAAGTTTGGACGTCCTCATGTCCTTTGCCTCTCCGTGCCATAGTCCGTGTGATTTTCAGTTACCTGGGATAAATATGCTCAAAGTCAACACAAAGGTTGAGTGAAATTCATAGGTTTGAGGTATAATAGTTTGAATACAAGTTTAATCATCAATGGGATATGTTGTTACACCCGTTAAAATCATAATTATTGCATCTGAGCTCATGACACCCCACGTTAACATTTCTAAGTCCAGTGATGGTACTGCAGACCAATCAATGACTAGAAGTAAGGCGTAACTTGCCAAGGTTACCCTCTCTGTTCTCAAATATAGTGCTATTGGTGCCAAAAGTATAGGCAAACCAACGGGAGTCGTCACACTCCAAATAGATCTATTCACAATATTCGCGTTCACGTTACGGTGATTATGGTTCATGAAATGTATGTTATAGTGGTAGATCAAGGTACTCGTGCAATAATTTATCAGGATAGCATACCAAAATACTTGTATCCATGTTTAGAGCATATATCCCCCTCACGGGTTTGTAAAGCATTTAAAAGTGAGGCTATGAACTCACCTTAGGTTAGGGATATCTGCTTGATATCAAGAGGGACTCAGGTAGACGGCTTTTACCACGCAACCTGAGGTATCGTATGTCAAGTATTTAGTTAAGTTGTGTTATGTTTCAAAACTTTGTTTAATATAGTTTAAAAGGTTTATTTCTTTGATTCATTAGTTTATGAATATCGTTGTATCACTATTCGGGTCATCATATGTCAGAAGCCATTCTATAAACGTTTGAGGAGCGAGGGCACTTTAACTCGTAAACCAAACCACTCAGTCAGAACGTAATATCGAGATGGAACATCTTAATATGGAATTCCCTAGTAGTAGGATACATCTGTGTGTTAAGGAAAATAGGTTTTGAGGTTTCTTTAAAAGTTACTCGATAATAAGTTATGTTTATATTTATAATGTACTTAGAGTTTATATATGTTTTAATCAATGTATAAAAAGGATTATTTGTATTTAGTTTATAAAATATCAAACCGTATAGGATTATTATATATTTTTCAAAATATCTCATTTATACCTTTAAGTTTAAAAAAAATGGCAAAATATACCCTTGTAGTTATAACTTATACAAGTTTTGTCTTTTATGGATATATATATGTAATATAAACCTTGTAATTTCAAACATGGCAAATTAGAAACTTAAATTTAAGTTTATGATCATGGCAAAATAGGTCCTTATAGTTTATAGTTTCAAAAATTACACATTTAGTCCTTTATCTTGAAAATAGTTTCATAACATGTTTTAACACTAAAATAGACTTGTTTTATGAATCAAAAGCTAAAGTAATGTTTCATTTGTGTTCTTATATGTCTTATAAGACTTATGAACATCTTATAACAATAACATAATAAGTTTAAAACTTTGAAATCAAATTGATCATAAGTAGTAAAAATTTAGGGTTTTCTAGGTTCAATCATAGTTTCATGAATGTTCGAAGGTATCATAAGGCATGTAATCATTATAACAACATCTCTAGGTGTTCTATAACATATCTAAGATCAAACATGGGTGTTTAGAACTTACTTGAATACAAATAGAGCAAGAACAAAATGAAAAGGGGAGTATGTGCTAGTTTTGAGGCCTTGATGATCACTACAACTTGTTAATGGCTTCTAGGTCTTGTACTCTTGGTTTCTTTTCTTGTAAACCTTCTTAGAACATCATATCATCCTTAGACTACTGCTAGTGCTTGGATTGAGGAGTTTTTAGTGCTTTAGAGAAGTTGAGAATGGAATGAAGAGTTATGTGTTAGTTATGGCTATTTATAGGCAAAGAAAGGCTTCATGGCTAAGTTTTGCAAGGATAGGTGTCAAGTGCTGGAGTACATGACAAGGATAAGTTAGGAGGATGATAAGGCTAAGCTAGTTGATGAGTATTACAAGCTAGGGATGTAGCTTTGCAAGGTGTAAGCACATGGTGAAGTTTAGGAAGCATGTGGTGGCAAGGTGCTTGTAAGCTACCTTCTTGCTTGCTTAGGATGATGTAGGGAGGTTCTAAGCATGAGGGAGGTGTGTGTTAAGGTGCTAGGATCAGTAGTAGCTTGATCATAGAGGTTCTTGAGGTGTTAGGGTGCTTGGTTTAACAAGGTTATGCTTATACATGGCTGTTTCTGGACAGCCAGCAATAGTCCCGGTAAATTATTTGTCATTTACAAACCGTGACTCCGTTTAAGCTCAAATTTGTGAGAATTGTTAGATATTTGAGTCCTCTACAACTTTTAGTTTTACATATTCAAGGGTTACTACACAAAATCTTGAGATAATAGCTGTTTACTACAAGTATGCCGAATCTGCGTACCTTTGGCATTTCGGCTATAACTAATTCATATGATGTTGAATCGGGGTGATTCAATTTGAAAAATGACCACAAGACATAGGGCTAAAACCTAGTTCTTTTACTTAATGCTCAGGTCTTATTGATTTGTCCAGATTCTATGTTTTATTGGCTGGTCATATTCTGAAATTACAAGTATGAACTAGTTTTAGTCATGCCGGGTTTACTATGGTTTTGTGATTAGGATTTGATGAGTTAGGGTCTTAGTATTTATTTTTAGACAGATTTAGGGATTGTGTTTGAGGTTTAGTAATGATTCACCAAGAGTTTTAAGGGTTTTATTGGGTTAAACTAGGTTAAACTTGAAAACTAGGTCAAACCGGGTAAAACTAGGTTAATGACTTGTTTTAGCTTAGGTCATGTTGAAATCTTGGATTGAGGTTCTATATTGGAGTCTAACATGATGTAGAGGTACCGTTTTGGGTTTAGGATCTATAAAATGAGTACTTGTACCTTGTGGTAGAGCGGTGTGAAAGTTTGAACATGATTTAGGACATAAGATGACCAAATTAGGGCTTTATACTTAAATGACTTGTAAATTGTTATTTGAATACTTGCTCAATGATTAAATGAGTGTATCACACTAAACTTTAGTTAAATTAGCTTTTACATAAGCCTTGCATACTTCAAAACTTGTTTCATTTTGTAATTAGGGTTTTTGAATCAACCGTAAAGGTATAATGCTTGTTTTGGTAAATTGTGGGATATAAGATGTTGTATTGATTGAATATTTAGCAAAATGATCTTTGATATATATATACTTGACATACTTAGGGGTTTACATGATATAATCATGTATATAATTGGCAATAGTGGTTGCGTAAGCACGTCTGGATTTCTATGTAAGTTACTTTACATAGTTGAGATATAGTGAAGCAAAAATTTAACCCATAAAAGTAGTTCTCATATATATCATGAGTGTATATTACATAGAGGAAATTTATGAGTTGTTACACATGTGGTGTCAAGAGATGACTTCAGATGTGGCGAGGCGACCAACACTTGCATACAAGAACCATTTCATCTTATCATATGAAGTTCTCATCAATCAGGTCCAACCTTGTCAATTCATTCTTATATGGTGATTATGTGATCATGTTACAAATCGGTATCATTTCTCACAAATTGGTCTCATGAAGATTAAATGGACTTGCATTTTTCTTCCCAAAACATTTCTTAAAACTTTACTAAATCAATTGATATTAAAAACATCGATTGGGTTAATATTTTTAATATGGGGGAGAAAATGTGATTTAATATGGGAAAATTATGAAAAATGGTTTGACTTAACGTGATGGCTCATCCCGACATGTGCGAAATGTTTTCGAATATTGTGGCATATGTTAAGGGGGAGCAAAATGGATTTCATGGTGACATATACTTACCCCTAAACTCATTTATTTCACGACGATGAAGATTGTGGTGACATAAGGATGGTAGGATAGGTTAAGTCCAATGATTCTTCTACAACCGGAATAATCTTCCCAAGGACATTCCATAGCTAGAAATATTAGTCCTTAGGAATGCCGACCAAGTACTTAAGTTAGCACTGGAACAATCACAACAAGGTGCTAGTTATGACGTATTGGTAAGCATTGAAGGGGTTGAAGAATGAAAAAGAATTGTAAAGATAAAGGGTCTAAAGAAAGAAGCCCTCCTTACAACCTTAGTCAGAAACTGGTCAACACATATGCTATTGAGATCATTTAAATGATGCTCGGTATTGAAGATAGACATCATGGACCCAGTGATGCAATGCACAACCCATCTCAGCTAACTCAGATATCTCTCAAAAGGTATTTGTTTTATCCACACGGAGACAAGGCATTATCTATTGATTTATTCACTCCTAATATATTGATATTGAAAAGGTGGCACTCCTCGTCAGCCTCCGATCACTAAAATCCAAAGTGAACGATCGAGTCTAGAGCCATTTGAGATCATCAAATATCTCATTAGGACACACTTTCATAATTCCTTGCTTCTTCACACACTGTGAAAAGTAAGAAAGATCTTAAGAGTCCTACGTAAAATATTCATGATCTTGCCTGAACATCCGAGTAATACGAAAGTATTTAGAATGAAGATGGAAATCCTTCTTGAGCGAATATCAAAAAGCTCATGGTAGGTGGCTTGTGTGATTCTTTATGAATCAAGCTTGTGATAACTGGAAAGCAACAGTGGTTTAATTCTTAACTGAATTTAAACACGTTCCAGGCCTGTACGCAATATCTTAGTGATCTTGCCAGAACACTCAGAGTGACACTCTATAGTGTTTACAGTGATGAGTGGAAATTCTTCTAGTGTTAACCTCAAACAGCACTTGGTAGGTAACTTGCAAGATTCTATACGAATCAAGCTCGTGACAACTAGAAAGCAACGATGGTGTGGTTCTTAATTGAATTTCACTTGTTCCAGGAACATTGATAACTAGATTTTACTCACGTTAAAAATATTCGTTGTACCAATCTCTTCGAATTGAAAAACTTATGATTTCTATGTGTGACTTCGTTTTATTTGATGGAACAAAAGTTGTGTCGTTGTAGTATTTTAAAAGTAAAATGTGCAAAACAATTAAAGTAAAAGTGCAATTATAATAAACCTAAGTCTAATTAAAGTAAAATGCAAGTATTAAAAACGTGGCTGAACTTAAAAGGCACTAAAGTAAAATGGCGTAAACTTAAATCTATCTAAGGCAAACTTAAAGTGCGACTAAAACTAAGGCAAATAATCTAAAAGTGCAATTAAATAAAAGGCAGGAAAAATAAAGCTTGAAGATAAAAATCAAAGACAAAAACTAATAAGAACCTGAATACAGCTCATTCGGAATAAACCTTCGTTTGGAATAATCACTCGTCCTAAATGTCACCTTTGGTTGAAATGATTATTCTTCACTTGGAATATTACCAAAATCCTTGATCCGGAACAAATTGGTCTGAATATGTCACTTATCCAAAACAATGCTTCGTTCGGAACTTACTGATTCGGAACTTGTAAAATCAGCCTTGATTCGGAACTTTTAGGTCACCCCTTGATTCGGAAGTATCCGGATGAAGCTCTTGATTCGGAAGTTTTGAACTTCCGAATGAACCTTCCTTGAGTCGGAAGATGACCCTTGATCCGGAACTTTTGGAAGTTCCGAATGAACAACCTTGACTCGGAAGTTTATGACTTCCGAATGAAAAGCCTTTATTCGGAACTTTGTTCCTTGATTCGGAACTTAAAGTTGATTCGGAACTTTTGAAAAGTTCCGAATGAAACCCTTGGTTCGGAACTTTGGAGTTCCGAATGAATCCCTTTGGTTCGGAAGTTTTAACTTCGTCCGGAACTTTGAAAGTTCCGGATGAACAAGCTTGGTTCGGAACTTTTGGAGTTCCGGATGAAACCTTGATTCGGAACTTTGGGAGTTCCGAATGAGCTCTTCCCTCCTTCTTTGGTTCGGAACTTCTCCTGGAAATATCAGAAACAAAGCAAAAACCCCCGAAGAACAAGGAGAACAGTAGCAGCAGATATAACAATAAAATAACCAAAATCAATCACACGGATAATGATAAATAGTAACAAATCAACAAATAAGCATCAAAAAACAATTAAAAACATGAAATCAAACAACTTTAACCACAATAATCAAAAACCACTTAGATCAAAATAAAAGCATGAACATGAACATAACATAAACACAACAAATCAAAGATTAAGAAAGGTAGATAAAAGATTGACAAGATAAAATAAAGATTGACAATAATTAAATGAAAACTTACTTGAAATTAAATGAATTTAAGGTGCAATACAAGGTAATTAAATTGACAAGGAATTAAATGACAAGGTATTTAAATGTGGAAGAGCTAATTGTCACACTTAGCCAACAAGAGTGAAAAATAAACATCCTAATCTATTTATAGGGGAGGATTAAGGAAGCTTCCTCCCCTCTTTCCTTTTCTCTTAATTGCATAATTAATTCCCTCCTTCTTTTAATCTTCATTAATTGCGTACTTAGTCCTTTTCTTCTAATCCTTCTTTAATCTTGGACTAAAGGGACTTTTGACTTCGGGATTTCTTTTGAACTCGTCTTTAAATTCTTTAATAAAATAGACTTGAATTCTTCGGCTTTTGATAAACTTCCGTCTTTTGACTTTTTCTTCGATAAATCTTCAGAATTGGTCGTGGACTTCCGTTCTTTTTGCACTCTTGACTTCTTGACTTCGTCTTTCATCCTTTTCTTCAATAAAAGTCTGTAAATGCCCGTGAATGTCCGTGTTTTCTCCATTTTTCACCTTTTTATCCTAAATCACAACAAAAACACAAACCACGCATAATTCTGACATAAAAGACATAAAATACACGTTTTGGTCCGGTTATTATTGTAATTAAGTGGTAGAAAAGATGGGTGTTTACACACCTATCAAATCCCCTACACTTGACCATTGCAATGTCTTCATGCAATGTATTAGTTACAAAGCAAGATTACACTTTTCATCATAATCAACCCACGTTGGCCTTTATTAAAGAGATAGAAAATTAAAAACATACAAAATAAAGAAATCAAAAGCATACCTTGGGTTTTGAAAATGTTATGAATAATCATCATCCTCAAGTTTTCACTTTCTCCAAACCAAGCTTAAAAACGAGATCATTGTTATTATAAGTTAGTAAACTAACACGAATTCATGTGGGCCAATTACTCACTTAGACTCCCTTATTCCTAGGGGTATCTCTTATATTTTATTGTTGTCTTGAATGATCACGAAGATGCATTGTTTGACTTATTTCGATAGTTATTTAATCTGAAAATAAAGTGCACGATTTAATCAATAGTTAGCTAAAGGACCAAATCTTTTAAAACTGCTTCTCGGGATATCAAAAAGTTCATATCTTGGCATAACTTGGTTCGCGATTTGAGACCTTTCTCGGGCCGATATTTGGAAGCGACTTCATACTTCAAATCTTGAGAGACGTTCATGAAATAATGGTCTTCTCTTCATAATTGGAATTTCTTCACTTGAAGTTTTGAGAGATTCATAGTTGGACCACGACTTCTTCATTTTTCTCCAATCTTTATTTTGGACTTTGATATACAACGATCCGCCTCCTTTTATGACTTGGATCTATTTATCCTCATACCTTGTTAGGGTCTTTTCGGATACACTTCTCCATGACTTTTGGGGAGTTTTGCTTTACGTCGTGTGTCTCGATCCTTCATATTGATTTTCGATAAATGATTCTTCACATCACTTTGGATCTTTAGCAACAAAACATAGCCCTCATGCCTTGTTAGGGCCTTTTCGGACTCGCCAATCTTCGCGCCCCGCTTCATAAGTTATGCCTTGGCTATGAACTCTCGTCATTACCGAGCAACTTTTAAACGATCTGGGGCTAGAAGCTAAGTAACTTTTCAAATCGTACATCCTTATTTATTAGCAAATAAATTATTAGCAAGCGATGGGAGAATAGGCTTATAATTAACTCACATAAATTCACGAAAGAATACCGAACTTATAATTGGCTCTATCATCTCTCGTTCTCCACAGTTTAAAATCTCAAGTAATGAGACTCGTGAATGCTTAGCCTATTAAATCAAAGTTTTGGGTTTTCGAGTCGCCTATAGGATCTTGCAAATTCTTAGACTTTTTCAAGTTTAGAAATCGCATTTTAAAGTTCCCTTGATAAACGACTCTCTAGGATCAATTATAGGAACTTGCGAAAAGTTCTTGTTCTTAACCCGTGAGAGTTAAGACTTTCGCATTTTATAGCTCCCTATATAAAATTCTAGTAAAACTTGACTTAAACATGTTAAGGATACTAGCTAGAGTAAACTCGGATTGAGTCAAAAGATTCACAATGTTTGAAAATTAAAACCACTTATTAAACATTTATTCTAGCAGAGAAAGAAAATAACTATACAAAGATAACAACTAATAGGCCAAAATAGATCAAAAATTTTGAAAAATGTCGAAAAATTGATAGACCACTTAACTTCGATAGAAGTCCCCCCTACACTTAAGATAAACATTGTCCTCAATGTTTGAGCATGTGGGAGTAAGCTCCCCTACACTTAGGACATTGTGCACGTTGTTTAAATCTCGCTAAGGAAAAGACAACTAAAGAGATTCCTATTTTAATATTGAGAAAATATAAAATAGTGAATCGAAAAGAGTTGAGGATAGAATCGGGAAGAAGTAGAACACAGAATCACGGGTCATCAAGAATCATCAAGAGTGGATCATTGAAGCTCGAATCCCTGATTAAGAAGTGAGGAGAGGAAATAGCAATCCAAAGGGCCCCCCCTACACTTATGGTAAAGAAAGCGAAAGGATAGATGCATGGGTTGCCTCCCAAGAAGCGCTTGATTTTTGTTAACCGAGTCGTGAGCCTGACTCGACCTTGATCATCAACGGAAGTAGCATGAAATATATCCAGCAGGATCAAAGACATAGTTTTCATCCATCAATAAGCAAGAACTTAAGGCGAACAAGGCAAGCCAAAAGAGAAATGGCAGGGTTCCCTTAAGCAGCGATGGAGCACGGTAGAAGCAAGGATGAAGTGGTGCAAGCATGTCTTCAATGGGTCCAAAGATTTTTCCTTTTATTTCATCAGGTGGATACTGAGATGGCTTAAAGACTTCAATACCGGGGTCGAACACCTTTTCCTTTAAGGGAAAATAGCACTCAGGCTCAGCCGAGTGTGAAGAAGATCCGCAAAGAAGCACAACCTCGTCCTCAGAAGTGGGACAAAGAGGTGTCAAATCATACGTGCAACGGATTTCGGTGTCGACCGGTTTCTTCTCCTTTGACAAAATGCTCTTCAAATCCAAAGTAGGATCAAGACGATAATCTTCAAAGTCAAAAGGAGGAGCATCACTCTCATGAGGGAAGTATGTGTTGAGAAATTCAGAGAAATCTTCCTCAAATGAATAATCGTCCAAAGTAGGATCGAGTGATGGTGGAGGATCTTCATCATGTGAAAAATCGCTCGATAGAGTATCAGCCTCATCAAAATCATCGAAAGTGGGCAGCTCGGGATACTCAGAAGTACAATCAAAATCATCCGAATCTGAGCTAGAATCATCATCATCATAAGCATCGAAGACCGGTGGAGAATCAAAAATGGGAGAAGCGTCCAAAGTAGGGAGAGAATCATCCACATCATTTTGAAAAAGTGGATTATCGATGCAAGAGTCGAATAGAGGATTGTCGTAGACGGTAAAGTCATCGAGCACATTTATCATATTCACTGATTCTCGGCCTCCAAAGGATTTGCCTGTAAGCTTCCCCATTTTAAAAACTTTTGAATCATCCCCGACTCGTAAGATTAACTCACCTTCGGCCACATCTACTAAAGCACGTCCGGTTCGCAAGAATGGCCGACCAAGTATTAAAGGAATACGAGGGTCCATTTCATAATCAACTACGACAAAATCGACCGGGAAAGTAAATGTGCCAACTTTGATAAACACGTCTTCGGCTATACCAACGGGGTAAGCGAGAGTGCGGTTTGCAAGTTCGAAAGTCATCTTTGTAGGAATGAGATCGGGTAATGATAGTGTTTTCCAAACACTGAGTGGCATCAAATTAATACTAGCCCCGAGATCAGCAAGGGCAGTAAATTCTTCAGTTTTGTTGAACACGCAAGGCAACACAAAACGACCGGGATCTCCAAGTTTTTCCGGAAGTTCTCTAAGAAGGACTGCAGAGCAGTTTTCATTTAATCGTGTGTTGGCGAGTTCAATCAGCTTCTTCTTCTTGCTAAGCAATTCCTTGAATGCTTTGACAAATTTCGGCATGTGGCAAAGTGCTTCAACAAGGCTAATGTTGATAGTCATTTTAGATAGCATATCCACATATTTCGATACTTGGCAGTCATTCTTGGTTAGCTCGTTGGTCTTGCCTATGCGAGAAGGGTATGGGATTCTGGGTTGATAAGGGTTGGGTGGAGGTGTAGTTGGTGAAGGTTGTGATGTTGAAGGGTCCTTCCGAGATACATCGTCATGACGAGGCGGAGGCGGTAATGGTGCACTAACACTAGGTGTAGGAGGAGTAGGGATACATGGTGGTGGAGGAGGTGTAGATGATGGTGGTGGGATAGGTGGATCGACAATGGTAAGTCCACTACGCGTAGTTATAGCACTCACATTAGCTCGCGGATTAGTGACGGTGTTTGAAGGTAGAGAACCCGAAGAAGAAGAAGGTTGAGCTTCGGGCAAGAAACTAGCCAACAGATTCTTTAATTCAGTTGTTTGAGTGATGAAGGAAGATTGAAGATTTTCACGAACCTCGGTTCTGATGTCATTACCTTGCTTCAAGATATCTCCTTTCAAATTGATTATTTGGCTTTGTAGATTCTTGATTTGCTCACCTTGAGTTCTCATGATGGTGTCAACATCGGGATTAATGGGTGGGTGTTGTTGGGTGGGTGGTTGATAAGGATTAGAAGCACGAGGTGGGATTTGGTTGCTTCTATTGTAGTTGTTGGCGGGATTTTGGTTTTGAGGAGAAAAACCGGGTGAAAGGTAATTGTTGGAACGGTAGCTCAGCAGATTTCTATCCCCTTGTTGTCTAGCTTGGTAATTTTCCGGTGAATAATTACCGTAAGCTGCATACACATTTTCCGGATTTCCTTGTGTCGAAGGACAATCGGTGTATGAGTGAGGACCGCCACATGTTTCACAAGGATTAGCGACTGCTTTAACTTGTTGTTGTTGTTGGTTTGAAGCGAGAAGCGTAATACTTTTGCTCATTTCAGCCATCATGCGAGTGAGTTCGGTCATCTCAGGGTTTGCTGAGGTTGAGGAAACATTGACTCTCGTGTTGTTTCTAGAAGAAGCAGAGGAATCCCAGTTCTTATGATGAGTAGTCATGTTTTCAATTAACTCTCTACACTCCTCGGGTCTCCTTTTCATGAATGTGCCACCGGCGGCTGCATTGATCGTATCACGATCTCGAAAAGTCAATCCGTTGTAGAAAGTATCGATCAAGGTGACCGGAAGCATGTTGTGGTTTGGACAACGGTCGATCAAGACATTATATCTCTCCCAAGCGTCAAAAAGAGATTCATCGGGATCTTGCATGAAACCGCTGATCTGATTGCGAAGGCTTGTGACCATGGATGGTGGAAAGTAGCGCGAAAGAAAGCGTTGAGTCATATCATCCCAAGTGTGAATAGAATTCTTTGGGAGACGATCAAACCATTTCTCGGCATGATGCGATAAAGTATGTGGGAAGAGTTGTAGGCGGAGTACATCCATTGTGGCCCCAGGCAACTTCATGCTTTGGGTGATTGTAATGAACTTGTCGAGGTGTTTGTTGGCATCATCATCAGGCAGTCCTCTAAATGGGTTTGTTTGTACTTGCTGAATCATGTGGTGCTTCAACGAAAACTCAGGAGCGTTGATTTGCATCGGCGCAATCGGTCCTCCTCGTCCAAACATTGTTGGTTGACAAAGTTCCTCCATGGTCCGAAGATCGGGCTGTGGAAGAGCATTGTTGTTATTATTATTATTCAGGTTCGGTGGAATGTTGTTGTTGTTAACACCTGCCATATCTAAATCTTCTTGAGGCTCGGGCTCTTGATAATTAGAAGATCTAGTACGCATACACCTGAAAATGCAAAAGAAAACAAAACCAAACACAAAGACAATATATATACACAATAAAAATAAAATCTTTTTGGATTTTTGAAATTTTTAATTTTTATGGTTTTTTATCAATTTTTAATTTTTATGATTTTTTTTTGGAATATTTTTTTATGCAAGAAAAGTAACGTTCACAAGTGAACGGATCCCAAAAAGCAACGTGTCTAGCACAGAAAACTGTTGATCTTAACGAAAAGAGCCGGCAGCGGCGCCATTTGATAACTAGATTTTACTCAGGTTAAAAATATTCGTTGTACCAATCTCTTCGAATTGAAAAACTTATGATTTCTATGTGTGACTTCGTTTTATTTTGGTGGAACAAAAGTTGCGTCGTTGTAGTATTTTAAAAGTAAAATGTGCAAAACAATTAAAGTAAAAGTGCAATTATAATAAACCTAAGTCTAATTAAAGTAAAATGCAAGTATTAAAAATGTGGCTGAACTTAAAAGGCACTAAAGTAAAATGGCGTAAACTTAAATCTATCTAAGGCAAACTTAAAGTGCGACTAAAACTAAGGCAAATAATCTAAAAGTGCAATTAAATAAAAGGCAGGAAAAATAAAGCTTGAAGATAAAAATCAAAGACAAAAACTAATAAGAACCTGAATACAGCTCATTCGGAATAAACCTTCGTTTGGAATAATCACTCGTCCTAAATGTCACCTTTGGTTGAAATGATTCTTCTTCACTTGGAATATTACCAAAATCCTTGATCCGGAACAAATTGGTCTGAATATGTCACTTATCCAAAACAATGCTTCGTTCGGAACTTACTGATTCGGAACTTGTAAAATCAGCCTTGATTCGGAACTTTTAGGTCACCCCTTGATTCGGAAGTATCCGGATGAAGCTCTTGATTCGGAAGTTTTGAACTTCCGAATGAACCTTCCTTGAGTCGGAAGATGACCCTTGATCCGGAACTTTTGGAAGTTCCGAATGAACAACCTTGACTCGGAAGTTTATGACTTCCGAATGAAAAGCCTTTATTCGGAACTTTGTTCCTTGATTCGGAACTTAAAGTTGATTCGGAACTTTTGAAAAGTTCCGAATGAAACCCTTGGTTCGGAACTTTGGAGTTCCGAATGAATCCCTTTGGTTCGGAAGTTTTAACTTCGTCCGGAACTTTGAAAGTTCCGGATAAACAAGCTTGGTTCGGAACTTTTGGAGTTCCGGATGAAACCTTGATTCGGAACTTTGGGAGTTCCGAATGAGCTCTTCCCTCCTTCTTTGGTTCGGAACTTCTCCTGGAAATATCAGAAACAAAGCAAAAACCCCCGAAGAACAAGGAGAACAGTAGCAGCAGATATAACAATAAAATAACCAAAATCAATCACACGGATAATGATAAATAGTAACGAATCAACAAATAAGCATCAACAAACAATTAAAAACATGAAATCAAACAACTTTAACCACAATAATCAAAAACCACTTAGATCAAAATAAAAGCATGAACATGAACATAACATAAACACAACAAATCAAAGATTAAGAAAGGTAGATAAAAGATTGACAAGATAAAATAAAGATTGACAATAATTAAATGAAAACTTACTTGAAATTAAATGAATTTAAGGTGCAATACAAGGTAATTAAATTGACAAGGAATTAAATGACAAGGTATTTAAATGTGGAAGAGCTAATTGTCACACTTAGCCAACAAGAGTGAAAAATAAACATCCTAATCTATTTATAGGGGAGGATTAAGGAAGCTTCCTCCCCTCTTTCCTTTTCTCTTAATTGCATAATTAAGTCCCTCCTTCTTTTAATCTTCATTAATTGCGTACTTAGTCCTTTTCTTCTAATCCTTCTTTAATCTTGGACTTAAGGGACTTTTGACTTCGGGATTTCTTTTGAACTCGTCTTTAAATTCTTCAATAAAATAGACTTGAATTCTTCGGCTTTTGATAAACTTCCGTCTTTTGACTTTTTCTTCGATAAATCTTTAGAATTGGTCGTGGACTTCCGTTCTTCTTGCACTCTTGACTTCTTGACTTCGTCTTTCATCCTTTTCTTCAATAAAAGTCTGTAAATGCCCGTGAATGTCCGTGTTTTCTCCATTTTTCACCTTTTTATCCTAAATCACAACAAAAACACAAACCACGCATAATTCCGACATAAAAGACATAAAATACACGTTTTGGTCCGGTTATTATTGTAATTAAGTGGTAGAAAAGATGGGTGTTTACACACCTATCAAACATAAATTGAAGGCTTCAAATCATGCGGACAATATTATCCAAATGATTCACTCTTTATGTTCGTAGTCAGCTTTGGACGGTCGAATAAAGAGAACGGGTTTACCCGCGAAATCTTGTCAAGGAGGTTCTTAATTGAAACTACCTACCACAAGTACGATATTTTATATCATCCAACGGTCTTCACCGACCGGAGGTAACATGTTATCGAATTAGAATGAAATGTTCAAGGCCATTTCATCCGTGTACATGTTTTGTTGCTAACTGTCTTATGCAGCGTAAAAAGAAGGTGGCATTGCGGTGCACAATCCAGATAAAGTCGTAAACACGTGCTTATACTTTATGCACTTAATACTTCATCTAATTCAAGAAAGCCTAAAAGTCAAAGTCTTCCGCTGTATCGAACTCTGAAGCTTTCAAGAATTACGAAGGTATAAGTATGTGGGACATGAAGTCACAAAGAGGCGAATATCACAAGTGATGGATGCACAAGATCAAGGCAAGAGATTAATGCTCAATATTGATATCAAAGATCACATCAGCATGTTCACCAGAAAAGAAAAAGAAAAGAAAGACGAAGACTACGAGCTCAAGACAAGCATAGTATGCTAGGTTTATTTTATTATTGTAACTCGGGTAACGCCCTTGTTTGGAGTGACCTCCCTTAGGGGGAGTGTTGGAAATACTGTTTTTACGTATTTAGGAAGATTCGGTCACTCCGACAATATATGAAGTAGTAGCTCGTAGTCTAGATATCTTTATATTAACTAACAAGGAAAGGCCCGGTCCGTATGTTGTATGGCCGGCCCAATATTGTAAGCCCAAGCCCATCTTATGGGCTTGGTATATAAACCCTCTCCTTAGATGGAGAGGTTATGGATTCATTCATTTTACACATAGTAAACAAAGTGTTTTCTCATTTTCTCTCTCAAGTGTGTATGTGAAATCTAACAAGTTTCTATCTCTTTCTCTCTCTAAAACATAAGCTAGATTTACAATATCATACACATCTCATTAAGTTGGTCTTTCCTATGTGAACCAGCTTGGTTTAAATCAAAGTAAGCCCATTTAAGAGCCCATGAAGCCTTATGTTCTAACTCGAATGGGAGGTGGCATGCTTTTCCATAGACAAGCTTATAAGGAGTACAACCAATTGGTGTCTTAAAAGCGGTCCTAAAAGCACACAAAGCATCATCAAGCTTATCCGAACAAGAAGCTTGATGCTCTCCCACCGTCATTTCTAAAATTCTCTTTAAACCACGATTTGTGACCTCGGTTTGCCCGTTGGTTTGAGGGTGATACGCAGTAGAAAGTCTATGGTTAACACCATACTTCTTCATGACTCTTGTAAATTGATCATTACAAAAATGAGTCCCATGGTCACATATGATAGCCCGAGGTACACCAAATCTAGCAAACAATTTCTTTAAAAACTTGACTACAACTCTAGCATCATTGGTAGGAAAGGCTTTAGCCTCAACCCACTTAGAAACATAGTCCACGACTACGAGTATGTACTTATTGCCCTTTGATGATGGAAAAGGTCCCATGAAATCTATACCCCCACATCAAAAATCTCACATTCTTGTATGAAATTTGTGGCATCTCATCTCTTTGATTAATCTTTCCTTGTCTTTGACAAACATCACAATATTTCACCATTTCTTGGGCATCTTTGTAAATTCAAGGCCAATAGTAACCCGAATCAAAGACTTTCTTAGCCGTGTAGTTGGGCCCAAAATGCCCCCCCCCACCCCCCCCCCCCCCCCCCCCCCCCCCCCGTGGGTCCTTATGGAAAGCTTATAAGATCTTAAATGCTTCAGGCCCATCTACACAACGTCTTATGATTTGGTCCACACATTGCCTAAAGAGGTAAAGGTCATCCCAAAAGTAATATTTAGCTTCCTTGAGAAACTTTTTCTTTTGTTGGGAAGTGAGACCCTCAATAACCACATCCCCTACAAGATAGTTTGCAATATCCACAAACCAAGGGATGGCATCCTCTTGTGAAGAGATAGACATGAGTTCCTCAAGTGGAAAGGATTCATTGATTTCCTTATGAGGTAGTTCTCCTTGAAAAGGATGCTCAAGTTTACTCAAGTGATCCAACGCTAAATTCTCAGATCCTTTCTTATCACAGATTTCTATAAAAAACTCTTGTAGAAATAAAACCCATCTCAAAAGCCTAGGATTAGCATCTTACTTTTTCATAAGGTACTTGAGAGCGGAATGATCCGTATTCACTATGGTCTTCGAAAGCACAAGATAGGGTCTAAATTTCTCAAAAGCATAAACAATATCAAGCAACTCTTTTTCCGTAGTGGTATAATGAAGTTAAGCACCCGTCATTGTCTTACTCTTTGTCCTAAGACAAAGAGTATAGGTTGGAAATGTTTATTAACTCTTTGTCCTAAGACGGCTCCCACGGCATAATCACTAGCATCACACATGAGTTCAAAAGGCAAATCCCACTTTGGTGATACCAAAACGGGAGCCTTAGTCAACTTTTCTTTAAGAATCTCAAAAGACCTCTAAACACTCTTGTGTAAATATGAAAGGAGTCTCTTTTTCTAAGAGGTGGGTCATGGGTCTTGCTATTTTAGAAAATTCTTGGATTAAACGCCTATAAAAACCCATATGACCCAAAAAGCTCCTAACTCCTATCACCGTGGTGGGTGGAGAAAGTTTGGCAATAACATATATTTTAGCGCGATCCACTTATAAACCTTTGTTGGATAACTTATGTCCCAAAACTATCCCTTCTTTGACCATGAAATGGCACTTCTCCCAATTTAGAACAAGACGTGTTTCTTCACACCTCTTTAGCGTTCTAAATGGGAGAGACAAGAAGTGAATGAATCTCCAAAGACCGTGAAATTATCCATGAATACTTCCATTGTATGCTCAATCATGTCATGAAAGATTGCCATCATACACCTTTGGAATGTCCCTGGGGCATCGCACAAGCCAAAAGGAATTCTCTTATCAGCAAATGTGCCATAGGGACAAGTGAATGTGGTCTTTTCTTGATCCTTTGGATCAATGGGTATTTGTAAATAACCCGAAAATCCATCTAGAAAGCAATAGTACTCATTTCTCGTTAAGCGTTCCAGCATTTGGTCCATGAAAGGTAATGGAAATGATCTTTCCTAGTAGCATCATTAAGCTTACTATAGTCAATACAAACTCTCCAACCTGTGACAAGTCTAGTGGGAATCAACTCATTGTTCTCATTAGGCACAACAGTGATTCCACCCTTTTCAGGCACACAATGCACTGGGCTAACCCATGGTGAGTCAGAAATTGGGTAAATCATACCCGCATCAAGGAGTTTGATAACTTCCTTTTTGATGACTTCATAGATTTTTGGGTTATCCCTTCTTTGGTTTTGAATAGGGGGTTTGTAATCATCCACCATAAGGATTTTGTGTGTACAAAAATTGGGATCAATCCCCCTTATGTCGGATATTTTCCAAGCTATAGCTTTCTTATGCTTCTTAAGAACTTCTATGAGTTTTTCCTTTTCATCATCTTTCAAGTCTTTGGCTATGATAACGGGTAGTTTGTCCTCTCCCTCTAAGAAAGCATATTCAAGATGTGATGGAAGATCCTTAAGCTCTAGGGAAGGTATACTCTCAATAGAAGGTTTCACTAATGATGGATCATCATTAGTAACCTCTTGTGAAGTAGGTGAAGGAATGGGATCCTCATTGAGTAACTTTTGGATAGTGAGAATGTCTTCTTCCTAATTTATGGGAGAATCATCATTTCCAAGAAAGTTAGACTTAAATTCCTCTAAGAGGAAATCACTCTCTCCAAATGGTGTTAAGGAGGGACCAACTGAGGCAACGGTCTCCACATGTGGCATGTTCTCACTATCACTCTTGCAAGCTTCATGAAAATGTTCATTACACACCTCATCAAGAACATCCAGAATGTTTATGGTTTCACAACTTTGAGATTTCTTAGTAACTTTCCCCAACTTAAACACTACTTTCTCATCCTTACCTCTCATAATTAGTTCTCCTTCTGCCACATCGAGTACGACCCGTCCTCAAGAAAGGTCTACCTACAATGAGAGGAACTCTCGGGTCCATGTCATAGTCAACAACTACAAAATCCACGGGAATGTGAATTTATCAACCCCTACAAACACATCCTCCGCAATACCTACCGGATAAGCTATTGAACGGTTGGCTAACTCAAGGGTCATCCTAGTAGGAGTGAGCTCAGGAAGAGAGAGTTGTTTCCAAACTGACAAAGGCATCAAATTTATGCTTGCCCCAAGATCTGCAAGTGCCATGCAATTTTCTACCCCTGGGAAATTACAAGGGATCAAAAACCGTCCCGGATCTCCAAGTTTTGTTGGTAAAGTCTTCAACAACACCGCGGAACAACTTTCGTTCAATGACGTGTTAGGCATTTCAACCAACTTTTCTTTGTTTGAGAGGAGGTCTTTGAACATTTTGGCAAACTTGGGCATGTAAGCTAGAGCTTCCGCAAAGGATATGTTGATATTCAATTGCTTAAACATCCTTAAAAAGTTAGACACTTGAATGTCATCCTTATTCTTAATCTTTTCCTTTCTCAATCTTGAAGGATATGGAAGACTTGGTTTTGGTGTAGGTTGAGTGGTAGTTGTTGAAGGACTCTCTTTGTTGGTTTCTTCGTTGATAGGTATGGAAGGTGAAGGAGTATTAGGTGTAGGATTAGAAGATATAGGCTTTGAAGTTGTAGAGCTTGAAGGTATAGACTTGGAAGTTGTAGAATTATCACAAGGAGGTACCGTAGTAGGAGTTACCAAAGGAGGCGTAGGAGGAATTGAAGGATCAATGGTTGCTTTCCCACTTCTTGTAATGATTGCATTTACATTTGCTCTTATATTGGTTTGAGTATTGGAGGGTAAAGCACCTTGTGGTCTTTGATTTAAGAGCATCATAAACCTCTTGTTTGTTTCCTCTTGCATAGCTCTTAATTGATCTTGTGTTCTCTTTTCACTCTCACGGATCCTTCTTTCATTTTCTTGATATCTCCTTTCTTTGTCTTGGTTCATCTTATGAAGAAGCTCAATAGCATTAAACTCATTTGGCCTATTTCCTTGAAATCCTTGTTGTTGGAAAGGTGGAGGTTGATTGTAAAACCCTTGGTTATTGCCATGAAAGTTGTTTCCTTGGTTTTGAAAGTTATTGGGTGCTCTATTGTTGTTGTTTCCTTGGTAATTTCCCCTTAGCCCTTGATTTATTTGAAGCAATTGAGGAGGGTTTGTTTGATTTTGGGTGGGTTGATGGGGTGGGAAACCGGGTGGAGAAAGGTAATTGTTTGACTTGTAAGAATGAGGACCTCCACATGTCTCACAACTTAGGGTAATGGCATTAACATCATTGGAATAAGAATTGTTCAAGGAAACATTCCTAAGGGCTTGAATCATCTCTTTTTTATTCTTGTCAATTACTTGAAGTATTTAATTGTAACTCTTGAGGAGTTGATTAACAATGGATGCATGAGCACTCTCTTGAACAACATGGACTATCTCATCTCTTTGGTTATTTGTTTGAACCATGGATTTTGTCTCAATGATATCCCATGCATCTTGTGTGGATTTTGAAAGAATTTTCCCACCCACGTCCGAGTTAAGGGATTCTTGATGGTGAGGTCTCAAACCATTGTAGAAGGTGTTAATTTGGTGAACTAGGTTAAAACCATGGTTTTGGCACTTTCTCAACAACTCTTTGAAGTCTTCCCAAGCCTCACTAATGTTTTGGTCTTTCCTTTGTTGGAATCCTATGATTTGGTTTCTCAAGGCGGTGGTTCGTGAAGGAGGAAATAACTTATTCAAAAATTTCTTCTTTAAATCCTCCCAAGTGACAATGCTCCTAGAAGGTTGTCTATCTAGCCAATTCTTAGCATTGCCCTCTAAGAAGAAAGGGAATAAGATCAACTTAATAGCATCATGAGGGACCCCATTATACTTAAGTGTATTGCAAAGTGACAAGAACTTCTTGATGTGGTCATGGGGGTCATCCATGGGTCTCCCTAGGAAGTGGGTAGAAGAAACCATAGTGATCATATGTGTCTTAAGCTCAAAAGTGTTTGCGGGTATCTCGAGTATAGCAATAGCGTCTGCATTTCCCTCCATATTTGATTGAAGGATCTCCATCAATGGTCTATTATCAACGACGACCATGACTTCTTGTGAGTTGATCAAAGCAGGATGCTCGGGATCGGCTTGATGGACGGTGTTGTTCCTGTTCTTTTTCTTCCTTTTGGGAGGAATGGGTTGTACACCAAATGGTATATGTGCACGCGCTCGAGTGCGCATGCAACTCAACTCGAGGAGTGAGAGAGGAGCTCTCGATCGACTTTGGAAAAGAAGGGATTATCCTTTCCGAGGTTCAATAAGTAATATCCACAAGAAAATATAATATATGAAAGTACTACTTGGGTGGCACACCACTCACCACTATCACTCTTGAATAAGTTGCTAATCAAATGTCTGTTTCTGTGATGAGGCCTTAACTGATTAGCATTTCCCATTGATCCATTTCATAAAACTTGTAATTTTATTTCACATTCTTGTTGCCCAAGTGTTTCTAAGGTGTTTT
Organism: Glebionis coronaria; assembly: GCA_025667525.1. Taxonomy (NCBI): domain Eukaryota; kingdom Viridiplantae; phylum Streptophyta; class Magnoliopsida; order Asterales; family Asteraceae; genus Glebionis; species Glebionis coronaria. The sequence goes on along the minus strand of CM046875.1, from coordinate 269,950,752 downwards.
GGAAGTTTTCAGCTTGAATTTTTTTATTTTTTTGATTCAATTCTTAGGAAAGAATTGAAATTTGTGTTTTTTTATCTTTTTGATTTATGATACGTAAAAGGAACGTTCACAAGGTGAACGGATCCCAAAATCCAATCGTAACCGTCAATCAATCGTCAATCGTAACGTAATGAACCGGCAGCGGCGCCAATTAATATTTCATTTTTTAGATCGTAATTCCCAACTCAAAATGAATTGATTGTCCAAAAGATTTCAAGTTCACAAATTGTTTTTGGTTTTAGATTTTGTAAGATTTTTTTGGTATCTAGGTCTAATTCAACAAAGCATGTAAAAATGGTAAAAATATTATAGCTATGTATCCATACTATTCTAAAACAAAGTGCATTTACCACAATTAAAGCAAATTGTACAAGTATCTAATGCACAAATGGTAAAATTGATCAAAATGTAAAGTATGAAAAGTATAAGGACTTGAAATGTAAATTCTGAAATTAAAAGGACATAAAATGTAAATTTTAACAAACTATAACAAACTTGTAACAAATTTGAAAACTACCTAACCAAATTGTAACAAATCACAAATCCAGGGACTGAATTGTGCAAACCCTAAAAAGTTAACTAGTTAAACAGATTACTAACTTCCCTAAAGATTAGGGACCTCAATGCAATTAAACTAAGTCTAACAGTGAAAACGGGTTGCAAGGGAAGAATAAGCTTATTCTAGCTTATTACTCAATCTTATAAGCTCCAATTTGTTTCAAAAGTCTTAAAATTAAATTTCACTTAGTCAGCTCTAAGGAAATAAGCTAAAACATCCTAGATCAAAAGTTAGCTTATTGGAATAAGCTCAAAATAAGCTACCAGCTTATCTAGACAATCACACTTTGATTTTTTTAATGAAAATGAAAGATCAAGCTTCAATAAGTATGGAATTTCAAGAATTATCAAATTTCATCAAGTGAATAAGCTGGAATGTTGAATTAAGCAAAAATGGCTTATTTGACTTTCGTTGACCAAATATTTGATAAAAGGCTGAAAACTTCCAAATCACCTTAGAAACACTTGGACAACAATATTAGCAATAAAATCACAACTTTTATGAAATGGATCAATGGGAAATGCTAAACAGTTAAGGCCTCTTCACATAAACTTAACTTTGCTCTAAGGCTGCTTCAAGTGCTTATTTCTAGCTTATCTTGGAAAACTGTATGGTCTACTTGGTATGGATGTAAATCTTATATGTTGAACTTTACTCAGATTCAAAAATCAACTCCTAAACTCTACTAACAAAGAATCGGCAGGTGTACGAATCAAGCATGTTTTGACTGTTTGATGTGAACCCAAAAGTATTTATTTGCAGATTGCTTGTTTGACTATTTTATTGACTACAAAAGCTTACAAAATTACTAGCACAAGCCTAAGGAGTGGATATAAGCTCTAAACAACAGCTTTCAATCAATGAATCAACAAAACACTTCTAATCCAAACAGCACTTAACAGGAAAGTACAAAAATTAAGCTAAGAGAACTAGGATAAGCTAACAGATAATGAGAACTAATACTCAACATAAATCAAGTAACTGAAATAGAGCAAGTAACAGGCATCATCAAAGTTTTTTACACTAGAAAGCAAGAATAAGCATGCAGTTGGATTTTTAGAGGAAATTATCAAAGAGAAACTTATGAGAATGATTGTAGGCTACTTTGGGGATGAAGTGGAGCGCTGAGCTCACTTAATCTCTAATCACCACCAATTCTATCATCTACAACAGCTACTCATCATGATTCACCATCATCATCATCTAATCACCCTGCTACAAGTGTCTGATAATGAAAATGGCTATGCTATGAGCTTAGAACGATTCTGAACATGAACAAGCCTCCAAATAGAACTCAAATCATTTCAATTTTCAATAACAACAACAAGATCAATCACAATATCAGTAGGATAGAAGATTGTAGTAAGAATGAGAGTGAAATCTAGATTTAGGAAAAATGAACTTGCATTAATGGTGATATTGTTACAAAACGATTACAAATGCTAACTAACTCTATCAAGTGTTTGTCAGACACTTGAGAGGAGTTTCTAACTGAAATGTTAACTGAAAAGTGAGAGAGATTAAAAGTGTGTGTGTTTTCACACTTTTCTACAACTACAAGAAATGAATACATCTCGGGTATTTATAGAGTGCATTTGAGTGTTGGTGAGGATGAATGACGTGTAGCAACCAATCCCCAGCTTCCACGTGGCCTGGACTTGTTAATTGAAATCTGTAGTTGAAGAACACAATTGGGGATTTCTTTTTGAAAGGATTTCAGCTTAATTGGTTGCTTGGAATGAGTTCGCCTCTTGATTTTAAGCAACTTTGATGTTTAACTCTTTCTCTGAAATTCACTCTTTCGTTCTTGATTCTGGGCTCGCTTTGGTCTTGAGAAGCCACGTGGCATTTCTTTATTGTATGAAAGAGGGTTTCACGGATCATTATCGGTTGTTTCAGTGACAATTATGGAGTGGAGGATTTTGATTGGTTGAAAACTAGTTAGTGCGAGTTACTGTATGGATTCGGTCATAAATGACTGGCGGCCCTCTCTCTTCATAAATGAAGCCTAGCTGGTGATCCGTGTAACCAAAATAGAGCTCTCCCATTTGTGGAAATCATTTCACTCATATTAAGCTTCAAAATTCTTTCCTTTTTGGCAGATCTGGCCCTTCTTGTTTTCAACTTTAAAACTTGAACTAGAAACTTCACCAACTTGTCAATTTGGCCCTGTTAGCTTCAAACTTGCACACAAATGATCCCTTGACTTGTTGACTTGACTTTGACCATTTTTGACTTTATTCTTGACTTTTCCAAATTTGCACTTTTAGTCCTTAAACTTTGAAAGTTGTCAAGAAAGGTCCTTTGACTTTGTTTGACTTGTCACTTTTCATCCTCCTTTTGTCTTTTCTTCATCAATAAAGGCTTGATTTCCTTGTTTGCTTCATATTTGTATCTTTTTACCTACACAAGCACAAACAACAAAGTATACCCATAATACTGCTTTTATAAATCAAAAATCAGGTATTTTGCTTTGCGTTTTAGGGTTAATTATGATATAATTGATATGAGATTTCACTCATATCAATGTCTAAGAAATGATAGGAAACCTAGATGATGAAAAAGATTTAACCTCCCCAACATTAATTTATTAATATAGAAAAGACGGTCCTGCCCTTATATAACGAGTCAATGTTAACAGTGTTAAACGCTGGGGAGGTCGCCTGCTTACCTTTTCTTAACGTTGGTGAGGTTGCTTGCACTTTCGCAAAAGTGGGGAGGCCGCCTGCATTTTGAGCAAACCACGGGAAGCATTTCTGCATTTCCCTCTTGAATTTAACTAAAACTTAGCTTATTAAATTAATAACATTATTAATCATGGCATAAGTAATTAATTAATGTTTTAATTTAATTATACAACTATGCAAGTTTATAGTAAAGTATCATTAACATATAATCATGCCTTATTATTAATTAATATTCAATTTAAATCATGTTACATTATTAATTAATAATTATTTATAAGATTATGACATTTTAAAGTTAGTTATTAAAATACTTTACTAATACATTATTCAATAATCATGACTTATAAGAATATGTTCATTAAGCTTCGGCTTATATTATTTATTATTCAACAAGCTTATTACTAATTATGGAAACTTAGTATTTTTGGAAACTTACAATTTAAGGAAACTTTCTATTTTGGAAACTTACTATATATGGAAACTTACTAAATATAGAAACCTGATATTTTTGGAAAGTTACTAAATATGGAATATCAAGTATAATAACACATGAATCATGAAATACATTAATCAAGAACACATGAAACGTATAACATTAAGGAAAGACATAATAAGACATGAATAAGTAAAACAAGTCAAGAACGAGTAAATTAAACTAAGAACCAGTAAATTTTACATGAACAAACAACTCATACACGTTCTTTATTATGTAGCATTCGTGAAGTCGGAGTAGTACTTTCCGCCTTTCATCTTTCATCATTTACTGGACATAAGGTACGGATATTCCGTCCTTCAGTAAGGACATCTCTTTCTATGCATGATTAGGATTCCCCATTTGCTGCAATTTGTTTTCCCCAGTTTTCATATCATAAAACTTTTCACTATTTGCCATGCTATCATTTTAAATTACCTGAGCTATATACATGCATGACCATGACCACCTATTTATGGAGGTACCATAACCATGACACTTGTGGCACCGGTGTCATGACTCTTCCGCGACGAGAGTGATTTCTCGCAGCATCCCTTTAATTTACATGGGCCATTATTATGATTATTTTGGGGCGTATGGGTGCATCCTAATTACATGTTTGCAGGTACAAGGTGATTGTTGGTGTGTGCTCTACATCCATCACATTGGAGTTTATCCCTCCACCCACATTAGTATTTATTAGAGGTCACCCTTCTAATAGCATGATAAGGTCACCCTATGTATTCATGCACGTTGATATATGTTATGACCTATATGAGCTCATTGGCATTTAAATTATATTGCATGCATAAAACTTAAGACTTTTCAGTTATAAATCTGTTTTCAAAACATCTTCCAGGACATACACATATTCCGCTGCTTTTCATATCTTTTACTTATATTTCAGTCATTCTTATCATGTAATTATATCCGTTCACTGAGCGTATTCCTCAGCCGTATTTTCTTTCAATGTCCCATAAGGTAGGTACCCAAGGACAAACTTGAGCATTTGAGAGTACGTGCATAGGATGGAGGCAACCTTAGACTTCTTTTAATTTTTGCATTTTAAATACTTATGCTTGGTTGGACAATGTTTAGTCCTTTTCTACATTCTTTTCTTTATGCATGTTTGAGCTTATGTTTGGGGGCCGATGTTTGATTCCGACTTTCCTATTGGTCATTTATGTTTCTAAGACATATTACCTTTTTATGCTTTGATGACACGCCATAATTATGATATAACAGTCACCTTGTCAAAGTAGGTCATTACAATTATGGTATCAAAGCCAAGGTTTCGACATGTAGGCTCTAAAACATGACCTGTTACTAGTGGGTAGTCACCAGGATCTTCCTAAACTGACGTTTATTATATTCCATGTATTGTTGTTTTCTTTTGAATTTTGATTAGTATAGATTGAACCATAGTCGTTCATACTTAGTTACATGTTTTCTTTTGAAGTTTTGATTGGTTTGCATTGAATAATAGTCCTCCATACCTAGTCACATGTTTATCTTGATTTCTTGAAGTTTTGACTATTGTAGATTGAACCATAGTCGTCTACACTAATCATTGTTGATTTTTCATTGTAAATGTTTCCAGATTTCTTTCATGTATCCATTATGATTCTTTATGTTCCTAACCGATTAATCTTTATCTTTCTTTGAAATTATCAAATGGTTAACACACGCATAGATGCTGAACTTGCTGCAGTTGTCCAAGCAGCTCTACAGACTATGCTTCCCCAAATCCGCAATGAGATTCAGGCAGAGTTTCAAGTTGGACAAGGGCATGCAAATCCTCCTCCTCCTCCACCAGTCATGCTTCACACATGGCTGGAACGCTTCAACAAACAGAAGCCTCGTTCATTCGAGAAGGCGGATATTTTGTCGGATGCTGAGAACTGGATATCTTATATGGAGAAGATATTCGACGCTATGGGTTGCGATGAGATCTACAAGGCGAGGTTGGCGGTCTACAAGTTTGAGGGCGATGCTTTGGCCTGGTGGAAGGCTTACAAGCAAGCCAATGGAGGTAAGACATGGCTTGTCACGGTGACATGGACTCAGTTCAAGGAGTTGTTCTACACTCAGTTCTTTCCTCGAGCTGAGCAAGAACGCCTCAAGAGGGATTATCACTTCCTACGCCAGAGGATAGGTGAGACCAGTAGTGAGTTTATGAAACGGTTTTTGCGGTTGGCTGGTTTTATCAGAACAACTGCTGTGACTGCTGAGCAACAAGCCAAGAACTTTAGATGGGGCATTCAAAATTCAACTCTCGACCTTCTCCTGTACATGACATTTATTGATGTTGCCCAAGTTGCCGACGCAGCTCGTAGCTTTGAGATTCTTCAGGACATGGACGAGTTTGAGGAATTGGAACGATCAGAAAAGAGGTATACTTCATTCATCAAGCGTTACCATCTCATTCATATCTATACGTTTCAATTATATATCATGCTCTATTCAACTTTATCTTTGAGGCAGAAGGGTGGAGACCGGTACCAGCCGGCCACTTAGCAGAATAACTATAGGAACCACGGTCAGACTAACGATCGTAATGGATATGACAGGCATGGTGGTAGTAACAACTACCGTAACAATTCCAACCACTCCACCAACAACAACAGTCCCTTTAATTATATTATTCAATGTTAAGCTGTTGTGTGACACAAATTCTAACATTACAACATTATAACAGGAACTCTGGTAACAGGCATGACCAGGACCACAAGGGTCAGCAGCCCAACCGATCAACTCAATCTGGTATTATAACCTAAATTTTCAGCGTAGTCATGTTTATATCTCAATAACCATGTCTCACACATATCTTTTGAATCAGGCTCTCAACTATCGAGGGTACCCTCTAGAGGGTATACCCATCCCATCTACACTACGTGTGGACAAAGGCACCCTGGACCGTGTCGTCGTGCTACTGGTGTCTACTTCAAATGTGGGCAACCTGGTCATCTTATGAAGGACTGCAAGAAGGGGGAAACCGTTGGCACATCGGGACATGCCCCTCAAAATCCAGCTGCATCTGGTCGTGTTTTTACCACTACTCGGGACCGGGCCAACAAGGCCTCAATTACCATTAGTGGCATACTATTTATGTTTGGACATGCTGCTTGCATTTTGTTTGATACGGGTGTGACCCATTCAGTAATATCTACCACATTTGTTGCTCGTATTAATAAGACACCTACACTACTTGATAACGTGTTAAGTATATCCACGCCTATGAGAAAATTTGTTTGCATTACCCATGTGTATAGAGATCTTTCCTTAGAGTTTGAAGACAAAATTCGTCGTGTTGACGCACTTCCATTGGACATGTGCGAGTTTAATTTGATTCTGTGTATAGATTGGTTAGCGCACATCGTGCTACAATTGATTGCCATTCATATCGGGTCATATTCGACGATACTCGGGCTCCTGAACACATTCATAATGGTTTTCTACCAGGAAAGTCTGTGCAAATTATTTCTGCCTTACAAGCACGTGCGTTGTTATCTCATGGCTGCGAAGGTTTCCTAGCTACCATTCATGACACGACTGCTGAGATTCCTTCTATCTATGATCAGCGGATTGTTTATGAGTTCATTAACGTATTTCTAGAAGAGCTTCCGGGCATACCACCTATTCGCAAAGTAGAGTTTAGCATTGAGCTTGTTCCGGGAGCTGAACCTATCTCCAAGGCTCCTTATCGCATGGCTCCCATTGAGCTCAAGGAGTTGAAGAATCAGCTGCAAAAGTTACTGGAATGAGGTTTTATTCGCCTGACTGTATCACCATGGGGTGCATCGGCTTTGTTTGTTAAGAAGAAGACGGTATCATGAGGTTGTGTATCGACTACCGCGAGCAGAACAAAATCACGATCCTAAACGGTTATCCCCTCCCAAGTATCGATTATTTGTTCGATCAACTGCAGGGTGCTAAGCATTTTTCTAAGATTGATCTACGATCAGGCTACCATCAGTTGCGAGTGAAGGAACAGGATATTTCTAAGACTACTTTTCTCATACGTTATGGTCACTATGAGTTTGTGGTTATGCCTTTTGGTCTCACGAATGTTCCAGTTGTATTCATGGACTTGATGAATCGATTTTTCCATGAATTCTTGAACAAATTCGTCATTGTTTTCATCGATGACATTTTGATCTTCTCGAAGTCTAAGGAAGAACACAAGGATCATCTTCGCACGGTACTGCAGATTATTCGACAGAAGCAACTGTATGCTAAGATTTCCAAGTGTGAATTCTGGTTGAGTATAATGGCATTTTTGGGTCACATCATTTCACCAGAAGGGATTAGCATGGATCCTGCAAAGGTTGAGGCTATCACAAAATGGCCAAGACTGACATCTGCAACTAAAGTTCGTAGTTTTCTAGGATTAGCTGGCTATTACCGCGGGTTTGTGGAAAACTTCTCACGGTTGGCTTTGCCTTTGACTGAGTTGATGAGTAAGGGAGAGAAGTTCTTCTGGAATGATGAGCGAGAGAAGATCTTTGAAGAACTTAAGCAGCGTTTGGTTTCTACACCTATTCTTACTCTCCCATCTGGAACAGGTTGATTTAATATTTACAGCGATGCTTCGGGAAAAGGTCTTGGTTGTGTACTCATGCAACATGGAAAGTTAATTGCCTATGCATTATGACAGCTAAGCCTTATAAAGAAAATTATCCCACTCATGATCTAGAATTAGCAGCAGTTGTATTCGCACTCAAGATCTGGAGGCATTATCTTTATGATGAGTCATGTGACATCTTCACTGACCATAAGAGCCTCAAATACATCTTCACTCAGCGAGAATTAAACATGAGACAAAGACGGTGGTTGGAATTGCTGAAGTATTATTACACCAACATTCAGTACCATCCGGGTAAAGCTAATGTGGTGGCTGATGCTTTAAGCAGAAAATCAGGCATGATTGTTGGCATTAAGGTAGAGGAAGAAATTAATTGTGATCTTGAGCGTTTAGATATTGAGATTTTTATACGCGGGCAGAATGGTTACTAGGCTAATCAAAGAGTTGAGCCGGATTTGATTTCTTGGATTAAAGCAGCTCAGAAGGATGGCGATGTGATATGGGCGATTGTTTATAACATTGATCAGCAGACTGAGTTCCGTATAGATGATGATGGCATTGTATGGCAGGGTACTAAGTTATGTGTTCCCGAAGATCTTACTCTAAGAGAAACCTTTGACTGAAGCTCAGAGTTCTTCATTCATCTAGGTTCTACCAAAATGTATCATGATCTCAAACAACATTTTTGGTGGAGCAGTATGAAACAAGATGTCTAACCTGCCAGCAAGTTAAGATAGAACATCAGCGTGCTAGTGGTTTACTACAACCATTAGAAATTCCTAAATGGAAGTGGGACAAGATCTCCATGGATTTTATTACTGGACTACCGCAGACTAAGAGGAAGCATGATGTTATCTGGGTTGTTGTTTTCGTTTGACCAAGTCTACTCATTTCCTTCTTATCCGCAAGGATTACTCAGTTAGCAGATTGGCAGAAATATTTCATCAGGAGATCGTGCGACTACACGGTACTCCATCAGATATCATATTAGATAGAGATCTGTTATTTACGTCTCGTTTCTGGAGAGGTCTACAGAAAGCTTGGGCACCAGACTCAAGCTTAGCACAGCTTTCCATCCTTACACCGACGGTTAGTCAGAGCGTACGATCCAAAATTTGGAAGACATGTTACCTGCTTGTGCGTTAGAGTGAACATGAAATTGGGATGACTACATCTGTTTGGTTGAGTTTGCTTACAAAAATAGTTGGCATGCAAGCATCAAGTGTGCTCCCTTTGAGATGTTGTATGGCAGGAAGTTTCGTGCGCTGATCTGCTGGGATTAGGTTGGTGAACGAATCATTAAGGGTCCAGAGAGGATTGAGGTGACCAACAAGAAGGTCGTCATTGCCAAGGAGAAGCTATAGGAAGCTCGTGCTCGTCAGAAGAGTTTTTCTGACAAACATCAAGATCAATAGAATTCAAGCCTGGTGAGCATGTTTTCTTAAAAGTATCACCCGCACGTGGAGTCAAGCGTTTTGGTATTAAGGGCAAGCTCAATCCTCGTTTCATCGGATCATTCGAGATCCTTGATCGTGTCGGTGAGGTATCGTATCGTTTGGCGTTACCTCCTCAGTTTTCGCATGTTCACATCGTGTTCCACGTATCTTTACTCTAGGGCTATAATTATCATCATCTACACGTTGTTACGTATCCAGTCGATCAGATTCGTGAGGATCTATTTTATGTTGAGGAACCCGAGGCCATTCTAGATCGCCAAGATCGGGTCATGAGGAGAAAGACTTTTCCATTTGTCAAGATCCTTTGGAGGAACCATCCCGAGCGGGAAGCCACTTGGGAAACGGAGGAGTCTATCCGGACTTCTTATCCTCATTTTCTATCATAATTCGGGTATGTCCTTTTCAGTTTATCGTATCTCTAATTCGGGGATGAATTATTCTTTTTAGAAGGGAAGAGTTGTAAAACCCGCATAAAATGCATGAAAATATAAAAGACATGAAAATACGAATTAATTAAAACTTTATAATTAATTAATGCACGAAAAGTATTACATACCATAAATGTATACTGACAAGTAATTACGTATATTATTAATACACGACAAGAATAACCACGAACATATTTACGTATACACAAAACACAAAAAATAATTACACACGAAAATCATATAAAGGGGGGGGGGGGTGTTTGGCCGCCGGTTATAAAAGGAATAAAAGGGGCCCAAGGCCCGGCCCATGGTTAAAATATAAGAAACACAGGGTATTACTTTCATTTTCTTTAGTTACAAAAAATTTATGAAAACCCTAAGGAGCACTAAGGTTGCTGTCGGCCAAGAAACAAAAACAAAAGGAGAGAAACATTGTGCTTTGATCTAAAATCATAAGGTGGTGTTCGTGTTTGTTTGCCTTAAATCATTCATCTTTCGGTAAACGTAAATCTTTGGTCTTATTTATTTTATTAAAACATGAATCAAATGGACTAAATAATAAAAAGCGCATGATATTGAATGATTAAAACATGAATTAGGATCGAGGTTGGTTTGGTGTTGGGTGGCACGAGAATCGAGGACCCTTAAGGGTGCTCTCTGTTGGATCTTCGGCCGGCCAGCCGAGACCTTATGGTCTCGGTGGCTGTTTTCCCTCACCAGTCGGAACCCCAAACTAGGGTACAGTGGCAGTTCAGGGCACAGTAGTGGCAACCGGACCAAGGTGATCTCGGTGGGTAGCCACTGCTGGCCGTGGGAACACAAACCAAGCAGCCGCAAGCCAAAAGGCTGCGGCGGCTATTTTGGTCGGGCAGTGGCAATGCGCAACAGCAAGGGCTGCAAGGGGTGTTTGTTTGTTCGTGCAACCGAGACCTCAAGGTCTCAGTGGGCTTTGTTTGGAGCTCAGATAAGCTGAAGGGCACAAAGGGGGTGTTTGGTTAATTGTTTTGGCTTATTGATTTGAGCTTATAAATAATTAACTTATTTAATTATTGATAGAAATAATCATGGCTTGATTAATTTAATTTAACTAAGACTTAGCTTATTAAATCAATAACATTATTAAATTGCTTAAGTAATTTAATTATGCAACTATTCAAGTTTATAGTAAAGTATCATTAAAATATAATTCTGCCTTATTATTAATTAATAATCAATTTAAAATCATGTTACATTATTAATTAATAATTTTTTATAAGATTATGCCATGTTAAGGTTAGTTTTTAAAATACTTTACTAATACATTATTCAATAATCATGACTTATAAGAATATGTTCATTAACCGGCTTATATTATTTACTTATTCAACAAGCTTATTACTATTTATGGAAACTTACTATTTTTGGAAACTTAGTGTTTATGGAAACTTTCTATTTTTGGAAACTTACTATATATGGAAACTTACTATATTTGGAAACTTACTATTTATGGAAAATTTCTACTTTTAGAAGTTACTATATATAGAAACCTGCTATTTTTGAAAAGTTACTAAATATGGAAATATCAAGTATAATAACACATGAATCATGAAATACATTAATCAAGAACACATGAAACGTATAACATTAAGAAAAGACATAATAGGACATGAATAAGTAAAACAAGTCAAGAACAAATAAACTAAACTAAGAACCAGTAAATTATACATGAACAAACAAGTCATACACGTCCTTTATTATGTAACATTCGTGAAGTTGGAGTAGTACTTTCCGCTTTTCATCTTTCATTGTTTACTAGACATAAGGTACAGATATTCGTCCTTTAGTAAGGACATCTCTTTATATGCATGATTAGGATTCTCCGTTTGCTGCCATTTGTTTTCCCCAATTTTCATATCATAAAACTTTTCATTGTTTGCAATGCTATCATTTTAAATTATCTGAGCTATATACATGCATGACCATGACTACCTATTTATGGAGGTTCCATAACCATGACACTTGAGGCACCTGTGTCATGACTCTTCCGCCAAGAGAGTGATTTCTTGCGGTGTCCCTTCAGTTTACATGGGCCATTATTATGATTATTTTGGGGCGTATGAGTGCATCCTAGTTACATGTTTGTAGGTACAAAGTGATTGTTGGTGTGTGCTCTACATCCATCACATTAGAGTTGATCCCTCCACCCACATTAGTATTTATTATAGGTCACCCCTATAATAGCATGATGAGGTCACCCCTCTATGTATTCATGCACGTTGATATATGTTATGACCTACATGAGCTCATTGGCATTTAAATTATATTGCATGCATAAAACATAAGACTTTTCATTTATAAATATGTTTCTAAAACATCTTCTAAGTTTTCTAGTACATTAATAAGTGTGTAAACACTTATCCTTTTGCCACTAAAATCAAGGAAAAACAAGACATAATCATGTGTTTAGTATCGTAAATGTCGAAATTACGCGTGGTTTTGTGTTTGTTGTGTTAAATAGGTACAAATGATCAAAAGGAAAGAAAACACGAGATTTCACGGTAAAATGATGAAGAAAAGTCCAAGAAAGAGACGAGGACAAAGTCAAAAGACCAAAAGTGTGCCGAAGATCACGAAACCTGGCAAAATTGATACAATTTTGAAGAAAAGACCAAAATGCCAAAGATCAAGTCGTTTTATTCGGGGATTTAATTTATCAAAGTTATTGGGCTTTGTGGGTCCCGCATTGGATCTATTGGACCACAAAGCCCATTTGTTTATAGACGGATGGAGTTAGGGCTAAAACTATTAACCATAAGCCCATTTGCAAAATTAGTACGCATGGAAAAGTCTTGTTGGGCCACAAGCCCAATTACACTAAATAAATTGGGACAAGATTTTGCTAGGTCAACAAAACACCCGGTCAACCCACTCATCACCTCACATACGTATATCCTATTTCACTCCCACTCACACGTTTTCTTTAAAACGTTTTTATTTTTAACCTCACCCCACTTATTTGTTTCGATAAAGACAATGATACCTCTCACCCACTTTTACTTCTTCTTTCTCCCAACAATATCAGACGCAACCTTATTCTCTCCCATCACCCAAACCCTAAAAAATTGGGGGGTTTTCACCATTTGATGTTTAAGGCGCGTGTTCTTCACATCCCCCAATTAAATCCCCCTGAAACCGGAACTAGTAACTGGTGGTCCTCTCTCCTCATCTGACGTGGCCTATCTCTTTCTTCTTATTGGTTGAGAAGAAGCACAAATCCACTCTGGCGATCCAAGTGAAAAGGGGTTTATTTTAAACCGTTGATCAAGTAAAGAAAAAGAGAGATAAGAAAAGATGCGGCCAGGATGATTTTCCGTGGTCACCAAGTTCACCAAAAGGAATTTGGGTACGCCTATAAAACCTTCTACAACTTGTAATCAGGATATATTCCATCTTTCTTTATTTTACTTTTTTTTTAATTAATTTAGGAGTATGATTAAATTAGTTTTAATTTTATGCAAATTAGATTGTAGGTCAATTGTATTTTCAGTTTTCGGAGTATTGTAATGATTTTTAATTATTAATGAAAAGTTTATTTCAGTTTTAATCTTGTGCCTCAATTACTTTTTTCTGATTTAAATCTGCGAGAGAATTTCTTTATTACTTTTTTTTTGGCTTGATTAATTAAAGTAAAGAAAAAGTGGTGGATATTTTCCCCTACTGGGAAAATTAAAAGTCTGTTTCGAAGGTTGTTTCTAGTTACGGTAAATTATAAGGTGGTGGTGTTTGATTCGGTTTAACCAAAAGGGAGCTTAGCGCTCACTCTTCGGCTCAACGGTGTCGACACAAGGTTCCATCCTCTCTTTTATTTTTATAATTGTTTAAGTTTTAGATTATTTGAGTTAGTGTTTATGCCTGCTTATTTCTAGTTTTAAGTTCTGTTTGCTTATTATTTTTGTTATCTGCTTATCTTGTTTATATACTGTTGTTGGGATTGAATATTTGGTTTTAATTTTAGAATATATCTGCTTATTTATTTTCGGTTAGAATTAGTTTGCTTGGTTAATTTGTTTAGATTTTAAGTAGAGTTTGATTTGCTTATTTTATTTTTGATTATTCAGTTTAGTTTAGATAAGTTTGAGTTGTTTATTTGCTAGTATTTTAGTCATTTTGTTTTGCTTATTTTCTTAGTTTGCTATTTTAACTGCTTATTTAGGTTTTGTCTAGATTATCTAGCTTATTTGATTACGTTTTAGATTTGCTTATTGCTTTGCTTACTGTTTGGAATTGTTAGATTTTGATTTGCTTAGTTTATAACTGCTTATTGCTTATTTCTGTTCTAGTATTATTAGCTTATTTAGGTGTGGTTGTTTTTGATTTATTCAGCTTATTTACTTATGCTTTTTGGTTATTTAGCTGGTTTGCTTGTGTGAATCGCTGATACATACTGTATAAACTCAGACCCACTTGGTCTAAGTTTCAAAAGTCCAAAAAATATAATTAACAAAAAATCGTCTGTCAGGGGACTCGAACCCCTGACCTCTCGAGTAACAGTCATACGCCATAACCAAATTCTCTAGCACCTTATTTGCGTTTAGTTTCCTCTTTTGTCATTAATATAGCTTTTTAAATTTTAACTGGCAGATTTAGTTAATTTGTTTAAATCAAGTTTTTAGTTTAATTAAAGTTAATTAAAAGTTTTTCATTAATTTTAATTCAAAGTTTTATTTATTTTTATTACAAGTTTAAATAGATTTCATTTAAAGTTTTTATAAAGTTAAGTTTTTAATTAAGTTTATATTTTTATTAAAAATAGTTTTATTTTTTTAATTAGTTTTAATTAGTTTTAAAGACTTTTATTAGATTAAATAATTTTTAGTTTTATTTAAATTTGAAATTAGTTTTTAATTAAATAGTTTTAGTTTAAAATACCAAAAATACATTTTACCAAGAACAAAATAAGTTTTACGTTTAATCGGAAATCAATTCGAGTCGAGTCGAGGAAAACGAACATTAATTGTTAAATTGGACTAAAAATCCTAGTATATTAAAATGGCGCCGCTGCCGCTTCGCTCGTTACGATTGACGATTTTCGTGAGACATTTGAATTTTGGGATCCGTTCGATTTTGAACGTTAATTTTTCTTGTTAAAAAAATCTAAAACATAAAAAATCAAAAAGATAAAAATACAAAAAACTAAAAAATCATCAAAAGCAAACTCTTTCCAAAGATTTGCACCAAAAAATAAAAAAATCCAAAAGTAATACTTTTCTTAAAGTATTACACCAAAAATACTCCTCTTTATCCTCTATTGTTTAATTCTTTTCTCTACCCCTCTTATTTTTAATTCTTCATGGATTCGTATTGCGTAAGGTGTGGGGGACCATGGAATGGTTATCAAACATGCCAATGGTGTACATGTGAGCGATGCGGCTATCATCTAGACAATACACAACTTGGATTTTGTCCACTTTGTAATTCAGCCAATTCGTAATTCACCTCTCCCATATATTAGGATCCGTATCCGCAAAATGCACCGGGTTTTTCTCCATACCCGTGTTGCAACTATTGTGGGGGCCCTCATGATACATCCTATTGTCAACCGATGAATTATGAGCCACATCCGTGCTATAATTCCGGTTTTCAAATTTTTGAACCCCCACAAAACTCTGTCGTTCATCAACCTTCTTTTGAAGAACAACTCACTAGTTGGGATGAAATTCTTGAAAGCTTAAAACAACTCAAAATTAGCTTGCATGACGAAAGACAACAAGAGCAAGTATCTAATCTTAGTGCTTTTACTCCTCCTCTTGTACGTTCTTACTATTATGATGATGATGACGATGAGAATTCTATTTCTTGGAATGATCTTTGTGCTCAATGTCCTAGTGCAATTGTAATTCCTTCTCTCGATATCCCAAATGCATCTAAGGATTGTGATACATCGAGTGAGATTAGTGCTTTTTGTCTCAACAAATTCTTTAATGAAGTTTGTGATGTGCCGACTTTTGCGGAGCTTACGGACGAGGTCGCTCTTACGGATGACATTTCTCCATGTTATGAGGATTTCACGTTTGAAATTTCTCCTTTTCACCCATTTGCACTGGGAGATGCGGGCGATGACGATTTATTCTCTCCGACTTATGAGAAGTTCACTGATGAACTTGCTCTTTTAGATGAGGTGGAAGACGTTATTCTTCGCGAGAAATTATTAAAAGTTCATCTTCTTATTTCTCAAATTGAAGCGTTGAATTCTACTCCTATCAATGAATCTTTACCTTCATCTTTTACTCCCGTTGAGAATAATGACCCATATATGGAAGAAATTGACAATCTCTCAATACCTCCGGGTATTGATGATGATGACACGGAGGGGGATACTCTCTTTGATAATTTTATTAATGAAGATATTGTCCCAAGTCCCCCTCTCGAGCACCTTTCATCCACTCCTTTAGACACCATTATGGAGGATGAGTGCTTTGACCCGGGAGGTGACATTGACCATTCTATGATTGATACCTTTACGGCTTTGCCGAATAGTGGCCATCCATTGTCTTTGGGGGATGACAATTTGTCTCCTTTACCCACCCCACCTCCCGTGGATCACGACCTCACATACTTTTCGTATGTTGAGAGGACTTTTCTACCTTTCATGACTTATCCTCCTGCCTCTCATTTATTATATTCCTCCGGGTACGAGGATAAGATTTTTGATCCCGGTATTACATTAGAGGCTTCCCCATGGACCATTTAATTCAGGGTCGAGTCAGGCTCGTGACTCGGTTAACAAAAACAAGCGCTTCTCGGGAGGCAACTCGATGATCAATTTTATCTATTTTCTACAATAAGTGTAGGGGGAGCCGTGTAGGTTGTTTGTTTTGTGTGTTGTGATTGTGCAGGGACATGTGCTTAATGATCCACTTTTGGTGCTTTTGACGCGACCCGTGATCCCGTGTTTCCCGTGTACCCGGTTCCTTCGATAAGTTTTTGCTATTGTGATTCATACATGTATATTAATAAGACGAATAAATGTAATCACTTTAGTTGTCCTTTCCTTAGCTCGATTTTAAACAACGTACTCAATGTCCTAAGTGTAGGGGAGTTTATTCTCCCACATGCTTAAACATTGAGGACAATGTTTATATTAAGTGTAGGGGGATTTCGATCGAAATTTTAGTGGGCTTTTCCATGAATTTAACCCTATTTAACCGGAAAATTTAAAAAAATTTCAACGTTTTTCAAATTTTTGATCTATTTTGGCCTAGTAGTATTTCCATTTATTTTCTTTTCTTTTGTCATCGCATCTTATTTTTCATTTCAAGAATAAAAAAAATAAATAAATGAATAAAAATGGTTTTAACTAGTTTAGATATCTTTGATAATTTAGGCCCGTCGTGAATATTTTGACTCAACCCGAGTTTACTTATCCAAGTTTACTCTAGCTAGTATCCTTAACCATATGGACCTTAATTGGTTTATTAGGCTAAGCATCCACGAGTCTCATTCTTTGAGATTTTAAATTGTGGAGAACGAGAGATGATAGAGTTGATAATAAGTTTAAGGGTTAATTCTTATTTATATGAGTTTTTGTGGCTCTTTCTTCCCGCTTGTATATTTAATTTCTTAATAAATGAGGATTTTTGCGGTGTCGATTCGATATCTTAACTCTTAGCCAAATCTTTATTCTCCTTGTAATTAAAGCATGAACACATTGAGGGTGCCAGCGTTGTGGACTTCCGACTAAGGTGGCTCATAACCACTAAGTAGGAGGTATTCAGACCATGGCACCACGGAATTTGGCCTAATATATATATCATAAATAAAGAAAGAATAAGATTAAAACATGACCTCAAGGAGCCTTACGGTGTGGGGCATGTAGCACGAACCTTGTCATTTAGAGCCTTAGGGTGTATGGCATGGTAAGTAAAAATTGATCAAAGAATCAATTCCCTCGTTTATCGTTCAAGGAGCCTTAGGGTGTGGACAATGGACGTGGAGCATTTTTACATCTTAAAGAGCCTAAGGGTATATGATGTGAACTTGCTAAACTCCACATAAAGTCAACATGACTTTGGAGGAATAATTAAATAAGTAGTACTATTGGCCAAATTTTGGGTCCGGGAAGTTATTCCCTAAATTGTGTTAAATCATCCTTGATGTGGGCTTACTTTAGTGACAATGTTTTTGCGGACAAGGTTAGGTTTTGAGTGTCGGGTTTGCACCGTTTGGCCTTCATTTTTTGGACTAATAATTTTCAAATAAGTCAAATGAGCCTACGAGTGAATGACAATCAATAAAATCTAGAGATACAATGTAGGAATTGGAGAAAGAGTATTACACAAACATCTTATATGAGTGGTTTTAACCTAAGGACTTATGGTAAACAATGATCTCGTTTTTAAGCTTGGTATGGGGAACGTGAAACTTGAGGGTGATTAATATTCATGACATCAAAACCCTAATTTAAATCTTAGATTTCTTTACAAGTTTCTTCCATCAAATAATTTCCAAGTTAATAAATTGTTATAACTTTTGTCTTTATCTTTTCATCGTAGTAATAATAACATATCTTAATAAAGGCCAAGATGGGTTAATTATGAGAAAAATGTAACTTTATGCTTTAAATAATGCATTGCTTGGGGTCATTTCAATGGTCAAGTGTAGGGGATTTAATAAGTGTGTAAACACTTATCCTTTTGCCACTAAAATCAAGGAAAAACAATACATAATCATGTGTTTAGTATCGTAAATGTCGGAATTACGCGTGGTTTTATGTTTGTTGTGTTAAATAGGTACAAATGATCAAAAGGAAAGAAAACACGGGATTTCACGGTCAAATGATGAAGAAAAGTCCAAGAAAGAGACGAGGACAAAGTCAAAAGACCAAAAGTGTGCCGAAGATCACGAAACCTGGCAAAATCGATACGATTTTGAAGAAAAGACCAAAATGCCAAAGATCAAGTCGTTTTATTCGGGGATTTAATTTATCAAAGTTATTGGGCTTTGTGGGTCCCACATTGGATCTATTGGGCCACAAAGCCCATTTGTTTATAGACGGATGGAGTTTGGGCTAAACCTATTAACCATAAGCCCATTTGCAAAATTAGTACGCATGGAAAAGTCTTGTTGGGCCACAAGCCCAATTACACTAAATAAATTGGGACAAGATTTTGCTAGGTCAACAAAACACCCGGTCAACCCACTCATCACCTCACACACGTATATCCTGTTTCACTCCTACTCACACGTTTTCTTTAAAACTTTTTTATTTTTAACCTCACCCCACTTATTTGTTTCGATAAAAACAATGCTACCTCTCACCCACTTTTACTTCTTCTTTCCCCCAACAATATCAGACGCAACCTTATTCTCTCCCATCACCCAAACCCTAAAAAATTAGGGGGGGGGGGGGGGTTCACCATTTGATGTTTAAGGCGCATGTCCTTCACATCCCCCAATTAAATCCCCCTGAAACCGGAACTAGTAACTGGTGGTCCTCTCTCCTCATCCGACGTGGCCTATCTCTTTCTTCTTATTGGTTGAGAAGAAGCACAAATCCACTCTAGCGATCCAAGTGAAAAGGGGTTTATTTTAAACCATTGATCAAGTGAAGAAAAAGAGAGAGAAGAAAAGATGCGGCCAGGATGATTTGCCGTGGTCACCAAGTTCACCAAAAGGCATTTGGGTTCGCCTATAAAACCTTCTACAACTTTTAATCAGGATATATTACATCTTTCTTTATTTTACTTTTTTTAATTAATTTAGGAGTAGGATTAAATTAGTTTTATTTTTATGCAAATTAGATTGTAGGTCAATTGTATTTTCAGTTTTCGGAGTATTGTAATGATTTTTAATTATTAATGAAAAGTTTATTTCAGTTTTAATCTTGTGCCTCAATTACTTTTTTCTGATTTAAATCTGCGAGTGAATTTCTTTATTACTGTTTTTTTGGCTTGATTAATTAAAGTAAAGAAAAAGTGGTGGATATTTTCCCCTACTGGGAAAATTAAAAGTCTGTTTTGAAGGTCGTTTCTGGTTACGATAAATTATAAGGTGGTGGTGTTTGATTCGGTTTAACCAAAAGGGAGCTCAGCGCTCACCCTTCGGCTCAACGGTGTCGGCACAAGGTTCCATCCTCGCTTTTATTTTTATAATTTTTTAAGTTTTTGATTATTTGAGTTAGTGTTTATGATTGCTTATTTCTAGTTTTAAGTTTTGTTTGCTTATTATTTTTGTTATCTGCTTATCTTGTTTATATACTGTTGTTGGGATTAAATATTTGGTTTTAATTTTAGAATATATCTGCTTATTTATTTTCGGTTAGAATTAGTTTGCTTGGTTAATCTGTTTAGATTTTAAGTAGTGTTTGATTTGCTTATTTTATTTTTGATTATTCAGTTTAGTTTAGATAAGTTTGAGTTGTTTATTTGCTAGTATTTTAGTCATTTTGTTTTGCTTATTTTCTTAGTTTGCGATTTTAACTGCTTATTAAGGTTTTGTCTAGATTATCTAGCTTATTTGATTACGTTTTAGATTTGCTTATTGCTTTGCTTACTGTTTGGAATTGTTAGGTTTTGATTTGCTTAGTTTATAACTGCTTATGGCTTATTTCTGTTCTAGTATTATTAGCTTATTTAGGTGTGGTTGTTTTTGATTTATTCAGCTTATTTACTTATGCTTTTTGGTTATTTAGCTGGTTTGCTTGTGTGAATTGCTGATACATATTGTATAAACTCAGACCCACTTGGTCTGAGTTTCAAAAGTCCAAAAAATATAATAAACAAAAATTCGTCTGTCAGGGGACTCGAACCCCTGACCTCTCGAGTAACAGTCATACGCCATAACCAAATGCTCTAGCAACTTATTTGCGTTTAGTTTCCTCTTTTGTCATTAATATAGCTTTTAAATTTTAACTGGCAGATTTAGTTAATTTGTTTAAATCAAGTTTTTAGTTTAATTAAATTTAATTAAAAGTTTTTCATTAATTTTAATTCAAAGTTTTATTTATTTTTATTACAAGTTTAAATAGATTTCATTTAAAGTTTTTATAAATTTAAGTTTTTAATTAAGTTTATATTTTTATTAAAAATAGTTTTATTATTTTTAATTAGTTTTAATTAGTTTTAAAGACTTTTATTAGATTAAATAATTTTTAGTTTTATTTAAATTTGAAGTTAGTTTTTAATTAAATAGTTTTAGTTTAAAATACCAAAAATACATTTTACCAAGAACAAAATAAGTTTTACGTTTAATCAGAAATCAATTCGAGTCGAGTCGAGGAAAACGAACATTAATTGTTAAATTGGACTAAAAATCCTAGTATATTATACATACACATATTATGCTGCTTTTCATATCTTTTACTTCTATTTGATTTATTCTTATCATGTCATTATATCCGTTCACTGAACATATTGCTCAGACATATTTTCTTTCCATGTCCCATACGGAAGGTATCCAAGGACAAACTTGAGCATTTGAGAGTACGTGCATAGGATGGAGGCTACCTTAGACTTCTTTTCCTTTTTGCATTTTATATACTTATGCTTGGTTGGACAATGTTTAGTCCTTTTATACATTCTTTACTTTATGCATGTTTGAGCTTATATTTGGGGGCAATATTTGATTCAGGCTTCCCTGTTGGTCATTAATTCTTTTAAGACATATTACCTTGTTATGCTTTGATGACACGCCATGAGTATGATATAACGGCCACCTTGTCAAAGTGGGTCGTTACAGTGAGAATGGATCCCATGATTAGACTCCGGTGCGAGAGTAAGTACATGGGTATTACATGGGTATGGGTATATGTAGAAACTAGAAGGGGGGTTGAATAGTTTCTTAAACTTTACTAGTTAAAAGGGGTTTTCCAAAAACTTAGGCTTAAGAAATTATGTGAAATCTTCTTATACACAATATGAACAAGGGATAGTGCAACTAAACTATTAATCACAAGTATATGTTAATAAAGAATAATGAATGTAAAGAGATAAGGAAAAGAAAGATCAAACCAAACACCAAGGATTTATAGTGGTTCGACAATGAAGCTCACTCCTCGTCCCTACTCTACTCCTCGGGTACTCCTTACTCGAGACTTCACTAATCAACAAGTTCCTTAAGGTGTAGAAACCATACACAATGTCACTTATCCAATTTCCGACAAAAGCTAAAAGTCGAGCCCTAATCTTAGCTAGGACCAATCTACACCAATATACTTTGAAGACTAAGTATTAACCCTACTACATACACAACTTCCAAACAGACAAACCTATTTGGATCTTCACAAAAAAACTACCAAATAGCACAATGATTCCAGTAAAATATACCTCTTTTAGGAAAAAGACGTATAATGGGCAAGTATTAAGTTCGACAATTTAGGAAAACTGTAAAACCGAATAAATGTGAGTTCATTCTCGAAGGAGGTGTATGTGTTACGTGCCAATTATATAAAAATAATGTTTGGATTAGCGACATTTTTGGGTGAGAAAGATTTAAAAATAAAGACGGATTATGCTAAAAAATACTCTATGACGGTTAAAAACGTGGAATCGTAAAATTCGACGAAAACCGAAACTACACTAAAAATTACCAAAATTTAAACATATGTTAAGAAACATCTAATTAAAACATAAATGAAAACAAAAATTTCCAAAAGTTTTTTAACTAATTTATATTAATTTTCAAAAGTTTAATAAAAAAACTTAAAAATAAACAAAATTAATAAAAAGTCAAAATGAAAATTTTAAGTTTTGTAAACCTAAATTATACTAGTTAAAGTCTAAAAATAATTTTTCTTGAACTTTAAAAACTAATTTACTATTTTTAATTAGCTAAAGATAATTAAATATTAAAATAATGCTAGAAATAATAAAATAATAGGAAAAATCTAAAATCTGTTTCTAAAAATCTATTTCAACTAAACTATCATGAGAAAAATGAAAAATACTAAAAAAGTAGGAAAAAATCTGAATAAGACAAAAGATTAAGCTACTTAATAAAATAAGCTATGGTTATAGTTCCCAGTGTTATCTGAGAAATACACCAGACAACAACCTCTTCTTTATCCGATATCTGGTGACAAAAGAAAAAGAAAAATGTCGGATGGTTTTGCTGTGATATTTTTTTGATTTGGTGTGGAGCCTTGTGGCTTGTTTTTGTGGGCACAAAGGGCACCCCCACAACCTGTTGGGTTGTGGGGAGTCAAGCAAACACTTTAATTCAACTAAGATACACAAATCAATGCACACTCAACTAAATTCAGCAACATACAACAGAAAGATGAGGTCTGGTGCGTTCTTGGCCTAACTGTGAGCTATGAAGTGATATCTAGCTATCCAAAACTTAACAAGGTCCTATTACCAGATCACTAATCTTCAAATCTGACCTAAGATTATGAATGAACCAAAATTTTCAAACCAAAAATACAAAAACAAATACTCAAAACCTACTGTGGCAGGAACGTAAGGTCTGCTGATGTGTTTTATGACAGAAAACGGCTTGGTGACGCGAATATGCTAACAATGAGCTACTTTTTAACCACAAGTCCACCAAATCTTTCAAAAGCTAAAAGCCAAATTTTAGAACCTCAAAACACGAAGTCTTAGCCTGAATTTGCTAAAGTACTATGTTACACAGAAAATGGAAGTTACCAATTTAGTGTACAAAATAGTGAAATTCAAACAATCAAAAATTAGTTTAGGAGAAACTAGTACCTATTCTTTCAGTACGCAGCGCTAGAATCTACCTAATTCTAACAACTCAACAAGTACCAACCTAAATACCTGCTAGTTTTTTAGTGGACAAAAGAAAACGCAACTATGCTTATCTAGTAGATACTTTCGACAAATTTATCTAATCCACTGTGCATCTAATCTATCCAGAACTATCACAAACCTAAAACAAACATAAATTAACCCCTAAAATATCAAGAAACCAACTTTTAGATCCCAAAATCACACCAAGCAATCTAATCTAACCTACTGCGGGTACTTACTGTTTATGAGGATTTTTGACCACGAACACTAAAACTTATTACCAAGAGAGCTATCCCAAATAACTAGTTAACAACCTGTTTATAAGCAACACCAAGTGTGTACAGGCCAAAAGTCCTACTAGTTGCCACCCTAGTAGTTTTACGCTTCCAAACCAAACACTCCTAAATTTATACTAATCTCAAGATTAACGAGGACACTAACAAATAAATCAAATCAACAACTTAAAGCCTAAACTAACATGCATAAAACCTCCAAATATCAAGAAAAAAATAATGAAACAGGAATAAACAGACAAACTCACAAACTCTACAAAAACCTCATAAAATCTTTTGAAAATATGAAGGGAGTTCAAATCTCACATACCTTGGACTTGTTCAGTCCAAGGTCACCAAAACTGATGCCGCCGGCTTGACCTATCAACCAAGGATGAAATGGATTCTTGTTTGCAGTGAGAAGGATGCAAGACCTTTGGGGGACTATAATAGTCCAAAGCCCAAAGTGTAGAGATTAAAAGGAAGGTAGGTCGCGTCATATGATACCTGCGAAGAAATAAGGTAAAACAAGCTCACATAAGCAAACCACAAGATTTTTGTCAGAAAGCTTGTGGATTTGGTTATGGAACAGTAAGTACACCAAAGAAAGCGACAAGATTTCTTTTGAAAATCATTGTGAAACTCATACCAAGTAACAAGCTAAAAAATGGCTTATACAAGCTTGATATGTGTGTTTTGTTGTCAGCAAAACAGACCACAAGCTCCTATAAACCGAACCGAGAGCAAGGGGAATAGCCAAGTGTCCTTGAACCACACCTCTTGGAGACCATCTGTTTGAATAACAAAAAAAAGAGTGACCAACAAATAAATTGACAAACCACAAGAAAGAAAATATCAAACCTTGGTTGTCAACCAAGGTAAGATTGCTTATTGCAGTTTGGATCCCAAGATACTTCGTCCAGAAATTTATTTTGAAAAAGCAGCTTGATTCAACAAGAATGATAAACTTGCACAAATTTTAAAAGATGTTTACACTAAATTACATAAAGATAAGTTCATTTCACTAAGACATTAAATAAAAGGTGGAACTCAGCATTGTATAAAAATTAAAAACTCAATTTTCATTAAACTTAAAAAAGATAATACAATGGCTGGAACAAGAAGCTTGTCACAAGTCGACATAGCTTATATAGCATCTACTAAAGGTTCTAGAACTACAAGTAACTGATAAACCCTAGATACAAGAAATTATAAAGCTACCCTTGAATGTTTGAATTTGAAAAATAGGTCAAACGCATACATGTGATGAATCAGACGCCATGTGATGTCCAGCTATGGTTGAATGATCTTGGCCTTTGATTTATGACTTGGGGAGAAAGAAGTTGCTATTAAACGTTCGATTCTTCTGCCATGGTTTGGACCAAAGTGATTTTGGGAGCAGGGGACATGTGGGGATGGACCCATAGTGATTGTGATAGGGGTTTTAGAGAGGGGTTTGAATTAATATGTGCTTAATTGTTTTTCTAGAAATTATGAGGATGTAAATTGGGTGATTAAAGGTAGTAGGATTTTAGGGTTGTTTTGATCGAATGGATTGATACAGGAAGTGTTAACCCCTAGTTTAGGATTAAATAAAACTAATTTGAATTTAGTTATATTAAAACCAAATGGGTTGGGTTAAATGACTGGGTTGGTCGGGTAGTAGGTTGTAGATGGGTGGATTTTCGAGTTTGGGTAGTTAAATGGGTGGGTGTGATGATGTGTCATCATATGAGTCGTGGGTTGAGTTGGGTTGTCTGGGCAGTTTTCCCCTCTAAGCTTTCAAAATTTTGTCATTCCAAGTCTTAGGCAGCAATATCATTGTTTTCTTTGGTAAGTACTTTGGGCAAATTACAAAATCAGTCCCTCAAAGTTTAATATGATGAACACAAGGACTAAACTTGTAATAATAGCAATCTTCAAGGGCCATTAAGGTATAGCCTTCAAACTTAAGGACCAAACATGAAATTTTTGAGATTTGCAAGGGTCAAAAGTGACAAGTCTTCCAAAGTAGAGGGACCATTCTTGACAAATCTTCAAACTTCAAGGACTTCTATGGAAATTCATTGTTCGGGTCTGGTTCTTTGTGCGGCTTCATTTCCCGTGTTCGTTTTTGCTTGATTATCGTTCTTTTTTGTTGAATTCACGATATCCTACCTAAAATACACAATGAACAAACACAAGCATATTTTGGGGTATTTTATGACATTTTTAAGCGTTTTAAGCCCGATTTGGACGATGAGACTATGTATTAATGCAGTCTCATCACTCCCCCATACTAAACCATTGTCGTGCCCTCACGCAAGGCTAGAATTAAGTATCGTAGCACTTCTAAAATTCATTTTTATATGACATTTATTGAAAACGTAATTTTAAATAAACTATTACACGTGTTTTAGACATAATGTATTGTTTTCATAGCAAAATAGGACGTTTAGGATCATAGAATAAGAACACGTGAATGCTTTGTTAGAAATAATTTCGTCGTCCTCGATTTTCACCCAATTTCGATGCTAAGCGTGAAACAAGATCATTGTCATTATAAGTTAGTAATGCTAACACTACTCATATGCTCTAATCATGTACTTAGACTCCCTTATTCCTAAGGTGTATCTCTTATATTTTATTTTTGTCTTAATGATCACGAGGATACATCATTGACTTATGCGTGAATAAAGATTAGGTCCAAAAATAGAGCCTTAACGGTGTAACCAAAATCATAAAATTAATAATTCATCCTAATAGACAACGATGTCAAAAAATTAAGTCAACAAAAAGGATCGATAAAAACGGTTTTATAATGGTTTTGAACATGAGACTTATAACCAATTTGGAATTGGTTTACCGCCTCCTTTTATTTAACTTTGCCATGAAGTGTTTATTATGGCTTTGGTCTTGCCCTTGTCTTTTATTTAACCTCGCCATGAGGTGTTTATTATGACTTGTCGTATATCCTCACGCTAAGGCGAATTTTGGATCTTTAAGGCTTCAAGATTTAAGACATTCACTTTCAATTTTGCATAGATTTTTTGGCCTCATGAGCTTCGAATTTTCGCTTTATTTAGGTGAAGAGGAACTTAAATTATTATTGGGGGAAGCCTTTGATTATTCGGGGTGCCAATACTTCAAAACCGTGATGCTGGCGATACCTTAATGCTTTCCCAATTTAATTACATGGAAGCTACTAAAACAAATTAGAAACCAACAATAGAGACTAAACCGCTAAATCAATATTTATTAACAATTTATTATAAAAGCGTAGGGAGAATAAGAAAATAATTAAAACACATGATTTTTTGAAAGAATACGAATATTCTACGTTTGGCATAGTAACTTATAATTAACTCTATCATTTCTCGTCCTCAATTTAATGAGACTTAGCCTAATATAGTTAAGGAATCGAAGCTAAGTGCTCAACACGCATGATCGAGTTAAAAATTACTCTTATTCTCACCATCAGAAAACATACATTTGTGTCTTAAACACTTATGAAAAAACTAGAAAAATTTTAAGATTTGGCCATTTTTAGCCTTATTTTGCATAAAATGATAACAAAAAGATGAAAATTGGATTGCGTGATGACGTAAGCAAGGTGAAGTATCTATTAACCCCCCCCCCCCCCTACTAAAACTAAACATTGTCCTCAATGTTTCGAGTCTAAGGGTGAAACACCCCCATACTAGAGACGAAAGTCGAATGCTTAATCTCGAGCATGGAAAGGGTAAATGAATAACCTAAAAGTCGTTTATGAATTATGCTAATAAGATAATCGTTAGAACATAAAAGGATATCATCGGATATCGGAATCTTCAAAGGCAACGATCGAAGCTCGAGTGATACGTAAAACTAACACGAGAGGCTTCAATGATGACGATGAACCTAATGAATCACAATCACAAATAACCACGAAACAAAGGTCGGAAGAGCACAAGTCCCCTCACATTACACTAATTAGAAAGCAATAATATTTACAAGGATAAGCATGAGAATCTCCCACGAGGCACCTTGTTTTTGATAACCGAGTCAAAAGCTCGACTCGAATCCCCATAAATGTGATCATTTAGGGATTATCATGGTATGGTCATTCTTGGTGGGGCTTACATGATAAACAATGCCCAAAAAGCAACCGGTATTAGGATTAAGTCCTTTGATGATGCAAAATACCGGGATCGAAGATGGCGTCCTCATTTTCGGATGAAAGACGAAACAACGCTACTCCAACTTTAACCAAAACCCCAAAGGGGTAGAAGAAAAGAGGTGAGAAATAGAAGGGTGGGACAATGGGTGGGGCAATATAACGAGATACTCGAGGTAGACTCACACCAAGAAAATAGATATATTTTCCATTTATTACATCGGTGGAAGACCGAGATTTCTCTTTACAAGCAATTCCGGGATCGAATATCTTGTCCTCGGTGGAGAAATGTGAGGGAACATAAGGGGCTTCCTCCACACTAAAACTACACTCACACTCATCAAAAGGAGTAGACGAGGTGGTAGCACTCATAAAACGTAGTGATGACGGAGTTAAATTTGTAGAAAAATCATTTAAATCAATTTTAAAATCTTTTCCTTTTTTATCGTTCAAAAACTCTTTATTAAAACCCGATTTGATTATGTCGAAAATATTTTGCGTTTCAGATACAATATTAATCATGCTAAAAATCCTCACATTTAAGTCGCGGGTGGGGGTGGTGGATTGTATAAGTTCTCAAAACGTTGATCAACAAAGAACACCGCCCCCTCGGGGTCAACATATTCGTCATCCTCATGAACGTAATCTCTTTGATTTATTCATCATAGATAGGATCTTCAAACGAAGGTTTGCCGTTCCCCTCATTGAGTATTTTAGAAACTCTCTCGAAGAGATCAGGATCAAGCACAAAACCATCATTCTTTTGTGGGGATTGTTGATAAGTTAGATCCTCACGAATGTGGTAAACGTCATTCTCATTTGAGGAGCATTGATTAGGTAACTCCCGAAAAATGGGATTTTTGGTCACGTGAGTTGGTTCGTCATTATGAATGAGACGTTCCAACTCATCAAGTTCGGCCTCGATATTTGAAAATCAACCTCACTTGTAGGTGAAAGTGGAGGTAAAAGAGCAAGCTCTCGTTCAATTATTTCCTCAATCTCGGGCTCGAATTTAAAATCATCATACTAACCACACGAAGAATTCTTTTTGGGAGAATCAAGAATTGCTTGTGGATTTTTGAGTACGTGATCAATTTTGGCAAAATCGCCCTCATCATCATCAAAGAAAGAGTCAATGTGAGCACTCACAACCATGGTCTTATAAGTAAAATGACTATGCTTAGGTGACACTTCAATGATGAGTGGATCAATATCGATAAAACCTTTCACCTCAATGGATATTGGGCTAGGAAATGGAGGCACTTCAATGGAATTAGAAGTTGAAGCCTCAAAGACGTGGTCCTTCGAAGGTGGTGAAGACGAGTCCACATTGGTCATTGTCGTGATGGCACTAACGTCGCCCTTCGGAATTGGTTGTTCACTTGTTTCGCCGAATATATCCCAAAATGATTTTTCATCCATAAATTTATGAATACCCTTTTGAATTAAGTAAATAATAAGTGTGAAAACACTTATCCTTTTACCACTTATTTCCAATAATAACAAGACAAAAACGTGTATTTTATGTCTTAAAAGTCGGAATTATGCGTGGTTTGTGTTTTTATTGTGTTTCAGGATAAAAATATGAAAAAGGAAGAAAACACGGGCTATCACGGGCTTTTTATCAAAGAAAACGAGAAAAGACAAAGTCAACAGATCAAGAGTGTAAAAAGAACGGAAGTCCAAGGCCTATTTTGGAGATTTATCGAAGAAAAAGTCTAAAGACGTAAGTTTAATGAAGTCGAAGAACTAAGTCTAATTAAAGAAGAAAATTATAAGACGAGTTCAATTTATATCGACAAATCCCGAGACGACGTCGAGAAAAGACAAAGAATTTAAATCGAGTCGAGACGAGAAGAAAGAAAGAAGGAAGCATAAACACTTAGCCTCCCCACCTCCTATATCTACCCTCCTAATGTGTCATTAGGAGGGTGTTAGTTAGTGTTAGCTAGTATTCATTTTTCCTTTGTAGTTTTTAGAGAGAGAAAGTGTTAACTTTCTCTCACTAGAACTTCATCTTTTCTTTCTTTCATGTTTAGGCTTTAGTTTAATCTTGTATTTTGGAATCATTAATCTACAAGTTCAAGTTTAAACTTTTCATCTTTAATCTTCTTCTACCTTTCTTGATTTTGATTTGCCTTTGATCCAAAATTTTAATGCATCTTGTTTAATTTTGATGTTTTTTTGTGATTAAAAAGTTTATCTTTTTATTCCTATATAAGTTTTTATACGATTTAAGCTTAAAGCTTGTTATGCTTTTTGGCTTATTTCGTATCTAGCTTATTGTCTTTTAAGTTTTCTTAAAAGTTTAATCTTTTTAAAGTTTGTTTTATAAAGTTTGCTTATTTAGTGCTTTACAAGTTGTTAAAGTTGTGCTTGTTTAGTTTTGGTTAAGTTTTGGTAGTTGCTTATTTCAGTAAGTGCTTATTTGGTTTGCTTATTCTGTTTTTGATTCCTATCGTAACAGCTTTGAGGGTTTACCCAGTCCTATCGAGTAAGTGTGATCGCATAAACCCCTAGGGTTTCTACTTGCAATCCATTACTGCGATCAAAGCTAAAATCACTTGGGTGCGATCACTCATTGCGATCCTTGGTCACGATCACTCATTACGATCACTTGACCACGATCACTTGAGTGCGATCACTCGCTGCGATCACTTGGTTGCGATCTGGTCCACGATCCTAATTTCCATCGCATTGAGTGCGATCACTAGACCACGATCACTAGGCTACAATCGATTGTTACGATCGTAGGCTGCCATCACTTTGGTTGCGATCACTTGGCTACGATGGCTGAGTGCGATGACTGGTCACGATCACTTGGATGCGATGACTTTATTTCCTGTTTTTATTTAAAATTCAAAATTAATTTTTCCCGCCACTTTTACTTAGTATTATTTCTGAACTTTGATTTGTCTTAGTTTAATATTACTTTATTTTATTTTCAAATTTATTTTTAAAGTTTTAATTTTTCGTCATTTATTTTTAAGTCTTAACTTTAGTTTAAATTTTTAAAACTTCCACTTTTACTTAACGACATTCACAATTTTTCATTTTACTTCTAATTTAAAATAGATAATCACCTTTCTTTATTTTTCCACCAAGAACGACTGACTCGCACTTTCAACTAGTAATCAATTCGAAAAGACTGGTTTAACGAACTTTATTTTTATAATTGGCAAAAACCTTGTATTAAATGGCGCCGCTGCCGGCTCTTTTCGTGAAGATTAACGGTTTATTGTGAGAGACGCGTTGGATTTTGGGATCTGTTCATTTTTTAACATTATTTTTCTGGCTTAAAAATTTTCAAAAATCCTAAAAAACTAAAATTTACAAATATCCAAAAAATATAAAATTTTCAAAAATCGAAAACAATAGAAAAACATAAAAAACCAAAAATATTTCTTGTCTATCTTTCTTTTCCTTTTGTAGGTGTGTATGTGTACCCGTTCTCGTAAGAAGAAAGCAACTCAAGCCGAAGTCGAAACTCAACCCATTGACACCATGGATAATCGACCAATGCTCGAGCTTTTGCAATCGCACGTAGAGGGTAACACCGACGCTATTGTCATACCTGAGATTGGAGACAACAACTTTGAGCTTAAATCCGGCTTCATTCAAATGGTCTCTGCTCAACCATTCTTGGGGCGTACACTTGATGATCCTCGTGACCATATCAAAAGGTTTCTTCAACTCACTAATACGGTCAAGTATAATGGGGTTTCACAAGAGGTAATTCGCTTGCAAATTTTTCCTTTCTCCTTAGAGGGACAAGCCCGACATTGGCTTGCAAAGGAACCGCCACAAAGTATTCTTACGTGGTCGGATTTAGAGACCAAATTCATCAACTACTTTTTCCCACCCTCACGTACTACCGCTTTGCGGAATGAAATCATTAAATTTGAACAAAAGTACGGTGAGACATTTAGTGAATCTTGGGACCGTTTTAAGGAACTTTTAAGAAAGTGTCCACAACAAGGGTTCAATTTACCTCATCCACCAATGGACTTGGTTTTGCAAAAATTGAATGAACTTGAGAAAATAAAGCAAGCAATGCAAGAATCTACTAGACAAATGCAAGAGTCCACGGATAGGAAATCCGTTCAAATGTTACAAACCCTTCGCCCCCAAGGTGCTCTTCCTTCTACAACCGAAACAAACCCTAGAGCGAATGTAAGTGCTATTACTACACGAAGTGGAGAAACTCTAGTAGGACCTTCTATCCCTCCCCAAGTTACTCCATCTACACCTCCTCCACCTCCATTTATTCCTCCTACTTCCACACCTAGTAATAGTTCTCCATTACCGTCTCCACCACTTACAGAAGAAGTACCTAAGAACAACCCTTCACCAACCCCACCTACCACCTCTAAACCTTCTACTTCTCAACCTTCAACATCTCAACATGTACCTGCTACACCCTCACCACCTAAACCTAACATCCCTTATCCTTCTCGGTTAGACAAGTGCAAATTGCTCACAAAAGAGGATTCTCAAGTTACTTCCTATTTGAAGATGATCTCTCAAATGAATTTCAACATTAGCCTTGTTGAAGCACTTGTCCAAATGCCAAAAATTGTCAAAGCATTCAAGGAATTGCTTAGCAAAAAGGAAAAGATGGCTGAGTTTGTCAACACACGCTTAAATGAAAACTATTCTGCAGTCATTCTTAAAGAACTTCCGGAAAAACTTGGAGATCCCGGTCGTTTTGTGTTGCCTTGCATTTTTAACAAAGATGAAGAATTTACTGTCTTAGCCGATCTCGGGGCAAGTATTAATTTGATGCCATTAAGGTGTTTGGAAAAATCTATCATTATCCGACCTTACACCGACAAAGATGACTCTGGAGCTAGCAAATCGAACTCTCGCTTACCCCGTTGGTATTGCTGAAGATGTATTTATTAATTTTGGTACCTTCACTTTCCTTGTCGATTTTGTTGTTGTTGATTATGAAATGGACCCTCGTATTCCGTTAATACTTGGACGGCCATTTTTGAGAACCGGAAAAGCTTTAGTCGATGTTGCCGAAGGTGAATAAATCTTAAGGGTTGGGAATGATGCTCAAGTTTTTAAGATGAGGAAGATTACTAGTAAGTCAAATGGAAAAGAATCCGCGAAAATGATTAATGTGCTTCAAGAAGAGCTTACTACTACTTTGGAAAGTTTTAAGCTTGATGATTTTGTTGTATATGACAATCCTCTTTTCGAGTCTTCCTATGATAATCCACTTTTCCAAGACGATGTGGATGATTCTAATGATTCTCTCTCCAAGTTCGATACCCCACCAATTTATGAGTCTCCACCAATCTATGATGACTATGATGATGATTCTAGTTCCGATGTGGATGCTTATGATGATTTTGTTTCAGAGTATCCAGACATGCCAACTTATGATGATTTTGATGATATTGATACTCTCTCGAGTGATTCTTCTCATGATGACCCTACTCCTACTTTTGATGAAGATCCTCCACCAAACACTAGTGATACTTTGGATAATTACTCATTTGAGGAAGATTTTGCCACTTTTCTAAATACTTACTTCCCCAATGAGAATGATTCTCCTCCTTTGGACTTTGATTTTGGTCTTTATCCTCCTTCGGATATGAAGAAACCCGTTTCAAAGGAGAAGAAACCGGACGACACCAATATCCGCAATACCTATGTCTTGACACCTCTCTATCCACCTTTTGAGGATGAGATTGTGAGATTTATGAGCGGATCCTCTTCAAGGTCTACTGAGCCTGAGTGTTATTTTCCACTAAAGGAAAAGGTGTTCGATCCCGGTATTGCAATTTTTAAGCCATCTTAGTATCCATCTGATGAAATAAAAGGAATGATTTTTGGAAGTTGTGGAGATATGCTTACACTTCATCCTACTTTCTACCACCATGCTCAATCTTTGCTTAAGGGAACCTTGCCTACTCTTGTTTGGCTTGCCTTGTTCGCCTTAAGCTTGTGCTACTTGATGGATGAAAACCATGTATTTGATCCCGGTGGATGTTCTTCAAGTTTCTTCCCATGCTAATCTAGGTCGAGTCAGGCTCACGACTCGGTTAACAAAAACAAGCGCTTCTCTGGAGGCAACCCGCAGTATCTATCCTTTTATTCCGTTTTCATAATAAGTGTAGGGGGAGCCCCGTAGGTGTTTGTTGTCTTGTTTCCTATGATGTGCAAGGATTGAAGCTTCAAAGATCCACTTTTGATGACATTTGACGACCGTGATCCCGTGTACCCATCTTCCCGGTTCTATCCTAAACTGTCGTGATTCAATATTTCATATCTTATATGTTCACATTGAAATCACTATAGTCGTCCTTTCCTTAGCAAGATTTAAACAATGTGCACAATGTCCTAAGTGTAGGGGAGTTTACTCCCACATGCTTAAACATTGAGGACAATGTTTATAACAAGTGTAGGGGGAATTCTATCGAAGTAAGTGGGTTTTTCCATTAATTTGTCCTCATTTTAACCGGAAAAATTGATTTTTCGACATTTTTCGAATTTTTTAATCTAGTTTTGGCCTAGTAGTATAGTAGTATTTTCCTTTGACTATCGTTATTTACTTTCTTTACTGGAATAAATTTTTAATAAAGTGGTTTTAATTTTTCAACGTCATGAATCTTTTCACTCAACCCGAGTTTACTTATCTAAGTTTACTCTAGTTAGTATCCTAAACGTGTTTAAGTCAAGTTTTGCTAGGCTTTTATATAGGGAACTTTAAAACGCGAAAGTCTTAACTCTTACGGGTTAAGAACAAGAACTTTTCGCAAGTTCCTATAATTGATCCTAGAAAGTCATTTATCAAGGGAACTTTAAAATGCGAATTCTAAACTTGAAAGAGTCTAAGAATTTGCAAGATCCTATAGATGACTTGAAAACCCAAAACTTTGATTTAATTGGCTAAGCATCCACGAGTCTCATTCCTTGAGATTTTAAATTGTGGAGAACGAGAGATGATAGAGTCAATTATAAGTTTGGTATTCTTTATTGAAATTATGTGAGTTGATTATAAGCTTTTTCTCCCATCGCTTGCTAATAAATTTATTTGCAATAAATAAGGTTGTACGATTTGAAAAGTTACTTAGCTTCTAGCACAAGATCATTTAAAAGTTGCTCGGTATTAATTAGAGATTATAGCTAAGTCATAACTTATTGAAGCGGGATGCGAAGATTGGCGAGTCTGAAAAGGCCCTAACAAGGCATGAGGGCTACATTTTGTTGCTAAAAATCCAAAGTGATGTGAAGAATCATTTATCAAAAATCAATATGAAGGATCGAGACACACGACGAAAAGCAAAAACACCCCAAAAGATCATGGAGAAGTCTATCCAAAAAGACCCTAGCAAGGTATGAGGATAAATAGATCCAAGCCCTAAAAGGAGGCGGATCGTTGTATATCAAAGTCCAAAATAAAGATTGGAGAAAAATGAATAAGACGTGGTCCAAATATGAAGAATCTCTCAAAAACTTCAAGTGAAGAAATTCCTATTATGAAGAGAAGACCATAATTTCAAGAACGTCTCTCAAGATTCGAAGTATGAAGTCGCTGCTAAATATCGGTCCGAGAAAGGTCTCAAATCGTGAAGCGAGTTATGCCAAGATATGAACTTTATGAGGTCCCGAGAAGCAATTTTAAAAGATTTTGTCCTTTAGCTAACTATTGATTAAATCGTCCCACTTTATTTTCAGCCTAAATAAACTATCGAAATATGTCAAACAATGCATCCTCGTGATCATTCAAGACAATCATAAAATATAAGAGATACACCTAGGAATAAGGGAGTCTAAGTAAATAATTGGTCCACATGAGTTTGTGTTAGTTTGCTAACTTATAATAACAATGATCTCGTTTTTAAGCTTGGTATGGGGAACGTGAAACTTGAGGGTGATAAACATTCATGACAACCAAAACCCCAATGTAATTCTTTGATTTCTTTACTTGTTTTCCTTAGTGTTTAGTATTAAATAAAGGCCAAGGTGGGTTATTTATGATGAAAAATGTAAACCGTGCTTTGAAATTAATGCATTGCATGAGGGCATTGCAATGGTCAAGTGTAGGGGATTTAATAAGTGTGAAAACACTTACCCTTTTACCACTTATTTCCAATAATAACAAGACCAAAACGTGTATTTTATGTCTTAAAAGTCGGAATTATGCGTGGTTTGTGTTTTTATTGTGTTTCAGGATAAAAATATGAAAAAGGAAGAAAATACGGGCTATCACGGGCTTTTTATCGAAGAAAACGAGAAAAGACGAAGTCAAAAGATCAAGAGTGCAAAAAGAACAGAAGTCCAAGGCCTACTCTGGAGATCTATCGAAGAAAAAGTCTAAAGATGGAAGTTTAATAAAGTCGAAGAACTAAGTCTAATTAAAGAAGAAAATTATAAGACGAGTTCAATTTATATTGACAAATCCCGAGACGACGTCGAGAAAATACAAAGAATTTAAATCTAGTAGAGACGAGAAGAAAGAAAGAAGGAAGCATAAACACTTAGCCTCCCCACCTCCTATATATACCCTCCTAATGTGTCATTAGGAGGGTGTTAGTTAGTGTTAGCTAGTCTTCATTTTTCCTTTGTAGTTTTTCGAGAGAGAAAGTGTTAACTTTCTCTTACTAGAACTTCATCTTTTCTTTCTTTCATGTTTAAGCTTTAGTTTAATCTTGTATTTTGGAATCATTAATCTACAAGTTCAAGTTTAAGCTTTTCATGTTTAATCTTCTTCTACCTTTCTTGATTTTGATTTGCCTTTGATCCGAAATTTTAATGCATCTTGTTTAATTTTGATGTTTTTGTGATTAAAAAGTTTATCTTTTTATTCCTATCTAAGTTTTTATACGATTTAAGCTTAAAGCTTGTTATGCTTTTCGGCTTATTTTGTATCTAGCTTGTTGTCTTTTAAGTTTTCTTAAAAGTTTAATCTTTTTAAAGTTTGTTTTATAAAGTTTGCTTATTTAGTGCTTTACAAGTTGTTAAATTTGTGCTTGTTTAGTTTAGGTTAAGTTTTGGTAGTTGCTTATTTGAGTAAGTGCTTATTTGGTTTGCTTATTCTGTTTTTGATTCCTATCGTAAAAGCTTTGAGGGTTTACCCAGTCCGATCGAGTAAGTGTGATCGCATAAACCCCTAGGGTTTCTACTTGCGATCCATTACTGCGATCAAAGCTAAGATCACGTGGGTGCGATCACTCATTGCGATCCTTGGTCACGATCACTCATTGCGATCACTTGACCACGATCACTTGAGTGCGATCACTCGCTGCGATCACTTGGTTGCGATCTGGGCCATGATCCTAATTTCCATCGCATTGAGTGCGATCACTAGACCACGATCACTAGGCTGCGATCGATTGTTACGATTGTAGGATGCGATCACTTTGGTTGCGATCACTTGGCTACGATGGCTGAGTGAGATGACTGGTCACGATCACTTGGATGCGATGACTTTATTTCCTGTGTTTATTTTAAAATTCAAAATTAATTTTTCCCGCCACTTTTGCTTAGTATTATTTTTGAACTTTGATTTGTCTTAGTTTAGTATTACTTTATTTTATTTTCAAATTTATTTTTAAAGTTTTAAT
The DNA here is from genome assembly GCA_025667525.1 of Glebionis coronaria. Lineage (NCBI taxonomy): Eukaryota > Viridiplantae > Streptophyta > Magnoliopsida > Asterales > Asteraceae > Glebionis > Glebionis coronaria. Next base: position 269,912,807 of record CM046875.1, on the reverse strand, counting down.
TTTTCGTCATTTATTTTTAAGTCTTACTTTTAGTTTAAATTTTTAAAACTTCCACTTTTACTTAACGACATTCACAATTTTTCATTTTACTTTTAGTTTAAAATATATAATCACCTTTCTTTCTTTTTCCACCAAGAACGACTGAGTCGCACTTTCCACTAGTAATCAATTCGAAAAGACTGGTTTAACGAACTTTATTTTTATACTTGGCAAAAACCTTGTATTAGTAAACGTATTCTTTATCGTTAAAATCCTCATCTTTTAAATCGTTCATTTTCATTCTTTCAAAACATGCGTCTAGCCTCATTTTTTCCGCTAAAGTATGAGCTTCGATATTACAGAATTTTGAAATATCGGTTTTAGATACCTCGGTTTTATCATGATCATTTGAAACTTGGGATCTACTCGCGAAAAAGTCCATTTTATCCTCCCCATATTTCATAGTTTATTTCCCACCGTGAACGTCGATTATGGCTCGAGCCGTCGATAAAAAGGGTCGACCTAAAATAATGGGACATTTAAGATCACACTCATAATCGGAAATGACGAAGTCCGCGGGAAAAACAAACTTTCCAGTCTTAACATAGATATCCTTGGCTATATCAATTGGTTTTAATGGTGTACAATTTTCTAGCTCGATAGTCATGTTCGTGGGGGTAAGTTTAGGCAATTTCATCAATTTCCAAAGAGAATGAGGCATGAGATTCATGCTAGCACCTAAATCGGCAAGGGTTAAAAATCCCTCATTCTCAGAGAAATCACAAGGTAAAAGAAATTGGCCCGGATCCTCTTCTTTTCTCGGCATATGCCTTTTAGGTTTTTAAGAAGGATCGAAGCACAAGTTTCCTCAAGGGTCAAATTGGTGAGGTCGATAAAGCTCTCTTTTTGAACCGTGGATAGAGTTTGAGATACACGAGTATGTGCACTCTTTTCCTTGGTCACCACGTTCACCCCATCGACTTTAGAACATGAAGGCGTTTTAGAAGCTGAGGGTTGAGAAGAAGGAACAACTCTAAATCCATCAAGGTTTTAGGTAATCACACGACTTTTTCCAATAGACGAGGCGGCATTTACATGTTCCTTCGGATTTGGTACGGTGTCACTAGGTAACGAACTCGATGACGCACCCGAAGACTTGTTCATTATGTCCAAAAACATCTTTTTAATGTCGATTTGTCCTTGCTTAATCTTTGTATTTTGATTTTTCAATGTACTGGAAAAGTCGTTTTTCAAAGTACCAATTTGTCCCTCTAATTGTCTCATATTAGCTTCATTCGTTTTCATATATTCTTGAAAATCGTTTGATGAACTATTTTGATTAGAATTAAAGTTCCCTTGGTTTTGATTATTACTTTGAAAATTCCCTTGATTACCACTTGAAAATTTGTTTCCTTGATTAGTCTTGTTTGAAAAATACGAGTTTGGATTGTTATCTCGATTTTGCCAACCTAAATTACGACCTTCATTATAACCTTGATTACCATGATTATTTCCTTGAAAATTGTTTCGGTTTTGATTTTGAAAATCATTTCCTCGATTAAAATTGTTGCCTTGGTTATAATTGCCTTGTGATGGACCCGCGTAATTTTGATTTTGAAAATTGTTGTTTCCATTTAGCGCGTTTACACTCGACGTTTGGCCATACGTAGCCGCACACTCGTAATAATTATGAGGTCTACCACACGATGCCTCAACCGCTTTCACCGTAGCGGGAGCGTCTTTCTTTTGCATCTCAATGAGAAATGACGTAAACACATTCGTCAACTTGTCGACTTTCGCATCAACCCTCTCAATATCACGATTAGAATTACGAACATTGGCGACATTGGCAACACTTGGTGTGTTACGGAGTTGGTAAACCTTGGATCTATTTTCGATAATCATTTAAGCGTCTTTCGGAGTTTTACACAAAAATTACTACCGATGGCGGAGTTTAACGAATCTTGTTCTTGAAAACTAAGACCGTTATAAAACGTGTCGATTTGGTGTAACTCAGAAAATCCATGGTGAGGACATTGCCTAAGTAATTCCTTAAAACTATCCCACGCGTCTCTAAACGACTCATTCGGCTTTTGTTCTAACCTCGTGATCTCGTTTTTGAAAAACATGGTCTTAGACGGCGGAAATAAATGATTAACGAACTTGGAAACGAGATCCTTCCACGTAATTATGCAATTAGGTGGCTCTTTCTCGTACCAATCCTTGGCGGCACCATCGAGCGAGTACGGAAAAAGCACAAGCTTAACGACATCGGTGTCGATGTTTTTAAACTTGTTCGTGGCCTGATAAGTGTAAAAACACCCATCCTTTTACCACTTATTTCTTGCTAAAACAAGACCAAAACGCGTATTTAATGTCATTTGTTTGGAATTATGCGTGGTTTGTGTGTTTGTTGTGTTTTCAGAGCCAACCGGATAAATATTGAAGAAAATATGGGACTGCACGGGTATTATCGAAGAAAAAGACTCAAGACGAAGTCTATTGTCCAAGAGATGCAGAACATTTGAAGTCAATGGGCCTATTTGAAGATTTATCGAAGAAAAGGACCAAAGTTGGAAGATTTACATATGTCGAAGGAACTCAAGTCTATTAAACGAAGAAATTAAAAGACGAGTTGAATTTAATCGTCGACAAATCCTGAATCAGAATCGAAAACGTCAACTTTTCTGAAAAGACGAGAAGACAAGAAGAATGGGAGAAAGCCCACTCACCAACCAACCACTAGGCCTATAAATAGGATTCACCTTCACACTTTTTGAGCTAGTATTATTCCAGTTCTTTTCTTTTCTTTCGCAGGAAGCCAACACCACTAAGGTGTTGGTGATTTTTCATTATTATTGAATCTTTAATCTTGTAAGTTTTTTAATCTTTCCTTTTGTTTACTTTACCTTAATCAATCAATATAATCCTTCCATTAATGTTGTTCATCTTCATCTTTTTGGATTTAAAGTTTAAAGTTCTTATTTGGTTGATATTAATCCATGAAAGTAAGTGGGTTTTGTGTTTTTATTGTTTTGATTTGATGTTTATGGTTAGTAGATGATTAGTGTTTAGTTTGGTTTAAATCTTTTGGTTAAATTTGGCTTGATTTGATAAAAATCGTATTATCCTGTTTTTTCTGTTTACTGTTCTTCGTGCCCAGATTCCGAATCAAGTGTCTTTCATTTTTATTCCGGATCGCCATTTATTCCGGATCAATCACTTTCATTTTTTATTCCGGATCAAATTAATTATTCAGTATCAAATCCTTTCATCCGCAATAATCAATTATTCCGGATCAACCCCAGTATTCCGGATCAATCGGATATTCCGGATCAATCATTTTCTTCAAAACATTCCGAACCAACCTTCTTTCCAATTATTCCGCATCAAGCTCCACATTCTGAATCAAGTTGTTTCATTCGGAATAATATTCCGAATCACCTTCTTCATCCGGAATATCCAATATTCCGCATCACCTTACATTCCGAATCAAGCTATTTTACAATATTATTCCGGATCAAATCCATTATTCTGACTCAAGGTTTTAATTTTCATTTATTCCGAATGAACATCTTTTTCAGCTTTTCTTATTTTAAGTTTTTCTTAAGTTTTCTAAGTCGAGTTTTTAAATTCATTTTTATTTACTATTTTGATTAATCGTTTTTAATTAATTGTCTTAGCTTATTTTCACGACTTTTCTCTTTTATTCCTTTTTCGTAGAATAGAAAACCAAACCCCCTATTTGTCACCAAGAACGACTATTCCACTTTAAACCATGATCAATTCGAGAAGATTCCGAGAATATTAATCTGAACCCCTGCAAAATCTCTAGTATCAAATGGCACCGCTGCCGGCTCTTCTCGTAAAGATTAACAGTTTTTGTGAGAAATTGGATTTTGGGATCCGTTCACTGTGAACGTTACTTTTTCATAAAAATTTTCAAAAACCCTAAAAATATAAAATTTTCAAAAATACAAAAACATTAAAAAACATAAAAAACCAAAAATATTTCTTGTTTGGTTTGTTAGTTCTTTTGCAGGTGTATGCGCACTCGATCAACGTCTTATCAAGAGCCCGAGACTCTCGATAACTTAGACATGGCTGGTGTACACAACAACAATAATAATCCACCTCAAAACAACATGAATAATAACAACAATGAACCTCTACCGGACAATCGGCCTATGATTGAACTTTTGCAAGCACATGTAGAGGGAAACAATGATCCAATTGTCATACCCGCGATTGCAGCCAACAACTTTGAGCTCAAATCCGGCTTTATTCCGATGGTCTCTGCTCAACCATTCTTGGGGCGTACCATTGATGATCCTCATGACCACATCAAAAGGTTCCTGCAACTCACGAATACGGTCAAATTCAATGGTGTTCCACAAGAGGTAATCCGTTTACAACTCTTTCCTTTATCCTTAGAGGGACAAGCCCTGCATTGGCTTGCAAAGGAACCACCATAAAGTATTCTGACGTTGACGGACTTGGAGACCAAATTCATAAACTACTTTTTCCCACACTCTCGTACTACCGCTTTGCGGAATGAAATCATTAATCTTGAACAAAAGTACGATGAGACTTTTAGTGAATCTTGGGACCGTTTTAAAGACCTTATAAGAAAGTGCCCACAACATGGTTTTACCAAAGTGCACCAAATTAATACCTTTTACAATGGTTTAAGCATGAATGACCAAGATTCACTAAAGAGTGCCTCGGGGGGTAATATTTTGGTTAAGAGTTCTAATGTCGCTTGGGATATTATCGAAAATAAGTCTCGTGTGCAAACCAAGAGTGTGCGGACCAATGCCGCTAGTGCTAGTACTAGTGACAACGACAAGAGACTTGACAAAATTACATCGCTTCTTGAATCGCTTGCTACCCAAACCGCTAGCAACACCAACAGCATCAACGCTAAAAACGCTCAAGTCAATGCTGTAAGCCAACAATGTGAAATATGCGGGGGTCCTCACTCTTACACTACTTGTACCTCCACCCAAGACTATCCTTCTGAGAATGTTAATGCAGCATACGGTACCTATCCTCCGGCCGCTTATCAAGCTCGTCCTCAAGGAGACCGCAACTTGCTCAGCTATCGCTCAAACAACTTTCTTTCCCCGCCCGGTTTTCCTCCTAACAACCCAAACCAACAACAAAACCTCAATCGCCCTCCTCAACAACAACCTCGTGCACCATACCAACCACCTCACAGACAACCATATCCACCTCAAAGAAACAACCAAGTTTACCAACAACCTGCTTATCAACCACCCGCCTACCATGGTCCTCCTCCCAACCAACCCACCGCATTACACCAAGATGTTGAAACCTACATGAGGACTAATGATGTGATCATGGAAAATCTCCAGCGGGAAGTGCTCAACTTGAAAGCAGACATGGTGAAACAAGGGAACGATCTTAGAGCCGACATGCGAAATTCTTTGAGTAGTCAAACGAATGACTTAAGGAACATGATGGCTGGTTTCTTCCAATGTAATCAAACCTCTTCTTCGGGTACTCTTCCGAGTAACACCGTGGCTAATCCAAGAGGGGAGATGAAAGAAATCACCACTCGTAGTGGCAAAGGTACCAAGGAACCCGAGCTTCCTATACCTCCACCGGTGATTGTGACTAAGGAAAACGAGTCACCTACTCATATTCCTCATCTTGCTACTTCCCCAATTCCTCCACCTCTTACTTCTACCCCTCCTCCACCCAAGGATGTGAGTGATCCTACTATTCCAAAGCCTTCCTCTTCTTCTGATATACCTTATCCCTCAAGGTTGAGGAAAGAGAAGCTCAAAAGCAAGGACGATATTCAAGTTTCGAACTTTCTCAAAATGTTTAAACAATTGAATTTTAACATCTCCTTCGCTGAGGCTCTCGCTCACATGCCTAAATATGCGAAAATGTTCAAAGATCTTCTTAGTGACAAGGAGAAACTTCTTGATATCACTAATACCCAACTTAATGAGAATTGCTCTACGGTTCTCTTAAGGAAATTGCCAACCAAACTTGGTGATCCGGGTCGCTTCTTAATCCCTTGCAAAATGACTTTGGAATTTGCTAACCGCACGGTTGCTTATCCAATGGGGATAGCCGAAGACGTTTTTGTAGGAGTCGACAAATTCACTTTTCCTGCCAATTTCGTCGTAGTCGACTACGAGATGGACCCTCGTGTTCCATTAATCGTTGGACGTCCATTCCTGAGGACCGTTCGCACTCTCATCAATGTAGAAGCGGATGAGCTTATCATGAGAGTGGGTGACGATCAAATTGTCTTCAACATGGGTAAGATTTCTAAACAGCCTTATTCATACGAGAGTGTTAATTGTATCGACGTTCTTGATGAGGCTTGTGAAGAACACTCCAAAGATGCTTGCAAAAGTATTCCTACCTCTCCTCCGAATGTTGAGATCGTTTCCTCTATTGATTCATCACTAACTCTATTTGGAGAAAGTGATTTCCTTTGGAAAGATCTTGAAGCCACCATGAGAGATGTGAACTTAGAATATGACGATTCTCCCATCGATTGGGATGAAGACATTCGTCTCATTGAGAAACTTCTCAAAGAGGACCATATTTCTCCACCATCTCCCAAGGCTATTGCTATCGATGCACCGAATTTGAATACGCCTCCCATCGAAAATCCTCCGGATTTAGAGCTTAAGGAGTTACCATCTCACCTCGAGTACGTGTTCCTTGAAGATAAGAAGAAGTCGCCCGTCATCATTGCTAAGGACTTGAAAGAAGAAGAGAAATCTCGCCTCATCGCCGTGCTTAAAGATCATAAGAAGGCAATTGCTTGGAAAATTTCCGATATCCGCGGAATTGATCCAAACTTTTGTACTCACAAGATTCTCATGGAAGATGACTTTAAACCCGCAATCCAAAGCCAAAGAAGGGTTAATCCTTGCATTCATGACGTCATCAAACAAGTGGTTCTCAAACTTCTAGATGCTGGCTTGATTTACCCTATATCAGATTCGCCATGGGTAAGTCCCGTCCATTGTGTGCCCAAGAAGGGCGGAATAACCGTTGTTCCCAATGAACACAACGAGTTGATTCCCACTCGTCTTGTTACTGGGTGGAGTGTTTGTATTGACTATCACAAGCTCAATGATGCCACGAGAAAAGATCATTTTCCTCTTCCTTTCATGGATCAAATGCTCGAGCGTCTAGCGGGTAATGACTATTACTGCTTCTTAGACGGTTTCTCCGGGTATTTTCAAACGCATGCCTTTCAGTTTATGCAATGCTCCTGGGACGTTCCAAAGGTGTATGATGGCTATCTTCCATGACATGGTTGAAGAAACTATGGAAGTCTTCATGGATGATTTCTCGGTTTATGGCGATTCTTTCTCTGCGTGCATTGCCAATTTAGAACGTATGATTAAGCGGTGTGAAGACACTCGCCTTGTTCTAAATTGGGAAAAATGCCATTTCATTGTAAAAGAGGGCATCATGCTAAACACAAAAATCTCCAAAGCCGGTCTTGAAGTGGACCGTGCTAAAGTCGATGTTATTGCTAAATTGCCTCCACCTTCAACCGTGAAGGGTGTGAGAAGTTTCCTTGGTCATGCGGGCTTCTACCGTCGATTCATCAAAGATTTTTCTAAAATCGCTCGCCCGATGACCCACCTCTTGGAAAAAGATACTCCTTTTATCTTTTCCAAAGAGTGTATTGAAGCCTTCAACCTTCTTAAGGATAAGCTAACTCAGGCACCGGTCTTGGTTACCCCTAATTGGGAGCTGCCTTTCGAGTTGATGTGCGATGCTAGCGATTTTGCTATTGGAGCGGTTTTGGGCCAAAGAATGAATAAACACTTCCAACCGATCCATTACGCTAGCAAGACAATGACAGGGGCTCAATTGCATTACACGACAACCGAAAAAGAGCTTTTAGCTGTTGTCTATGCTTTTGAAAAGTTTTGCCCCTATCTTGTCCTTTCTACCACCATCGTGTATACCGATCATTCCGCGTTGAAGTACTTGTTAACTAAACAAGATTATAAACCAAGACTTCTTCGCTGGGTTTTGCTACTCCAAGAATTTAAAATCGAAATTCGTGATAAAAAAGGAGCTGAAAACCTAGCCGCGGATCATCTCAGTAGACTTGAGGATCCTTATCAAGGGGATCATCCGAACAAAGAGATCCATGACTCTTTTCCCCTTGAGACCTTAATGTCTATCAATTCGAATCAAGATGAGACCCCGTGGTTTGCGGACATTGCAAACTACTTGGTGGGTGGAATTCTCATTGACGGGTTAACATCCCAGCAAAAGAAAAAGTTCTTCAAAGACATTAAGACTTACTTTTGGGATGACCCGTATCTATTCAAACAATGTGGTGATTTGATTATTCGCCGATGTGTTGATGGACCGGCAGCTTTAGACATTCTCGAAGCTTGCCACAAAGGACCCACCGGTGGTCACTTTGGTCCCAACTACACCGCCAAAAAAGTGTTTGACTCGGGATTTTATTGGCCCACCATTTACCGCGATGCTCACGAGATGGTTAAACATTGTGATGCTTGCCAAAAACAAGGCAAGATCACACAAAAGATGAGATGCCTCAAAATTTCATACAAGAATGTGAAATCTTTGATGTTTGGGGTATCGACTTTATGGGGCCATTCCCTTCATCTAAAGGAAACAAATACATCCTTGTAGCCGTTGACTACGTTTCTAAATGGGTTGAAGCCAAAGCTTTACCCACTAATGACGCAAGGGTGGTTTGTAACTTTTTGAAATCGTTGTTCGCTAGATTCGGTGTGCCTCGTGCCATTATTAGTGATCGCGGGACTCATTTTTGCAATGATCAGTTCGCAAGAGTCATGGCTAAGTATGGTGTTAATCATCGTCTTTCCACCGCTTACCACCCACAAACTAATGGCCAGGCTGAAATCTCTAACCGAGGATTAAAGCGAATTCTTGAACGAACCATGGGAGAGCATCGTGCCTCATGGGCCGATAAACTTGATGATGCTCTGTGGGCTTTCCGTACTGCTTATAAGACTACGATTGGTTGCACATCATATCGTCTCGTGTACGGGAAAGCATGCCACCTCCCCATTGAGTTGGAGCACAAGGCTTACTGGGCCTTGAAGTGGGCTAATTTCGACATCAACAAAGCCGGTGACCTACGCAAGATCCAACTCAATGAGCTCAATGAACTCCGTAATGAGGCTTATGAAAATTCTTTGATCTATAAGGAAAAGACTAAGCTCATTCACGACTCCAAGATTAAAAACCGAGAGTTCCAAGTTGGAGACAAAGTTTTACTCTTCAACTCTCGGTTGAAAATCTTTTCGGGCAAGCTGAAATCTCGTTGGTCCGGCCCATTCACCATTGCCCAAGTTTTTCCATAGGGTACTCTCGAGCTCGCTCAACCTAATGGACCTAATTTTAAGGTGAATGGCCAACGAGTGAAGTTGTACTTTGGTGAGGACATCTCTGATGAGATGATTCCATCCCTCACCACGTTTCCCATGAACTAATTTTGGGTCGAGTCAGGCTCGTGACTCGGTTATAAAAAACAAGCGCTCCTCGGGAGGCAGCCCGAGTATCTATCCTTTTCCGTTTTAACCTCCTAAGTGTAGGGGGACCTATATAGGTTGTTTGTGTTTGTGTGGTGATGTGATTATAGGGATTAATGCACTCTTGGAATATTTGAAGAACCGTGCTCTCGTGTTATCCGAAATCTGGTTCTATCTCTCAACTATCGTGATTCAATTTTCTTCATACTCACATTTGAAATTGATCACGTTAGTCGTCTCTTCCTTCACTTGATTTAACCAACGTGCACAATGTCATAAGTGTAGGGGAGAATTTTCCCACATGCTTACATTAAGGACAATTTTATATTATGTGTAGGGGAGACTTCTATCGAAGTTTTAAGTGGACTTTTCCCTGAAAATGCCTTCATTTAACCAGAAAATCATCTTTTTCAGCATTTTTCAAATTTTTAATTAACTGTGGCCATTTAGTCGTAATTTTTAAATTTTTATCGTTTCTTTCATATGTATATATCCCGCAATAAAGTCAAAAATATTAATAAAGTGGTGTAGCTAGTTTGGAAGTTTTTGACATATTAGGCCCGTTGCGATTATTTTGACAACCCGAATAGACTTGTCCAAGTTTATTCTAGCTAGTATCCTTAACCATGTAGACCTTAATTGGTTTATTAGGCTAAGCATCCACGAATCTCATTACTTGAGATTTTAAATTGTGAAGAACGAGAAATGATAGATTCAATTATAAATCGGTATTCTTGCACAAGCACACTTGGTGTGATTATTTGCTATTCTCCCATCACTTGCTAATAATTTATCTGCAATAGGTAAGGTCGTACGATTTGAAAAGTTACTTAGCTTCTAGCCCAAGATCATTTAAAAGTTGCTCGGTAATGATAAGAGTTCATAGCCAAGGCATAACTTATGAAGCGGGGCGCGAAGATTGGCCAGCCCGAAAAGGCCCTAACAAGGCATGAGGATTCAATCTTATTGCTAAAGATCCAAGGTGATGTGAAAAGCATTATTCCCAAAATCAATATGAAGGATCAAGACTCACGACGAAAAGCAATAAACTCCCATAAAGATCATGGAGAAGTCTATCCGAAAAGACCCTAACAAGGTATGAGGATAAATAGATCCAAGTCCGAAAAGGAGGCGGATCGTTGTATCTCAAAATCCCAAATAACGATTGAAGAAATAATGATGAAGTCGTGGTCAACAAAGTTGGAGTATCCCTCAAAAGTCTCCAAGTGAAGAAACTCTATTAACGAAGAGAACACCATTCTCTCAAGAACGTCTCTCAAGATATGAAGTATGAAGCACATGCCAAATATCGGCCCGAGAAAGGTCTCAAATCGTGAAGCGAGTTATGCCAAGATATGAACTTTTTGATATCCCGAGAAGCAGTTTTAAGAGATTTTGTCCTTTAGCAAACTATTAATCAAATCGTCCTACTTTGCTTTCAGCCTAAATAAACTATCGCAATAAGTCCAAAAATGCATCGTCATGATCATTCTAAGACAAAAATAAAATATAAGAGATACACCTAGGAATAAGGTAGTTTAAGCATATAATTAAGCCATGAGTGTAAGTGTTTGTTTTGCTAACTTATAATAACAATGATCTCGTTTTTAAGCTTAGTTTGGAGAACGTGAAACTTGAGGGTGATAAATCTTCGCAGCACCGAAGCCCTAATGTAAGTCTTAGATCTCTTTGCAAGTTACTTCCATATAGCTATTTTGAAGTGAAAATGGTTTTCTATCCTTTTGTTTCCTTTAAAGTTTTAATTTCTCTTAGTAATTTCATTTTTGTTTTAATAGTATATCAATAAGGCCAAGGTTGATTGATTATGAGAAAAGTGTAAATTTGCTTTATCACTAAGCATTGCATGAGGGCATGGCAATGGTTAAGTGTAGGGGATTTGATAGGTGTGAAAACACCCATCCTTTTACCACTTATTTCTTGCTAAAACAAGACCAAAACGCGTATTTAATGTCATTTGTTTGGAATTATGCGTGGTTTGTGTGTTTGTTGTGTTTTCAGAGCCAACCGGATAAATATTGAAGAAAACATGGGATTGCACGGGTATTATCAAAGAAAAAGACTCAAGACGAAGTCTATTGTCCAAGAGATGCAAAAGATTTGAAGTCAATGGGCCTATTTGAAGATTTATCGAAGAAAAGGACCAAAGATGGAAGATTTACATATGTCGAAGGAACTCAAGTCTATTAAACGAAGAAATTAAAAGACGAGTTGAATTTAATCGTCGACAAATCCCGAATCAGAATCGAAAATGTGAACTTTTCTGAAAAGACGAGAAGACAAGAAGAAAGGGAGAAAGCCCACTCACCAACCAACCACTAGGCCTATAAATAGGATTCACCTTCACACTTTTTGAGCTAGTATTATTCCAGTTCTTTTCTTTTCTTTCGTAGGAAGCCAACACCACTAAGGTGTTGGTGATTTTTCATTATTATTGAATCTTTAATCTTGTAAGTTTTTTAATCTTTCCTTTTGTTTACTTTACCTTAATCAATCAATATAATCCTTCCATTAATCTCGCTCATCTTCATCTTTTTGGATTTAAAGTTTAAAGTTCTTATTTGGTTGATTTTAATCCATGAAAGTAAGTGGGTTTTGTGTTTTTATTGTTTTGATTTGATGTTTATGGTTAGTAGATGATTAGTGTTTAGTTTGGTTTAAATCTTTTGGTTAAATTTGGCTTGATTTGATAAAAATCGTATTACCCTGTTTTTTCTGTTTACTGTTCTTCGTGCCCAAATTCCGAATCAAGTGTCTTTCATTTTTATTCCAGATCGCCATTTATTCCGGATCAATCACTTTCATTTTTTATTCCGGCTCAAATTAATTATTCAGTATCAAAGCCTTTCATCCGCAATAATCAATTATTCCGGATCAACCCCAGTATTCCGAATCAACCGGATATTCCGGATCAATCATTTTCTTTAAAACATTCCGAACCAACCTTCTTTCCAATTATTCCGCATCAAGCTCCACATTCCGAATCAAGTTGTTTCGTTCGGAATAATATTCCGAATCACCTTCTTCATCCGGAATCTCCAATATTCCGCATCACCTTACATTCCGAATCAAGCTCTTTTACAATATTATTCCGGATCAAATCCATTATTCCGACTCAAGGTTTTAAGTTTCATTTATTCCGAATGAACATCTTTTTCAGCTTTTCTTATTTTAAGTTTTTCTTAAGTTTTCTAAGTCAAGTTTTTAAATTCAGTTTTATTTACTATTTTGATTAATCGTTTTTAATTAATTGTCTTAGCTTATTTTCACGACTTTGCTCTTTTATTCCTTTTTCGTAGAATAGAAAAGCAAACCCCCTATTTGTCACAAAGAACGACTATTCCACTTTAAACCGTGATCAATTCGAGAAGATTCCGAGAATATTAATATGAACCCCTGCAAAATCTCTAGTATCATAGCCAAAAGACGATCAAAATTTCGAATGTGATCGTGAGGATTATCCGCCCCACGACCTCGAAACTTAGTAGCTTGAATTAACGATAGCATTCCGCTCTTAATCTCAAAATTCTCCGCTTCGATAGCGGGAATTACGATATCGTCTCCATAACCCTCGGTGGGCGCTTAGAGCAATTCCGTCATCGAACTATTGTCGGCCATCTTGTCTACGGTTTCGACAACGATATTAGGAACGTCGGTTTCTAAATCTCGTCTTCGTTGTCAATTCCTTCGATTTCGATTGCGTCGATTCGAAGCGTTGCTAGAATTCGTATAGTCCTTCGATCGAGTGCGCATGTACTAACGTAGAGAATGGGGGTAGTAAAGAAGATTCTTTTGGGGGGTTTTCGTTTTTTCGACTTTTTTTTAGGTTTTTGATTGTTTTTAATTTATTTTGGATTTTCGGTGTATTACGTAGACTCAAATCTACAAATCTCTCCTTGAATCAATTTCTCGATTAAAGGAGCCTCAAGGAATGAAAACGATCACGTTGAGTGAACGTCTTCGATGACTTTAGAACGTTGGTGGAACACCAAAACGTTCAAGAGGGTTTAATCTTTGAAAAACAAGCAAATATATATGATACGTAGATAATACTTTGGTTGGCAAACCCTCGATTAGCCCTTTTTTCTCAAAACACGCACAAGCAAGCGGAGGAAACGAGGCGGCGCTAAGCACTTAAGAGCCTTTTTCCTTTAGGTCGTGAAATACAACCGCCTTATACCCACCTTATAGTTTATGTTAATCAAAATTAAGCCTTTCGAAAGTAATTATCTATTTTGCCTTTTTCTTTTTGTTTTCGATTCGAATAAAATAATTGAGTGATGAAATCCCAATTAAGGTTGCGTTTTCATGCTTTCGGAGATATTGTAAATTTATAGTGATACGTAATACAATATATTAATAATATTCACAAAGAAAAACGAAAACGAATACTAGGGTATCTACAATATAGTAAAATATTGTTGTGTGTTTAATTGAGGATAACTAAACACGATTTATTTGGCTATTTATAATATAGTAGAAAAAATAACAAACGAGTATGTACGATATTTACGCTTTCCAAGAATGAAAAGCAAAAACGCAATACTCACACAAACACGATATGTATAATGGCACTAAAAACACCTCCCCGGCAGCGGCGCCAAAATGATTCTAGTAAAATATACCACTTTTAGGAAAAAGACGTATAATGGGCAAGTATTAAGTTTGACGATTTAGGAAAACCGTCAAAACCGAATAAATGCGAGTTCGTTCTCGAAGGAGGTGTATGTGTTATTGTATAAATATGATAATCTATGATCCTAACAAGAGGGTTGTTGTTTTTAGAAAGAGAAACTAGAGAGAGAAAGATGGAGAGAAAATGTGTGTTTATTATGTAAAAAGTGAAACAACCAACACCCTCTCCATCAAAGGAGAGGGCTTTTATACCCAAGTCCTTAGTGTACTTGGGCCTTCGAACCCATGGACAAGCCTATGGGCTAGGTTGATAATATAAAGTTATAACTTTCTAACTACGAGCTTACAACGTTTATTGATATTGTTGGAGTGACCGACACTTAATATACGTTAAAAACGTATTTCCAACAACCCCCCCCCTAAGGGAGGTCACTCCAAATTACAAAGTTCTAAACCTAGCATACTATACTAAGTCTTCGTTCTTGAGCTCGTAGTTGTTTCTCTTTTCTTTTTTTTTGCTTGTGAATATGTTGTAATAATCTTTGAGCTTTGGCTTGCAACATGTTCTTTTGGCTTTGACTTGTCTTGTAACTTGAGATCATCTTCACATGCAGTCTTTGCCTTCTTGTGATGTTTGCCTCTTTGTGACTTCATGTCCCACATACCTATCCTTTGTTGAATTCTTGAAAGTCTCAGAGTTGATACAATGGAAGACTTTTAGGTCAGACTTTCTTGAATTTTGCTAAAATATTTGATGTAGAAGGATTAGGTATGTGAGGACGACTTCATCTGGTACCCCTCAACGCCACCGTCTTCAAATGCAGCAACATAATAAGACACGAATAAAATGAATTTGACATTCTATTCTGATTCGGTAGCATTTTACGTCTGGTCGGTGAAGACCGTTGGATGATAATAAATATCGTACTTGTGACATGTAGCTCTAATTAAAGATCTCCTTGACAAGATTTCACGGGTAAACTCGTTCTCTTTATTCGACCGTCCAAAGATGACTTCGAACATAAAGAGTAAATCACTTGGATAATAAATATCCTTATGATTGAAGCCGTCAATTCATGAACCTGGAACAAGTGAATTTCAATTAAGATTTTCACCATCGTTGCTTTCCAGTTATCACTAGCTTGATTCTAATAGAATCTTACTTGTCACCTACCGTAGTGCTGTTTGATGTTGACACTGGAAGGATTTCTACTCTTCACTGTGAACAGTAAAGAGTGCCACTCTGAGTGTTCTGGCAAGATCACTTGGATTTTACGTAGAGGCCCTGGAACAAGTTTAATCTCAATTAATAGTCAAACCATCGTTTCTTTCTAGTTATCACAAGATTAGTTCTTAAACAACCGCACGTGTCACCTACCATGATCTTGTTTGATGTTGGCTCAAGCAGGAATTCCATCTTCATTGTAATACTTTCGTATCACTCAGATGTTTTGGCAATATTACAAGAATATTGCGTAGGACTCATAAAAAAACTTTTCTTGTTTTTAAAATTGTGTCCTAATGAGACTTTTGATGATCTCGTGGCTCTAGAATCAATGGTGCATTTTTTTTTTGTGAGCGAAGGCTGGAGAGGATTGCCACCTTTTCAATATCAATTTATTCGGAGTGAATAAACCGATAGATAAAGTATTGAACTCCGTGACATTAAAACAAATATCTTTTGAGAGATATTTGAGTTGGTTGGGAGGGGTTGTGCATCGCATCACTGGGTCCATGATACTTTGTCCTCAAGATGAATGGACCTGGTTTCTGCCTATGTTGAGGGGGAGTATTGATATGTTCTATGGCCAAAGTATCACTGGGTCCATCATGGAAGGAGACTTTTCGGATCTTCCTCTCGAAGACATTGAAGACATGTTGCTTCTGATGACTCAAGGTACCCTCAGACACTTGGAAGCTGAAGACATCATCAGAAGCAACATGTCTTCAATGTCTTCGACCGGAAGATCTGAAAAGTCTCCTTCCATGATAGTGTAGTGGTTGTCGTCTTCTCTTTTCAGTCTGATCTCTGTTAGATGATGGTAACCGAATTTGTATTGAATTCTCACTCCTAGAATGGCTTTGATTCTGAACTTATATACGACTGGAGTCTTTGATTTGAATCCACATGCATAGCTGTAAGCTTGTCGTATGGTTTCACCCCAATGCGATGCACCCAATTCTGCATAGTGATCATATTGAGGAATTAATTGCTTTATCCAGAGACGATCAACCTTTTCCTCAATCCATGTTTTGACCCCCAAGTTGAAGCTTTGACCAAAGTTAAAGAAGTCGCATACTTGTTTGCACCTTTCACCAAATGCTCAAGGTCACGGCAGACAAAGAAATCACGTATAATTTGATTCTTATTGTCAGCTATCGGGAGTGGAGCATTTTTTGGCCTGTGACGACATGTTCGTTGAGGAATGTTCATTGCTTTCAAAAGCTCATTCGCATTGTATTCAGCCTCCATTCTGTTGATTCTTGAATTAGCAAGGATGGTGGGATCATGCAAAGCTTGAGTTACTATAGTTGGAGTTATGTTGTCAGTTCCATAAGTGTAGACTAGATATGCTGAGAAGTCGATGGGATTGTTGAGTATTTGGGAGAAGTTTGATTCATCTTCTTGAGTTAGAGGACGAATGCTAGCAGCTTCCATGATCCAAGGTTGCTCGGGTGCATTCTCATCTACAATAATTGTATCCACCCAAGCCGGTTCACTTGATTTATGAATGACATAAACTGGTTCAATAGCTATAGTCTCCAAGATTGGTTCAGATTCTGGTTCAGGAACTGACTGAGTTTCTGGAATATCCTTTATTGGAGCAGATTCTGAAATTTCAGGTATATGTTGATCAGATTCCGGTAAAGGTTGTTCGGGTGCTTGTGTTGTAGATGTGGTAGCTGGAGCAGATTGAATTTGAATGGGTGAGACGGTCATATTAGCATCAACATCGTGACGGTGTTTGGTGCATTTGCCCTGTTGAGGTGTCTCGGTTGCTGGAGTTTCCTCGGCTGTTGAAGTGGTTTGATCTTTGGTAACATCATCCTTTTGAGACTTTTCACCTTTTGAAGTTTGAGTATCATCATCATCCGTCTTGTCTTTGTTTGTGTTATCATCCTCAGCCTCATCTTCATCATCTTTTTTCTCTTCATCGTCATCCTCTGTCTCATCCTCATCATTGACTTGTTCATCCATACTGTCACCATCATCGTGTTTTTCAGCATCATCATCATCACCTTTGTCACTGTCATCGTTATCGTCATCTTCGCCGTCATCGTCATCTTCACCGTCATCGTCATCTTCACCGTCGTCGTCGTCGTTATTATCAGAAGATTCATCGGGTTTGTATGATTCACCCTTTTCTTCGTTTTCTTTATCTTGTTGTACAGTACTGTATGGGACGACGGAGTCATGCTTTTCAAATATCTCTGTGTCTTGATCCATAGCCGTCTTTAAAGCTTTGTGGAGTGCTATTTGTTCTGGTGTTTGGTTATGGGAACCAATTTGAATCATCCTAGCATGTAACAACTTCTTCAAATCGTAGTCTGTGAGCCTTTGAGCAATTAGATAGTCAGACTGCTGAGTGTCTGAAGACTTGATCATCAGTTTGCTTGCTGCAATGTCTTTTAGTTCTTCTCGCAGAGTAGGGAGTGTCGTTTCAAGAGATCCTTGAACCTTTTCATTGATCGATTCAATGAGTGTAGCATTAGCTTGAACAAGTTCTTCTTTCTCTTCTTTGTACTTTCTTTTGAGTTTGCGAAGACGTTCAATCTTTTCTTGTTTTATGTCTGCTTTAGCTTCTAGGCTTGCTCTTAATGACTCTTCAAATTGTTGACGACTTGCTAATTCTTCTCGGAGCCGGATGATTTCTTTTTCAAATATTTCTTTGATGATTCTAACTGCTCTGTGACTTGAGTAGTTTTATCTTCTTGATCTTTCAGTCGTTGTTCTATTCTTATCATAAAAGTTGTATCGACCGGTGGATGTGACGACAAAGACATTGGTTGAATGGTTGATGGTGAAGGGGTTACAGGAGTTGTCACGATGGTGCTGATTACCGAAGTCGTGGCTATAGTTACAGGGACATTGACCATGTTCGGGTTTGATGAAGGATCGATGTTAGTGACTTCCAAATCTAGAGATTGAAGGTTTAAGTATTTACCTACTGGATCCGACACTGAAGTGGATTTGGTAACACTCTTCTCCTTGTTGATGTCAGATATCTCTGTCTCCATGTGTACATGTTGAATATCATCGAGACTTGTGTCGTGGTATTCGTGTTGCTGATCATCGTCTTCATCATGAACTGGCTCGTCCTCGTAATCATCGGGTTCTCCAAAATCAGCAATATCAGAAGCTTCGATTGCCTTTGACTTCTGGCCCGATCCACTACCTCCTATTTCTTTTCTACTTCGTTGGAAAACCTTCTTTAGTTCCTTCAGTTGTTGTTTTTCAATCAAAGGTTGTTCTTCTATGTCTTCATCCATGATAAGTGTTTTCTTTCCCTTGGCCTTTTTCTCCCATAAAGACATTGTTCTTGTTCTTTTGCCTTTGTCTTGTTTTGGTGTATCAGCTTCTGACGAATCAGTTTCCTTTCTTTTGCCTTTGGGTTTTGGTTCCTTGAACTCTCCTGCTTCTACTTTCTTTAAGTGTTCTTCATTTTCTTTTAGAAGGGTCTTATACGAAGAACTCCTTTTTATTTTGTCATTCAACATATTATCTGGAACAAGAGCAGGAACACCTGAGTAAATAATCTTAAATCCTTCTTGTCTCATGGCTACTATGAATAAATCATCATCTTCTGAGTTAACAAAGAATCCTCCACGTCGATCTATAGCTTCATCGGCTTTATGAAGTAACTGATGATGAGCTTTGTGAATCGTGGAAACTGAAGGTGTTTAGATTTCTTCTTAACATTTTTGAAAGCTTGATAATGAAATTCTTCCTATATGAGAGAGACATAATCTACATTGAGTCTCTTGTAGATTTCATAAAATATACGAGCCTGACAAAGTCTCAAGGAATCTGCACCTCTGGATTTTCCTGTCAAACATCGGATAACAATACTAAAAATTGCTTTCCACGGTTGTCCAATCCTAGAAGTATTAAACATAGAAAATGTTGGCAATTCTTCATCATAGACAAGTGACATAATCAAATCTATTATTTCTTTTGCGTCTGGAACAGGAGCATATTTTTTCCCTTTAGCTAACGAAAGAATCCAAAGATTTCGCGAAACTGATTAAGAGAAAATTCCTTCTTCTCACGATTGATGTCAAAAGAAAACTTTGTGTTTGTGATGGCTTTGATAGATGACCAAAACTCATGCATGTAAATTTCTGGAACACTTGCTGAAGTCCGTAGTGCAGATTTGATCGGTGTGAGATCAAGGATTTCGATAGCGATTCTGAATGCTGCTTGTGATGGAATGAAACCTTCTTTCAAACGTTGATTATTGGGGGTGATTGGAAGACAGTTTTCTTCTGGTACGAGTGCATTGTCAAGTTGAATTTGTTGCTCTTGAGTGCGAGACATGATAGCTGCTAAGACAAAACATACACGTTGATACACAAGAGATATATATAATAATGCATTAACCTTAAAAGAATCATAATTTAATACTCTTAAAACATAGCAAATACAACTAGCACATAGGATACAATACAATCACTACCCAAACTTATCATTTAACATCAATTATAAACAATTTGTAAAACATAATCCTAAACAAGCATATAAATCTAAAATCTAAATAATAAAGCATAAGTCGGAATCCAACTAAAACATAAGTCTGAATAACACATTTCACACACAAGTCGGAATCCCTAAAGAAACATAAGCCGGAATAAATCATGACACACATAAGTCGGAATCCCTCAAAAACTTTGTTCGGAATCCAAGGAGTGAGAGCTTAAGTCGGAATCCAGGGAAACCTCTCATAAGTCGGAATCACATTAAGATAGTAAGTCGGAATCACATTAAGCCATTAAGTCAGAATCCACTCACTTTGTTAAGTCGGAATCCGTGCTCACAAACCTAAGTCGGAAATCGTTCTCACTAACCTAATTCGGAATCCGAATACACGAATATAAGTCGAAATGCAATGTATGTCAACCTAGTTCGGAATTCGTTTTTGTGAACATAGTTCGGAATGCAACTTTCAACCTAAGTCAGAATCGGTGCACACGAACCATAAGTCGGAATAATTTACAACCCATAAGTCGGAATCCACTTATATTGAACTAAGTCAGAATCTAGTGCAATTACTTAGTTCGCAATCCATGTGATTCACCTGTGTGTTTAATCGAAATCCAGTTTTTGTTTTACTGTTCATCACCACACAAACCAATTTTTCTTCCTAAATCAATTTCGTTTGATTTAATACAACCTAATCAATTACCCTATGTTCAGACACACTAAAAAAATCATATCCCCTCTATCAATTGCACTTTTTAAGCACAAATCATATCAAAACCCTAAACTGATTAATCGAGACCTAGCGTGCGTTTGTGAGATGAACAAATGATAAGCATAGAAACAATATGTATTAGATGCATACCTAGATGATAACAGCAGATTTAGTCAATCAAATGAAGCTTTGGAGAAATAACAATGGCGGCAAAGTGTTGGTGGTTATGTTTGTGTTTAACAGTGAAATGAAACAAAGGAATGGGGGCGGGGTTAAATATTTTGACCTAAGTCAAAGTTTTTAATCTTTACACTTTTGGTCCTCCCTTTTCTATCTATTTTTCATTTAGTTAAAGGCCTATCTAGTTTAACATTTATTAAGAGAAAAACTTAACATTCGTTATCACTTGAATATTCTTTTAACTATTTTTCTCACACACAACCAATCAACGCACTTAATCGAGTCTTCCTTAAAGAAAATAAACTCTAAGATCCAATCAAATGCACGAGAGATCTACAACAAATCCAAAATCCACAAAGTTGACAAACTCATGACGAACAACATTTAACCGTTTTATTTTTCTGAAAGAAAATTTTGAAGACGATATTTCGATGACAAAGATAATTTGATGTTTTCTCCCCCTTAAACACAGACCCGTTTTCTATTTAAAGACCTGTACTCGTTGTTTAAAGAGTCAAATATCGATGAAAGCATTTTCCGTTTAATGATTTAACAGAACGATCCTGGTGGCAATAAGATTTCTCTTATTTTTACAAAATAAGTGCATTGAAGCGTACACAAATTTGTGTTAGACCAAGTTATAAAGTAAAATTGATCCCTTGTATGGTTTTAAAGTAAACCATACCCGAGAAAATTAATTCTCGTTGTGAGCCAACGTTTTCGAAAGAAATACGTTACTTTAATGCGAAAAGTGGGTTGCAGTCAGAAATAACTACAAGCCATATGGGCATGTTTTAAAATATGTACAACTTTTATACGGACTCTATTTATGGCGTCGTGTCAATTTTAATTGACATTTATAAGGCCGTAAATATTACCGTACTAAAAGACATGCCCGATATAAAATGAAAAATATTTTTGGATTTTCTTGATTTTATATTTTTTATGGTTTTTGTATGTTTTTTATTTTTTTATTTTTCTTTTGGTGGTTTATATATATACGAAAATATACAAGATCACGATAAAAGGATACTCTAAAATAGTTTACCACCACTATTCTACAGATTCTTCTGCCAATTCCTTAAGAGTCGTCGGTGAAAATGATTTCATGCCCAGCTTTTCGATCAAAAACTCGATACGTCCTCGATCTAAGGCCTTTATGAATATATCCGCCAGCTGATACTCAGTGTTGACAAAATACAGCTCGATCACTCCATTTTCCACTTGCTCTTTGATAAAGTGGTAGCGTATGTCAATGTGCTTCGCCCGGGAGTGTTGAACATAGTTGCAGCAAAGGGCAATGGCGCTTTTGTTGTCACAGTACATCGGAATTTTGTTGAATCCAAGACCGGATTTAGTTAATTGTAATCTCATCCATAGAACTTGAGCACAACAACCGGACATAGCAATGTATTTGATAGGTGTGTAAACACCCATCTTTTTACCACTTAATTACAATAATAACTGGGCCAAAACGTGTATTTTATGTCGTAAATGTCGGAATTATGCGTGGTTTGTGTTTTTGTTGTGATTTTACGATCAAAATGTTAAAAGGGAAGAAAACACGGGCATTCACGGGCTTTTATCGAAGAAAAAGACAAAAGACGAAGTCAAGAAATCAAGAGTGCAAAAAGAATGGAAGTCCAAGACCAATTCTGAAGATTTATCGAAGAAAAGTCCAAAGACGGAAGTTTAATAAAGCCGAAGAACTCAAGTCTAATTTATGAAGAAATCACAAGACGAGTTTATTAATCCCAAGACAAAGTCAAAAGTCGAAGAATTAAGAAGACGAGGACTAAAGGATAATTAAAGAAAGAAGAAAGAGGGGAGGAAGCTTCCACTAAGCACCTCCCTGATCCCCTATAAATAGATTTCATTTCATTTCATTTCATTTTGTTGGCTAATAGTGACAATTAGTTCTTCCATTTTCATTTCCTTGCACTTTAATTACATGTCATTTACTTAATTGTCTTGCACCTTAAATTCCTTTAATTTCAAGTAAGTTTCCTTTTTATTGTTATTGAATCTTTAATTTTCTTGTTAATCTCTTATCTTCCTTTCTTGTTTAATCTTTAATCTTTATGCTTATTGTATATGTTCATGTTCTTGAGTTTTTATTAAATTGATTAAGTGGGTTTTGATTATTGTGATTATTATTGTTAGTGTTATTGGTTTGGTTTGATTGGTATTCATTAGTTGATCATTTGTGGTTAGTTTTGTTTAATCTTTTGGTTTGATTTGATTAGTTTTGTCTAGATTCGTGTTATTTTTGTTCCCCGTGTTCTTCGTTACTGTTTTTTCCAGGTTATTCCGGATCAAAACCATTTATTCCGAATCAAGGAATCAAGGCATTTATTCCGGATCAGCAACATATTCCGGATCAGTGTAAACATTCCGAATCAAGGTTGTTCATTCGGAATAACAAGTATTCCGAATAAAACTTGATATTCCGAATAAAGCACTATTCCGGATAAGTGACATATTCCGAATCAGTGCAATATTCTGAACCAAGGTTTTATTCCGGATGAAGTGATCATTTCGGATGAAGTCTGAGTTGTGATTATTCCGAATGAAGGGTTTGTTCTAGTTTATTCCGGATCAAGACTTTATTCCGGATCAGCAATATATTCCGAACCAAGCAAACATTCCGGATCATGGCAGATATTCCGAATAAAGGATTTATTCCGGATAAGTGACATATTCCGAATAAAGAATTTATTCCGGATCAAGGTTTTATTCCGGATGAAGGAATATTCCGGATGAGCTAATATTCCGGATGAAGAGTATATTCCGAATGAAGGTTTTGTTCAAATATTCCGGATGAGCCTTTTATTCCGCATGAAGAAATATTCCGAGTGAAGAAGAATTATTCCGAACGAAGGTGACATTCCGGATGAGTGATTATTCCGAATGAGGGTATTTTCCGAATGAGCATTTTTTAGTTTATTTTAAGTTTAAATTTTTAATTTTCAAACTTCACTTTTCCCGCCTTTTTACTTAGTCGCACTTTTAGTTTATTTGCCTTAGATTCATTTTAAGCTTGCCTTAGTTTAAGTTTGCCTTTAGGATAGTTTTAAGTACGCGTGATTTACTTTAATTGCCTTTTTACTTTTCGTCACGCTTTTAATTTCCCGTCATTCATTCTAATTAGGTTAAGATTTATTTTACTTGCCTTTTACGTTAAAGCTTGTGCACTTTTTCCTTTTACTACAACGACACAAAAATTTGTTTTCACCAAAGACAGCTGAGTCGCATTTTAAACCGAAAATCAATTCGATTAGACCACCACAACGAACTTTAGTTTTTATACTAGGCAAAAGCCAGTTATCAAATGGCGCTGCTGCCGGATCTTTTCGTAAAGATTAACAGTTTCTGTGAGAGACGTGTTGCTTTTTGGGATCCGTTCATTCATGAGCGTTATTTTCTTGCTTAAAAATTTCCAAAAATCCATAAAAATTTAAAATTGTTAAAAATCCATAAAAATTAAAAAAAATTCAAAAATCCAAAAAGATTTTATTGTCTTTATAGTGTATATATATTCTGTTTGTGTTTGGTATTGTTTTCTTTTGCTTTTTCAGGTGTTTGCGTACTAGATCTTCTACTTATCCAGAGCCCGAGACTCGTGAAGATTTAGCTATGGCAGGTGTGAACAACAACAATAACCCACCGCACCTGAACAATAACAACAACAATGTTCTTCCACAGCCCGATCTTCGGACAATGGAGGAACTTTGCCAACCCACCATGTTTGGACGAGGAGGACCGATTGCGCCGATGCAAATCACGGCTCCGGAGTTTTCGTTGAAGCATCACATGATTCGACAAGTGAAAACTAATCCATTCCGCGGAATGCCTGATGATGATGCCAACAAACACCTCGACAAATTCATTACTATCACTCAAAGCATGAAGTTGCCCGGTGCTACAATGGATGTTCTTCGCCTTCAACTCTTTCCACATACTTTATCACACCACGCCGAGAAATGGTTTGATCGTCTCCCGAAAAATTCCATTCATACTTGGGATGACATGACTCAACGCTTTTTGTCGCGCTACTTTCCACCATCCATGGTCACGAGCCTTCGCAATCAAATCAGCGGTTTCATGCAAGAACCCGATGAATCTCGCTTTGATGCTTGGGAAAGATATAATGTTTTGATCGATCGTTATCCAAACCACAACATGCTCCCCGTGACCTTAATTGATACTTTCTACAACGGTTTGACTTTTCATGATCTTGATACGATTAATGCAGCCGCCGGTGGCACATTTATGAAAAGAAGACCTGAGGAGTGTAGAGAGCTTATTGAGAACATGACTACTCATCACAAAAATTGGGATTCCTCCGCTTCTTCCAGGAACAACCCGAGAGTCAATGTTTCTTCTACTTCAGCAAACCCCGACATGACCGAATTCACCAGCATTATGGCCGAAATGAACAAAAATATCTTTCTCATCGCTTCAAACCAACAACAAGTTAAAGCGATAGCAAATCCTTGTGAGACATGCGGCAGTCCTCACTCATACACTGATTGTCCTTCCACTCAAGGAAATCCGGAAAACGTGTATGCGGCTTATGGTAATTATTCACCGGAAAATTACCAAGCCCGACCTCAAGGGGATCAAAATTTGCTAAGTTACCGGTCCACCAACTATCTTTCACCCAGTTTGTCTCCTCAAAACCACAACCCCAACAACAATTACAATAAAAGCAACCAAATCCCACCTCGAGCTTCTAATCCTTATCACCCACCCGCTCCATAAGCCCCACCCATCAATCAAGATGTTGAAGCTTTAATGAGAACCCAAGGAGAGCAAATTAAGAATCTACAAAAGCCAAATTATCAAGTTGAAAGGGGATATCACTAAGCAAGGGAATGACATTAGATCCGAGCTTCGAAATGATATTCAATCCTCTTTCAGCAATCAAACGAATGATTTGAAGAATATGCTGGCCAGTTTCTTACCCACCACTCAACCCTCTACTTCGGGATCTCTACCTTCAAACACCATCACCAATCCGAGAGCGAATGTGAGTGCTATTACTACCCGTAGTGGAATTACTGTAGTAGGACCATCTATCCCGCCCCTAGTTACATCATCTACACCTCCTCCACCACCATTTATCCCTACTACTCCCACAGCTAGTATTAGTTCACCGTCTCCGCCTCGTCATGAAGAAGTACCCAAGAATAACCCTTCAACATCTCAACCTTCACCAACCCCACCTTCACCTTCTACACCTCCACCACCCAACCCCAGCATTTCGTACCCTTCTCGACTCAAAAAGGCTAGAATTTTGACTAAGAATGACATTCAAGTTGCTAACTTTTTGGAAAAGGTTGCTGGCATGAAAGTTACCTTTACCCTTGTTGAAGCTCTTGCTCAAATGCCACAATTTGTCAAGATGTTTAAGGAATTGCTTAATAAGAAGGAGAAGATGGTCGAGTTTGTTAATACTCGCTTGAATGAAAATTGCTCTGCAATCCTTCTTAAGGAACTTCCGGAAAAACTTGGAGATCTCGGTCGTTTTGTGCTACCTTGTACTTTTAACCAAACTAACAAATTTACTGCCTTAGCCGATCTCGGGGTATGTATTAATTTGATGCCTTTAAGTGTTTGGAAAAAGTTATCATTGCCCGACCTTACACCAACGAAGATGAGTCTTGAGCTTGCAAATCGCACTCTCGCTTACCCCGTTGGTATTGCCGAAGATGTGTTCATTAAAGTTGGCACATTCACTTTTCCGGTCAACTTTGTCGTTGTTGATTATGAAATGGACCCTCGTATTCCGTTAATACTTGGACGCCCATTGTTAAGAACCGGTAGAGCTTTAATAGATGTGGATAAATGTGAGCTCATCTTAAGAGTCGGGGATGATGCACAAGTTTTTGAAATGGGGAAGCTTACAAGCAAATCTTATGGAAGAGAATCAGCGAATACGATTAATGTGCTTGATGATTTTGTCGTCTACAAAAATCCTCTATTCGATTATTGCAATGATAATCTACTGTTTCAAGATGATGTGGATGATTCTCTCTCCAATTTGGAACCTTCACCCATATATGATTCTCCACCGATCTATGATGCTTATGATGATGATTCTAGCTCCGATGGGGATGATTATGATGATTTTACTTCCGAGTATCCCGACATGCCCACTTATGATGATTTTGATGAGGCCGATTGATACAAAGCTTTTCGTTAGGGTTCAGAATTTTTTCTCGGTATCTCCTCGAATTGATCACAGCTCAAAGTGGAATGATTGTTCTTGGTGACAAATAAGGGGTTTGGTTTTCTATTCTATTAAAAAAATAAATGAGTGAAGTAACTAAAAGGTAAGCTAGAAAGAATTAATTAATAAAACTTGAATTAAAATGTAAATAAAACAGTAACTAAAAACTTGCCCTATTCGGAATATACGGCTACCCGAAATAGTTGGCTATGCGGAATAATAGAAACCATGCGGAATAAATGACTCTACCCGGAATAATCATACTATGCGGAATAATGGAGCCATGCGGAATATCTAGGCTATTCGGAATAAAAAGTCTTACTCGGAATAATTGTTCTATGCGGAATAAATTCCTCTATGCTGAAAAATCAAGGCTATGCGGAATATATGACCATGCGGAAAGAAGACCTATCCGGAATGCTATCCTATCCGGAATAATCGAGACTATGCGGAATAAATGGAGCCATGCGGAATATAGGGTTATGCGGAATAAAGAAATATTCCGAATAAAACACTGAACAAACTGACCATCCGGAATATATAAATATTCCGAATGAGAGGCAAAACGACAAGGCTATCCGGAATAAACTGGACGAAGACAGTAAGCAGAAACTAAACAGGGGAATACGAATTTTTACCAAACCGAGCCAAATAAACAAAAGGTTTAACCAAATTAACCAATAATCATCTATTAACCATAAGGATCAAATCCCAATCATAAAAACACAAAATCAACAACTTTTAGAAGATCAAATCAACCAAATAAGAACTTTAGTACTTTGAATAAAAAGATGAAGATGAACAAGATGAATGAAAAGATTAAATAAAAACTTGTATTGATGATTAAGATTCAATAAACAAAATGAAGGATTAAGCTTACAAGATTCAAGAAGAAATCAAAGAAAATGAAAACCACTCCTTAAGGGAGATGGTTCTTCCTACGAACTAGGGAAAGTGTAACAGAAAGAAAAACTAGTGCAAATTTTTTAGGGTGATTTCCTTTTATAGGCTGAGTGGTTGGTTGGTGAGTGGGCTTTCTCCCTTTCTTCTTGTCTTCTCGTCTTTTCAGAAAAGTTGACGTTTTCGATTCTGATTCGGGATTTGTCGACGGTTAAATTCAACTCGTCTTTTAATTTCTTCGTTTAATAGACTTGAGTTTCTTCGACATATGTAAATCTTCCATCTTTGGTCCTTTTCTTCGATAAATCTTCAAATAGGCCCATTGACTTCAAATCTTTTGCATCTCTTGGACAATAGACTTCGTCTTGAGTCTTTTTCCTCGATAAAATCCGTGCAATCCCATGTTTTTTTCAATATTCATCCGGTTGACTCTGAAAACACAATAAACACAAAAACCACGCATAATTCCAAACAAATGATATTAAACACGCGTTTTGGTCTTGTTTTAGTAAGAAATAAGTGGTAAAAGGATGGGTGTTTTTACACCTATCAAATCCCTACACTTAACCATTTCCATGCCCTTATGCAATGCTTAGTGATAAAGCAATTTTACACTCTTCTCATAATCAATCAACCTAGGCCTTATTAAAATACTACTAAACAAAAATTAAAGTACTAAGAGAAATTTAAACTTTAAAGCAAACAAAAGGATAGAAAACCATTTTCACTTGAAAATAGCTATATGGAAATAACTTGCAAAGAGATCAAGGACTTACATTAGGGCTTTGGTGCTGCGAAGATTTATCACCCTCAAGTTTCACGTTCTCCAAACTAAGCTAAAAAACGAGATCATTGTTATTATAAGTTAGCAATCAAACACTTACACACATGGTCTAATTAAATGCTTAGACTCCCTTATTCCTAGAGGTATCTCTTATATTTTATGTTTTTCTTAGAATGATCATGAAGATGCATTTTTGGACTTATTTCGATAGTTTATTTAGGCTGAAAGCAAAGTAGGACGATTTGATCAATAGTTAGCTAAAGGACAAAATCTCTTAAAACTGCTTCTCGGGATATCAAAAAGTTCATATCTTGGCATAACTTGGTTCACGATTTGAGACCTTTCTCGGGCCGATATTTAGCATGTACTTCACACTTCATATCTTGAGAGACGTTCTTGAGATAATGGTCTTCTCATCGTTAATAGAGTTTCTTCACTTGGAGACTTTTGAGGGGTACTCCAACTTTGTTGACCACGACTTCATGATTATTTCTTCAATCTCTAATTGGGATTTTGAGATACAACGATCCGCCTCCTTTTCGGACTTGGATCTATTTATCCTCATACCTTGTTAGGGTCTTTTCGGATAGACTTCTCCATGATCTTTATGGGAGTTGATTGCTTTTCGTCGTGAGTCTTGATCCTTCATATTGATTTTGGGAATAATGCTTTTCACATCACTTTGGATCTTCAGCAATAAAATTGAATCCTCATGCCTAGTTAGGGCCTTTTCGGACTCGCCAATCTTCGCGCCCCGTTTCATAAGTTATGCCTTGGCTATGAACTCTTATCATTACCGAGCAACTTTTAAACGATCTTGGGCTAGAAGCTAAGTAACTTTTCAAATCGTACGACCTTACTTATTGCAGATAATTTATTAGCAAGTGATAGGAGAGTAGGCAAATAATTACACCAAGTGAGCT
The DNA here is from genome assembly GCA_025667525.1 of Glebionis coronaria. Classification (NCBI taxonomy): domain Eukaryota; kingdom Viridiplantae; phylum Streptophyta; class Magnoliopsida; order Asterales; family Asteraceae; genus Glebionis; species Glebionis coronaria. Next base: position 269,883,192 of record CM046875.1, on the reverse strand, counting down.
TGTGCAAGAATACCGACTTATAATTGACTCTATCATTTCTCGTTCTCCACAATTTAAAATCTCAAGTAATGAGACTCGTGGATACTTAGCCTAATAAACCAATTAAGGTCTACATGGTTAAGGATACTAGCTAGAATAAACTTGGATAAGTCTATTCGGGTTGAGTCAAAATAATCGCAACGGGCCTAATATGTCAAAGACTTCTAAACTAGCTACACAACTTTATTAATATTTTTGACTTTATTGTGGGATATATACATATGAAAGCAACGATAAAAAATTAAAAATTACGACTACATGGCCAAAGTTAATTAAAAATTTGAAAAATGTTGAAAAAGATGATTTTCCGGTTAAATGAAGGCATTTTCATGGAAAAGTCCACTTAAAACTTCGATAGAAGTCCCCCTACACTTAAGATAAACATTGTCCTCAATGTTTAAGCATGTGGGAAAAGTCTCCCCTACACTTATGACATTGTGCACGTTGGTTAAATCAAGTTAAGGAAGAGACGACTAACGTGATCAATTTCAAATGTGAATATGAAGAAAATTGAATCACGATAGTTGAGAGATAGAACCGGATTTTGGATAACACGGGAGCACGGTTCTTCAAAGGTTCCAAAAGTGCATTCATCCCTTTAATCACATCACCACACAAAGACAAACACCTATATAGGTCCCCCTACACTTAGGAGGTTAAAACAGAAAAGGATAGATACTCGGGCTGCCTCCCGAGGAGCGCTTGTTTTTGATAACCGAGTCACGAGCCTGACTCGACCCAAAATTAGTTCATGGGGAACGTGGTGAGGGATGGGATCATCTCATGAGAGATATCCTCACCAAAGTACAACTTCACTCGTTGGCCATTCACCTTAAAATTAGGTCCATTAGGTTGAGCAAGCTCGAGAGTACCATATGGAAAAATTTGGGCAATGGTGAATGGGCCGGACCAACGAGATTTCAGCTTGCCCGAAAATATTTTCAACCGAGAGTTAAAGAGTAAAACTTTGTCTCCAACTTGGAACTCTCGATTTTTAATCTTGGAGTCGTGAATGAGCTTAGTCTTTTCCTTATAGGTCAAAGAATTTTCATAAGCCTCATTACGGAGTTCATTGAGCTCATTGAGTTGGATCTTGTGTAGGTCACCGACTTTGTTGATATCAAAATTATCCCACTTCAAGGCCCAGTAAGCCTTGTGCTCCAACTCAATGAGGAGGTGGCATGCTTTCCCGTACACGAGACGATATGGTGTACAACCAATTGGAGTCTTGTATGCGGTACGAAAAGCCCACAAAGCATCATCAGGTTTATCAGCCCATGAGGCACGATGCTCTCCCACGGTTCTTTCAAGAATTCGCTTTAATCCTCGGTTGGATATTTCAGCCTGGCCATTAGTTTCTGGGTGGTAGGCGGTGGAAAGACGATGATTTACACCATACTTAGCCATGACTCTAGCAAATTGATCATTGCAAAAATGAGTCCCGCGATCACTAATAATGGCACGAGGCACACCGAATCTAGCGAATAGCGATTTCAAAAAGTTACAAACCACCCTTGCGTCATTAGTAGGTAAAGCTTTGGCTTCAACCCATTTGGAGACGTACTTAACGGCTAAAAGGATGTATTTGTTTCCTTTAGATGAAGTGAATGGCCCCATAAAGTCGATACCCCAAACATCAAAGATTTCACATTCTTGTATGAAATTCTGAGGCATCTCGTCTTTATGTGTGATCTTACCTTGTTTTTGGCAAGCATCACAGCGTTTAACCATCTCGTGCGCATCACGGTAAATGGTGGGTGAATAAAATCCGAAGTCAAACACTTTTTTGGCGGTGTAGTTGGGACCAAAGTGACCACCGGTGGGTCCTTTGTGGCAAGCGTCAAGTATTTCTAAAGCTGCCGGTCTATCAACACATCGGCGAATAATCAAATCAACACATTGTTTGAATAGATACGGGTCATCCCAAAAGTAAGTCTTAATGTCTTTGAAGAACTTTTTCTTTTGCTGGGATGTTAACCCGTCAACGAGAATTCCACCCGCCAAGTAGTTTGCAATGTCCGCAAAACACGGGGTTTCATCAGAAGTCGAGTTGATAGACATTAAGGTCTCCAGGGGAAAAGAATCATTGATTTCTTTGTTCAGATGATCCCTTGGTAAGGATCCTCAAGTCTACTGAGATGATCCGCGGCTAGGTTTTCAGCTCCTTTCTTATCGTGAATTTCGATTTTAAATTCTTGGAGTAGCAAAACCCAGCGAAGAAGTCTTGGTTTGGAATCTTTCTTAGTCAACAAGTACTTCAACGCGGAATGATCGGTATAAACGATTGTGGTGGAAAGGACAAGATAGGGGCGGAACTTTTCAAAGGCATAGACAACAGCTAAAAGCTCTTTTTCGGTTGTCGTGTAATGCAATTGAGCCCCCGTCATTGTCTTGCTAGCATAGTGGATTGGTTGGAAGTGTTTATTCACTCTTTGGCCCAAAACCGCACCAATAGCAAAGTCGCTAGCATCACACATCAACTCAAAGGGAAGCTCCCAATTAGGGGTAACCAAGACGGGTGCCTTAGTTAGCTTATCCTTAAGCAAGTTGAAGGCTTCAAGACACTCTTTGGAAAAGATAAAAGGAGTGTCTTTTTCCAAGAGGTGGGTAATCGGGCGAGCGATTTGAGAAAAATCTTTGATGAATCGACGGTAAAAGCCCGCATGACCGAGGAAACTTGTCACACCCTTCACGGTTGAAGGTGGAGGCAACTTAGCGATAACATCGACTTTAGCACGGTTTACTTGAAGACCGGCTTTGGAGATCTTGTGTCCTAGCACGATGCCCTCTTTTACCATGAAATGGCATTTTTCCCAATTAAGAACAAGGCGAGTGTCTTTACACCGCTTCAGCATACGTTCTAAATTGGCAAGGCAAGCAGAGAAAGAATCTCCATAAACCGAGAAATCATCCATGAATACTTCCATAGTGTCTTCCACCATGTCATGGAAGATAGCCATCATACACCTTTGGAATGTCCTAGGAGCATTACATAAACCAAAAGGCATGCGTTTGTAAGCAAATGTTCCGTAGGGACAAGTGAATGTGGTCTTTTCTTTGTCCTTGGGATCGATGGGAATTTGAAAATAACCGGAGAAACCGTCTAAAAAGCAGTAATAGTCATTACCCGCAAGACGCTCGAGCATTTGATCCATGAAAGGAAGAGGAAAGTGATATTTTCTCGTGGCATCCTTGAGCTTGCGATAGTCAATACAAACTCTCCACCCAGTAACGAGACAAATGGGAATCAACTCGTTGTGTTCATTGGAAACAACGGTTATTCCGCCCTTCTTGGGCACACAATGGACGGGACTTACCCAAGGCGAATCCGAAATAGGGTAAATCAAGCCGGCATCTAGAAGTTTGATAACCTCTTGTTTGATGACGTCATGAATGCGAGGATTAACCCTTCTTTGGCTCTGGATTGCAGGTTTGAAGTCATCTTCCATGAGAATCTTGTGAGTATAAATGTTCGGATCAATTCCGCGGATATCGGAAATTTTCCAAGCAATTGCCTTCTTATGATCTTTAAGCACGGCGATGAGGCGAGATTTCTCTTCTTCTTTAAAGTCCTTATCAATGATGACAGGCGACTTCTTGTTGTCTTCAAGGAACACGTACTCGAAATGGGGCGGCAACTCCTTAAGTTCTAAATCCGGAGGATTTTTGATGGGAGGCGTTTTCAAAGTCGGAGCATCGATAGCAATAACCGTGGGAGATGGTGGAGAAATATTGTCTTCTTTAAGAAGGTTTTCGATGATGCGGAGATCTTCATCCCAATCGGTGGGAGAATCGTCATTTGCTAAGTTTACATCTCCCATGGTGGCTTCCAAATCTTTCCAAAGGAAATCACTTTCTCCAAATAGAGATAGTGATGAGTCAATAGAGGAAACGGTCTCAACATTGGGAAGAGAGATAGGAATACTTTTACAAGCATCTTTAAAGTGTTCTTCACAAGCCTCATCAAGAACGTCAATAAAATTAACACTCTCGTTAGAATAAGGCTGTTTAGAAAGCTTTCCCATGTTGAAGACAATTTTATCGTCACCCACTCTCATGATAAGCTCGCCCGCTTCAACATCGATGAGAGTGCGACCGGTCCTCAGGAATGGACGACCAATAATTAATGGCACACGAGGGTCCATCTCGTAGTCGACGACGACAAAATCGGCAAGAAAAGTGAATTTGTCGACTCCTACAAAGACGTCTTCGGCTATCCCCACTGGATAAGCAACCGTACGGTTAGCTAATTCCAAAGTCATTTTGGTGGGGACTAGCTCAGGGAGAGATAATTGCTTCCAAACGCTTAGAGGCATTAGATTAATACTGGCATATAGATCGGCTAGCGCCATGCAATTCTCTACTCCCGGGAAGTTACAAGGGATTAAGAAACGACCCGGATCGCCAAGCTTGGTTGGCAATTTCCTTAAGAGCACTGCAGAGCAATTCTCATTAAGTTGGGTGTTAGCAATATCAAGAAGCTTCTCCTTGTCGCTAAGCAGATCTTTGAACATTTTCGCGTACTTAGGCATGTGAGCGAGAGCCTCAGCGAAGGAGATGTTGAAATTCAATTGTTTAAACATTTTAAGAAAGTTTAAAACCTGAATATCGTCCTTGCTTTTGAGCTTCTCTTGCCTCAACCTGGATGGATAAGGTATATCGAAAGAAGAGGAAGGCTTTGGAAGAATAGGATCACTCACATCCTTGGGTGGGGGAGGGGTAGAAGTAAGAGGTGGAGAAATTAGGGAAGTAGAAGGTTGGGGAATAGGAGCAGGTGACTCGTTGTCCTTAGTCACAATCACCGGTGGAGGTATAGGAAGCTGGGGTTCCTTGGTACCTTTGCCACTGCGAGTGGTGATTGCTTTCATCTCCCCTCTTGGATTCGCAACGGTGTTACTCGGAAGAGTACCCGAATAAGAGGGTTGATTACCTTGGAAGAAACTAGCCATCATGTTCCTTAAGTCATTTGTTTGACTATCCAAAGTGTTTCTCATATCAGCTCTCAGATCGTTCCCTTGTTTCACCAGGTCTGCTTTCAAGTTGAGCACTTCCCGTTGAAGATTGTCCACGATCACATCATTAGTCCTCATGTAGGTTCCAATGTCTTGGTGTAATGCGGTGGGTTGGTTGGGAGGAGCATTGTATGCGGGTGGTTGATAAGCAGGTTGCTGGTAAACTTGGTTGTTTCTTTGAGGTGGATATGGTTGTTTGTGAGGTGGTATGTATGGTGCACGAGGTTGTTGTTGTTGTTGAGGAGGGAGATTGAGATTTTGTTGTTGGTTTGGGTTGTTAGGAGGAAAATCGGGTGGTGAGAGATAGTTGTTTGAGCGGTAGCTAAGCAAGTTGCGGTCACCTTGAGGACGAGCTTGATAAGCGGCCGGAGGATAGGTACCGTATGCTGCATTCACATTCTTAGAAGGGTAGTCTTGGGTGGCAGTACAAGTGGTGTAAGAGTGAGGACCCCCGCATATGTCACATGGTTGGCTTACAGCATTGACTTGAGCGTTTTTAGCATTGATGCTGTTGGTGTTGCTAGCGGTTTGGGTAGCAAGCGATTCAAGAAGCGCAGTGATTTTGTCAATTCGCTTGTCGCTGTCACTAGTACTAGCACTAGCGGCATTGGTCCGCACACTCTTGGTTTGCACACGAGACTTATTCTCAATGATATCCCAAGCAGCATTGGAAGTCTTAACCAAAATATTACCCCCCGAGGCACTATTTAGTGAATCTTGGTCATTCATGCTTAAACCATTATAAAAAGTATTAATTTGGTGCACTTTGGTAAAACCATGTTGTGGGCATTTTCTCAAAAGATCTTTGAAACGGTCCCAAGATTCACTAAAAGATTCATCGTACTTTTGTTCAAAATTGATAATTTCATTCCGCAAAGCGGTAGTACGAGAGGGTGGGAAAAAGTAGTTTATAAACTTGGTCTCCAAATCCGTCCACGTCAGAATACTCTGTGGCGGTTCCTTTGCAAGCCAATGTCGGGCTTGTCCCTCTAGGGAGAAAGGAAAAAGTTGTAATCGGATTACCTCTTGTGGAACACCATTGAATTTGACCGTATTCGTGAGTTGCAGGATTCTCTTGATGTGGTCATGAGGATCATCAATGGTACGCCCCAAGAATGGTTGAGCAGAGACCATCTGGATAAAGCCGGATTTGAGCTCAAAGTTGTTGGCTGCAATCGCGGGTATGACAATTGGATCATTGTTGCCCTCTACATGTGCTTGTAACAGTTCAATCATCGGGCGATTGTCTGGTAGAGGCTCATTGTTGTTGTTATTATTGTTGTTAAGAGGAGGATTGTTATTGTTGTTGTTATTATTGTTGTTGAGAGGTGGGTTATTGTTGTTGTTTTGTACACCGGCCATGTCTAAGTCTTCGAGAGGCTCGGGCTCTTGATAAGACGTGGATCGTGTACGCATGCACCTGCAAAAGAACTAACAAAGCAAACAAGAAATATTTTTGGTTTTTATGGTTTTTTAATTTTTATTCTATTTTTGAAAATTTTATATTTTTAGGGTTTTTGAATTTTTTTATGAAAAAGGTAACGTTCACGGCGAACGGATCCCAAAATCCAAGTTCTCACAAAAAACTGTTGATCTTAACGAGAAGAGCCGGCAGCGGAGCCATTTGATACAAAGCTTTTCGTTAGGGTTCAGAATTTTTTCTCGGTATCTCCTCGAATTGATCACAGCTCAAAGTGGAATGATTGTTCTTGGTGACAAATAAGGGGTTTGGTTTTCTATTCTATTAAAAAAATAAATGAGTGAAGTAACTAAAAGGTAAGCTAGAAAGAATTAATTAATAAAACTTGAATTAAAATGTAAATAAAACAGTAACTGAAAACTTGCCCTATTCGGAATGTACGGCTACCTAGAATAGTTGGCTATGCGGAATAACAAAAACCATGCGGAATAAATGGCTCTACCCGAAATAATCATACTATGCGGAATAATGGAGCCATGCGGAATATCTAGGCTATTCGGAATAAAAAGTCTTACTCGGAATAATTGATCTATGCGGAATAAATTCCTCTATGCGGAAAAATCAAGGCTATGCGAAATATATGACCATGCGGAAAGAAGACCTATCCGGAATGCTATCCTATGCGGAATAATCGAGACTATGCGGAATAAATGGAGCCATGCGGAATATAGGGTTATGCGGAATAAAGAAATATTCCGAATAGAACACTGAACAAACTGACCATCCGGAATATATAAATATTCCGAATGAGAGGCAAAACGACAAGGCTATCCGAAATAAACTGGACGAAGACAGTATGCATAAACTAAACAGGGGAATACGAATTTTTACCAAACCGAGCCAAATAAACAAAAAGGTTTAACCAAATTAACCAATAATCATCTATTAACCATAAGGATCAAATCCCAATCATAAAAACACAAAATCAACAACTTTTAGAAGATCAAATCAACCAAATAAGAACTTTAGTACTTTGAATAAAAAGATGAAGATGAACAAGATGAATGAAAAGATTAAATAAAAACTTGTATTGATGATTAAGATTCAATAAACAAAATGAAGGATTAAGCTTACAAGATTCAAAAAGAAATCAAAGAAAATGAAAACCACTCCTTAAGGGAGATGGTTCTTCCTACGAACTAGGGAAAGTGTAACAGAAAGAAAAACTAGTGCAAATTTTTGAGGGTGATTTCCTTTTATAGGCTAAGTGGTTGGTTGGTGAGTGGGCTTTCTCCCTTTCTTCTTGTCTTCTCGTCTTTTCAGAAAAGTTGACGTTTTCGATTCTGATTCGGGATTTGTCGACGGTTAAATTCAACTCGTCTTTTAATTTCTTCGTTTAATAGACTTGAGTTTCTTCGACATATGTAAATCTTCCATCTTTGGTCCTTTTTCTTCGATAAATCTTCAAATAGGCCCATTGACTTCAAATCTTTTGCATCTCTTGGACAATAGACTTCGTCTTGAGTCTTTTTCCTCGATAAAATCCGTGCAATCCCATGTTTTCTTCAATATTCATCCGGTTGACTCTGAAAACACAATAAACACAAAAACCACAGATAATTCCAAACAAATGATATTAAACACGCGTTTTGGTCTTGTTTTAGTAAGAAATAAGTGGTAAACACCTATCACCGATACTCTTTCGAGTGATTCTTCACATGATGAAGATCCTCCGCTTACATCACTTGATCCTACTTTGGATGACTACTCATTTGAGGAAGACTTTTCTACTTTTCTCAATACATACTTCCTTCATGAGAGTGATGCCCCTCCTTTGGACTTTGATGATTATGGTCTTCATCCTTCTACGGATTTGAATAAAATTCTTTCAAAGGAGAAGAAACCGGACGACACCAACATCCGCAGCACGTATGTTTTGACACCTCTTTGTCCACCTTCTGAGGACGAGGTTGTGCATTTTCTTAGCGGATCATCTTCAAATTCTGCTGAGCCTGAGTGCTATTTTCCCCTAAAGGAAAAGGTGTTCGACCCCGGTATCGATATTCTTCTGCCATCTCAATATCCGTTTGATGAAATAAAAGGAAAAATCTTTGGAACTTTTGAAGATATGCTTGCACCTCTTCACCCTTGCTACCACCGTGCTCCATCTTTGCTTAAGGGAACCTTGCCTACTCTTCTTTGGCTTGCCTTGTTCGCCTTAAGCTTGTGCTATTTGATGGACGAAAACTATGTATTTGATGCCGGTGGATATGTTTCATGCTTCTTCCTATGCTAATCAAGGTCGAGTCAGGCTCACGACTCGGTTAACAAAAATCAAGCTCTTCTTGGGAGGCAACCCAAGTATCTATCTTTTAGCTATCTTTATCCTAACTGTAAGGGAGACCCGTTGGTGTTTGCCATTTCTTCTCTCCTCATATTCAGGGATTCGAGCGCTCAATGATCCACTCTTGATGATTTTTGATGACCCATGATTCCGTGTTTCCGTCTTCCCGGTTCTATCCTAAACTCTTTTGATTCACTATTTTATATTTTCTAATATTAAAATAGGAATCTCTTTAGTTGTCTTTTCCTTAGCAAGATTTAATTAACGTGCACAATGTCCTAAGTGTAGGGGAGTTTACCCCCACATGCTTAAACGTTGAGGACAATGTTTATATCAAGTGTAGGGGGGACTTCTGTCGAAGTTAAGTGGTCTTTTCCTTGTATTTGTCCTCATTTTAACCGGAAAATCAATTTTTTGACATTTTTCAAAATTTTTGATCTATTTTGGCCTATTAGTTTTTCCCTTTATATAGTTATTTTATTTATTTACTAGAATAAATTTTTAATAAAGTGGTTTTAATTTTCAAACGTTGTGAATCTTTTGACTCAACCCGAGTTTACTTATCTAAGTTTACTCTAGCTAGTATCCTTAACGTGTTTAAGTCAAGTTTTGCTAGGCTTTTATTTAGGGAGCTTTAAAACGCGAAAGTCTTAACTCTCACGAGTTAAGAACAAGAACTTTTCGCAAGTTCCTATAATCGATCCTAGAGAGTCGTTTATCAAGGGAACTTTCAAATGCGAATTCTAAACTTGAAAAAGTCCAAGAGTTTGCAAGATCCTATAGGCGACTCGAAAACCCAAAACTTTGATTTAATAGGCTAAGCATCCACGAGTCTCATTCCTTGAGATTTTAAATTGTGGAGAACGAGAGATGATAGAGTCAATTATAAGTTTGGTATCCTTTCGTGAATTTATGTGAGTTAATTATAAGCCTATTCTCCCATCGCTTGCTAATAAATTTATCTGCAATAAATAAGGTTGTACGATTTGAAAAGTTACTTAGCTTCTAGCCCAAGATTGTTTAAAAGTTGCTCGGTATGGATTAGAGTTCATAGCCAAGGCATAACTTATTGAAGCGGGATGCGAAGATTGGCGAGTCCAAAAAGGTCCTAACAAGACATGAGGGCTACATTTTGTTGCTAAAGATCCAAGTGATGTGAAGAATCATTTATCAAAGATCAATATGAAGGATCGAGACACATGACGAAAAGAAAATACTCCCGTAAAGATCATGGAGAAGTCTATCCAAAAAGGACCTAACAAGGTATGAGGATAAATAGATCCAAGTCCTAAAAGGAGGCGGATCGTTGTATATCAAAGTCCAAAATAAAGATTGGAGAAAAATGAAGAAGTCGTGGTCCAAAGATGAAGAATCCCTCAAAAGTTCAAGTGAAGAAATTCCTATTATGAAGAGAAGACCATTATTTCATGAACGTCTCTCAAGATTTGAAGTATGAAGTCGCTGCCAAATATCGGTCCGAGAAAGGTCTCAAATCGCGAAGCGAGTTATGCCAAGATATGAACTTTATGAGGTCCCGAGAAGCAGTTTTAAAAGATTTTGTCCTTTAGCTAATTATAACACCCCCAACAAATGCTATGCGCAGCGGAACTACAACATTTGGGTGCTACGTAGTTTCATCACACATAAGCTATATTAAACGATTTAAAGAGACGTAAAATTTTAAACATAAATTTAACATTATTAAAAACATACAAGTCTACTGTTTTCCAAATCCCAAGATATACAAAACAGAGTTTTCGTTTAGGTCCCCAATGAATCTCAACCCAAAAGTACATTTTCGTTCACATGACATATTATAAAAATTTGTAAGTGCTAAAAGGGAGGAAAAACAAAGTAGACCGCCAAGCCACAACAACTTCCATCCTCGCATGCTACGCCGCTACGATGTACGCGTGTTGCCATGTAATGCAATGTAGCCCATATGCCAAGTACATGCAACATATAAGATAATCTTTACAAGATTCGTCGCTACGATGTACGCGTCGTTGATTATACTTCGTCCATGTTATAGTTACGCCAACCAATATATCAAACCCATAAGGAATAAAGGAAATAAAGTAATGCGATAGTAATTTATGTTCCAAAAAGAAGATGTCCCAAAATGACACATCACGGTGCGGTAACGACAATCGAGATCACTCTAGTCAATATACAATATGTTACGAAGAATTATTTACGTATCTAGAATATCAAACGAGGTTCACACTGGGTTATTCGAACAATAATAAATTATCAGGATTGATAATTAGCGTTGAGGCCGAATTCTCAACAAAACCGCATTTTAAATGTACAATAATCACTCAAGGACCATTGCTTCGCGTGCAATGCCTTTAAATACCATAGTATATACATACTTATACATACAATCATTCCCACATACACATAGGATCACAACGCGGTATTGCCATGTAATGCAATGTAGCCCGTATGCCAAGTACATGCAACATATAAGATAATCTTTACAAGAATTTGCAAATTACGATAATAAGTACTCAACGTACACAACAATATATCTCAATATATATCAAAGTATTTACTTACTAAATACTAGAGAATTCATGTCAGTTTGAGGGATACATCTAAAATATAAAGCAATGCTAAAGAAATCTTACCGGATCCATGCAGGACAGTTGTGTGCTTGGACAATTTCTTACGACACAAAAAGTTATAGTTTAGGATTTTTAAAAATGACCTAGTTCTCTATAACTCATGGCTCTGATACAAATCTATAACACCCCCAACAAATGCTATGCGCAGCGGAACTACAACATTTGGGTGCTACGTAGTTATCATCACACATAAGCTATATTAAACGATTTAAAGAGACGTAAAAGTTTAAACATAAATTAAACATTATTAAAAACATACAAGTCTACAGTTTTCCAAATCCCAAGATATACAAAACAGAGTTTGCGTTTAGGTCCCCACTGAATCTCAACCCAAAAGTACATTTTCGTTCACATGACATATTATAAAAATTTGTAAGTGCTAAAAGGGAGGAAAAACAAAGTAGACCGCCAAGCCACAACAACTTCCATCCTCGCATGCTCCGCTTCTATCAATCTTGGTTACCTGAAACACATGCTTAAAACCGTCAACATAAAGGTTGAGCGAATCTATAGGTTTATCAAATCATAGGTTGAACATAAGTATTAAAACCAATCATGATCATTTAATAGCATTGTCGTACACACAATCTATTATTCAAGGATATTATCTTTAGCAATAGCTAATAATTGTGTTTAAGCTCGTGACACTAATCCGTTAACTCAATCACCCGCGTACATTTACCGACATGATTAAGATGAAACCAGTGCCCCTTCTAAAGGCATCAGTTGCAATTATACCTTATTTCTTATCACAAGTTATCCGTCCGCAGAGGGTACTCAACGTACTAGCTCTCGTCTCGGATAGGGTCGTCAACCCCATAGTACTATCAATTGTATAAGCGGCTATCTCCAACCCACACAAGGGAAAGACAATAGTTAATAGTTCACGAATTTAGGGACTTTTGCAACTAGGTACTCAACACAATTCAAGGCAACATTCGGGTCCAACAATCATTCATGACTTATGTTCATTTTCATTTAAATTAGCATGTATCCCCCCGCGGGTAAAAACATTTGAAATAAGTAAAGAGCGAGGCTATAGACTCACCTGGCGTATTAGTAGTGGTTCTAGCGAAGACGTAACAAAAATATCACCGACGATGTGGATGCCCCCGGGAAATCAAATACAACACCTAACGAATAAACACTTAATGAATAAACTCCTTCAAGTACTTTCAAGTACTGTATGTATATAATTAAAGTGACTTAAAGTTTGTATAAACTCACGCCAAAATTCCATACAAGTGATTATTACTAGACTCGTACTATCTATCTATGTAATTAGAAATATTTCAAATTTTATAATTTTGCCGGTACTTACCAAAAGTACGGGCTGTTTTCTATGACTTAAGCATTTCTATAAATTACAAGAAAATTTGTAAAAATCCCTTATGACCTGTAGAAACCCATTTTAAATCCCATAAAAAGTTTCCACTTTTATGACCCATTACACATCACATTACTAAACATAAGTTTTTAGGACTGATTTTGCACTTCTAACATGTAAGACTTGTTTGACCCATTTAAAAGACACCATTTGCTAATTTGACCATTAAGTCTAAAATAGACTCCAAAATGCAGGTTTAGAACCAAATAACAACTTTCAATCATTTATAAAACTCTATCTATGGTCCCCGGGATTTGATCCAAAACCAAACATAATTTCGGATTATGTTGATTCTTATCTCCCGGTACACGAACTTTCAAAATAGCATAACGTTTGACTCGTTTGGAGTCGTAAGCTCTACCTTATACCAAAACGAAGCTAAGACAAAGATCTACAAATCTATCCTATCTTCTCTACCTGGAATTAGACTTAAACCCACGAAAAATACCCTTAAACAATCTGTTCTAAAATCACCTCTTTAAAATCACATCAACACATCATTTTGACCCATTTCAATCATTCCTATACCCCTAATAACATCTAATATTCATCCTAAACCAACCCAAACCTCCTAAATCACTTGTATGTTCATTCTCTTTCAAAACCCAAAAATCAAAAATTAAAGCAAGCACTCAAATTAATTTATTAAATAATAATAACAACATTAATCAACCTTACAATGATTTAATAAGATCAAAACACCAAGAACACCACAACCCCCATGTGAGCCGTGGGGTTTGGGGCTGAAATCACCAAGGAAAAATGTTTTCCTAGCTCCAATATTTCAAATCCATGTTAATAAACATATTTAAACACAAACCCACGAATTTAATTAGATCAAAACATAATATTTTTCAAAATCTATCAAAAATTAAATCTTGAAAAAAAAGTTGTTGCATGTTGGATTTTTGTGGTGGGATTTACCTACAATGATGTTTTAAGGATGGGTCATTGTTTAGATTTTTCAAAAATCAAGTTTTGGTGGTGGATTGGTGGTGGTGATGGTTGGCCGTGAGGTAGAGAGAAAGGAGGAGGGGGAAGAAAATTTGTGGAGTGTGAAAATGAATGTGTGTGAAAAATTTTGGTTTATGTATAGTGGTAGAGGGACTAAATGTGTAATTTTAGTCTTATTTTGGACCTTGTTGCAAAAAAAGTTTTAAAGAGCGGGAATTAGTTAGCTAGTCGGTTTTTAAAAGTTACGAGAGTCGGGTTTAGTCCCGGCTACCTCAAAATACTTTTAAATGGTTCAACCGCACACAAAACGAATATACATATGGTTCCTACTCGACTTAACACGTAATAAAAATAAAATCTCGAAAAACTCAAATATCGATCAATCGATAATAAAAGGTAACTTTTGGGCATCCGTCGGTATCGTAGTCGTCATCGGTTCTTCTTAACTCGTCAAACGTTAAATTACGACCGTAAACGTTGGTTCCAACTTAAACCGTCAAATATATATAGCAAACGAAATTTCTTAAAAACTTCAAAAATATTCATAAAATAGGATTAAATAAACGACGCTGGGCTCGGGATATCACATCCTCAAGTGAGTCGTAACTTAAGAGATGCTCATACTGAACAACTCTTGAGACAATAACTTAGCATCATACGGCACATTCACGGGTATTACATCCTCCCCTCCTTAAGGGAGCGACGTCCCGGCGCTCTCCCGTTCTTATACTTGCATTACGTACTACTAGAAAGATGGGGTTACTTCTTCCTAAAGGGGTCTTCACGTTACGATGTGCACTTCGGTTCACGTATCGGGTTACATCACACCTTCACAATGATTATTATACCTTGCTTCAATCTCTTAACCTCTCGATCCATAGTCTCCACTTCAATTTCCCAAATTCTTCCTACGGTTATCAACACATCTCTTCTCACAGCTTCTCGCGGTCAACCAGTGATTCTTAATCTACACCATCTCTTCCATAGCCTCTCGAATCATTTCAAGCCCATTCAACTGACTTTTCTTACTTCATTCCACTCAACTGGTGATCTATATTTTCATCAACATAATTCTTCATATGCTACAACTTCAATGCTAACACGGTAATTGCCGTTGTACAAAGATACTACCAACGGCAAATGTCGATCTCAACTAATACTAAAATCAATCACACATGCTCTGAGCATGTCTTCCAACATTCGAATCGTCCTTTCACTTGGTTCATCATCTCATAAAAATAATAATAATTACTCATAAGGAAATCGCACGGGTCGCACATAACCCTATCGAAAACGTTCAGAAAATAAAAGACGAAGTAATTAATACTAGTCATACAAAATCACCTTAATCTCAATATTATGTACATACAAACCTAGTTCATCAAAAATGAATTCCTCGATACATAAATCATTCGACGTATACATAACTCTCTCGAAGACATCACAACCCAATCAAACACAAAGGCCATTATGAAACACATACAACCACATCACAACATGTTTGCAAAAATAGCCAAACCATGCCAAGTTAATAAGTTCAATAAAGTTAACCCACGCTTGCTAATCAGCCAAGCCATGATAAAATAAGAATATTTGACATGATTCTCGGATGAGTCCAGTCAAAAAAAAATTGCAAGTTAAAGAAGGTTCACGAGCTTCCTAGCTATGGATGCATATCCAAAAAGAAAGAAAAATACATACATATGTCATCGCAGGGTGCTCACACACAGATCCATACCTGAAAGATATTACAAGAACACCATATCGCTTTCGTCCCAAACGTGGTCAAAATCTCAATCAGCATCATCGTTCACCGTAAAAAAAAATTACATGGCACGTGTTCTCCATGATCGGACGTCATAAGACAATGTCGTCTCAAGTTCTCACAACTTTCGACCATTCGACTAGATCACATACAATATAAACACATACAAGGGAAGGGTTCAACACATAAACATCGACTATGTTCATCCATCGTTTAACCATCGATAATCAAGGATGGTTGAGTCAAGCAAAGAGGATTCCTCACTTAAATAAACGAAGACGGAAATGGAATTGTCTTCCAACTACCGATGCACAGTTGGTAAACTTCAACAGTTTATCGCGTGTTGTTAAACATATCAAAAGAACGAGAAAAGAAAATAAATAAGGTACGATACGTTTGATGTAGGAGAAGTCGTCGTCATTCTCCTCAGAGTCACTCGAATCTGATTTCCTCTACTTTGGCAGTCTTCTATTTTTGTTTAAAATTCCTTCTTAGTGTCGGTACGAGTCTCTTTGGTATTTCATCAACACCCTAGCGATTCTGATAAATTTCACACTTTACACACAACACATAAAAATATTTTCCAAAATTACTCGGTCATAGTGACTTACTAAGTCAACGCCAAACAAAAAGAAAAGATTTCAAGGAACACAAGAAAATTCAAAAATTTCTTTAGGAATCAAAGAAAATACGATTACTTGCATAAGGATCCATCATTTTAAAAACGTTCTCATCCAAACATCTATCAAAAACACTACCGGTTTTAAAGATGACCGATTGATTTGAAACTACATTGCCTTTCCTAAACTATGCATAATTAGCTAGATCATGCATACTTAAGGACCAAGCAACGACAATCAACAAAATAGGACTCCTCCTGAATTATGCATAGTTAGCTAAGCTGTGCATAACTGAGGATCGAGTGACGACACAAACATTATTATTACACACCAACACGACTATGAAAGTTTTCTACCTAGTCTTCAAAATAATTAAATCGTTTGAAATGAAATTTGAAATGGGAGAAATATTGCTACCATCGTTTTTAAAAAAAAAACACATCAAACATTTTTCGTCCACTTTAGAAACATACTTTTGCTTTGCCTTTTTATGAGAAAATAAATAAATGAATAAATCGACACCATTCGCATTTGGTTGAACGAACCATTTGACACACTCATACATATTTTCAAAATAGACTATTCACAAAATAACGGTAAGGTGGTTCATGATTAAAGATCATTGCAAGCACAACAAGTAATAAAATCAAAAATCAATGAGATCGAACGAGGTAAACGAGCAATATAATTGCCAACTAAAATTTAACTACATTAGAAATGAAAAATACTTCAAATATATGACAAAAGTCTCGGGATAACAACAGCGATCTACGAGTACATAGAGTAAAAATTGAATATCAGCACGAGCGTCAAAAATAAAACAACGATCATAATTCCCATCGTCTCGAGTTGCACACACATTCCACGAAGGGTATACGGGGAGAGGAGAATAATCACTTGGTCAAATAGAAACAATTTCTCCAGGAAGATCGAGTTCTTTCACCTCTACAATTTGGTAAAGCGGCTTCGCCTCCTTGCTTTTGTTCAATATAAATAAATAACCAATTTAATGAAGATTTATAGCCTCATTCAAGTAAATACAGAATTTTAGGTTCCATTAACCGAAAGAAGAAAAGTCATGACGTCCATGAAGAGGACAAAAATACACCGGGTGACATACTCTCATTATCAAGTACTAGCGAAGTAGCAATCCAAAGATAGATATAATAATAATGATTTCATACCATAGACAATATTAAAATAAACAATCACATGACTACTCAAGTTTAGATATAGACTTGCAAAATCAAAGAAGTGATGTTGTACGATCGAACCATCGTGACTCAAAATATTACGTCTTAAGAAAATAATACAAATATGCGTTTGTTGGGTAATCCATTTGCATTTTCTAGTTACTGTTACCTTGTATATTGTAGAGCGGTCCTTTGCATAATTTTAATTTATGTTACACCGTTAAAAAATTTATACCTTTCATTTGTCAACTTTACAAAGTTTTCATTTCTGGAAAAATTTCAATCTCTCGAAAATTATTAACATTAGTAGAAGCGGTGACTCGGTTATCATAATCGACAATTCATTAGGTTTGAAAATCTCCATACTTGTGTCAAAATCTCGTTAATGTTCATATCTTAAGTACCAAAAACGTACATAGTAAGAATTTTCAAAGTTTTACGTTATTATTATTACAACTTACCTTACCACATATATATACGTATCCAACACGACTCAAACTAGTCCAATTGACTCTTAAAATTAACCTTGACTTTTTATTATCCACATGTCTTCCTTAAAACTGATTTGTTAAATCATATTCGCGCAATTCGACTCAAATGATAAAGAGGTTTCACGTGGTACTATCTCGGATACATACTGATTTTAGTCGACACTTGAATCTCGATAATAATAATAATAATAAATAATTAAGATGCTTATTTTAATAATTCTAAAATATAGAAAATTCGAATTTTAAATCTTAAGCCAATTATCAAACGATTTTAAAATTAACACATCTCACAGTAGAGTAAAATGACGTTCCATCAACATTTAAAAATTCGTTTCAAGCGTTAGAATTTCTCACTTAAAGTGTATATTCCGAATTTGTCCCAGTTTATTTACTACAACGAGTGACAAGTTCTAGGTTATACCAACGCATGTAACATGACCTTATGTTTAAAATAAAACCAATTTTTCAAAGTCTCTAGCTCCAAAACGCATGACCAATTTTTCTACTCGTGTTCTATATTACAAATTATGCCAAAAGTTTGCTATATTGACCCGAAAGTTAACTCATATCAAGCCCACAGCTACATATACTCGATAGTCATATCGTGAATTTTATTATAACTCCTTTCTCAAATTAAATTAAACAAAATCTTAACAAATCCATCACAAGCTTCTAGTATCAAATTATTAATATATGAAAACAAGGATTTTACGAGTAATATAAATTACTTATTATGATCTACCAACCAAGGTTAAAAGAAAAATAATTTCACCTTATTCATTTATTCTCTACACATATTTTACTGGTTACAAGACACATCATAGGTCGATTTTTATCCAAAAGTTTCATTCACCATTTATTTAATATGTAATACACTTTATGTTTAAATCATTCGATCAGCAAAGTTTAATGCTTTATTTAACTAGCACAAATGCAGGACCTCGTCATGTATAATATCGAATTCAAAATAATGAAACAACAAAAACAAAATGAAATAAACGAAGCGAGAATACGTATGTCAACTAAATGTTGTTATCGGCCTCGGATGAGTCTCGACATCGTACACCACAAAATTAACACAAACCAACCAAATTTCAAGCTATCACGCTTGATCACAACGCTAGTCTATCCTTAAAACGCATATTTAAATTCAAGTAGGATGATAAAAACGATTAAATGATGACGCGCCTCCATCACGTTCCATAATATACACACATGATTCGCCGCTACGATGTACGCATCGTTGATTATACTTCGTCCATGTTATAGTTACGCCAACCAATATATCAAACCCATAAGGAACAAAGGAAATAAAGTAATGCGATAGTAATTTATGTTCCAAAAAGAAGATGTCCCAAAATGACACATCACGGTGCGGTAACGACAATCGAGATCACTCTAGTCAATATACAATATGTTACGAATAATTATTTACGTATCCAGAATATCAAACGAGGTTCACACTGGGTTATTCGAACAATAATTAATTATCAGGATTGATAATTAGCGGTGAGGCCGAATTCTCAACAAAACCACATTTTAAATGTACAATAATCACTCAAGGACCATTGCTTCGCGTGCAATGCCTTTAAATACCATAGTATATACATACTTATACATACAATCATTCCCACATACACATAGGATCACAATGCGGTGTTGCCATGTAATGCAATGTAGCCCGTATGCCAAGTACATGCAACATATAAGATAATCGTTACAAGAATTTGCAAATTACGATAATAAGTACTCAACGTACATAACAATATATCTCAATATATATCAAAGTATTTACTTACTAAATACTAGAGAATTCATGTCAGTTTGAGGGATACATCTAAAATATAAAGCAATGCTAAAGAAATCTTACCGGAGCCATGCAGGACAGTTGTGTGCTTGGACAATTTCTTACGACACCAAAAGTTATAGTTTAGGATTTTTCAAAATGACCTAGTTCTCTATAACTCATGGCTCTGATACCAATCTATAACACCCCCAACAAATGCTATGCGCAGCGGAACTACAACATTTGGGTGCTACGTAGTTATCATCACACATAAGCTATATTAAACGATTTAAAGAGACATAAAAGTTTAAACATAAATTTAACATTATTAAAAACATACAAGTCTACAGTTTTCCAAATCCCAAGATATACAAAACAGAGTTTGCGTTTAGGTCCCCACTGAATCTCAACCCAAAAGTATATTTTCGTTCACATGACATATTATAAAAATTTGTAAGTGCTAAAAGGGAGGAAAAACAAAGTAGACCGCCAAGCCACAACAACTTCCATCCTCGCATGCTCCGCTGCTATCAATCTTGGTTACCTGAAACACATGCTTAAAACCGTCAACACAAAGGTTGATCGAATCTATAGGTTTATCAAATCATAGGTTGAACATAAGTATTAAAACCAATCATGATCATTCAATAGCATTGTCGTACTCATAATCTATTATTCAAGGATATTATCTTTAGCAATAGCTAATAATTGTGTTTAAGCTCGTGACACTAATCCGTTAACTCAATCACCCGCGTACATTTACCGGCATGATTAAGATGAAACCAGTGCCCCTTCTAAAGGCATCAGTTGCAATTATACCTTATTTCTTATCACAAGTTATCCGTCCGCAGAGGGTACTCAACGTACTAGCTCTCGTCTCGGATAGGGTCGTCAACCCCATAGTACTATCAATTGTATAAGCGGCTATCTCCAACCCACACAAGGGCAAGACAATAGTTAATAGTTCACGAATTTAGGGACTTTTGCAACTAGGTAGTCAACACAATTCAAGCAACATTCGGGTCCAACAATCATTCATGACTTATGTTCATTTTCATTTAAATTAGCATGTATCCCCCTCGCGGGTAAAAACATTTGAAATAAGTAAAGAGCGAGGCTATATACTCACATGGCGTATTAGTAGTGGTTCTAGCGAAGACGTAACAAAAATATCACCGACGATATGGATGCCCCCGAGAAATCAAATACAACACCTAACGAATAAACACTTAATGAATAAACTCCTTCAAGTACTTTCATGTACTGTATGTATATAATTAAAGTCACTCAAAGTTTGTATAAACTCACGCCAAAATTCCATACAAGTGATTATTACTAGACTCGTACTATCTATCTATGTAATTAAAATATTTCAAATTTTATAACTTTGCCGGTACTTACCAAAAGTACGGGCTGTTTTCTATGACTTAAGCATTTCTATAAATTACAAGAAAATTTTTAAAAATCCCTTATGACCTGTAGAAAACCCATTTTAAATCCCATAAAAAGTTTCCACTTTTGTGACCCATTACACATCACATTACTAAACATAAGTTTTTAGGACTAATTTTGCACTTCTAACATGTAAGACTTGTTTGACCCATTTAAAAGACACCATTTGCTAATTTGACCATTAAGTCTAAAAATAGACTCCAAAATGCAGGTTTAGAACCAAATAACAACTTTCAATCATTTATAAAACTCTATCTATGGTCCCCGATATTTGACCCAAAACCAAACATAATTTCGGATTATGTTGATTCTCATCTCCCGGTACACGAACTTTCAAAATAGCATAACTTTTGACTCGTTTGGAGTGGTAAGCTCTACCTTATACCAAAACAAAGCTAAGACAAAGCTCTACAACTCAATCCCATCTTCTCAACCTGGACTTAGACTTAAACCCACGAAAAATACCCTTAAACAATCTGTTCTAAAATCATCTCTTTAAAATCACATCAACACATCATTTTGACCCATTTCAATCATTCCTATACCCCTAATAACATCTAATATTCATCCTAAACCAACCCAAACCTCCTAAATCACTTGTATGTTCATTCTCTTTCAAAACCCAAAAATCAAAAATTAAAGCAAGCACTCAAATTAATTTATTAAATAATAATAACAACATTAAGCAACCTTACAATGATTTAATAAGATCAAAACACCAAGAACACCACAACCCCCATGTGAGCCGTGGGGTTTAGGGCTGAAATCACCAAGGAAAAATGTTTTCCTAGCTCCAATATTTCAAATCCATGTTCCTAAACATATTTAAACACAAACCCACGAATTTAATTAGATCAAAACATAATATTTTTCAAAATCTATCAAAAATTAAATCTTGAAAAAAAAGTTGTTGCATGTTGGATTTTTGTGGTGGGATTTACCTAAAATGATGTTTTAAGGATGGGTCATTGTTTAGATTTTTCAAAAATCAAGTTTTGGTGGTGGATTGGTGGTGGTGATGGTTGGCCGTGAGGTAGAGAGAAAGGAGGAGGGGGAAGAAAATTTGTGGAGTGTGAAAATGAATGTGTGTGAAAAATTTTGGTTTATGTATTGTGGTAGAGGGACTAAATGTGTAATTTTAGTCTTATTTTGGTCCTTGTTGCAAAACAAGTTTTAAAGAGCGGGAATTAGTTAGCTAGTCGGTTTTTAAAATTTACGAGAGTCGGGTTTAGTCCCGGCTACCTCAAAATACTTTTAAATGGTTCAAACGCACACAAAACGAATATACATATGGTTCCGACTCGACTTAACACGTAATAAAAATAAAATCTAGAAAAACTCAAATATCGATCAATCGATAATAAAAGGTAACTTTTGGGCATCCGTCGGTATCGTAGTCGTCATCGGTTCTTCTTAACTCGTCAAACGTTAAATTACGACCGTAAACGTTGGTTCCAACTTAAACCGTCAAATATATATAGAAAACGAAATTTCTTAAAAATTTCAAAAATATTCATAAAATAGGATTAAATAAACGACGTTGGGCTCGGGATATCACATCCTCAAGTGAGTCGTAACTTAAGAGAGATGCTCATACTGAACAACTCTTGAGACAATAACTTAGCATCATACGGCATATTCACGGGTATTACACTAACTATTGATTAAATCGTCCCACTTTATTTTCAGCCTAAATAACTATCGAAATAAGTCAACAATGCATCCTCGTGATCATTCAAGACAACAATAAAATATAAGAGATACACCTAGGAATAGGGGAGTCTAAGTAAGTAATTGGCCCACATGAGTTCGTGTTAGTTTGCTAACTTATAATAACAATGATCTCGTTTTTAAGCTTGGTTTGGAGAATGTGAAAACTTGAGGATGATGATCATTCATGACATTCCAAAACCCTAAGGTATGTTTTTGATTTCTTTACTTGTTTTGTTATTTTCTATCTCTTTAATAAAGGCCAATATGGATTGATTATGATGGAAAATGTAAATCGTGCTTTGTAACTAATGCATTGCATGAGGACATTGCAATGGTCAAGTGTAGGGGATTTGATAGGTGTGTAAACACCCATCCTTTTACCACTTAATTACAATAATAACCGGGCCAAAACGTGTATTTTATGTCGTAAATGTCGGAATTATGTGTGGTTTGTGTTTTTGTTGTGATTTTAGGATCAAAATGTTAAAAGGGAAGAAAACACGGGCATTCACGGGCTTTTATCGAAGAAAAAGACAAAGACGAAGTCAAGAAATCAAGAGTGCAAAAAGAACAGAAGTCCAAGACCAATTCTGAAGATTTATCGAATAAAAAGTCCAAATACGGAAGTTTAATAAAGCAGAAGAACTCAAGTCTAATTTATGAAGAAATCACAAGACGAGTTTATTAATCCCGAGACAAAGTCAAAAGTTGAAGAATTAAGAAGACGAAGACTAAAGGATAATTAAAGAAAGAAGAAAGTGTTGGGAATAAATTAAGGCCAGATCACTTGAGCGCTGACAAGAACAAATCAAGCGTTGACAAGAACAATACAAGCGCTGACAGCTCAAGCGTTGACAAGTTAAAGTCAAGCGTTGACACATTGAAGACAAGCACTGGTGGAAGATATAATCTACACGTTTATTATATTCTAGAATACTTCTAGTAAGGATAAGAACAATAATGTATTTTCTATATTTATCTTTACCTAGAATAGTTGATACGTAGATTATTGTACAAGGCTTCTTATGTCTATAAAAGAAGGCCTTTAGGTTAATGTTTGATAATTAAGTTTTCATATAAGTTTTCGTTCGTAAACATCTTTCATTGTAAGCAAGTTCGATATTCATAATCAAAGTGAAAGTTTGTTTACATCTTGTGTGTTCTTGTTTAAAGTGTTAAATTCCGCATAACACTTAGATTCATAAAGCATATACAAAGGTTTCTCTACGTGTATTACTTGATCTAATCTCGTATACACAAAGCTAATCGATCTAAGTTTGGGATCAACAAGTGGTATCAGAGCTTGTTGAGGAACTTTTGATCTTTGAAGAACACCAGAACCCTAAAAACACCAAAACCCTAATTTTCTCAGAAACCCTAACAACATCATGTCTGAAGCAATAACCTCCTCCTCCTCACCCTTACCAAACATCAAGATTCCCATGCTTGATGCCACCAACTTTGACTTATGGAAGTTCAACTTTGAACAATATCTGGGGATCTATGACTACACACTCTGGGAGATTATTGAATATGGAAACACATTCAATAAGGCTCAAAAGATTCTTGATGCCATTAGTCAAAGAACAGCTGTTGAAGGATGCCCTGAAGAGGATAAGAAAGAAAAACCTGGAGATGGTAGAGCTGTAGCTGCTGATGATATTACAAAGAAAAGGGTTGACATGAAAGCCCTAAATATTCTAAAAGTTTCTTTGGGACAAGGAAACCAGCATAAATATAGAGGCTATGAATCTGCTAAGGATCTTTGGGAAGCTCTTGAAGTTGCATATGGTGGCAATGCAGACACTAAGGAAGAAAAGAAAAAGCAACTTCTGCATTATTATGCTGTCTTCAAAGCTCTACCCAATGAGAAACTGAGTAGTGTGAGAAGCAGATTGCTTGACATCACAAGTAAGTTGTCCTTCATGGGGACACAAGTTGGTGATGTTGACACCAATGCTACCTTTCTTAAAAGTCTTGGTGAGGCATGGAAGATTGAGGCAAGATCTATTCTTGCCAACAATACTTACAAGAGCTCCTCGTTTGATGACATCTACAACAAACTAAGACTGTTGGAAGATGAAACTCTTTAAGATCATGGAAGCAAATCTACCACCAGCAACATGGCCTTCTTCTCTCATAGTGAAGGTCAATTCAATCAGAAGGACTCTTATATGCATCCAGTTACTGGATCATCATATGTCAGCGCTGGAACAACTCCTGTCAACGTCTCCTTTTCAGACGCTGACACATTCAAGAATGACTTCCCAAGAGTTAAACCTGTTGGTTTGGATTTGGATACTATTTGTGCTTACATTGCTTCTTTGCCCAATGGCTCAGTGATTACATATGAGGACCTTGAGCAGATAAGTGATGAGCACTTGGAAGAGATGGATATCAAGTGGAACATGGCTCTTGCTAGTATAAGAGCAAATAGGTGGAACAAAAGGTTTAAAAAGAAGATGACCTTCAATGCTAAAGACACAGCTGGATTTGATAAATCCAAAGTTGAATGCTACAACTGTCATCGTATGGGGCACTTCATGAGGGAATGCAGATCTCCTAGAAGATCTGATGCTGGTAAACCCTCAAGTCAGGTTGTTAAAGCTCAGGATTCCAAAGCTATGGTTGCAGTTCAAGGAATTGATGGTACAGGATGGGATTGGAGCTATCTGGCTAAAGATGTTGAAGAGGATAAAGCTTTGGTTGCTGATATTGAAGAAAAAGAGCATGTTGAATATGCTCTCATGGCACACTCCACCTCTTCATCTGATAATGAGGTATATGATGATGCTTTTTGTAGCAAAGGTTGTAGGTTAAACACTAAAATACTTAACAAAGAGGTGTTAAAACTAAAAGATGATATGAGTACTGAAAGGTGTAAATTGTCTAATTACCAACTAGCTCTTACTGAAACTGAGAAAACCGTTTCTGAATATAAGAAAATGGAATTTGACTTAAAAGATAAGATTAATATCTTAAAACATGAGTTAGAGGGTAGTATGGATGTTAGAAACATCATGAAAAAGGTTAATAGTGAATTACAGGCTAAGTTAGATGAGGCCATTAAGAATAAAGATAATGTTGACCTCAAAATTCAAAGATTTGATAGAGCCACCCAAACCCTAGGAGACTGTGTAGCTAAACAAAGGGATCCTAAGGACATGACTGGGATTGGGATGAATGATTACACTCTGGTTCCACCACTAGCTGGTGACTTTTATGGTGTCCTTAGAAAGGATTTGTTTTGGACTGGTATACCAGAATGCCAAGAAGAGGAATTCATTCCTCCACCAAGAGTTGTCACTCCAGTGGAAGAGTATCAACAAAAATTGACTGACCTAAATGAGTGGAAGAAAGCTAACCCTACTTTATTTGTTAAGGGAGGTTTGCTATGTGAAAGTCCCAATGAATCACCACCCATTAAGGTTACTCACCCAATCACTGGTAAAGCTGTTGACCTAGGCTCAAACACTGTTAGAAGACCTACCATTAAATATGCAGAGATGTATAGGAATAATAGGTCACCCAAGAGCCAAGTTAGCAATCATGGAACAGGCTTCTTCTCTTCTAGACCTAAGGTTGTGTCTAAGAAAGCCTGTTACACTTGTGGTAGCTTTTCACATTTGGCATACAAGTGTGTCAACGCTCCCAAAGCCAGCGCTGACAGGAACAATTTCAGCGCTGACAAGAAGAAAGTCAACGTTGTTAGAAAGTCAAACGTTGTCAGACCCAAATCTTGTGTGCAGCAAAGTCCACAAGTGATTAGACCTGCCCCATTCTTTTCTAGAAGGTCTAACACTCATGGACAAAGACCATTTCAAAAGACAAACACCTGGTCAAATAGGCAATGGGTTTCTGTAGCAAACCCTAGGTTCAATGCTGACAAGGGTAATTTCAGCGTTGACAGGACAAATTCTAACGTTGACAGAAACGAGACCAGACCTAAATATTTGCAGCCACAAGGTAAGGGGTCTAAAGCTTCTTCAAGCTTAATATAGATACCCAAGAAAGATCAAAACCCTAATGATAATGGGATTTCAATGACTTGCAATAGATTTAATTACATTTCAAAGGTCATTACAAAACCTATTGGGGTTAACTGGGTATTTCATCCTAAAAAGGATAAGAATGGGGTTGTTGTGAGAACTAAGTATGTTCTTATTGAACAACCAGATGAATCTAAGTCTTTTGAGACTTGGGTTCCCAAAGAAAACTAATTTGTTTTCTTTATGTGCAGGGCATTCAAAGACAGATCAATGATTATGGATATTGGGATAGTGGATGCTCAAGGCACATGACAAGGAAGGAAGACTATCTGACGATATTCACCCCTATTAAAGATGGTGACAAGGTATACTTTGGAGGTGGTTATGGCACCATCACAGGCAAAGGAACCCTTCTCACCAATAATCTGTGTTTCGAGAACGTCTTCCTGGTAAAAGAACTTGATTACAACCTGTTTAGTGTATCATAAGTTTGTGATAACAAAAATAAAGTTATTTTTACTGATACTGAGTGTTTGGTGTTAAGCAATGATTTTAAGATCCCTGATGAGAAATATATTGAGTATAGAACACCTAGGCATAAGGACATATATAATGTGAATTTAAATGGGATTAAAATGAATACCAATATGTCTTGTTTTTATGCTAAGGCCTCAGTAGATGAGAGTAATTTGTGGCACAGGAGACTAGGGCACATAAATTTTAAAAATATAAATAGACTTGTGAGGCTTGGTTTAGTTGATGGTTTGCCTGAGAAGGCCTTCCACAATGACCACTCTTTTGTTGCATGTCTTAAAGGCAAGCAGCACAAGGTCTCATTCAAGTCCAAACAGGTGCATACTAGTTCCAGACCTCTTCATATGCTTCACATGGACCTCTTTGGTCCAACTAATATAGAAAGTTTGAATGGTAAGTCATATTGCTTTGTTATCACAGATGACTTTTCTAGGTTTACTTGGACATTCTTTCTAGCTATGAAGAGTGACACAGCTGATGTTCTTATTGATTTTATCACTCAGATTGAGAAAAGGTCTGGCAATGAGGTTAAAATACTTAGGAGTGATAATGGTGGAGAATTTAGGAACAAGAAGCTAGATGATTTCTGTGCCAGGAAAGGAATTACTAGGCAATTTAGCATTGCTAGAACCCCACAACAAAATGGGGTTGCTGAGAGGAAAAATAGAACCCTAATTGAAGCAGCCAGAACAATGTTGGCTGATGCTCACTTTCCAATAGCCTTTTGGGCTGAGGCTGTTAATACAGCATGCTATGTGCAAAATAGAGCATTGGTTAACAAAATTCAGAACAAAACACCTTATGAGTTACTTTGGGGAAGAAAACCTAATATTGGTTTTCTCAGACCTTTTGGTTGTCATGTAGTAGTGTTGGATACTAGTGATGCCTTAGGGAAATTTAGTGCAAAAGGTGATGAGGGCTATTTCATGGGGTATTCAGTCCAGAGCAAGGGTTATAGGGTTTATCTTAAAGAGGACAAACGTATAGTTGAGAGAGTACATGTTAGGTTCTTAGAGAGTAAACCTAGTGATCCTGAAAGTGGTCCTAATTGGTTGTTTGATTTGGAACCCTTATCTAGAACTTTAAATTATATGCCTGTCACTAATCCAGACATTGTGAAGGTAACTTCAAATGTTGTGGAGGAACAAGTTGTTAATGTTTCAGGTACACAGGTTCATGAGAAGGTTGGATCACAAGCAGAAAAGGCATCTCCTACATTAGAATATGTCACAATTCCCATTTGGACAGATGCTTTTGCTGCTGCTGGACAAGATAATGGTGGTTTCCAAATACCACCAGATACAAACATGCATGGTTCTTCAGGCGCTGACAAAGGCAAATCTAGCGCTGACAAGACCAATTCAGACGTTGATGGCTCAGACGTTGACAACAACATTTCAAGCGTTGTTAGCCCAGACGCTGACAACCAAGATTCAGACGTTGACAACACTTATGGGCATCTTTTCTCTTCCAGTTTTGAACAAGGTGGACCTTCCAATATTCTTGAAGAAGTTCACATTGATCAAAGAGAGTCTGATGAAGAAGATATTGGCAACTTGGAGCATGAGGTTGAGGACACCAGACTTTTTGAAGGAGGGGTTCTCACTTCCACAATGAAGAATCACCCCCCATCCCAGATCATTGGTGATATTATGACTCCAGTTCAGACTAGAAGATCTCATCAAGGTCTTGGTGGGTTTATTGCCAATATACACAAGAAGGTTGATACCCCTCTTGTGCAAGCATGTTTGTTTGCATGTTTTCTGTCACAAGAAGAACCCAAGAAAATATTTGATGCTCTCAAAGAACCAAGTTGGGTGGAAGCAATGCAGGATGAGCTTCACCAATTTGCAATTCAGGATGTTTGGGAGCTGGTTGATTGTCCTAGATATGTCAGACCTATAGGGACAAGATGGGTTCTCAGGAACAAAAGAGATGAAAGAGGTATTGTGGTCAGAAACAAGGCAAGGTTAGTGGCTCAAGGTTATACACAAGAGGAGGGGATAGACTATGAGGAAGTCTTTGCACCAGTTGCAAGGATTGAAGCTATTAGGATTTTTTTAGCCTATGCTTCTTGCATGGGTTTCACAGTCTATCAAATGAATGTCAAGAGTGCTTTTCTCTATGACACCATTGTTGAGGAAGTATATGTAATGCAACCTCCTGGTTTTGAGGATCCAGAGCATCCAGATAAAGTGTATAGAGTCAAAAAGGCTATGTATGGCCTTCATCAAGCCCCTAGAGCATGGTATGGTACTTTGTCTACCTATTTGGTGGACAATGGATTCAAAAGGGGCACCATAGATCAGACACTATTTACAAAGAAGAAAGGCAAGGATGTGTTGCTTGTGCAGGTCTATGTTGATGATATCATTTTGGGTCTACTGATCCAAAGATGAGTGAGGATTTCTCCAAGCTTATGACAGACAAATTCAAGATGAGTGCTATGGGGGAGATTAACTTCTTTCTTGGTCTACAAGTTCAGCAGAAAGAAGATGGTATCTTCATCTCCCAGGACAAATATGTTGCTGAGATCTTGAAGAAGTTTGGCTTTTCTCCACATGAAAAGAGGGCTACTACTCCTATGGATAGAGAACACCCTTGGGGAAAGATTGGAGATGGGAAAGATGTTGATGTCAGGCATTATAGATCCATGATTGGATCCTTGATGTATCTTACTGCTTCCAGACCTGATATCATGTTTCTTGTGTGTGCTTGTGCACGCCATCAAGTGACTCCCAAAGAATGTCACCTTTATGCTGTGAAGAGGATCTTTAGGTACCTAAGATGCTATCCTAGTCTTGGTTTGTGGTACCCAAAGGATTCACCATTGGAGCTGATTGCATATTCAGATAGTGATTATGGAGGTGATAAGTTTGATAGGAAATCCACAACTGGTGGATGTCAGTTTCTTGGGAGCAGGTTAATATCTTGGCAATGCAAGAAACAAACAGTGGTGGCTAATTCTACAACTGAAGCAGAGTATGTGGCTGCAGCTGCATGTTGTGGTCAAGTGTTGTGGATTCAGAACCAGTTGTTGGACTATGGGTATAATTTCATGCATACTAAGATATTTGTTGATAATAATAGTACTTTATGCATCATTAAGAATCCTGTACATCATTCTAAAACTAAACACATAGAAATTAGACACCATTTTATAAGAGATTGCTTTGAAAAAGGTTTAATACAACCAGATAGGGTTGACACTGAGGAAAATGTGTCAGATTTATTAACTAAACCTTTTGATGCTGGGAGATTTCAATACTTGGTAACAAGTATTGGAATGGTTAATCTCACATAATATGTGTTTTGGATTCTTTTTGTAAAAGTATGTACAGGATGATGCATTCTTATTATTGGTCTTGTTGATGATTTAGATTTTCCACTATATTTTTCTAACACTGACAAAGGTTACTTGAACACTGATAAGTGTTTTTGTAACGTTGTCAGCAATATAATTGTCTAACGCTGACAAAGCTTCCCTCAACGCTGTCATGTGTTATCGGGGCGTTGTCAGCAACAATGTTAGTTTTGTGGTTTTCAATCTAAATGTGCAGATGGTGTTAGCAGTATACCATTGGATACAGAGTTGCTTATGGATCAATGGAGAAGCATTTGGAAAAGTTTTTATTTATGGATGATGGTTGGAATGTTTCATTCCTATCTTGACATAAATTTTTTATGTTCATGCATGATTTTAGCAAACTTTTTGTATCATAGTTTAAGGGGAGGTTTTAGGAACCTTTAGGATTTTTGGGTATCCATATGATACTCTTATCACAATTCTAGATTGTGTCCACAGGTGAGTATGAGTTAGTTTTACTAAATCATGAGGCACTGTAGCATGCAAAGTATATCAACTTTGCATGCTGCCAAGACATTTTTGGCCTAGAATTGGTTGTGGTCTGTTGGGAGACTTGGGAATACTTTTGATATGGGATTTACCTGGGAGTAACAAGGATTTTATAAGGTAACTTTGTTGTTAAGAGTTTTGGTTAGCAAGGGACACTAGAGGACTGTTATGTCTATCTTGCTTATGCAAGTGTGCATAACTGGACAGTGTTTGCCGCCCTATGATAATTATCAACTTTTGGTTATCTTCTCTAGGTTAATTACTTGTTAAGGTCATTTTTCAGTTTTTAAAATATTTTTATTTTTGGACGCTGACAAGAATTTTCCAAGCGTTGTTGTGACCAAATTAGACGCTGACATGGCTTTAGGCAAACGTTGACAAGATTATAGCCGTTGGGCGTTGATAGGTTATTTTTGACCGTTGACACTCAATGGGACCTACCCAGTTGTTACTTTTTGACATATTTTCAAGCCGTAATTTTAGGAGTTGTTACTTTCATTTAATGCATGAGATAACTTATAACTTTTTCAATATTTTCATGATTGATTTTTGAAAATCTTTGCCTATTTTTGGGCCAATCACATGCATTCTTTCTCTCCTATAAATTTGGCTCCTATTTTAAACAAAGTATCTATAATTCTTGTCTAACGCTTTTCTCTTATCAACTTCATCTTCTTCACTTAAAATTAACAGCTTTCATCAATGGCACCAAAGTTTAAACCAACAGAATTGGAATTGGGGTTCAGATCACAACACAACATGATTGCTTATCTTGACGCTGATGATGCTCTGTTTCCCCAATACACACAAATGGTGGCGTATTTGAACGCATCCCCGTTAAGGTATGCTCTTTCTCATGCACCACTCATTCCAGTCACACACATTAAGCAGTTTTGGAACACTGTCAGTTCCTCAGCAGTTAATGGAGTGACCACATTGACTTCTATTGTTCATGGGAGATCTTGGGTGGTTACTGAGGCTTTGGTACGCCAAGCCTTGCATCTTGATGATGCTGATGGTATAGCCACCATTCCCATAAATGAAATAGAACAAGGGCTTAGGGCTTTGGGATATCCTTTTCCTGATGAAGGTACTCTAAACAAGTATCATAAGCAGGAATTTCCCCCAGCCTGGAAGTACCTCATACATGTCCTCCTTCAATGTTTGAG
Source organism: Glebionis coronaria (assembly GCA_025667525.1). NCBI lineage: Eukaryota > Viridiplantae > Streptophyta > Magnoliopsida > Asterales > Asteraceae > Glebionis > Glebionis coronaria. The sequence goes on along the minus strand of CM046875.1, from coordinate 269,850,838 downwards.
TCCCAAATGTACTACACACAATGAGATCAATAGATCCATTGCTAGTGCTATTGTGTGCATTGAAACAGGGCAAAAATATAACTATTCTAAAATGATTTTTGAGGGGATGTGTAAAAACAAGGGGACAAAAATAACTTTAGCTTATCCCCGTTTTCTGCAAATGGTTTTTGATGATCAAGGTTACTGCTCAAGGGATCACAATGATTTTTATAAGATCCCTGAGCAAAAGAAAGCTATTTTTATGAAGATGGATTCACCACCCCATAGAGACCTACCTTTAACCCAAGCCATGCTTGCTGTTATCGCAGCAGCACAACCCCAACCAGACCCCCAACCACAAATTGACCCTCAACCACAACTTGAACCAATTCCTGAACCTTTACCCTCACCTGAACAAATGCAAATTGACTCTGAATCCTTCAACGCTGATACATTAAATGTTGGCGTTGATGTGCCTATTTCCAATGCTGACACACAACCTTCACAATCCCAAACACCCCTTAACCAACCCACATCTACCCATTCTTCCACACCATCTTCCACACCCCCTGAATATAGGTTGATGAAACGCCAAAGGACTACTGGAGTGTTCTCCTCTGGTGGTCCTAGCCATGTAGCAGAGAGAACCACCACCACAAGTGTGGCTGGTGACCTGGATGAGGCTGGGACTATTGGTTCTGGCTTAGAAGCTGTCCAAGGCAGTCCCACCATCATTAAGTACTCATCCATGCCCAATGAATCTGACTTGGGAGGTCAAATCCCCATTTCAGAAGAGGGCAGACTGGAACCAATGACTCTTTTGGAATTGACGGCAGTCTGCATTAGCTTGCAAAAGCAAAATGCAGACTTAGTACAAATTGTCAGCTCACAAGGCCTTGAACTCAAGCAATTGAGGGAGAGGATTGTTATTTTGGAAAGTGATCATGCTAGGAGGGGTATGGAGGAATCTTCCAAAGGGGAGGAAGATCAAATAAATCTGAGTGATAAGGGCAGCCAGGATGGTCAATCAATGGAGGTTGCTGAAGCCCTTACAACTTTGAAGAAACAATCAGGTTTTGATACGTCCTTAGTCTCTCCCACCAAACTTAAATTTATCATTTACAGCTATGTTGAGAGAGGTTACACAAGGCGCTGAGGGAAGATATTTGAGCGTTGACAAGGAAAATTTGGACGCTGATAGAAGTATTTTGGGCGCTGATAGGATAAATTTGGGCGTTGACAGACCTGCACATGAAGGTGATGTATCCCAGTCATCATCTATCATCAAGGAGGTTTCTACTCAGGTATTACCATCTACCTTACCAACCATTGCACCATCAGATAAGGGTAAGGGTAAAATGGTAGAAGAGATTGTTCCAAAGGATGCAGCCCAAGTTGAATTTGATAGAACATTGGCTAAACAAATCATGGAACAGAATGAAAAGGAGAAGTCACCATTTGTTGTGACTTCAGAAGAAGAAAGTGATGGAGCTAGCTCAGACTCAAGTGTAATGATTATAGAACCTGAAAGACTTGAGTATGGAGATGAGTTGGCCAAAGAGAAGCTGAGAGAGTTGAAATTGCAGGTTGACTTTGACATGCCAGAGGTGGTTCAAATGTACAATTCTTGGGAAGAAAGATGCATGGATAATCTAGACTTGACCATTTCAGATCAGATATGGGGTTTGGAGCTTCTTCTTAGAGTTCAGAAGGATTGCAAGGTAATTTTGAAACACAAGGCAAGCAATATTCTCTCAGATTTAAAAAGGGATAGAAGGGAGCTCTACTTTATGTTGCTCAGATGTCATGGAGTTGGATGGACATATCAGAAGTTGAGAGCTTTGACATTTGATGAGTTGGAAAACAGGGCTTATCCCATTTGGGTGAGAGTGCAAGAAGCAAACACTCTCAGACTTCTTTCAGATGAAAGAAAGGAGGAACTTGTAGAAGAAATGGAAATCAAGAAAGCTATGATGGTTCCCAGACCAGTGAAGAAGGGAATTAAATTTGAGTTTCCAAAAGATATGGATCCACTATATCCAAGTGAAGCAGTTATAAGAAAGAGTCTCAAGCTCTCCCCATTAGAAGCTTCAGATATGGTGCAAGTGTTACCATTAGATTCCAGGAATCCAATTGTTAGCTATGAAGAAGATGAACGTGGATTCTGGAAGATTGGAAGATTTGGCAAGGAGGTACACACTTTTACCACTCTCATATCTTTGTTTGCAAGTTGTGATAGAGAAGACTTGGTGGACCTTTGGAGGTTGCTGGAGACCAAGTATGAGGCTGAAGCACCAACTTCAGCTAATGGAATAAAACTTTGGACCACATTCAAAAGAATGTGTGGGCCAAAAGATGAAGATCCTGCAATATGGAAGGATCTTGAAGATGACCTCAGTGGTCTTCAATGGAGGTTATATTCAGCTGCTGGTGTATACCATTTGAGTTCTACAAAGTTTGCTGAGTATTTACTTGTGGATGCTCAGTATTTCATATCCAAGGCTATTTTGGAAAAGATGAAGGACACTCAGCTGGAGATAGATTATTCAAGTGACGTGGCAAAAGATTTGATCAGATTTATTCACTATCAATATGAGAAGGTTTGTAAGATTCCTCCTAGTCCTTAATGCTTATTCAGAAACTTGATCATAAGAGTGGATATCAAGTTTAGGGGAGGATTGTTGGGAATAAATTAAGGCCAGATCACTTGAGCGCTGACAAGAACAAATCAAGCGTTGACAAGAACAATACAAGCGCTGACAGCTCAAGCGTTGACAAGTTAAAGTCAAGCGTTGACACATTGAAGACAAGCACTGATGGAAGATATAATCTACACGTTTATTATATTCTAGAATACTTCTAGTAAGGATAAGAACAATAATGTATTTTCTATATTTATCTTTACCTAGAATAGTTGATACGTAGATTATTGTACAAGGCTTCTTATATCTATAAAAGAAGGCCTTTAGGTTAATGTTTGATAATTAAGTTTTCATATAAGTTTTCGTTCGTAAACATCTTTCATTGTAAGCAAGTTTGATATTCATAATCAAAGTGAAAGTTTGTTTACATCTTGTGTGTTCTTGTTTAAAGTGTTAAATTCCGCATAACACTTAGATTCATAAAGCATATACAAAGGTTTCTCTACGTGTATTACTTGATCTAATCTCGTATACACAAAGCTAATCGATCTAAGTTTGGGATCAACAGAAAGAGGGGAGGAAGCTTCCACTAAGCACCTCCCTAATCCCCTATAAATAGATTTCATTTCATTTCATTTCATTTTGTTGGCTAATAGTGACAATTAGTTCTTCCATTTTCATTTCCTTGCACTTTAATTACATGTCATTTACTTAATTGTCTTGCACCTTAAATTCCTTTAATTTCAAGTAAGTTTCCTTTTTATTTTTATTGAATCTTTAATTTTCTTGTTAATCTCTTATCTTCCTTTCTTGTTTAATCTTTAATCTTTATGCTTATTGTTTAGGTTCATGTTCTTGAGTTTTTATTAAATTGATTAAGTGGGTTTTGATTATTGTGATTATTATTGTTAGTGTTATTGGTTTGGTTTGATTGGTATTCATTAGTAAATCATTTGTGGTTAGTTTTGTTTAATCTTTTGGTTTGATTTGATTAGTTTTGTCTAGATTCGTGTTATTTTTGTTCCCCGTGTTCTTCGTTACTGTTTTTCCCAGGTTATTCCGGATCAAAACCATTTATTCCGAATCAAGGAATCAAGGCATTTATTCCGGATCAGCAACATATTCCGGATCAGTGTAAACATTCCGGATCAAGGTTGTTCTTTCGGAATAACAAGTATTCCGAATAAAACTTGATATTCCGAATAAAGCACTATTCCGGATAAGTGACATATTCCGAATCAGTGCAATATTCCGAACCAAGGTTTTATTCCGGATGAAGTGATCATTCCGGATGAAGGCTGAGTTATGATTATTTCGAATGAAGGGTTTGTTCTAGTTTATTCTGGATCAAGACTTTATTCCGGATCAGCAATATATTTCGAACCAAGCTTCATATTCCGAACCAAGCAAACATTCTGGATCAAGGCAGATATTCCGAATAAAGGATTTATTCCGAATAAGTGACATATTCCGAATAAAGAATTTATTCCGGATCAAGGTTTTATTCCGGATGAGCTAATATTCCGGATGAAGAGTATATTCCGAATGATGGTTTTGTTCAAATATTCCGGATGAGCCTTTTATTCCGCATGAATAAATATTCCGAGTAAAGAAGAATTATTCCGAACGAAGGTGACATTCCGGATGAGTGATTATTCCGAATGAGGGTATTTTCTGAATGAGCATTTTTTTAGTTTCTTTTAAGTTTAAATTTTTAATTTTCAAGCTTTACTTTTCCCGCCTTTTTACTTAGTCGCACTTTCATTTATTTGCCTTAGATTCATTTTAAGCTTGCCTTAGTTTAAGTTTGCCTTTAGGATAGTTTTAAGTTCGCGTGATTTACTTTAATTGCCTTTTTACTTTTCGTCACGCTTTTAATTTCCCGTCATTCATTCTAATTAGGTTAAGATTTATTTTACCCGCCTTTTACGTTAAAGCTTGTGCACTTTTTCCTATTACTACAACGACACAAAAATTTGTTTTCACCAAAGACAACTGAGTCGCATTTTAAACCGGAAATCAATTCGATTAGACCACCACAACGAACTTTAATTTTTATACTAGGCAAAAGCCAGTTATCAGTATTCAGCCTCAGTACTTGATATCGCAGTGCTTTTCTGCCTTTTGGATGCCCAACTAATCAGTCTATCTCTAAGAAGTTGCACACTACCAGAAGTGCTACGTCTAGTATCTTGACACCCAGCAAAATCCGCATCTGTATATGATATTAGTTGTTGGAAATACGTTTTACGTATTAAGAAGGATCGGTCACTCCAACAATAGTCCATGTAATAGCTCGTAGTTTAGTTATTTACACTTATTAAACAAAGCCCAAACCAAGCCCATAAGTTGTATGGGCCGGCGGCCAAATGTAAGCCCAAGACCATGACATGGGCTTGGGTATATAAACCCTCTCCTTAGATGGAGAGAGTGGTGGTTTTCATTTTTTACATATAGTTATCTTTCACTTTCTCTCTCTAGAAGTGTGTGAACTCCATAATCTCTCTATCTCTTTCTCTCTCTAAAACATAAGCAAGATTTACATATATCCTTCAAATGGTATCAAGAGCCATGGGATGACTGTATTGTTTATGTGTTTGTGTTCTTGATTTTTATAGCTTTTTGATCTATTCAAACCCACGTCCAAATTTTTTTTTTTGTGTTTTTTATGGTTTTTTCTTGATACAAATCTTCTACATAGTTGTGGTAGAGATTTGGTATATTTACTTTGTCTAAAAACACAAAAATTTTGGGTGTTTGGATCATTTTTGGCTTAAAATCTCGAATTTGGTGTGTTTTGTCCAAGAAAAGTGGAAAATTCATATACTGCTTGTACTATTGCGACAGCTCCCATCGCAATATCTAGGGTTTTGGATTGCGATTCATATTGCGACTGGTATTGCGATTAGATTTCATCATGTCACATTGCGATCCATATTGCGAATGGCATTGCGATTGGAGTTCATTTTTTTGTGATATTGCGACAGGATATTGCGACAGGGTATTGCGACAGTATTGCGATTGGAGTATTGCGATTGGAAGTATTGCGATAGGATTTATTACGATTGGACTTATTGCGATACGACATTGCGACAACATTCCTTTTAGACATTGTGATAGCATTCCTTTTGACATTGCGACTGCATTCCTTTTAGGCATTGCGATAGAATGACAAGATTTCCAAGATTTTTCAAAAACGTGTTTTTGAAATTCGTGTGTAATTTAGTCTTGGAATTTTTGGTTTATCGAGAACATAATTTAGGGGATTTCACCATTATTTCTCGGCTTCTACACACAACAACAAACACATTTACTTTCTCTCATTGATCGATCAACTTTGTAAATTTTAACTTATAGAAATGGAGTACTCATTTCTTACGGATAAGTCCATCCTCTCGGGTACGGATAATCGTCCACCAATGTTGGAGAAGTCTATGTACGAGGATTGGACTTCCCTAATGGAACATTACATGTTGAACAAAGAGAATGGACATCTCATTTGGGCATCGGTGCTCAATGGACCATTAGATTATGGTATAGTGACGGAAGGTACAACTACTTGTCCTCGCACAACGGGTGAATTGACTGGAGATATGAAGATTCAAGACAAATGTGATAAGTATGCTACAAACATCATTCTCCAAGCCCTTCCTCCAGATGTCTACAAACTCGTCAGCAAACATAAAGTTGCCAAAGAGTTATGGGATAGAATTCGTGTTCTTATGCAAGGCACCTCGTTAACTAAACAAGAACGAGAGTGTAAGCTTTATGATACTTTTGATAAGTTTGCCTATGTGCCAGGGGAGACTCTCAATGACTACTATCTGAGATTTACCCTATTGTTGAATGAGCTAAATATCTATGGCATGGCAATTCCTACATTTCAATTTAACACCAAGTATTTGAACACTCTTCCTTCAGAATGGAAAAAGTACGTAACAAATGTTAAATTGGCTAAGGACTTGCATAACACCAATGTGGATCAACTTCAAGCTTTTCTTCAACAACACGAATGCCATGTGATCGAGGCTCGGTTGTCTAAACCTCAAGTTCATGATCCACTTGCCATGTATGCTTCTCAACAAAACATGGCTTATACTTATCAACAACCATCATACTTGCAGCAGCCACCACCACACACCTATCAGCAACCACAGCAACCATCTTATCAACCACCAATGATACCACAACAAGCATTTCAACATAATGTTCATCAACAATCTTTTCCACAGCAACCACCATATCAGACATCACCATCACAAGCCAACACTTCTCCAATGGGCTATACTCCTCAGCAAGGATATTTTCCAATAGAAGCACAACCAGCACAAGCTTTCTACTCTAATGAACTTCCACCAATCCAAGCACCGGTCTTTACTCCAAATGATACGCCAGCTGATGTTCTAAACCATCTCACTGCCTACTTGTCAAAACTTGTTGCAACTAGAGGATTTCCACCAACAAACAATCAGCTCCGCACCTCTTCAAATCCTCGACAACAAGCTACTGTTCAAGATGGTCAAGTAACAGTGCAACCTATTCAGGGAAGGCAAAACTCATATAGACCTCCTACAAGGACTTTGAATGCTCAAGCTGTAAATTCTCAAGCTAATGGAAATGGAAGCCCCATTGGTCCTCAAAAGGTTGTAACTTGCTACAATTGCCGAGGACAAGGTCATATGGCTAGGCAATGCACTTAGCCGAAATGGAGAAGGGATGAAGCGTGGTTTCGTGAGAAAACGTATTTGGTTGATGCTCAGTCTAAGGGAAATATTTTGGATTCAGAGGAGTTAGATTTCTTGCAGACCCAGGGGCAACAGATACTGAAGGCATTGCAGTCGTTTCCACTTCTAATGCAGCTTATCAAGCAGATGATCTTGACGCATATGATTCGGATTGTGATGACATTCACTCTGTCGAAGCTGCTCTCGTTGCTAATCTCTCTCACTACGGTTCTGATGTCGTCAGTGAGGTACCCACCACAACCAATCTTGGTAATGATGATAACCCACATCAAGTTGGGCATGAAAATGACAACCTCGAACAGCATTCGGGAACTAGTAACTCAAATGATGTGGTACCCAATCCTACACATTTGAGTGAACCTCAACCAAATGCTACGATGGGTTTGGAATCTTATGCTCAACATGATTTGGTCATGGTGCCTAAACATATTATTGGTCAAATGCATATGGCTCTCAGAAAATCCGTAGATACGAATTCCACCCTAACTGTTGAGCTTGCGTTGCATAAAGAAAGGGTCAAAACTTTTGAAATGGTCCCTCAAGCAGAGAATATAACATGTTCTGAATTTGACCAATTTCGTTTTGAAAAGATTAACACTTGAAAGAAATAGAATCAGTAAAAGCTAATCTTTCCAATGAGTTAAAAGAAAAAGAGTCGGTTGTCAATGATTTTCATAAACTTAAAATGGATTTCAAAACTCTCGAGTCTAAAAAGTTTGAATCAGAAATTAATGCTACCATACTTCTTAAATTCAAGGAACAACAGCTTTTAAAACAATACGCTTCCACAGTAAAGGTTCATCTTTTTACTAAATCATTTAAAGAACTCGAACTTAAGCGTCTTTAAAATTTACCACCTAATCCCTGTTATGCAAAACAAGCTCAGGAATATATTCCCGGTCATTATGATATGACCATAATTGGCAAATCGAAAGAAGCACCTTATGTTCGTAGTTCTGAGGAGACACAGTCACTTACCGAAGAAACTCATTCTAAAATGTTTTAAAAGTTCCATACGATTGATTATGATAAGCATAATAAAGATCAACTTTCTAAAAAGACACGTATTCGCTTACAAAAGGAATTAGCTGAACTAACAGTTCTTGTGCCCCCAAGTTTATCAAATGAAAACCCTCCTAGTACGTCTCCTACACTTGTCAAAACGGATTTTACGAAGTTAATTCCACCGGTAAGTAAGGTGTCTGTTAACTTAAAAGCGGTACACCAACACTTAGCCGATTTTGAAAAGGTCATTTTGGAACGTACGACGGCCACGACCATAACGGAAGGTGAATGGAACTTTGAGCACACTAGAGCTGCGTTCTGAGACGAAATTGTTCCGTTTGTAAAGAATGTTAAAGCTTGTCTTAGTAATCTTGATCAAGATTTGCATTTGGAAATAGAAGAAGTTAAACGTGTTTTCAATGAAATGGATGATGCTTATGAAAACAGTTTACTTGAAATAGAACGGGTTTCACGCCAAAATGATCAGCTTCTGAAGCAAGTGATGTCTCATGATATAGTTTCCGTCTGTGTGAATAAAAGTGTTGATAATGATTCTATTGTGCATAATGTTGAATCAGTGGATAATGTGGTAGATAGTACTTGTCACGAATCTGACGCTGAATTTTTAAAGCTTCAAGATTCATATTCTTCACTTTCAAAACGTTTTGATGACATTCAAACACATTGTATTTCGCTTGAATGCAAGCAACAATTTATTTAAGAAATCTTTGAAACGTCATTCGAAGGTGTTAATATCGATGATGCAAACTTTGAAAAGAATTTTCGATTGAATTTACAATCAAAACAACGTCAGTCAAGTGACAAAGTTGCTAAATCTTTGCCGCTAGACATATAGAAATCTAAGGAGCTTAACTGTGTGAACATACTTGAGGATGCTGAGAATTTAAAACTTGATCTAGATAATCGAGTTTCCAAGATTTTGTCCAAAGTTGATAACTTAAACAGAAAGATACACGACTCTTCGATTCAGTAAAGCCCGCATGTGCTAATACCACTGCACATAATCAATCATTGATTGAACAATTGAATCGAAAGTCGGTGGAAATATCTGATTTGAGGGAACAAATTTGTGATAAAAATCTGGTCTTGGCTGAATTAAAGGAAACACTTCGTACTCTAAAAGGTAAGAATGTTGTGGATAACGCAGCCACTGTCTCAGCATCGTCCTCTAGTGCAATCAAAAGGAACCTTATAGCCGTCACACCATTTAAAAAGGGCCCTAGGACTAAACCATCTCAAACTTTGGTCACTAAAGATAAGGCGGAATCAAAACCAGCTTCTAATATTCCCGTGTTGCCTTCTACAAGAGTAAGCACCACTACTAAGGCTCAAAGATCTAAGCTTAAAAGAAACAAGAAGAATGATAGGATCTTGCCTCCATCTAGTATTCCAGTGAAGAAGAAAGTAGCAGCCCATCCTAGGAATGTTATTTCTGTGTTGAATAAAAAGAATCATGTAGCTAAACCTAAAGGCTCTGCGGTTGTGCAGCGTTCTAAGCCTACTGTGAATTATAATTTGAAATCTTGGAATTGCAATGAATGTATGTTTTCTAGTCGTCATGATTCTTGCCTTATTGACCATGTGAATGAGATGAATGCACGGAAAATGGATTAGAATGGAAACCGACTGGGAAAGTGTTAACCCAAGTTGGTTGGATGTGGCGTGCCACTGGTAGAACTTTCACTATAGTAGGAAATATGTGCCCTTTAATTAGGATCACTCCCACTTAAGCGAAGAAAACGTGCCATTTAACTAGGAGTACCAAGGCTACCAAAACATAATCGTGTCCTTTAACTAGGAACACCGACACTACTGTAGGAACCAAGTGCCCTTTAAATAGGTATAATCCCACTGTAGTGTCCGCGAATAATCCAAAACCTAAGAAAGTTGGAACAGTAAAACCTGTTAGTGCTAAAACTCACATTAGAAAACGCAAGAAATCTAAGGGTCACACAAATGTTAGCAATTTTGATAATCTTATATCTGTATCTGCTAACACTCCGGAACCAATAGTTTCCAATGTATTGTCTACTGTTGTTATTGAAAACAGGTGGTCCAAATTGTTCTCTGGTATTTGGACTCTGGTTGCTCCAAGCATATGACCGGAGATCGCTCTCAGCTCAGAAATTTCGTTAGCAAGTTTCTTGGTACGGTTCGATTTGGAAATGATCAATATTGAAAAGATAATGGGTTATGGTGAATATCATATTGTGAATGTTATAATTTCAAGAGTGTATTATGTGGAAGGTCTCGGTCACAACTTATTTTTTGTGGGACAATTTTGTGATGCAAACCTAGAAGTTGCTTTTCGAGAGCATACCTGCTTCATTCGTAATTTGGAAGGGGTTGATTTATTGAAAGGTACTCGAGGGAACAATTTGTATAATTTGTCTCTACAAGACATGATGGCCGTTTCTCCCGTATGTCTTCTCTCCAAAGCATCAAAGACTAAGTCATGGTTATGGCATCGACAGTTATCTCACCTTAACTTTGACGCTATTAATCATTTGGCGAAAAACGAACTTGTTCGTGGTCTTCCTAAAATTTCATTTCACAAGGATCATTTGTGTTCCGCGTGTACAATGGGGAAAAGCACTAAGAAATCTTACAAACCCAAGACGGAAGACACCAACCAAGAGAAACTTTATTTGTTGCATATGGATCTTTGTGGGCCAATGCGTGTTGAAAGTCCTAGTGGAAAAAAGTACATCCTCGTAATTGTCGATGATTACTCTCGGTTTACATGGGTGAAATTTCTTACAACAAAAAATGAGGCACCTAAATTCATCATCGGATTTCTCAAGATGATTCAAGTGCGTCTCAACACTACTGTCCAACGCATTCGTACAGATAATGGAACCGAATTTGTGAATCAAATCTTGCGTGATTATTATGAATAAGTTGGCATATCTCATGAAACATCCGTTGCACGCACTCCACAACAAAACGGTGTCGTTGAAAGGCGAAATCGCACACTTATGGAAGCTGCTCGAACGATGTTAATTTACGCAAAGGTCCATTGGTTTTATGGGCAGAAGCAGTATCTACAGCAGTGTACACCCAAAACCGGTCACTAATTCGTAAACGCCATGGTAAAACACCTTATGAGATTCTCCATGGAAAAGTACCAGATTTATCATATCTTCATGTATTTGGTTCTCTTTGCTATCCAAATAATGATAGTGACAATTTGGGAAAACTTCAACCAAAGGCTGATATTGGTATTTTCATTGGTTACGCACCCGCAAAGAAGGCATACCGAATCTACAATCGTAAGTCTCGTAAGATCCTCGAAACTATGAATGTTGATTTTGATGAGCTGACAGCAATGGCTTCTGAGCAAAGCAGCTCTGAACCCGCACTTCATGAAATGGGACCCAGTAACATTAGTTCCGGTCTTGTCCCAAACAACCCTACTTCATCATCATTTACACCAACTTCTAGGACTGAATGGGATACGTTGTTTCAACCGTTCTTTGATGAATTCTTTACTCCTCCAAGTATTGTTGCTCTAGAACCTGAGGTAATAGCTCCGGTTACCGAAGTTGTCGCTCCAGCAACCGAAGCACAATCAGACACATTTGCACCTACAATTGGTCAAGCTATACCTTCAACGAGTAATTCTCAACCAACACATGTTTCAACTACCCATGTCATGTCTATTGATGATGAAGAGGATGATGATGATCACGATTTGGAATTCGCTCAAATGCGTGAACTTCCATTCTTTGGTGTACCAATTCCCGACCCTAATCAAGCCGGGTCGTCCACCTCAGAGGAAGCTCCTACTACAGTTTACTCCAATCCACTGATTCGTTAACATGACAGCAAGTGGACAAAGGATCATTCTATAGATTCTATTATTGGTGACCCTAATTGTCCGGTATCCACACGAAGTCAGTTACAAGAAAATGCAATGTTTTGTCATTTTGATGCTTTTCTCACTGAAGTTGAACCTAAGACATGGCAAGAAGCTTTTGCTCAATCCTGTTGGATAGAAGCTATGCAAGAAGAACTTAATGAATTTATACGTCTTGAAGTATGGGAACTTGTCCCATGCCCGGATCAAGTGCAGTTACTCACTTTGAAATGGGTTTACAAGGTCAAACTTGACGAGTTAGGCGGAATATTAAAGAACAAAGCTCGACTTGTAGATCGTGGATACAAGCAATTATTGGGCATCGAATTTATGGAATCCTCTGTACCTGTTGCCCGTTTGGAAGCTATTAGACTATTCCTCGCTTATGCAGCCCACATGAATATGATCGTCTATCAAATGGATGTGAAGACGGCATTTCTTAATGGTGAAATCGAGGAAGAGGTCTATGTTCAACAGCCAGATGGTTTTGTGAATCCTAATTATCCTAATCATGTATACAAGCTTAAGAAGGCTCTCTATGGGTTGAAGCAAGCTCCACGCGCATGGTATGATCTATTGTCATAATTCCTCATTACGCAAGGCTTCGCTAAAGGCAAGGTAGATCCCACGTTGTTCATTCAGAAACGAGGTAAAGATATGATTATGGTACAAATATATGTTGATGATATTATATTTGCAGCCTCGACCCAAACCTTATCCGACGAGTTTGGGAAACTCATGTCTTCCAACTTTAAGATGTCAATGATGGGCAAGGTATCATTCTTCTTAGGTCTTCAGATATCTCAGAGTCCCAGAGGCATCTTTATAAATCAATCCAAGTATGCTCTTGAATCTCTTAAGAAATATAAGATGGAATCTTGCGACCCCATGGATACTCCAATGGTGGAACGAACTAAGCTTGATGCAGATCCACATGGATTTGTCGTTGATCCGACACTTTATCTTGGAATGATCGGTACTCTTCTGTATATATCACAGCTAGTCGACCTGATCTTCAGTTTGCTATACGTATGTGTGCTCGGTATAAAACTCGACCTACTGAGCTACACTTGGCCACTGTGAAACAGATCTTTCAATATCTTAAAGGAACCATTAATAGTGGACTTTGTTATTCGAAGGACTCTTCGATTGCACTTATGGCATATGCTGATGCGGATCACGTGGGTTGTCAAGATACAAGGCGTAGCAAGTGGAACTTTGCAACTACTAGGAGATCGACTAAACAGTTGGGCATCGAAAAGGCAGAAAAGCGCTGCAATCTCAAGTATGGAAGAAGAATACATAGCTATGTCTGGTTGATGTGCTCAAATTCTTTGGATGAGATCGCAATTAACCACTATGGTCTAGGATTCAACAAAATTTCGATGTACTGTGACAACAAGAGTGCAATTGCCTTATGCTGCAACAACGTTCAATTCTCCCGGTTGAAGGACATTGACATTCGCTACCACTTCATCAAGGAGCAAGTGGAAAATGGAGTAATCGATCTTTACTTTGTCTGATCTGAGTATCAATTGGCAGATATTTTCACGAAGGCTTTATATCACGCTCGAATTGAATTTTTGACCGACAAGCTAGGAATGAGAACTTTCTCGCCTGAGACTCTAAAGGAACTGGCAGATGAAGCGAAAGAATAGCGGTGGTAAACTATTCTCCGTATCCTTGGTGATCATTTGTATATATTGTTTATATTTTTATCCACAAAATCTGAATACAAAAATATAAAACCATACAAAAACCATAAAAATTGAAAAATCTAGAAAAATCCAAAAATATTTTTACTTTATTTTTCAAAGGCATGTCTTTTGTTACGATAATATTTACGGCCTTATAAATGTTGATTAATATTGACACGGCGCCATAAATAGAGTTCGTACAAAAGTTGTAAATATTTCATAAAACATGCCTAAATGGCTTGTAGTTATTTCAGACTGCAACCCGGTTTTCACATTACAGTCAAGTATTTCTTATGAAAGCTTTGGCTCACAACGAGAATTAATTTTCTCGGGCAAGGTTTACTTTGCAACCTTGTAAGGGATCAAGTTTACTTTATAACTTGGTCTAACACAAATCTATGTACGTTTCAGTGCATTTATTTGTTAAAACAAGAGAAGTCTTGTTTTTTATGAAGCTGTCATCTCTACAACCATAGCAATCTACAATCGGTATATACATACTCGACGATGCGACTACTCAACCGACGACTACAGCTCTTTCAATAGAACACGGGTCAACAATTGAGGGGGAGAAATTGTCAAGCATTTAGAATCTTCGATGCCGAACGTGCCAAGCTCACCAACTGGTGTCAAGACCACAATACCAATCGTACACGTGGTGTCAAGAGATGACTTCAGACGTGACGAGGCGACCAACATATGCTGACAAGAACCATTTGATCTTATCATATGATGTTCTCATCAATCAGGTCCAACCTTGTTAATTTTTTCTAATATGGTGAATATGTGATCATGTTACAAATCGGTATCATATCTCATACATTTGGTATCATGAAGATAAATTGACTTGCATTTTTCTTCCCAAAACCTTTGTTAAAACTACATTAAATCAATTGATACTAAAAACATCGATTGGGTTAATATTTTTTATATGGGGGAGAAAATGTGATTTAATATGGGAAATTATCACAAATGGTTTGACTTAATGTGCTAGCTTATCCCGAAATATGCGAAATGTTTTCGAATATCGTGGCATATGTTAAGGGGGAGCAAAATGGATTTGCTATACAAAAATGGATTTCATGGTGACATATACTTACCCACAACCCATTTATTTCATGACGATGAAGATTGTGGTGACATAAGGATGGTAGGATAGGTTAAGTCCTATGATTCTTCCAGAACCTGAGGAATCTTCCCAAGGACATTCCATAGCTAGAAATAGTAGTCCTTAGGAAAGATGGAGAAAGATTATGAACGTAGCTGAATGCCGACCAAGTACTTAAGTTAGCACTGGAACAATCACAACAAGGTGCTAGTTATGACGTATTGGTAAGCATTGAAGGGGTTGAAGAATGAAAAAGAATTGTAAAGATAAAGGGTGTAAAGAAAGAAGCCCTCCTTACAACCTTAGGCAGAAACCGGGTCAACACATATGCTATTTAGATCATTTTAATGATGCTCGATATTGAAGATAGACATCATGGACCCAGGGATGCAATGCACAACCCATCCCAGGTAACTCAGATATCTCTCAAAAGGTATTTGTTTTAATCACACGGAGACAACTCATTATCTATTGATTTATTCACTCCGAATAAATTGGTATTGAAATGGTGGCACTCCTCTCCAGCCTCCGATCACTAAAATCCAAAATGCACGATCGAGTCTAGAGCCATTTGAGATCATCACATATCTCATTAGGACACACTTTCATATTTCCTTGCTTCTTCACGCACTGTGAAAAGTAAGAAAGATCTTAAGAGTCCTACGCAAAATCTTCATGATCTTGCCTGAACATCCGAGTAATACGAAAGTATTTACAATGAAGATGGAAATCCTTCTTGAGCGAATATCAAAAAGCTCATGGTAGGTGACTTGTGCGATTATTTATGAATCAAACTTGTGATAACTGGAAAGCAACAGTGGTTAATTCTTAAATGAATTTAAACACGTTCTAGGCCTCTACGCAATATCTTAGTGATCTTACCAGAACACTCAGAGTGATACCTTAGTGTTCACAGTGATGAATGGAAATCCTTCTAGTGTTAACATCAAACAGCACTTGGTAGGTAACTTGCAAGCTTTCATATGAATCAAGCTCGTGACAACTGGAAAGCATCGATGGTGCGATTCTTTAATGAATCAAACTTGTTCCAGGAATCAGAATTGACGGCTTCAATCATGCGGATAATTTTATCCAAATGATTCACTCTTTACGTTCGCAGTCAGCTTTGGACGGTCGAGTAAAGAGAACGGGTTTACCCGCGAAATCTTTTCAAGGAGATTTTTAATTAAATCTACCTGCCACAAGTACGATATTTTATATCGTCCAACGGTCTTCACCGACCGAAGGTAAAATGCTACCGAATTAGAATGAAATGTTCAAAGCCATTTCTTTCGTGTCTACTTATGTTGCGGTATTTGAAGACGGTGGCGTTGCTGAATCCGAGAAGAAGTCGTCCCCGCATGCTTATACTTTTCGCGCTTAATATTTCAATAAATTCAAGAGAGCCTAAAAGTTAAGTCTTCCACTGTATCAAACTCTGAAGCTTTCAAGAATTACAAAGGTATAAGTATGTGGGACATGGTGTCACGAGGAGGCGAAGATCACAAGTGATGGATGCACAAGATCAAGGCAAGAGATTAATGCTCAAGATTGATATCAAAGATCACATCAGCATGTTCACCAGAAAAGAAAAAGAAAAGAAAGACGAAGACTACGAGCTCAAGACAAGCATAGTATGCTAGGTTTATTTTATTATTGTAACTTGGGTAACGCCCTTGTTTGGAATGACCTCCCTTAGGGGGAGATTGTTGGAAATACGTCTTACGTATTAAGAAGGATCGGTCACTCCAACAATAGTCCATGTAATAGCTCGTAGTTTAGTTATTTACACTTATTAAACAAAGCCCAAACCGAGCCCATAAGTTGTATGGGTCGGCGGCCAAATGTAAGCCCAAGCCCATGACATGGGCTTGGGTATATAAACCCTCTCCTTAAATGGAGAGGGTGGTGGTTTTCATTTTTTACGTATAGTTATCTTTCACTTTCTCTCTCTAGAAGTGTGTGAACTCCATCATCTCTCTATCTCTTTCTCTCTCTAAAACATAAGCAAGATTTACATATCCTTCATTAGTGCAATAGAGGAATCCTTCGGATACCACAGACCACGATGAAGTGTTCCTTTAAGATATCAAAAGATCCTTTTCACAACATGTAAGTGCTTTTCGGTAGGCAGAGCCTGATACCGGGCACACATGCATATAGCAAATTGCAAATCAGGCTTTCTAGCAGTCAGATAGAGAAGGGTGCCGATCATTCCACGGTAAAGTTTAGGATCGACAGTAATCTCATCCCTATCCTCATCTAACTTGGATCTCTCCACCATTGGAGTATCCACGGGGTCACAGTTTTCAAAATGATACTTTTTCAACGATTCAAGAGCATATTTGGATTGATTAATGAAGATGCCTCTGGGATTTTGAGAAATTTGCAACCCTAAGAAAAATGAAATTTTCCCATCATCGAAATCTTAAAGCGTGTGGACATGATTTTCTCAAAATGGTCATACAGTCTTTGATTAGTGGCAGCAAAAATTATATCATCAACATAAATTTGTACCAGTATCATGTCGTTTTCCTCCTTGAGAATAAATAATGTAGGGTCCACTTTGCCTTTGGAGAAGCCTTCCGTGATGAGATAAGACGATAGGAGATTGTACCACGCACATGGAGCTTATTTTAACCCATAAAGAGCCTTCTTGAGCTTGTACAAGTGATTAGGATACTCCGAATTGACGAATCCATTCGGTTGGCTTATGTAGACATCTTCCCTTATTTCACCATTAAGAAATGCCGTCTTAACATCCATTTGGTAGACGATCATATTCATGTGAGCACCATAAGCAAGGAATAGCCTAATCGCCTCCAATCGTGCAACAGGAGTAAAGGTTTCTTCAAAGTCAATACCCAAAGCTTGTTTGTAACCTCGAGTAACCAATCTAGCTTTGTTCTTTAACACTCCACCTAACTCATCGAGTTTAACCTTATATACCTACAACAATGTAAGGATGTCTACGTTGTCGGGTAGAGGAACTAATTCCTATACTTCAAGGCGTTGAAATTCATTAAGTTCCTCTTGCATGGCTTCAATCCAAGATGATTGTGTCATGGCTTGTTGCCAAGATGTAGGTCCCTTCTCGTAGAGAAACGCATCAAAGAAGCAATATAATGTGTGCTTTTGTAGTTGATGACGTGTCAAGACTGGTCGATCAATGTCACCAATAATATTGCGGATTGGGTGATCCTTTGTCCATTTGGTGTTATGATTTTCAATCCGTGATGGTCTGGAGTAAACGATTGCAGGAGCTTCCTCTGAGGTAGACGCACCGTTAGGGTTTTCGGGTATTTGTGAACCAAAGAATGGAAGCTCTTGTAGGTGAGCAATTTCCAAATTGTGATCATAGTAATCCTCTTCAACATCATTAGGAGCGAGTGGGGTGTTGATTCGGGTGTAGTTTGAGAATTTTTAGGGGATGGTGCATCTGGTTAAATAATGACTGTAGATGCATCGGATTGATTTCCATTATCTTGAGCAACAACTTTGGGAATCAAAGCTACTGCTGCAGGTGTTGTAGAATCATCACTTGGGGGATCAAAGAATTCATCAAACATAGGTTGAAATAACTCATCCCACTCGGGCCTTAAAGGTGCTGTGAATGATGGAGAAGTAGGATTGTTGGGAGTTAATCCGGCACTGATCGTACTGGTTCCCATCTCATGAAGTGCGGGTTCAGAGTTGTGTTGCTTAGAAGCCATCGCTGTCACCTCATCAAAATCGGTATCCAAAGTTTCTACTATCTTGCGAAGACAACGGTTATAAATCCGGTAAGCTTTCTTTGCGGGTGAGTAACCAATGAAAATTCTAATATCAGCCTTCGGTTGAAGTTTGCCCAAATTCTCACTATTAGTATTTGGATAATACAGTGCACCAAACACATGAAGAAAGGAAATATCGGATTTGTGTCCATGAAGTAACTCATATAGAGTTTTTCCATGGCGCTTACGAATGATGGAGCGGTTTTGGGTAAAACATGCGGTTGCCACTACTTCAGCCCATAAGAATAAAGGAGCATTCGCATAAATCAACATAGTTCTAGCAGCTTCCATAAGTGTACTGTTACGTCTTTCCACGACACCGTTTTGTTATGGAGTGTGAGCAACTAAAGTTTCATGTGAAATACCGACCTCTTCATAATAGTCTCGTAGAGTCTGATTAACGAACTCAGTTCCGTTATCAGTTCGAATGAGGCGAACAATAGCATTAAGACGCACCTGGATCATCTTAAGAAAAGTAATAATATATGTTGGTGCTTGATCCTTGGTTGCTAAGAACTTAAACCCCATGTAAATCTTGAAAAATCATCCATCATGACGAGGATGTATTTTCGACCACTCACACTAGTCGTACGCATTGGCCCGCAAAGATCCATGTGTAAAAGATATAGTGGTTCTTGGTTGGTGTCTTCAATTTTAGGTTTGTATGATTTCTTGGTGCTTTTCCTCAAAGAACACGCGGAACATAAATGATCCTTGTCGAACTTAAGTTTTGGAAGACCACGAACAAGCTCGTTTTTAGCTAACTGGTTAATAATCAAAGTTAAGATGAGATAATCAGCGATGCCACAACCATGACTTGGTCTTAGATGCTTTGGAGAGAAGGCATACAGGAGAGGCGGCCATCATGTTTTGAACGCACAGTGTATAAAGATTATCCCCTCAAGAACCTTTTAACATATCATTTCCTACAAGATCACGAATGAAGCAAGTATGTTGTCGAAAAGCAACCTCAAGGTTTGAATCGCAAAATTGTCCTACTGAGAATAAGTTGTGACCAAGTCCCTCCACGTAATATACCCTTGAAATCATAACATTCCCAATTTGATATTCACCATAACCCATGATCTTCGCAATATGGTCGTTGCCATATTTCACCGTTCCTAGAAATTTGCTGACGAAATTTCTGAGCATCAAGCGGTCTCCGGTCATATGCTTTGAGCATCCAGAGTCCAAGTACCTGAGGATGATTTGGACCTCCTGAAAATATCACCATACAAAGATGATGTATCGGAATCTAGTAGTGTCACAACCCACCATGGCGGAATATATGGGGCGCGACGTATGGATATCATCATAACAATAGCGTGTCTATAGAGTTAACTAAATGAAATAGAAATGTCATAAAAAGGTGACACAATGCCATGACAATATCTCAAACAATGCAGGCGCCTAGGTAAGTAGGTAACACGCCTACCTCTTACCAAAGACATATAAATAAACAAACATCAAACATATAGGTGTCTAAAAAGTATCACTTATTCAAACATTAAATAAAAACTAAGAGGAAAGGTATTCCTCCTAATGCAATCCTAGCATCCTCTATACTCTAGCCACCTCTAACATCATCTTGCACAACTACCTCACCTGAAAATGACACTAAAATCTGTCAACATAAAGTTGGTGAGAACATAGGTTTAAGTTATCTAGAACATCATAAGAAACCTTGACATTCGCTGTAAATAAGTTCAAGAAAAACAATTTATAGAAATGGACCATAATGCGATAATCATGCTACATGCATCCACAACAAAACTCAATCCAAGTACCAATCACATCTACAATTCACAAAGCACACTATAACAATCAAGAAGTATCCCGTCACACACACAAGAACACACACCACACTATTCGGATCTTTCCCACACCACCTGTGGAAGATGAACTATATCCCCGTCAAGATATCTTGCCTCCGAAGAGACGATGCACAAGTACTCAGGATGGATCGTGCCCCCCGAACCAAGAACTCGGGACGGATTGTGTCCCACGAACCAAGAACTCAGAACCAAGAACTCAGGACGGATCGTGCCCCACGCTCCACACACATCACAACTGGTCCCATAGACGCCCATACATCTATGTAACAATCCTAATCATAACACAATCAAGATTCACATATCAGAACACATATCATAGCACATATGAGAACACATAAGCACGCAAGTCACACAATAACACATCTATGTCCAAAAATTTATAAAAATATAGTACCAAAACATTTTAAGAACACCACAAGTGTCATCTCTATCCTATACTAGAAGAAAACATTTAAAAACTCAATGAAAATGGGACTATGAACTCACCTGATAGCACATCAAGCTAGCACTCCTGCAAACCTATAAAATCATACACGACACCCTTAGCTCAGGTCTTAACACCCAAGTTAAGTAACAATCAAGGAGATGAATCTAATCCCCCAATCCCCACTATCTAGTTCTCCCACTACAAGCTATTTTATACGTAAAATTCCAGTTTTTCCCCGGTACGGTTTACTAGTCACTAAACGATCACATGCAGTAAACTTAACACCACACTTGACTCCTACCCTACTGGAGTTATGTTGTTATATGATCTAAGAACTTTAAAAACCAATTTTACTTTCTAATTACACGTTTAACCCTTTCGTTTAGTCTCTACACCAAAAGTCGTTTTCACCAAAACTGATTTTTCGTACATGCTAAATGTTTGACACCGAAACCCCGACCTAAACACCATAAATTTTATTGAAAACCTCCAGTCCTTTTATATACATTATAAAGAGTTCTCAAATCAAACATATTTGGCTATCTCATCCGTTTGGTTAGGTTTTGACTCAAATCCCCGAAATCAAAATTTATTCCTGAACAGCGCACTGTTTTTGTAAAAATTATTTGACGACCTTCCCGAACTCCATTTTCGACCAACCTTACATTTTTAAAAAGTAGACTCCCTGAACTTAATTTTAAAAAAAAGAAACTCGACCAAAGGTGCTATCTACTGCCCGGAACAGTCGACACAAGACAGCCTTAAAAATCAGACTGTTTTACGCCTTTATGCACTAACCCTCTAAACATCATTAATTATCCCTAAATTTATAACACAAACCCTAAAATCATTAATGGATCTTAATTAATATATTTTTACAGAAAATTAATAAAACCCTAATCATCTCAATGATGGTTAATTAACAATACAATTATGATTAATTAATAAAAACATAAATTATATTAAGGTTTAATTGATCACTTACCTTGAAACAAGAAAAATTAATGAACCATAATCATAATTTCGACTTCTCTTGATATCCATGGAAGATTTAGACTGATTTTAGGTTTATTTAGGGTTATTAGTCGTTTTTAGGGGTCTAGGGGTGTTTATATAGGCCTTGGTAACCTTCTGGACAAGTTTAGGCCCAATTAGGACAATTATCCTATTTTTATTAATTTAATTATCAAAATTAAGGCTATGGGACCCACAAATTCGACTCCTCTATGTGTTTTGTCATATTTACACTCTCCCCCTTCTATTTTATGTTTACTTATACTCCTATACACTTTCGGGACCAAACCGGGTACCCTTTTGCTAATTTTTCGACTTTTTACGCGATTTTTGAACTAGCCTTCATTTCTAAAAATTTCTAAATATAGAAAGTAACTATAAAACTTATCCTAACCATATTATATATACTTAATACATACATACAACATATGATACGTACACGAAACCTTATCAAAACGATACCCGAACTTTTCTGCAGTTCATTTCTGAACTCATTTCATTTCATTTCATTTCGTTTCATTTCCAACTTATACCATGATTTATACATTCATGTGAACTCATGAGTACGAACCAACCCCATCACATCATCATATAACGTACCATGTACTACATAAACAATGTCTAACATCATGATAAAGTTTCAAATATGAGCACATAACACATAAACGCACACCAAGCACATGATCAACATCAAACAGTCAAAAGTGAAAAATTCAAAATCTAGGGTTGTCACATCACTCCCTCCTAATAGAAGTCTCGTCCCGAGATTACTCGATAATCTCAAAAAACTTCATTTCACAACCAACTCCCTATCTCTCTCATAAGAACGTAATCGGATCATCCGTATGACTACAACAACGCCCTCAATGCATATAAGCTCAAGACAAATTTTAGGACCCCCAACTTCAGATAAATGATCAAGCCCATGGACAACTACCGGACGTTTACGTGAAAGAATTTAAAAATATGAACCAAAACCTGAGATTCCAAAAGATACTCAACATAAAACATGTATCGACTCCCAACGAACCAATGAAAACGGACCAATGACACAAGAAGCACCCAACGACAACCGAAACGTATTACGACCGGTGACATACTATTAAAACCTTGTGCAAAACCAAATTTTACCCCAGAATGGATTTTGTACCTTAATGTATATTAGTTGTTCTAAACCATGGTATCACATTAGTAATTTATGTAATCATTTGACGAAAAAAAAATCTATAGTCTCTTCACGAACGATCAATTGTCTAAAGCACACAACACAATATCACGCGTCAACATTGACTCCGGAACCCACATTCTTCATTAATGTAACAATCTCTATGATGGATACATCTAAAATCCTATCCCAAAGCAGCCCTATGTTAGCCTTCTAAGTGTCCACTATCCCAAAATACCCAAAACACGAGTTTAAACCATGTTGTCCGAAAATTAATCTTGAACTCGACAGTTGTACAATTAATTCGACCAAGCTACTGACTTCCATTGACAATACGTTCTAAATATTTGAAAAGTACGCTCCGAGTACATAACTTTAGGCTTTTGAATCACCAAAAAATCTTTAAAAACGAATAAGTTATAACCAAAACGATTTTTACCTAGAATCTGCCCAGACATTAGCGACAGTTTCTGACAGTTTAGCGATGAATTCTGACAATTTAGCGACAGTTTCTGCCTACTCCGATTTATAACCAAAAAAACGATTTGAAACCCTAAAACCCCTCATTAATTACCAAATTCAAGACCTAATTTATTTTAATTCCAGAAAATTAGAAACCCTTACGCATCATATGAGTAATTACATGATTTTAACATATTTAATTAAATAAGAACAAGAATTTAACTAAAGATCATTAGCTTCAGGTGATCAAAACCAATTTTAGTTTTTTTTTTTTATAATAATAATAATAATAAACAAGCCATACTTATATGTTAAAAAAAATATATCCCATCTTATTTCAAACACGCTTACGACACTTAACCCTTATTTCACCGACTACCAACAACTATTTTAACTATTTACAAATTCCATTTCTTTTACCACGTAAAATTCAAACTAAAAGATACCGTGATCCCAAAAAGAATTCTCCACCCTCTCAATATCCTCTACACCAAAAGTACCGTACAAACAAATACGTGAAATGAGGACTCGATAAATGCGCTACTACAGAAGTTGAACATCCCAAAGAATGAAGAGCTATAAAACCATCCTAACAATACAACCGATAAGTAGAAGGGATATATACATATATAGGCATACGCGTACATACACTCAAGTCCATCCAACATATAGTATACAAGCATGTATTAACCCTCTTTCATGCAACCATACTTAAGAATCCATTGATGTCGTGGTACTTGTGTAACTATGTTGGCCACCATACTTATATCAGTCCCCTTTCACTAATGCACTCCCTCCTATGATGACACTTATAAGAATTAATACTACACATAACACATCAGTCTACCAACTCAAATAAGCACATAGATCCTACAACTCATATAAGCACATAACCACAACATAAAATAAGATCCAAAATCCATGTATTAAAATAACGTAGCCAATGCATGAAACATATAAACTCGTAATCCAGCTGAACCACCGTAGACAAAATTCAAAATGTATAAAGAACATGAAAACGTAATTAAACGGAATCCAACAATGATTAGCGTATACGACTATAGTTCAACCCGCACTATTCAAAACTTCGAAAAGAAAATAACATATAGCTAAGTATGAACTTACTATGGTTCAATTCATACTAGTCAAACATCGCAATAATAACATCCAAACACATCAATTAATAAAAAATGCACACATACTCCTATGACGCCTATATGCAGGGACCCTTAAGCTATAGACTAGGCTACGCGACTAGGCAACCTAATTCTCTATAACCATTGTCTCTGATACCATTCTGTCACACCCCATCATGGCGGAATATATGGGGCGCGACGTATGGATATCATCACAACAATAGCGTGTCTATAGAGTTACCTAAATGAAATAGAAATGTCATAAAAAGGTGACACAATGCCATGACAATATCACAAACAATGAAGGAGCCTAGGTAAGTAGGTAACACGCCTACCTCTTACCAAAGACATACAAATAAACAAACATCAAACATATAGGTGTCTAAAAAGTATCACTTTTCAAACATTAAATAAAAACTAAGAGGAAAGGGATTCCTCCTAATGCAATCCTAGCATCCTCTATACTCTAGCCACCTCTAACATCATCTTGCACAACTACCTCACCTGAAAATGACACTAAAATCTGTCAACATAAAGTTGGTGAGTGATGCGGTATTTTTGTACACTTTATTTTAGGAAAAACAAAGCGACAAAAGCGGGTAAGTATTAAGTATCACGTTTTGTGAAAAACGCGAATACTCGTCGTCGAGTTCGTTCTCGGTGGAGGTATGGTGTTTAGCCTACAATTATAGACGTTATTTTTTTATGAGTGATTACGTTTTTGGAAAGATGGAAAGAAATGAAAACGGAGACGAGTTACGTTAAAAACGGTCGAAAACGCTTAAACGTACGAACGTAAAAACGCGACCCAACGAAAAATTTCACCAAAGAAATAATTAAAAATCACTAAAATATTCTAAAAATTCTAATTAAAAAGAAAATGTAAACGAAAAAATTTGAAAACTTTTAAATTATTTTATATTAATTTTTAAATTTAATTAAAAATCCTAAAAAATAAAATAAATAAGAAAAGGACAAAATTCAAACTTTTTATTTTGTAAACCCAAAATATATTATATAAAAGCTAAAAAATATTTTTTTGGAAATTTTAAAACACTTTTTACTATTTTTTATGACTTTTCTCAAATTTAAAAATAAAATAATCCTAGAAAATGAAATAATAGAAAGAAAATTATGAAATTTAAACTCTACAAAAGCAAATTTATTTTTCCTAAGTCCTAAATGATAAAATGAAATTTTCAGAAAAAGAAATATATTTTTTTGACTTTTAAATATTTTTTATGAATTAAATAAGATGAAAAACTATTTAAGTGTTTAAAAATATTAAACTATTTTCGAAAAATCTCAAAAAATTATAGAAAGTATATTAAGCTATCTATATCCTAGGAAAATAATCTGGACTAATCAGCTTATCCGATAAGCTCGAAAAGCTACGAATAAGCTATAACCATTATATATATAAAAAAACTAAAAAGAAAACTAAAAGTGTATATATAGAAAACAAAAGAGAATGTTAACAAAACATATCATGAGAAGAGATGGTTAAGGGGGTGGGTTGCTGTGTTTGTTGTTCCTTGAGGTCATGGGTTCTACTCCCACTGTTGGCAGATTCTTTGTTTTTTTCTTTTTATTACCACAGTTTATAAGGTGGATGAAAAACTGTATAAAGGAAACAAATTAAAGGAACAATTAACAGAAACAACTCAAAGAGCTGATGGTACTAAGAGTTTGTGTTGTGTGTTCTGCCTGCACAAGGTTGTGGGTTTGAGACCCACAGATGTCACTTTCTGTGATGATTGTTTTACAGCTTTAGCTTCTCAGCTTTTTTAAGCACTCAATAACAGTTGGTTACTATTGAGTTATACTCAATATACTCAACAAAATGTAAGTAGCTAACAATACTCACAAGTCAACTAGCACTCAAAATTAAAAATAGTATAAAGCATATACTGATGAATAGTAGCAGTACTTGCGCAAACAAAAGCTTAAAAGGCCATATTCTAGCTTATTTTTAAGCTACTATAAATCTCCAAACCTCAACTATTTTGCAAAACAGATTATCACCTACTTATAAATGACTCAAATCCTGAATTTCAACTCCTAAATCCTCAACTCAAGGGAGAAAAACTTGTTGATGTATTACTACCTCAGAAGATGAAGATCCACAACCCAAAAAGTGGACTGTTGTTGTGCAGTTGTATTCCAAGCCTACAGAAAACTTCTACAACCTAACCACAACACAAAACGCAATCGAAGTTACCAAGAATCACAACACTTCAGATTACTCAGAAACTTGCACGTTCTATATTTCTTGGTTTTGTTAATTTCTTTTGGTGTTCTTGGGAGACACATGAACCCCACAAGATTTTGATGGTAGGAGTTACGATTTTACCACAAGCAAGACACACAATGAACACCAATCATCATGCCACTTATTTACAGTTCAAACCACAATTAATTATCAGTTATGAGTAAATAAGGACACCCCGACTAGCTGATAACAACAGGTGGCTACGAAATTGCTTGAAGAGGTTATATGGTGACTTCAATTCTAGCAATATGTTACAAACAACACTGAACCTTAGATCAAATCACTATGAGACTCACGATTCCTTACTGTCTAACAGTTCACAAGTGTCAATAAGCTAACTTCACCAAATCACAATAGACAAAAAAAAATTAACTGTTGGTGTTGTTTTGTTGTTGGTATAGACAGTAGGCACTTTTTTATCTACTTAGTTTCTATTGGTTCTGCTGGTTTGAGTCACAATTAAAAGTGGACAATCGCAGGTAGTAACAAACAAACACCTCTAAACACAAGCAGGACTTTGTTCTATTTTTTTTTTGAAGTTCACTGTTTTCCTGTTAACTTTGTTGGTTTGGTATTAGGCGCACAGGCACCCCACAAGCAGTTGGCTTGTGGGAGTCACGATAAGCAATAAACACAACCAAAAGTAAGTAACACAACCCGTTAGGGTGGAAAAACAAGCAAGAACAAGCACTACTTAGACAAATTATACGCCAAAAATATCAAGAATCAATAAGCAGTGCAACAAATTTTGGACTTAAAGGTGCACAATGAACACACTAAACCCAATCAGCAGGCACTAAATGGTTTCTATTTGGGTTTGCGGATTTTTGCTGTTGGACAAGGGGCTCGAAATCAGAAAGTGGTTCACAATCTACTAATCTAGCACCAAGAGTTGCTATGCAGGGGGTGTTTACTGGTTAAAACAGTAAACGTAGGCAGGACCACCACCCAATTTCAACACTCCGCTCCGCAATAATATCAGCACAACCACAGATTGTTTTCTTAGGATTTCCTAACTTCAATATAATCTATCTAATAAGCTGAATTTAAAGAACAACTAAAACAGATTAGTATAAAGCCTAAATCTAATTAACTGACAAAATTTTAAAGACTAATAATCCCTAGTTAAGTCAAGCAAGATCGAAACCAAGACTGAATTCAACTATACTAGATCTCCAAAGTAAGCTGCAAATCAAAACCTATCTAAAGCATACGCTAATGACAGAAATAACTTAAGCCTAACACCACCTTATGTATTTTTTTATTCTTACTGGTTTTCCAGGGGATGCTTAGTTAACTAACACAAACACAAGCCACAATCAAAACCAACATATCAAATAAAGCACGAATCAAGCACACGCTTGGGGCTGTGTACACACACACAACAGCGGGCTTCATGTTCTTTGTTTCTTTAGTTTACTTTGATTTTGTGTTGGAAGCACATACAATGAGGACCCCTTACTTATACAAAACATGAACACAATCCTAAAACTACAAATTCATGCTGTAATTTACTATGGTGGTGCATAGTTGAACAAAATACACAGTAGGTAGTTTAGCAACAATGCAGGCAACCTATACTCCTACGGATCCTAACCTAGCTGACCATCCAGCATACAACACAATTTCAAGTTCTCAAACCAATCTCAAACAACTAAGCTGAAAATAGTCTTCCCTATCCAAACAACCTTCTAACTAAACAAAACAAATTTTTATGCTAACATGTAATTTAAAGATTTTAAAGCTAAAACTTAGGATTCCTGTCAAAATCCACACAACCAAACCTTATAAATGCGCAGAATTTAGCCTAGCATAGAGGTGGTATACACTCCCCACACCAAGCTCTCCCAAACACACTTTTTAAGTCTAAAATCGAAATTTTTCAGAGACATTTGATAACGAACCCACAAACTAACTATATTCCAACTGATTATGACCACACGCCATACAAATAACAGATTTCAAACATAAATCATACAAATTTGACCACAAAATCACCAAATCATACATACATTTTTTTTTTACAGAAAAAAAAAGAGAACAAGAGAACAAACCTCTAGGGCATACATCCATGCCCTAGATTTTCGAGCTTATGTGACAGCGAAACAGTCACAAGCGTCCACAAGCAACCTGCTAAGAACAACATCATAAACAGTAACACAATAATAAATTCAAAAGAAAAACCAATTTTTCACTTTCTTTCAAAACTTTTAACCAAGAAGCTGAGATTATAGCTTATTTCAAAAGCTATAAGCTAGCTTATCAAAAATGGTTCTCCAAAAACAAGTTTTTTGCTTTTGAATAAAACTGAAAAGCAAAGTTTTGCTATTAAAATAAACTTAACAGGAATTTAACAAGCCTTAAATTTAAATGACAAGAAAAGATAAATGGAACTCAGCAAAGTGTAAAGAAATAAAATCAAACTTTCATTAAAAATATTAGACTTTTACAAAAATTGCTGGAACAACCCTAAAAGCTAACACCTAATGCCTTTATATACTAGGCTTACAAATTCTAGAAGCAAGAAGAAAAAGGAAAACCCTAATGTAGTTAATTCCAATAATGTCCTTGGTGTTTGAATTCGTGTTGACTGATCTTGGTCAAATAGAACATCTTGTGACCTCTGATCATTCACATGTGATGTTGCTGAGCTATGAGCTTCATCCATACCCTTGATTTCTTCCTTTGGGTCCAAGTAGTTGATGGGAATCGTTGATATGGTCGGGTTTTGGAAAGATGTGTGAAAGTGATGGAGCAGGGGACTTCGAAGTGGGGCCTAGGGGTTCACATGAAGGTGTTGTGAGGTGGGGTTTGGTTTTAGGTTGACATTAATCAAAGTTCTGGAAAGGAGTGTAGGTTAATTTAGGCTAATGAGGAAGATTTGGTATTTAGGGTTTGTTCATCAGTGTGTGAGAAGGGTGTATGTCTTGATCGAATTAGGGGGGGTATTAGGCTGTTAAGCGCCTATATAAAACATTAAATAATCCAGTTTAAATATTTAGTATAAAAAACGGGGTTATTGAATTGGGTGGTTTGACTGGTTTTGGTTTTATATTGGCCATGTTTGCCCCCTGAACTCCCATAATCTTGTCACAACAAGTCTTTCAGCCAAAAATCTTTAATTCCCTTTGTAGTCAACTTTACCCTCATTGTCAAATTTGGCACATGTTGTTTCAAAACTTTTATCAAGGGCTTGTAACGTAATTATAACCAATCTTCAAGGGTAGTTCTTGACATCTTTTAATACTTGAAGGATTTATGTTGTAAACTTTGATTCTTCAAGGACTAAAAGTGACAATTCTTTAAAATTTGAGGACCAAACTTATCAATTCTTCAAACTTCAAGGGTATTTTTGGAAATTCATTTCTCGGGTCCGGTTCTTTGTGCGGCTTCGTTTCCCGTGTTCGTTTTTCCTTGTTTCTTGTGATCTTTTGGTGAACTCACGATATCCGTACCTAAAATTCACAATGAACAAACACAAGCATATTTTGGGGTATTTTAATGATATTTTAATCGTTTTAAGCCCGATTTGAACGATGAGACTATGTATAATTGCAGTCTCATCACTCCCCCATACTAAACCATTGTCGTGTCCTCACGCAATGCTAGAATAAAGTATCTTAGCATCTCTAAAATTCATTTTTATTCACTTTTATTGAACGATAAACTAGCTACACTAGTACTATTACTACTACTTGCGTTTTAGACATAATGTATGATTTTCATCGCAAAATGGGACGTTTAGGTTCATAGAATAAGAACACGTGAATGCTTCGTTAGAAATAATTTCATCGTCCTCGATTTTCACCCCAATTCCATGCTAAGCGTGGAACGAGATCATTGTCATTATAAGTTAGTAATGCTAACACTACTCATATGCCCTAATCACGTACTTATCCTCCCATTATTCCTAAGTTGTATCTCTTATATTTTATTTTGTCTTGAATGTTTCACGAGGATACATTGTTTGACTTATGCGATAATAGAGATTTAGGTCTAAAAATAGAGTCCTAACGGTGTAACCAAGACCATCAAATCAATAACCCCTCCTAATAGACAATGATGTCAAAAAATTAAGTCAACAAGAAGGATAGATAAACACGGTTTTATAACGGTTTTGAACATGAGACTTATTACCAAGACTTTTATACGCCCCCTAACGGAAGGGCCTTATTATCTTTGGTTTACCTCCATCTTTTATTCAACTTCGCCATGAAGCTTTTATTATGACTTCGGTCTTGCCTTGCCTTTTATTATCCGCCTCATCGGTGGTTTTATTAGCCAAAGACGTATATCCTCACGCTAAAGCGAATTTTGGATCTTTAAAGCTTCGAAGATTAAGGCTTGATTCACTTTCAATTTTGCATAGATTTTTCGGCAGTGTGAGCTTCAAATTTTTGCTTGATTTAGGTGAGCACTTGAAATCTTATTATTGGGTGAAGCTTTTGATTATTCGGGTGCCAATACTTCAAAACCGTGACGCTGGCGATACCTTAATGTCTTCCCAATTTAATTACACGGAAGCTACTATAAAAGACTAGAAACCCAACAATCCCAACTAAACCGCTAAGTCAATATTTATTAAGCGAAAAATATTTACATGCGAAGGGAGAATAAGCAAACAACGAGAACACATGAGTTTTTGAAAGAATACGAGTACTCTACGTTTAGCATAGTAACTTATAATTAACTCTATCATTTCTCGTCCTCATTTAAGAGACTTAGCCTAATGTGTAGTTAAGGAATCAAAGCTAAGTGCTCAACACGCACGGTCGAGTCAAAAATTACTCTTATTCTCGCCATCGGAAAATCTACATTCGTGTCTTCAAACACTTATAAAACATGAGAAAAAATTTAAAATTTGGCCATTTTTAGCCTTATTTTGCAACAAAACGATAAACAAAAAGATAAACTTTGGAAAGCGTGAAGGTTTGGCAAGGCAAGTACCATTTTTAGCCTTATTTTGCAACAAAACGATAAACTTTGGAAAGCGTGAAGGTTTGGCAAGGCAAGTATCTATTCACCCCCTATACTAAAGTTAAACATTGTCCTCAATGTTTCGAGTCTAGGGGTGCAAACACCCCCATACTAGAGACGTAGTCGAATGCCTAATCTAGCATGGAAAGGGTGCAACCAATAAATTAATAGCCGTTTATGAAGTGTGCTAAAAACCTAAGGTTAGAACATCAAAGGATATATCATTTGGATATTGAGAAAGTCTTCAAAGCAAACGATCGAGTGCTCCCATAAAACGAAGACGAGAGGCTCCAATCGTGAAGATCATGATCATCTAAAAACCACAATTCACAAACAACCACGGAACAAAGGTTGGAAGGGCACAAATCCACTCATTAGGTTAACTAAAAAAACAATAATATGTACATGGATAAGCATGAGAATTCCCCCACGAGGCACCTTGTTTTTGATAACCGAGTCAAAAGCTCGACTCGAATCCCCATAAATGTGATCATTTAGGGATATCATGGTATGGTCAATTTTTAGTGGGGCTTACATGATAAACAAGGCCCAAAAGCAACCGTGAATAAAGTCAAAGCCTTTATACCGGGATCGAAGATCGTATCCTCACATTTTGTTGAAAATAAAACACGCAAAGCCGGAGGATACGTCTTGTAAGGAAGAAAACTCCTTACGACATAGGTAAACTCATCATATCCGAGGGGATGGGTAGGGATACTTTGAAACGATGGTAAAATTGAAAGAGAATTGCTCAAAATAGGAGTTTCAAAATTTCCCCCCGGATCGAAGGCAAAAGCCTCATTAAAATCCTCACTCTCATCGAGAGGCGGTCCATCGGTGAACCCCTCGAGAATGGAAACGTCATGAGTAGAAAGAGTAGTCTCAATCGTATGAGACGTCGGGAGGGTGACTAGTAAATCCGGCTCATCGAGTTTAGAATCCTCACTCTCGATGTCCTCGAACGTCTCATCAAAGAGAGGATTTACGTCACCAAAAATGAACGCGTCATCAAATTCGAATGAAGGGTTCGAAAAGATTTTAAAATGGGTATTTTGAACGTCCTCTTCGATTAGTGACTCGTCATCACTAGCGGAAAAATCATCGTCATTCAAAAGAGGGTTCGAAAAAGTCGTTGATTCTCTCCCCGAAGTGTCAATAGGAAAGACATCATCACAAGAAATTGATTCACACTCACTATTGTAATTTGCCTCGTTAGAATTTTCGTGGAAAAATTCATCGAGAGCAAAATCACTTACCTCATCTTCGGAGAAAACCGTAGGCTCACTTTCGATTAGAATAGGGATCTCGACACTAGGATTAGTGCTAAGATTCGTCTCCCCCATACTTAGAGAGGCATCGGTTTCCGTAGTGGGTATAGGAGTAAAAGGCTCTTCATTTGAAGATTTTTCCTTAGTGGTTTTGACATCGGCGTCGAAAAACGTATCAATATGAGCAAGGCCATCGGCGGACTTCTCACATGATAAATCCATAATCTCACATGATGTGGGATTAGGAATAAAAGGCTCGTCACGAGACGTTGTAGCCTTGATGGTTTCAAATTGGTCCTTCGAAGGGATCAAATGCGGGTTCTCAAAAGACGTAGAAATAGTAGTAACGCGTCCCTCCGGAATTAAATTTTGATACTCTTCAAAAATCGAGGGGTCAATGATTCTCCTTAAAACCTTATCAATTTCTTCCTTTTCAAAATCACTTAACGGACTATCTTCGTCAAAATCTTGTGTATTTTGATTTCGAAATCTTTGATAATTTTAACTTCATTAGAAAAATTAGGTTCCAAAGGTTTAACATTCATTGTTCCAACACGTGCTACGAGTTTTTCTTGTTGTTTATTTTCGAAAACATTTTCATAAACCTCGTTCGTTGACACCCTCGTTTTTTCATCTTCGATGCTCTTCTCAACCACTTCAACAATTGGGTTATTATTTCTTTCCATAATTAGTTGAAAGAGCGTCTCAAGTCGTTCACAAACGCGATTAGAACTTTCATCGATGCGTCTACAACACTCGTCGATGCGGCTAGAACCGAGATCATCATCGAAAACATGTTGTGGAGATGATTGGTCAAAATCGGAATTGTAACATGGGTTGGGCTCATGGGAATTTTGAGGATCGAGATTGTATGGTGGGGCCTCAAAATTATCAAAACCGGAATTATCGTATGAATTGGGTTCATCATAATTCGTTGGTTGGCAGGAATAAGTATCGTGAGGCCCCCCAAAATTGTCGCAACACGGATTTTGAGAAAAATTCGGTTCGTCGTATGGATAACCACCCCCATTGTTATAATCGTAACTCATACCGTGTGATTCATCAAAACCGGAAAATTGGTTGTCGAAAGACGTATTTTGGTTCATCGGTTGACAATCGTACCCATAGTGATGTTCGTTTCCACAATTCTCGCACGACGTTGGGTATTGCGAAAATTGGTCAACGAAATTCGGATTCGGCTCGTGACGATTTGGGTATTGAATTGGACACTCATAGTGCCAATGGGAAGGGCTTCCACAATATAGGCAATGGAGGTGACGTTCTTCATTAGAAGTATACAAACAATTGGTCGGATTACATGAGGGACAAGATCTAAAATCTACATAGTCGATATGATCTCCGCACCTTTCGCATATACACCATGGACATGATACGGAACCAAACAATCGTCTCCCACAACCTAGGCAATGAAAATCCTTGAAGAATTAAAATTTTAGAGGGTTTGAGAAAAAGAATTATGAAAATAGATGGAAAATGAGAAGATTATTTTTGTGTTTTTGGTTTTTCAAGTTTTTTTTGGAATTTTGGTGTATTACGTAGAAATTAATCTACAAAAATTATCCACTAATCAAAGGTCTCGATTAATGAATCCAAGAGGAGTGAAGGCAAATACGTGAAGTAAAAACCCTCGTCGACTTTGAAACGTTGGCAGAACACCAAAGCGTTTCGAGGTTCAATAATTAAAACTCACAAAAATAGATAATAATACTTGATTTGGCAAACCCCTAATTAATCGTCACTTTCAAAACACGCACAAGCGAGCGGAGAAAACGAGGCGGCGCGAAGCACTTAAGAGCCTTTTTTCCTTAGGTCGTGAAATATAACCGCCTTATACCCACCTTATAGTTTGTATTTATCGAGATTAAATCAATTAAGAGTATTTATCTATTTTGCCTTTGACTTTCGTTTGAATTCGATACAACAATAGTGACCGGAACGCTCAACTATTGAGGTGCGATTTCTCGCGTATTTGGATAATTATTGTGTATTAGTTGTTCTACGTAAATACAATATATTATGCACAATAAAAACGAGAAAACGATTTTGTGTTAATAGAGTTCTATTTAACACTATTTATTTGTATGGCTAATAGTATAGAAAAATAAAAAGAAGTATTTACGAAAAAAAACGTAAACACTCAAACAAACACGACAAGTAAATATGGCTAAACACACCTCCCCGACAGCGGCGCCATTTTTGATGCGGTATTTTTGTACACTTAATTTTAGGAAAAACAAAGCGACAAAAGTGGGTAAGTATTAAGTATCACGTTTTGTGAAAAACGCGAATACTCGTCGTCGAGTTCGTTCTCGGTGGAGGTATGGTGTTTAGCCAACAATTATAGACGTTATTTTTTTATGAGTGATTACGTTTTTGGAAAGATGGAAAGAAATGAAAACGGAGACGAGTTACGTTAAAAACGGTCGAAAACGCTTAAACGTACGAACGTAAAAACGCGACCCAACGAAAAATTTCACCAAAGAAATAATTAAAAATCACTAAAATATTCTAAAAATTCTAATTAAAAAGAAAATGTAAACGAAAAAATTTGAAAACTTTTAAATTATTTTATATTAATTTTTAAATTTAATTAAAAATCCTAAAAAATAAAATAACTAAGAAAAGGACAAAATTCAAACTTTTTATTTTGTAAACCCAAAATATATTATATAAAAGCTAAAAAATATTTTTTTGGAAATTTTAAAACACTTTTTACTATTTTTTATGACTTTTCTCAAATTTAAAAATAAAATAATCCTAGAAAATGAAACAATAAAAAGAAAATTATGAAATTTAAACTCTACAAAAGCAAATTTATTTTTCCTAAGTCCTAAATGATAAAATGAAATTTTCAGAAAAAGAAATATATTTTTTTGACTTTTAAATATTTTTTATGAATTAAATAAGATGAAAAACTATTTAAGTGTTTAAAAATATTAAACTAATTTCGAAAAATCTCAAAAAATTATAGAAAGTATATTAAGCTATCTATATCCTAGGAAAATAATCTGGACTAATCAGCTTATCCGATAAGCTCGAAAAGCTACGAATAAGCTATAACCATTATATATATAAAAAAACTAAAAAGAAAACTAAAAGTGTATATATAGAAAACAAAAGAGAATGTTAACAAAACATATCATGAGAAGAGATGGTTAAGGGGGTGGGTTGCTGCGTTTGTTATTCCTTGAGGTCATGGGTTCTACTCCCACTGTTGGCAGATTCTTTGTTTTTTTTCTTTTTATTACCACAGTTTATAAGCTGGATGAAAAACTGTATAAAGGAAAAAATTAAAGGAACAATTAACAGAAACAACTCAAAGAGCAGATGGTACTAAGAGTTTGTGTTGTGTGTTCTGCCTGCACAAGGTTGTGGGTTTGAGACCCACAGATGTCACTTTCTTTGATGATTTTTTTACAGCTTTAGCTTCTCAGCTTTTTTAAGCACTCAATAACAGCTGGTTACTATTGAGTTATACTCAATATACTCAACAAAATGTAAGTAGCTAACAATACTCACAAGTCAACTAGCACTCAAAATTAAAAGTAGTATAAAGCATATACTGATGAACAGTTGCAGTACTTGCGCAAACAAAAGCTTAAAAGGCCATATTCTAGCTTATTTTTAAGCTACCATAAATCTCCAAACCTCAACTATTTTGCAAAACAGATTATCACCTACTTATAAATTACTCAAATCCTGAATTTCAACTCCTAAATCCTCAACTCAAGGGAGAAAAACTTGTTGATGTACTACTACCTCAGAAGATGAACATCCACAACCCAAAAAGTGGACTGTTGTTGTGCAGTTGTATTCCAAGCCTACAGAAAACTTAACCTAACCACAACACAAAACGCAATCGAAGTTACCAAGAATCACAACACTTCAGATTACTCAGAAACTTGCACGTTCTATATTTCTTGGTTTTGTTAATTTCTTTTGGTGTTCTTGGGAGACACAGGAACCCCACAAGATTTTGATGGTAGGAGTTACGATTTTACCACAAGAAAGACACACAATGAACACCAATCAGCATGCCACTTATTTACAGTTCAAACCACAATTAATTATCAGTTATGAGTAAATAAGGACACCCCGACTAGCTGATAACAACAGGTGGCTACGAAATTGCTTGAAGAGGTTATATGGTGACTTCAATTCTAGCAATATGTTACAAACAACACTGAACCTTAGATCAAATCACTATGAGACTCACGATTCCTTACTGTCTAACAGTTCACAAGTGTCAATAAGCTAACTTCACCAAATCACAATAGACAAAAAAAACTAACTGTTAGTGTTGTTTTGCTGTTGGTATAGACAGTAGGCACTTTTTTATCTACTTAGTTTCTATTGTTCTGCCGGTTTGAGTCACAGTTAACAGTGGACAATCGCAGGTAGTAACAAACAAACACCTCTAAACACAAGCAGGACTTTGTTCTATTTTTTTTTTGAAGTTCATTGTTTTCCTGTTAACTTTGTTGGTTTGGTATTAGGCACACAGGCACCCCACAAGTAGTTGGCTTGTGGGAGTCACGATAAGCAATAAACACAACCAAAAGTAAGTAACACAATCCGCTAGGGTGGGAAAACAAGCAAGAACAAGCACTACTTAGACAAATTATACGCCAAAAATATCAAGAATCAATAAGTAGTGCCACAAATTTTGGACTTAAAGGTGCACAGTGAACACACTAAACCCAATCAGCAGGCACTAAATGGTTTCTATTTGGGTTTGCGGATTTTTGCTGTTGGACAAGGGGCTCGAAATCAGAAAGTGGTTCATAATCTACTAATCTAGCACCAAGAGTTGCTATGCAGGGGGTGTTTACTGGTTAAACAGTAAACGTAGGCAGGACCACCACCCAATTTCAACACTCCGCTCCACAATAATATCAGCACAACCACAGATTGTTTTCTTAGGACTACCTAACTTCAATATAAGCTATCTAATAAGCTGAATTTAAAGAACAACTAAAACAGATTAGTATAAAGCCTAAATCTAATTAACTGACAAAATTTTAAAGACTAATAATCCCTAGTTAAGTCAAGCAAGATCGAAACCAAGACTGAATTCAACTATACTAGATCTCCAAAGTAAGCTGCAAATCAAAACCTATCTAAAGCATACGCTAATCACAGAAATAACTTAAGCCTAACACCACCTTATGTATTTTTTTATTCTTACTGGTTTTCCAGGGGATGCTTAGTTAACTAACACAAACACAAGCCACAATCAAAACCAACATATCAAATAAAGCAC
The DNA here is from genome assembly GCA_025667525.1 of Glebionis coronaria. NCBI lineage: Eukaryota > Viridiplantae > Streptophyta > Magnoliopsida > Asterales > Asteraceae > Glebionis > Glebionis coronaria. The sequence continues at coordinate 269,812,169 of CM046875.1, read as the reverse complement.
GAATCAAGCACACGCTTGGGGCTGTGTACACACACACAACAGCGGGATTCATGTTCTTTGTTTCTTTAGTTTACTTTGATTTTGTGTTGGAAGCACATACAATGAGGCGCCCTTACTTATACAAAACATGAACACAATCCTAAAACTACAAATTCATTCCGTAATTTACTATGGTGGTGCATAGTTGAACAAAATACACAGTAGGTAGTTTAGCAACAATGCAGGCAGCCTATACTCCTACGGATCCTAACCTAGCTGACCATCCAGCATATAACACAATTTCAAGTTCTCAAACCAATCTCAAACAACTAAGCTGAAAATAGTCTTCCCTATCCAAACAACCTTCTAACTAAACAAAACAAATTTTTATGCTAACATGTAATTTAACGATTTTAAAGCTAAAACTTAGGATTCCTGTCAAAATCCACACAACCAAACCTTATAAATGCGCAGAATTTAGCCTAGCATAGAGGTGGTATACACTCCTCACACCAAGCTCTCCCAAACACACTTTTTAAGTCTAAAATAGAAATTTTTCAAAGACATTTGATAACGAACCCACAAACTAACTATATTCCAACTGATTATGACCACACGCCATACAAATAACAGACTTCAAACATAAATCATACAAATTTGACCACAAAATCACCAAATCATACATACATTTTTTTTTGACAGAAAAAAAAAAGAGAACAAGAGAACAAACCTCTAGGGCATACATCCATGCCCTAGATTTTCGAGCTTATGTGACAGCAAAAAAGTCACAAGCGTCCACAAGCAACCTGCTAAGAACAACATCATAAACAGTAAAACAATAATAAATTCAAAAAAAACCAATTTTTCACTTTCTTTCAAAACTTTTAACCAAACTCAAACCTTGAACAATTGTGAAACTCAAACCTTTACTGAAAATAAACACTTCCAAGAAGCTGAGATTATAGCTTATTTCAAAAGCTATAAGCTAGCTTATCAAAAATGGTTCTCCAAAAACAAGTTTTTTGCTTTTGAATAAAACTAAAAAGCAAAGTTTTGCTATTAAAATAAACTTAACAGGAATTTAACAAACCTTAAATTTAAATGACAAGAAAAGATAAATGGAACTCAGCAAAGTGTAAAGAAATAAAATCAAAATTTCATTAAAAATTTTAGACTTTTACAAAAATTGCTAGAACAACCCTAAAAGCTAACACATAATGCCTTTATATACTAGGCTTACAAATTCTAGAAGCAAGAAGAAAAAGGAAAACCCTAATGTAGTTAATTCCAATAATGTCCTTGGTGTTTGAATTCGTGTTGACTGATCTTGGTCAAATAGAACATCTTGTGACCTCTGATCATTCACATGTGATGTTGTTGAGCTGTGACCTTCATCCATACCCTTGATTTCTTCCTTTGGGTCCAAGTAGTTGATGGGAATCGTTGATATGGTCGGGTTTTGGAAAGATGTGTGAAAGTGATGGAGCAGGGGACCTCGAAGTGGGGCCCAGAGGTTCACATGAAGGTGTTATGAGGTGGGGTTTGGTTTTAGGTTGACATTAATCAAAGTTATGGAAAGGAGTGTAGGTTAATTTAGGCTAATGAGGGAGATTGGGTATTTAGGGTTTGTTCATCAGTGTGTGAGAAGGGTGTGTGTCTTGATCGAATTAGGGGGGTATTAGGCTGTTAAGCGCCTATATAAAACATTAAATAATCCAGTTTAAAAATTTAGTATAAAAAAAACGGGGTTATTGAATTGGGTGGTTTGACTGGTTTTGGGTTTATATTTGCCGTGTTTGCCCCCTGAACTCCCATAATCTTGTCACAACAAGTCTTTCAGCCAAAAATCTTTAATTCCCTTTGTAGTCAACTTTACCCTCATTGTCAAATTTGGCACATGTTGTTTCAAAACTTTTATCAAGGGCTTGTAACGTAATTATAACCAATCTTCAAGGGTAGTTCTTGACATCTTTTAATACTTGAAGGATTTATGTTGTAAACTTTGATTCTTCAAGGACTAAAAGTGACAATTCTTTAAAATTTGAGGACCAAACTTGTCAATTCTTCAAACTTCAAGGGTATTTTTGGAAATTCATTTCTCGGGTCCGGTTCTTTGTGCGGCTTCGTTTCCCGTGTTCGTTTTTCGTTGTTTCTTGTGATCTTTTGGTGAATTCACGATATCCGTACCTAAAATACACAATGAACAAACACAAGCATATTTTGGGGTATTTTAATGATATTTTAATCGTTTTAAGCCCGATTTGGACGATGAGACTATGTATAATTGCAGTCTCATCAGTGAGAACATAGGTTTAAGTTATCTAGAACATCATAAGAAACCTTGACATTCGCTGTAAATAAGTTCAAGAAAAACAATTTATAGAAATGGACCATAATGCGATAATCATGCTACATGCATCCACAACAAAACTCAATCCAAGTACCAATCACATCTACAATTCACAAAGCACACTATAACAATCAAGAAGTATCCCGTCACACACACAAGAACACACACCACACTATCCGGATCTTTCCCACACCACCTGTGGAAGATGAACTATATCCCCGTCGAGATATCTTGCCTCCGAAGAGACGATGCACAAGTACTCAGGACGGATCGTGCCCCCCCCCCCCCCCCCCGAACCAAGAACTCAGGACGGATCGTGTCCCACGAACCAAGAACTCAGAACCAAGAACTCAGGACGGATCGTGCCCCACGCTCCACACACATCACAACTGGTCCCATAGACGCCCATACATCTATGTACCAATCCCAATCATAACACAATCAAGATTCACATATCAGAACACATATCATAGCACATATGAGAACACATAAGCACGCAAGTCACACAATAACACATCTATGTCCAAAAATTTATAAAAATATAGTACCAAAACATTTTAAGAACACCACAAGTGTCATCTCCATCCCATACTAGAAGAAAACATTTAAAAACTCAATGAAAATGGGACTATGAACTCACCTGATAGCACATCAAGCTAGCACTCCTGCAAACCTATAAAATCATACACGACACCCTTAGCTCAGGTCTTAACACCCAAGTTAAGTAACAATCAAGGAGATGAATCTAATCCCCCAATCCACACTATCTAGTTCTCCCACTACAAGCTATTCTATACGTAAAATTCCAGTTTTTCCCCGGTACGGTTTACTAGTCACTAAACGATCACATGAAGTGAACTTAACACCACACTTGACTCCTACCCTACTGGAGTTATGTTGTTATATGATCTAAGAACTTCAAAAACCAATTTTACTTTCTAATTACACGTTTAACCCTTTTGTTTAGTCTCTACGCCAAAAGTCGTTTTCACCAAAACTGATTTTCCGTACATGCTAAATGTTTGACACCAAAACCCCGACCTAAACACCATAAATTTTATTGTAAACCTCCAGTCCTTTTATATACATTATAAAGAGTTCCCAAATCAAAAATATTTGGCTATCTCATCCGTTTGGTTAGGTTTTGACTCAAATCCCCGAAATCAAAATTTATTCCTGAACAGCGCACTGTTTTTGTAAAAATTATTTGACGACCTTCCCGAACTCCATTTTCGACCAACCTTACATTTTTGAAAAGTAGACTCCCTGAACTTAATTTTTAAAAAAAATAAACTCGACCAAAGGTGCTACCTACTGCCCGGAACAGTCGACACAAGACAGCCTTAAAAATCAGACTGTTTTACGCCTTTATGCACTAACCCTCTAAACATCATTAATTATCCCTAAATTTATAACACAAACCCTAAAATCATTAATGGATCTTAATTAATATATTTTTCCAGAAAATTAATAAAACCCTAATCATCTCAATGATGGTTAATTAACAATACAATTATGATTAATTAATAAAAACATAAATTATATTAAGGTTTAATTGATCACTTACCTTGAAACAAGAAAAATTAATGAACCCTAATCATAAATTCGACTTCTCTTGATATCCATGGAAGATTTAGACTGATTTTAGGTTTATTTAGGGTTATTAGTCGTTTTTAGGGGTCTAGGGGTGTTTATATAGGCCTTGGTAACCTTCTGGACAAGTTTAGGCCCAATTAGGACTTTTAAATGGTAATTATCCTATTTTTATTAATTTAATTATTAAAATTAAGGCTATGGGACCCACAAATTCGACTCCTCTCTGTGTTTTGTCATATTTACACTCTCCCCCTTCTATTTTATGTTTACTTATACTCCTATACACTTTCGGGACCAAACCGGGTACCATCTTGCTAATTTTTCGACTTTTTACGTGATTTTTGAACTAGCCTTCATTTCTAAAAGTTTCTAAATATAGAAAGTAACTATAAAACTTATCCTAACCATATTATATATACTTAATACATACATACAACATATGATACGTACACGAAACCTTATCAAAACGATACCCGAACTTTTCTGCAGTTCATTTCTGAACTCATTTCATTTCATTTCATTTCGTTTCATTTCCAACTTATACCACGATTTATACATTCATGTGAACTCATGAGCACGAACCAACCCCATCACATCATCATATAACGTACCATGTACTACATAAACAATGTCTAACATCATGATAAAGTCTCAAATATGAGCACATAACACATAAACGCACACCAAGCACATGATCAACATCAAACAGTCAAAAGTGAAAAATCCAAAATCTAGGGTTGTCACAAGTAGTTCCTCTATGTTAGCAGGTACAGATATATTTATCTTAGATTTTCTAACAAGAGAATTCTTAGGCTTCCAAATTTTCTTCCTAGATGCTGGCTTAGATTCTAGTTGTCTAAGATCTTGAGGTACTTCTTCACTGGTAGGCACAATAGCGGGGGCAAACCTAGTTAAAGGGCGCTTTTTCCATTTTTTAGTGCTAGTGTTCCTATTTAAAGGACACTGAGACCTAACTTTCGTGGATGTGATCCTAGTTAAAGGGCACGTAGTTCCATTTGTAGTAAAGTTCCTACCAGTAGGTTTCCATTACCAACCAACTTGGGTGAATTTCTTCCCCGTTGGATTCCATTCAAGATTGTTCCTAATTGCATACATTTCATTCACATGGTCAACAAGACATAAATCATGACGCTGAGAAAACATGTTCATTACAATTCCAACATCTCAAATTAGAATTCACATTTTGCTTAGGTTGCTGCACAAGCGCAGGGCCTTTAGTCTTAGCTACATGATTCTTTTTATTTAAATTTGAAATGACATTCCTAGGATGAACCTCTACTTTCTTCTTCGCAGTCCTACTAGTAGAAGGCTTGATCCTATCTTTCTTGTCTTGAGATCCTTTCGCCTTAGTAGACACAATTACTCCTATAGAAGCCAAGGGAACATTAGTGACAGATTTTGATTTAGCCTTGATGGGTGACTTTAAAATAGGCTTAGCTCTTGGGTTCTTGTTGAATGGAGTCATGGCAATGGTGGGGCTTTGTTATTTAAGTGATGTATAACTAGGTGGACCTATAAAAGTAAGATATGATAGGCAGCATTGAACTTGCTCAATATATAAATGAGTAGCATTGTACTCGTTGTTTCTGGGATCAGATTCATATAAATCATCTAAAATGTCCCTAGTAAGAAGCACATGCCTAATTGCCTTTTTCATATAATCCATGTAAACCGTTGAATTCTTAAGGGCCGGGTCTTAAAACGCACCACTTCTTTTGTTTTTGGAGCACTAGAGGTCGGGGCAGAGATTGTAGCTGGATTATCAACAACTTCTTGTCCTTTAAGTTGAAGTGTCTCCTTTAATTCAGCTATAACCATGTTTTTATCTATGAGCAGAATATTTAGGTCAGAGATCTCCTTACATTTCTTGTTCAGTTTGTCAACAAGTGACTTTTGCTCTGCCGCATTAATGGGTGACTTTAAAATAGGCTTAGCTCTTGGGTTCTTGTTGAATGGAGTCATGGCAATGGTGGGGCTTTGTTATTTAAGTGATGTATAACTAGGTGGACCTATAAAAGTAAGATATGATAGGCAGCATTGAAATCGCTCAATATATAAATGAGTAGCATTGTACTCGTTGTTTGTGGGATCAGATTCATATAAATAATCAAAATGTCCCTAGTAAGAAGCACATGCCTAATTGCCTTTTTCATATAATCCATGTAAACCGTTGAATTCTTAAGGGCCGGGTCTTAAAACGCACCACTTCTTTTGTTTTTGGAGCACTAGAGGTCGGGGCAGAGATTGTAGCTGGATTATCAACAACTTCTTGTCCTTTAAGTTGAAGTGTCTCCTTTAATTCAGCTATAACCATGTTTTTATCTATGAGCTGAATATTTATGTCAGAGATCTCCTCACATTTCTTGTTCAGTTTGTCAACAAGTGACTTTTGCTCTGTCGCATTAAAAGCGAAGCGTTCTTCTATTGAACCAGAAACTTGTGAGACACCCTGCCTTACTTTTTCAAACTCCCCTAGCATAGAAGTAATCTATCTTCTAGGGTATGATTTTTAATCTCTGCAGCATCTAGTTCCAATTTCTCTACTAATGATTCTCTCTTAAGTCTCATGATTTCTTCCTCTAATGCCTGAACCACCTGAATCATCTTGTCACTAGTCTCAATAGTGTTTTCACAATCATTTGTTTTTGAAAGAGTTTCATTTTTAGATTGATTTTCAGTTTCAAGAGATATACAATGTTGTTGAAGCTCATCAAAACGTTTTGAAAATGAGTTATAAGAATCTTGAAGCTTTAAAAATTCAACGTTAGATTCGTGACAAGAATGAATATCTACATTATTCATAAGCTCAACAATATTCATAGAGAGATCATGCACATCGTCACATTTATTCACAACAGATGTAATCTCAATAGAACATTTAATAGTTACAACTTGCATCACATCGAGAGACACTACTTGTTCCAAGAATCGGTCATATTCGGACAAAATCTTTTCTTTCTCAATTAAATGTTTCTCATAAGCATCATCCATTTCATGGAAAACTTTTTGAACTTCAGCCATTTCAAAATTAAGATTGTCCCCGAGATCTAGAAAACCCTCTTTAATATTGTTTACAAACGGAACGATCTCTTTCTCAAAAACCATTTTCATGTGTTCGAAAGCCCATTCTCCAGTGGTTTGAGTCGTTGAAGTCGTACATTCCTTGATGACCTTGTCAAATCCGGTAAGGTATCGCTTAATCTCTTTCAAGCTTTAAAATACTGTACTTACCGGTGGAAGACCCTTTGGATTTTCCTTAGGTTCATTCGGATTGACAAGTGTAGGAAATATACTAAGGTTTTCTCTAGTAGACATGTAATTTGGTGTATGGATAAATTCCCTTTGTATATTAAAGCGAGTTCTAAAATCCGTTTTTGCATTCTCTTCATTAAGCGGTTCATAATCATACTTAGGATATGTAAAAATCACTTTTGACCGATTCTCTTCATGCAGTGACATATTCTCGGATTCATTCGAATTACCAATCGGGTCTAAGACCAAACCTAGCCTTGTTGCATCATAAAGTCGCGGGTTCTGGTTAATAGCTTGCTTTGCATAACCCGAGTTAGGTGGCAGGTCTGTTAGACGTGATAGAGTAAATTCCTTAAAAGATGAATGAAACAAGTGTACTAGATGTGAAGCGGAGTATTGTTTTAAAAGCAAATTCAGTCTTTTAGTTTTCTCAGACGCCTTAATTTCCGTTTCAACCCTTTTAGACTCGAGAATTTCGAAATCCGTTTGCAGTTTTTGAAAATTATTAACGGGTGACTCTTTTTCTTTAAGTTCTTTTGAAAGATTTGCTCTTAAACTTTCAATTTCTAGCAAACTATCCATTTGGACTTTCCTAAACCTATCAAATTCTGGATTTGTTAAGGTATTGGTCAATGGAGTTAATTCCAAGGTTTTAACCTTTTCCTTATACAAAGCAAGCTCGACAGATAATGTCTGATTAACATCGAGGGTTTCAAGGACCGCATTATTCATTTGGCTAAGCATATATGCCAACACCATAACCAAATCTTGTTAAGCAGATGAACTTGTAGACGTAATAGCTCCCGGTTATGTTTCACTCAAAGTCTGGGGACTTGCATTGATATTGCAATCATTGTTTGTCTCCTCGTTTGAAATACTAACCGCCGGAGGCTGTTCCGGATACTCAGACACTTGCTCAACTTGATAAGGTACAATACTAGTATCAGTGGTCGTATTTGGTACCTCAGAGATTGTATCAGCCCCATAAAGTGAAAGATTTGCCATGAGAGCTGCCTTGGCGGTATTGAGGTCATCACAGTCTGAATCGTATGCATCAAGGTCATCGCATTGATATGCTACATTATTGGTAGAAGCTGTTGTGAGTCCTTCAGTATCCGCAACTCCTGGATCTGCTAGAAATGCTAACTCCTCTTCATCGAGTTCGCGACCTTGTGCTTGAGCATTAACCAAGTAAATCTTTTCCTGAAACCATGTACCATCCCTCTTCCTCTTTGGTTACTTACACTCCCGAGCCATGTGTCCTTCCCCTTTGTAGTTATAGTAGATGATCATCTTCACTTTGCCAATATTGTTTCCTCTTGGAGCAGTGTTGAATGGGCGTGCAGCAGTATTGGATGAGCTTGGTCTCCCCTGAAGTGGTTGCACAGTAACTCTACCATCTTGAATTGTTGCTTATTGACAAGAGTTAAAAGAAGTTCTCAACTTATTGTTTATTGGATATGGTCCTCTATAACCTCTTTTGTTCAACGTTTGAGTTATGTAGGCAGACATTTGTGCTAGTACATCAGTAGGATTATCCCCTTGGCAGAACTCGGGAATTGGAACCTCATCATCGCAGTAGAAAACTGGTGCTGATGGAGCCACATACACATTGGAAGGAGTATAGACATGTTGTGAGTAGTGAGGTTGAGGAACTTCATGTTGCTGGTAAGTAATAGCAGGATTTGTTGGTGGTTGATAAGGAGAGAGTATGGTTGTTGAGCACGTTGTGATGATAATGTTGGTTGTTGATATTGTTGCTGATATGATGTAGGTGGTTGTGGTAGAATCGAATACTGAGGATAGCTTGGAGTTTGATACAAGGGCTGATATGAAGATTGTTGTCCCATAGCAAATGGAATGTTGTTATATGACAAAGTTGGATGATTTGCCATTAATGCCAATGGTTCGAAATAAGATCCTTGAGACATGCGTTTTTGGAGCACATGCTTCTCGTGTTGCTGCAAGAAAGCATAAAGTTGATCTAAATTTGATTTGTGCAAATCCCGAATCAATTTAACATCAGTTACATATTGGCTCCACTCTAGGGGTAATGTGTTCAAGAACTTGGTGTTGAGTTGAAACTAAGCAATCGTGAGATTGTACACTTCAAATCATTCATCAAAGTAGTTAAGCGCCAGTAGTAGTCATGAAGTGTTTCCCCTGGAATGTATGAGAACCTATCGAACAAGTCATAGAGTTGACACTCTCGTTCCTGCTTAGAAAGTGAAGTCCCTTGTAACAAAACGGTTAAGCGAACCCAAAGCTCCTTTGCTACCTTGTGTTTGCTTACCATGCGATAAATATCGGGTGGAAGAGCTTGCTTGATGGTCTGAACGGCCTTGTCATCCGCATCGGCAATTATTTGATTGGCAACCGTTAGTTCATGAAATAGCCTTGGCCTAGTCACATTGTCTACAGTAACTTCACCCCAATCGAGTGGTCCTTGCTCAATGGATTGAACCATGAGTCTCCCACTGGGTCTACCCATAATATAAGACATCATGCGACCTTTCCATGCTTCAAAAAGCTCTTTGATAAGCAACGGTGGACGGGTATCGGTACCCGAGATGATAGAGAGATTAGTAAGCGATGTCATTGTCGGCATAAATGAATGAGGATTCATTTTTGATCACTTGAAGGAAAAAGATTATCTTTTGATCGTCCAATGAAATAAAGTTGTGAAATTTGTTGTGTATTGATGTAGAATTCTTCAAAAAAAATACAAGTCCAAATCTTGAGAAATCAATACCCAATTCGGAATAAAAGGCAAGTATCTAATCCAGAATACAAATCAAGTTACTAATTCGGAATGCAAGTTTTGTAGGTAATTCGGAATGCAAGTTTTGTGGGTAATTCGGAATGCAAGTTTTGTAGGTAATTCGGAATGCAAGTTTTATAGGTAATTCGGAATTCAAGGATAATTCGGAATGTAGGTTAATTCGGAATGAAGGTTAAATCGGAATACAGGTTAATTCGGAATGTGAGGACTGAAGCTAATTCGGAATACCCCACTTAATCTTATTCGGAATACTACTTGACTAATTCGGAATGTGAGGCCTGAAGCTAATTCGGAATACCCCACTTAATCTTATCCAGAATACTACTTGACTAATTCGGAATGCGAGACCTTAAGCTAATTTGGAATACCCCACTTAATCTTATCCGAAATACTACTTGACTAATTCGGAATGTGAGACCTGAAGCTAATTCGGAATACCTCTACACACAAGTCGGAATATGTCAAAATCCTAGTATTCTGACTTCTAAAACCCTTTTATCCCGAATAAGAAGAAAAAAATTTACCTTGTAATTTTACCCAATAATTAAGCCAAAACTACCAATTTTTTCATGAAAATCACAAATCCCTACCACAACTATGTAGGCAATTTTTAAGAAAGATTTTGGGTGAAAAACACGAAAATAAAATTAAACACGGATATATCTTGATTAAAAGATCATAAAACTAAAACTAACACAACAAAAAACCTTATTTCACCCCATGGCTCTTAATACCAATTGTAGAAATATGATATCTATGATCCAAACAAGAGGGTTGTTGTTTTTAGAGAGAGAAACTAGAGAAGGAAAGAAGGAGAGAAAATGTGTGTTTATTATGTAAAAAGTGAAAAAACCAACACCCTCTCCATCAAAGGAGAGGGTTTTTATACCCAAGTCCTTAGTGGACTAGGGCCTTCCAACCCATGGACAAGCCCATGGGCTAGGTTGATAATATAAAGTTAATAACTTTCTAACTACGAGCTTACAACGTTTAATAATATTGTTGGAGTGACCGATACTTTAATATACGTTAAAAATATATTTCCAACAGTTATGTACCAATTATATAAAAACAATGTTTGGATTAGTGACGTTTTTGGGTGAGAAAGATTTAAAAATAAAGACGGATTATGCTAAAAATTACTCTACGACGGTTAAAAACGCGAAATCGTAAAATTCGACGAAAATCGAAACTACACTAAAAATTACCAAAATTTAAACTTATGTTAAGAAAAATCTAATTAAAACAAAAATGAAAACCAAAATTTCCAAAAGTTTTTTAAATAATTTATATTAATTTTTAAATTTTAATAAAAAACTTAAAAATAAACAAAATTAATAAAAAGTCAAAATGAAAATTTTATGTTTTGTAAACCTAAATTATATAATTCAAGTCTAAAATTAATTTTTCTTGAACTTTAAAAACTAATTTACTATTTTTAATTAGCTAAAAATAATTTAAATATTAAAATAATGCTAGAAAATAATAAAATAATAGGAAAATCTAAAATCTTTTTCTAAAAATCTGTTTCAACTAAACTATCATGAGAAAAATAAAAAATACTGAAAAAGTTGGAAAAAAGCTTAATAAGATAAAAGATGAAGCTACTTAATAAAATAAGCTATGGTTATAGTTCCCAGCGTTATCCGAGAAATAAACCAGACAACAACCTCTTCTTTATCCGATATCTAGTGACAAAAGAAAAAGAAAAATGTCGGATGGTTTTGTTGTGATATTTTTTTGATTTGGTTTGGAGCCTTGTGGCCTGTTTTTGTGGGCACAAAGGGCACCCCCCACAACCAGTTGGGTTGTGGAGAGTCAAGCAAACACTTTAATTCAACTAATACATACAAATCAATGCACACTCAACCAAATTCAGCAACATACAACAGAAAGATGAGGTCTGGTGGGTTCTTGGCCTAACTGTGAGCTATGAAGTGATATCTAGCTATCCAAAACTTAACAAGGTCATATTACCATATTACTAATCTTAAAATCTGACCTAAGTGTTGGGAATAAATTATAGCCAATCTACTTGAGCGCTGACAAGAGTAAAACAAGCGTTGACAGGAGTAAAACAAACGCTGACAACTCAAGCGTTGACAAGACAAAGTCAAGCATTGATACATTAAAGACAAGCACTGATGGGAAGATATATTATACGCGTTTATTGTATTCTAGATTACTTCTAGTAAAGATAGGAACAACAATGTATTTTCTATATTTATCTTTACCTAGAATAGTTGATACGTAGATTATTGTACAAGGCTTCTTATGTCTATAAAAGAAGACCTTTAGGTTAATGTTTGATATAAGTTTTCATACGTAAACTACTTTCATTGTAAGCAAGTTTGATATCATTAATCAAAGTGAAAGTTTGTTTATATCATTGTGTTCTTGTTTAAGTGTTAATTCCACATAGCACTTAGATTGTCATATACATATACAAAGGTTTCTCTAAGTGTATTACTTGATCTAATCTCGTATACATAAAGCTAAATCGATCTAAGTTTGGGATCAACAAGTGGTATCAGAGCGTGTTGAGGAACTTTTGATCTTAAAGAACACAAGAACCCTAAAAATCACCAAAACCCTAATTTTCTCAAAAACCCTAACAACATCATGTCAAATCCAGAACTAACCTCCTCTTCCTCACCTTTACCAAACATCAAGATTCCCATGCTTGATGCAACCAACTTTGAATTGTGGAAATTCAACTTTGAACAATACCTGGGGATCTATGACTACACACTCTAGGAGATTATTGAATATGGAAACACATTCAATAAAGCTCAAAAGATTACTAATGCCATTGCTGCAAGAACAGCTGTTGCTGGATGTTCTGAAGCAGATTAGAAAGAAAAGCCTGATGATGGTAGAGCTGTGTCTGCTGAAGACATAGCAAAGAAAAGGGTTGACATGAAAACCCTGAATATTTTGAAACTCTCTTTGGGACAAGAGAACCAACATAAATACAGAGGTTATGAATCTGCTAAGGACCTTTGGGCAGCTCTTGAAGTTGCATATGATGGCAATGAATATACTAAGGAAGAGAAGAAGAAGCAACTTATGCATGATTATGTTGTCTTCAAGGCTCAACCTAATGAAAATCTTAGTAGTGTGAGAAGCAGATTGCTTGATATTACAAGTAAATTGTCCTTCATGGGGACACAACTTGGTGATGTTGACATATTATTAGGCCGTAATTTTGGGAGCTGATAACCTTCATTTAATGCATGATATAAACTTATTCTTTTTCAATATTTTCATGATTACATTTTGAAAATACTTGCCTATTTTTGGGCCAATCACATGCATTTTCTTCTCCTATAAATTTGGCTCCTATTTTTAAACAGGGTACCTATTATTCTTGTCTAACACAATTTTCTCTTATCAACTTCATCTTCAATCCATCATTTTAACAGCTTTTAACAATGGCACCAAAGTGTAAACCATCAGATTTGGAATTGGGGTTCAGAAGTCAACACAACATGATCGCGTATCTTGAAGCTGGTGATGCTCTGTTTCCTCAATACACACAAATGGTGGCGTATTTGAATGCATCCCCTTTTAGGTATGCTCTTTCTCATGCACCACTCATTCTTGTCACACATATTAAACAGTTTTGGAACAATGTCAGTTCCTCAACAGTTAATAGAGTGACTACATTATCTTCTATTGTTCATGGGAGAACTTGGGTGGTTACTGAAGCTTTGGTACGCCAAGCTTTGCATCTTGATGATGCTGATGGTATAACCACCCTTCCCATTAGTGAAATAGAACAAGGACTAAGGGCTTTGGGTTATCCTTTTCCTGCTCAAGGAACTTTAAATAAATATCATAAACAGGAGTTTCCCCCAGCCTGGAAGTACCTAATATATGTCCTCCTACAATGTTTGAGTCCCAAATGTACTGCACACAATGAGATCAATAGATCTATTGCCAGTGCTATTGTGTGCATTGCTACTGGGCAAAAATTTAATTATTCTAAAATGATTTTTGAGGGCATGTGTAAAAATAAAGGGAACAAAATGACTTTAGCTTATCCCATATTTTTATAAATGGTTTTTGATGTTCAAGGTTACTGCACAAGGGATCATAATGATTTTTATGAGATCCCTGTGGAAAAGAAAGCAATTTTTATGAAGATGAACTCACCCCCACATCGTGACCTACCCCTAACCCCAGCTATGATTGCTGTTATTGAAGCAGCTCAACCCCAACCGGACCCCCAACCCCAAATTGACCCAATCCCTGAACCTTTACCTTCACCCTAACATATGCAAATTGACCAAGAACCCTTTGACGCTGACACGTTAAATGTTGGCGTTGATGTGCCTATTTCAAACGTTGACACACAACCTTCACAGACCCAAACACCCCTTAACCAACCCACATCCACCCAATCCACATCTTCTTCTCCCCCAACCCAATATAGGTTACAAAAACGCCAAATGACTACTGGAGTGTTCTCCTCTAGTGATCCTAGCCATGTAGCAGAGAGAACCACCACCATAAGTGTGGTTGGTGTTATGGATGAGGCTGGGACTATTGGTTATGGCTTAGAAGCTGGCCAAGACAGTCCTACCATACTTAAGACCTCATCCATGCCCAATGAATCTAACTTGGGAGGTCAAATACCCATTTTAGAAGAGGGCAGATTGGAACCAATGACCCTAATGGAATTGACAGCTGTCTGCATGAGCTTGCAAAAGCAAAATGCAGACTTGGTACAAGTTGTCAGCTCACAAGGCCTTGAACTCAAGTAATTGAGGGAGAGGATTGTTATTTTGGAGACTGCTAGTGCAAGGAGAGGGATGGATTCCAAAGGGGAGGATGAACAAATAAATGTGAGTGATAAGGGCAGCCATGATGGTCAATCTTTGGATGTTGCTGAGGCCCTAACAAGTTTGAAGAAACAGACAGGTTTTGATACGTCTTTAGTCTCTCCTACAAACTTAAATTTATCATTTACAGCTATGTTGGAGGAAATTGCAAAAGGCGCTGAGGCAGGAAATTTGAGCGTTGGCAAGGAGAACTTGAACGCTGACATGAGTATCTTGGGCGCTGACAAAGCAAAATTGGGCGTTGACAGACCTGCAAATGAGGTTGATGTATCCCAGTCATCATCCATCATCAAGGAGGTTTCTTCACAGGTATCGCCATCTACCTTACCAACAATTGATCCATTAGATAAGGGTAAGGGTATTATGGTAGAAGAGGTTGTTCCAAAGAATGCAACACAAATTGAATTTGATAGAAGGTTAGCTGCACAAATTGTGGAACAAGAAAAGAAAAAGGTGGGTGAATTACCTTTTGTTGTCACTTCAGAAGAGCAAGAAGGAAGTGATGAAGCCAGTTCAGACTCAAGTGTTATGATCATAGAACAGCCAGAAAGACATGAGTATGGGGATGAGTTGGCCAAGGAGAAATTGAGAGAGTAGAAATTGCAGGTTGATTTTGATATGCCAGAGGTGGTTCAGATGTATCATGCTTGGGAAGAAAGGTGTATGGAGAATCCACACTTGACCATTTCAGATCAGATATGGGGTTTGGAGATTCTTCTCAGAGTACAAAAGGATTGCAAGGTCATACTGAAACACAAAGCCAGCAATGTCCTCTCAAATTTGAAAAGGGATAGAAGGGAGTTGTACTGCATGTTGCTCAGGTGTCATGGAACAGGGTGGACTTATCAGAAGTTGAGGGCATTGACATTTGATGAGTTAGAATGTAGAGCTTATCCCATTTGGGTTAGAGTACAGGAAGAAAACACTCTAAGACTTCTTTCTAATGAAAGAAAAGAAGAACTTGCAGAGGAAATGGAGCTCAAGAAAGCAATGTTTGTTCCCAGACCAGTGAAAAAGGGAGTTTCTCTTGAGTTTCTCAAAGATATGGATCCATTACATCCAAGTGAAGCTGTCATAAGAAAGAGCCTCAAGCTCTTACCATTAGAAGCTTCAGATATGGTACAAGTGTTACCACTTGATTCCAGAAACCTAATTGTAAGCTATGAAGAAGATGAATGTGGGTTTTGGAAGATTGGCAGGTATGGAAAAGAGGTGCACACTTTTACCACCCTTATATCTTTGTTTTCAAGTTTTGACAGAGAAGACTTGGTAGACCTATGGAGGTTGTTAGAGGCCAAGTATGAGGTTGAAGCACCAACTTCAGCCAATGGAATAAAACTGTGGTCCACATTCAAGAGAATGTGTGGACCAAAATATGAGGATCCTGCTATTTGGAAGGATCTTGAAGATGATCTCAGTGGTCTTCAATGGAGATTGTATTCAGCTGTTGGTGTTTATTATTTGAGTTCTACAAAGTTTGCTGAGTATCTACTTGTGGATGGTCAGTATTTCATGTCCAAGGAAATCTTAGAGAAGATGAAGAACACTCAGCTGGAAATTGATTATTCAAGTGATGTGGCCAAAGACTTGATCACATTTATTTATTACCAATATGAGAAGGTTTGTAAGATTCCTCCTAGTTCTTAATGTTTATTCAGAAACTTGATCACTGGAGTAGATATCAAGTTTAGGGGAGGATTGTTGGGAATAAATTATAGCCAATCTACTTGAGCGCTGACAAGAGTAAAACAAGCATTGACAGGAGTAAAACAAACGCTGACAGCTCAAGCGTTGACAAGACAAAGTCAAGCGTTGATACATTGAAGACAAGCACTGATGGGAAGATATACTCTACGCGTTTATTGTATTCTAGATTACTTCTAGTAAAGATAGGAACAACAATGTATTTTCTATATTTATCTTTACCTAGAATAGTTGATACGTAGATTATTGTACAAGGCTTCTTATGTCTATAAAAGAAGACCTTTAGGTTAATGTTTGATATAAGTTTTCATACGTAAACTACTTTCATTGTAAGCAAGTTTGATATCATTAATCAAATTGAAAGTTTGTTTATATCATTGTGTTCTTGTTTAAGTGTTAATTCCGCATAGCACTTAGATTGTCATATACATATACAAAGGTTTCTCTAAGTGTATTACTTGATCTAATCTCGTATACATAAAGCTAAATCGATCTAACTTTGGGATCAACACTAAGATTATGAATGAACCAAAATTTTCAAACCTAAAATACAAAAACAAATACTCAAAACCTACTGTGGCAGAAACGTGAGGTCTGTTGATGTGTTTTATGACAGAAAACGGCTTGGTGACGCTAATATGCTAATAGTGGGCTACTTTTTAACCACAAGTCCACCAAATCTATCAAAAGCTAAAAGCCAAATTTTAGAACCTCAAAACATAATATCTCAGCCTAAATCTTGTTGAAGTACTATGTTACATAGAAAATGGAAGTTACCGATTTAGTGTACAAAATAGTGAAATTCAAACAATCAAAAATTGGTTTAAGAGAAACTAATACCTACTCTTTTAGTACGCAGCCCTAGAATCTACCTAATTCTAACAACTCAACAAGTACCAACCTAAATACCTGCTAGTTTTTGAGTGGACAAAAGAAAACGTAACTATGCTGATCTAGTAGATACTTTGGACAATTTTATCTAATCCAATGTGCATCTCATATTTCCAAAACTATCACAAACCTACAACAAACCTGAATTAACCCCTAAAATATCAAGAAACCAACTTTTAGATCCCAAAATCACACCAAGTAATCTAATCTAACCTACTGCGGGTACTTACTGTTTATGCAGATTTTTGACCAAGAACACTAAAACTTATTACCAAGAGAGCTATCCTAAATAACTAGTTAACAACCTGTTTATAAGCAACACCAAGTGTGTATAAACCAAAAGTCCTACTAGTTGCCACCCTAGTAGTTTTACGCTTCCAAACCAAACACTCCTAAATTTATACTAATCTCAAGATTAACGAGGACACTAACAAATAAATCAAATCAACAACTTAAAGCCTAAACTAACATGCATAAAACCTCCAAATATCAAGAAAATAATAATGAAACAAGAATAAACAGACAAACTCACAAACTCCACAAAAACTCATAAAATCTTTTGAAAATAGGAAGGGAGTTCAAATTTCACCTGCCTTGGACTTGTCCAGTCCAAGGTCACCAAAACTGATGCAGCCGGCTTGACCTATCAACCAAGGATGAAATAGATTCTTGTTTGCAGTGAGAAGGATGCAAGACCTTTGGGGGAATACAACAGTCCAAAGCCCAAAGTGCATTGATTGAAAGGAAGGTAGATCGTGTCTTATGATACCTGCTAAGAAATAAGGTAAAAAAAAGCTCACATAAGCAAACCACAAGCTATTTGTTAGAAAGCTTGTGGATTTAGTTATGGAACAGTAAGTACACCAAAGAAAGCGACAATATTTCTTTTGAAAATCTTTGTGAAACTCAGACCAAGTAACAAGCTAAAAAACTGGCTTATACAAGCTTGATATGTGTGTTTTGTTGTTAGCAAAACATACCACATGCTCCTATAAACCAAACTGGGAGCAAGGGGAATGCCCAAGTGTCCTTGAACCACACCTCTTGGAGACCAGCTGTTTGAATACCAAAAAAAAAGAGTGACCAACAAATAAATTTAACAAACCACAAGAAAGCAAATCTCAAACCTTGGTTGTCATCCAAGGTAAGATTGCTTATTGCAGTTTGGATCCCAAGATACTTCATCCAAAAATTTATTTTGAAAAATCAGCTTGGTTCAACAAGAATGATAAACTTGCACAAATTTTAAAGGATGTTTACACTAAATGGCATAAAGATAAGTTCATTTCACTAAGACATTAAATAAAAGGTGGAACTCAGCATTGTATAAAAATTAAAAACTCAATTTTCATTAAACTTAAAAAAGATAATACAATGGATGGAACAAGAATCTTGTCACAAGTCGATATAGCTTATATAGCATCTACTTAAGGTTCTAGAACTACAAGTAACTGGTAAACCCTAGATACAAGAAATTACAAAGCACCCTTGAATGTTTGAATTTGAAAAATAGGTCAAACGCATACATGTGATGAATCAGACGCCATATGATGTCCAGCTATGGTTGAATGATCTTGGACTTTGATTTATGACTTAGGGAGAAAGAAGTTGCTATCAAACGTTGGATTCTTCTGCCATGGTTTGGACCAAAGTGATTTTGGGAGCAGGGGACATGTGGGGATGGACCCACAGTGATTGTGATAGGGGTTTTAGAGAGGGGTTTGAATTAATATGTGCTTAATCATTTTTCTGGGAATTATGAGGATGTAAATTGGGTGATTAAAGGTCGTAGGATTTTAGGGTTAGTGGGGTGGTTTTGATCGAATAGAGTGATACAGAAAGTGTTAACCACTAGTTTAGGATTAAATAAAACTAATTTGAATTTAGTTTTATTAAAACCAAATGTGTTGGGTTAAATGACTGGGCTAGTCGGGTAGTAGGTTATAGATGGGTGGATTTTTGGGTTTGGGTAGTTAAATGGGTGGGTGTGATGATGTGTCATGATATGAGTGGTGGGTTGAGTTGGGTTATCTGGGCAGTTTTCCCCCCTAAGCTTTCAAAATTTTGTCATTCCAAGTCTTAGGCAGCAATATCATTGTTTCCTTTGGTAAGTACTTTAGGCAAATTGCAAAATCAGTCCCTCCAAGTTTAATATGATGAACACAATGACTAAACTTGTAATAATAGCAATCTTCAAGGGCCATTAAGGTATAATCTTAAAACTTAAGGACCAAACTTGCAATTTTTGAGATTTGTAAGGGTCAAAAGTGGCAAGTCTTCCAAAGTAGAGGGACCATTTTTGACAAATCTTCAAACTTCAATGACTTCTTTGGGAATTCATTGTTCGGGTCCGGTTCTTTGTGCGACTTCGTTTCTGGTGTTCGTTTTTGCTTGATTCTTGTTCTCTTTTGTTGAATTCACGATATCCGTACCTAAAATACACAATGAACAAATACAAGCATACTTTGGTGTATTTTATGACATTTTTAGGCGTTTTAAGCCCGATTTGAACGATGAGACTATGTATAAATGCAGTCTCATCACACAACTACTTGGATCTTCACAACACAACTTCCAAATAACACAACTACTTGGATCTTCACAATACAACTTCCAAATAACACAACTACTTGGATCGACACAACACAACTATAATGAATGAATAAAACTTGATCTTCAATAGATCTTGAGGTAGACTCAACACTTCAAGGATGAAAGTGTTCTTCTCTTTGCACTTGAAGAAGAAGAGATGGGAGGAGAAAGATTCACTTCTAAACAAGTAGTAATCAACCAAATAATCAAGGATTTGAATGATTTAAGAAGTATGTTTGAATCTGGATATTTGTGTGCAAAAGAGGTGAAGAGAAAATCTGAGAATGGTCCACTATTTATAAGACAAAGGTCCAACGGTCATATCTGAGCGTGGTTCCTTAATTGTGCATGTGGTTCCTTATCGATAAGGGACCACATAGACCTTTAAGGGATCGTGGTCGTAGACTCCGCTCACTTTTGTCTTTTAGTAGGGTAGTAACATTTGGTGGAATAGTTATCCTCAAAGGATATTCTGAAACCAAATAGAATATGCCATTTTCAATTTTTCAAATATTTAATTTAATAAAACATTTTCTTAAAAATAAATTTATTA
This sequence comes from Glebionis coronaria, assembly GCA_025667525.1. NCBI lineage: Eukaryota > Viridiplantae > Streptophyta > Magnoliopsida > Asterales > Asteraceae > Glebionis > Glebionis coronaria. Next base: position 269,791,602 of record CM046875.1, on the reverse strand, counting down.
AAAAACTTTGTCACATTTAATAAAAGGTGAGTTTTAAGAAAACTTAAATCCTTGATCACTTAATTAAGATGAAAACTTGTTTGTTCATAACTTAAGTGATAATGGTTGAAATGAAAAAATACTTGAACTCAAGAATTCGTTTTTCGTTGTTTTCGTAAATGATCGTTTTTATATATTCTCGTAATCAAAACAAAGCGAGACCGAAAAATGCGAGTAACGTTTTTAGGCATCATTGCATTAACAATATCCCCCTTTTTGATTTCAACAACACATAAACTCAATCATATGAAAAAAAAGATTTTCGAAGAAGATTTATTTCATTTCTCCCCCTTGTCGAAGCAAAAAGGATGCAAAAGTCTTTGAGGAAGAAAAGAATCGGACTTTGCAAAATCTCCCCTTTGTCGAAGTAAAAGGATGCAATAGTCTTTGAGGAAGAAAAGAATCGGACTTTGCAACTGCTCCCTCTTGGTGCTTACTCCCCCTTGCTTGGGGCACCAAGGAATCGAGCTATGGTGACAAGCTACATGGAAGGGTTAGTAGAAGAATAGAAACACCCAACAAGATATAGCATAGGTCACATAAAAATAAAAATAAGATAAGAAAAAAGAATATAACTAAGATCCAAGATAAGTCATGTTAAAAGGAAACATGAAATAAAGATACATGGTGAAAAATCATACAAAGTTGTATGAAAAAAAAACAAGCCAAAAGAAAAGCATAAATCAAATCCTAGTTAAGCTAGAACTTAAAGATTTGCTTGAAGTAGATGTCTTAGAGATAAGAAATCCATATGCTTACATAAAAAACAGTGGCGGCAGAAGTAGGTGGTGGTGGTAATAAGTGTGAAAACACTTATCCTTTTACCACTTAGTTATAGTAAAAACGAGACCAAAATGTGTATTTAATGTCGTAAAAGTCGGAATTATGCGTGGTTTGTGTTTTTATTGTGTTTTAGGACAAAATATGAAAAAGGAAGAAAACACGGGCTTTTATCGAAGAAAAAGACAAAAGACGAAGTCAAAATATCAAAAGTGCAAGAAGAACGGAAGTCAAAGGCCTATTCTGAAGATTTATCGAAGAAAAAGTCTAGAGACGGAAGTTTGACGAAGTCGAAGAACCAAGTCTACTAAAAGAAGAAAATTAGAAGACGATTTCATTTTATCATTCGACAAATCCCAAGACAAAGTCGAGAAAAACAAGTTATTTAAAAAGACGAGAAGACAAGAGAAAGAGGGAAGCAACAACACCTTCCCCTTCTCCTATATATAGTCTCCTAATAGTTCATTGGGAGGAGTTAGTTTATTTTTTAGTTTTCAAGTAAGGTAATTAGGAGTAGGAGTTACTTTCTCTCTCTAGAATTTTCTTTCATGTTTGCTTAAGCTTTCATCTTTTAATCTTGTAATTGAATCTTAATCATCTTCATTAATTCAAAGATTTTTAGTTAATTCTCATTCTTCCTTTCTTAATTATAATCTATTGTTTTGTTTCATTATGTTGATTGTTTGATTAATTTGCTTATTAGATTGTGCTTATTGATTTGGTGTGTTTGATGTTTTAACTTATTGTGCTTATTGATTAATTAAGTGTTTAGCTTATTTTTAATTAAGTTGTTTTTATAGTTTAAATCCTTTAAAAAGTTGCTTTTTAATATTTAGCTTATTTGGTGTTTTCATAGTTTTAAATTTGTGGTTTATTAGCTTTTTCCTAAAATCAATTTGGTTAAAGTTTTGGTAAATGCATATTTAGATATTTGCTTATTTTGTTTAATCCGAATTATTAAACCCTTGTATTCCGAACTAGATCATTGTAACTGATTATTCCGACTTAGTACAATACAACATCATTCCGAATTATACATGGATTTCTATATCCCGGATTAGTTTTCTTAATACTAATTCCGGATTGTTTATATTAGCTTATTCCGGATTCTTATCCAGAATCTATATTCCGGATTATAATACATATGATGTTTTCCCAAATAGTGTTGTGATTGAGTATTCCGAATTAACCCTAGAAACAGATTCCGATTGCTTAAGTTGCTCTTATTCCGGATTCCTATCCGGAATCCATAATCCGGATAAGCCATTTGTTTTTATTTCGAACTTAGTTCGGGTTTTATCACATTTCGAATTGTAACCAAAGCTTGTATTCCGGATTGTTGCAAATTTCTTATTCCGAATAGTGTCTAGTATTCATTATTCCGGATTGAGTAAGATTTCTACATTCCAAATTAGTGTTAGGCTTTGGTTTCCCGAATTGTTATAGAATTTTGCATTCTGACTTATGTTTGAATTTGTGTTTCCCGAATTGTTTTCAAACCTTTATTTTTCCCGCCATTTTTACTTAGTTTAATTTTCAAAGTGTTTTATCTTAGTTAATTTCAAGTTTAATTTTTATAAAGTTTTAATTTTCAACATTTACTTTTTATAAAGTTTTAATCTTTAGTCATTTATCTTTAAAAGTCTTTATTTTTAGTTTTAAATTTTAAAGCTTTCATTTTTATTTTAATTAAAAAATCAACGACATTGATTTTTACACCAAGAACGACTGAATCAGTATAATCATCCAAACCATTTATCCGGGAGTCATTCCTCGCTATCCGTATCTCAATTTTCTTTTCCCGCCAATCGTGGTTAGATTTCTCTCTTTTATTTTTAGCATTTATTTTACTAGTAGACATAGATAATCAAAAGCTCCCCCGTTTAGTTACCAAAAACGATAAGTCCACCCTAAACCATGATCAATTCGAATTGAATCGAGTACGAACAACACTCAACAAACACACACAAAAATCTTGTCATATTAAAATGGTGCCGCTGCCAGCTCTTTTCGTAAAGATTAACGGTTATTTGTGAGAAAAATTGGATTTTGGGATCCGTTCTCTTGGGAACGTTATTTTCATAGCATAAAAAAATTCAAAAAAATCCTAAAAAATATAAAATTTTCAAAAAAATCCAAAAAAATCAAAAATATTATATTGCATTTTTAGTATATGCGTACTCGATCTTCGTCTAATCTTGAGCCTGAGACTGGTAAAGACCTAAATATGGTCGGTGTTCATAATAATAACAATCCACCACATCCCGTTGTGAATAATAACAACCATCACCCTCAACCCGACCTTCGTACGATGGAGGAGTTATGCCAACTGACAATGAATGGACGTGGAGAACCGATTGCGCCGATGCAAATCATGGCTCCTGAATTTTCGTTGAAGCATCACATGATCCAACAAGTTCAAAATGCTTGCCCATTTCGCGGATTACCGGATGATGATGCCAACAAACACCTCGATAAATTCATAACCGTCACTCAAAGCATGAAATTGCCCGGTGTTACCATGGATTTTCTCCGTCTTCATCTTTTTCCACACACTTTATCCCACCATGCCGAAAAATGGTTTGATCGTCTTCCTAAAAACTCAATTCATACTTGGGACGAGATGACTCAACGATTTTTGTCGCGCTTCTTTCCACCATCCATGGTAACTAGTCTTAGGAATAAAATCAGTGGTTTCACTCAAGAACCCGATGAGTCTCTTTTCGATGCTTGGGACCGTTATAATGTCTTGATCGATCGTTGTCCTAACCATAATATGCTCCCCGTCACTCTAATTGATACTTTCTACAACGGTTTAACTTTTCGTGATCGTGATACGATTAATGCTGTCGCCGGTGGTACATTTATGAAAAGAAGACCCGAGGAGTGTAGAGAGCTTATAGACAACATGACCACTCATCACAAAAATTGGGATTTATCCGCATCCTCAAGAAATAACCCGAGGGTCAATGTTTCTTCTACTTCATCAAACCCCGAGTTAACCGAACTCACCCAACTCAACCGCCAACTAGCCGAGATGAACAAAATTTTCTTAACCATGGCTACGAAGCAATATCAACAAGTTAAAGTTGTAGCACTTTTTTGTGAGACTTGCGGCGGTCCTCACTCATACACCGATTGTCCTTCTACTCAAGACAATCCTTGTGAGAACATGTACGCGGCTAACGGTAACTTCTCTACGGGAGGCTATCAAGCACGTCCTCAAGGTGACTGTAATTTGCTAAGTTATCGTTCAAACAATTTTCTTTCACCACCCGGTTTTCCTCCTCAAAACCAAAACAACCTCAATCGTAACAATCAAAGCCAACCTTGAGCTCCTAATCAATATCAAACCCAAAGAAATCCATATCCACCTCAAGAAAATAATCAAGTTTACCAACCACCCGCTTACCAAGCTCCACCTTTTAACCAACCCACAGCATTTAATCAAGAGATCGAAACCTACATGAGGACTAATGACGTGTTGGTGAAAAATCTTCAAAGACAAATTATTAACTTGAAAGGTGACATGGCTAAACTATGGAATGATCTTCGAGCCGAGCTTAGGAATGACATGCGAAACTCTTTAAGCAATCAAACGAATGACTTAAGGGATATGATGGCTAGTTTCTTCCAAAGTAATCAACCCTCTGCTTCGGGTTCTCTTCTGAGTAACACCATTGAAAATCCAAGAGGGGAGATGAAAGCATTCACTACCCGCAGTGGAAAAGGCTATAAGGAACCCGAGATTCCTAAACCTACTCCGGTGATTGTGACAAAGGATAACGAGCAACCTTCACCAATTCCTTCACCTTCCAACCCCACCCCTCCACCACCAAAGGATGTGAGTGACCAATCTATTCTAAAGCCTTCATCTCAACCCGACATACCTTATCCTTCAAGGTTGAGGAAAAAGAAGTTGAAGAACAAGGATGATATTCAAGTTTCAAACTTTCTTAAAATGTTTAAACAATTGAATTTCAACATCTCCTTTGCCGAGGTGCTCGCTCACATGCCTAAATATTCTAAAATGTTCAAAGATCTTCTAAGTGATAAGGAAAAACTTCTTGATATTGCTAAAACCCAACTTAATGAGAATTGCTCCGCGGTTCTTTAAAGGAAATTACCAACCAAACTTGGTAATCCAGGTCGCTTTCTCATTCCTTGCAACTTTCCTGGGGTAGAGAATTGTATGGTCCTAGCCGATCTAGGTGCTAGTATCAACTTAATGCCATTAATCGTTTGGAAACAATTATCTCTACCCGAGCTAGTCCCCACACGAATGACATTGGAGTTAGCTAACCGTACGGTTGCTTATCCGGTGGGGATAGTCGAAGATGTCTTCGTCGGTGTCGACAAATTCATCTTTCCAGCGGATTTTGTTGTCGTTCACTACGAGATGGATCCCCGTGTTCCATTAATCGTTGGACGTCCATTCTTGAGGACCCGTCGCACTCTTATTGAAGTAGCCGCGGGCGAATTAATCATGAGAGTTGGTGACAACAAAATCATCTTTAACATTGGTAAACTTTCTAAGCAACCTTATCAACACGAGAACGTTAATTTCATTGACGTACTTGATGAGGCTTGTGAAGAACATTTCAAAGACGCTTGTAAAAGTGGTTTTTCTCCTTTACCTCATGTTGAGAATGTAGCTTCTATTGCTCCATCATTGACTCCATTTGGAGAAAGTGACTTTCTTTTGAAAGAATTTGAAGCAAGTTTAGGGGATGTGGACTTAAAGTATGACGATTCTCCTACCGATTGGGAAGAAGACATTCGTACCATTGAGAAACTTCTCAATGAGGACCATATTTCTCCACCTTCTCCTATGAAAGTTACAAACGGTGATCTGAATTTGACTAAGCCTTCTATTGACAATCCTCCGGATATAGAGCTTAAGGAATTACCGTCTCATCTTGAATACGTTTTCCTAGAAGACAATAAGAAGTTACCCGTCATCATTGCAAAGGACTTAAAAGAGGATGAATAATCTCGACTTATCGATGTGCTCAAAAATCATAAGAAAGCAATTGCTTGGAAAATTTCCGACATCCGCGGAATTGATCCTAACTTTTGCACTCATAAAATTCTCATGGAAGATGACTTTAAACCCGCAATCCAAAGCCAAAGAAGGGTTAATCCAAAAATTCATGACGTCATTAAGAAAGAAGTTATCAAACTTCTAGATGCCGGAATGATTTACCCTATTTCGGATTCGCCATGGGTTAGTCCCGTCCATTGTGTGCCTAAGAAAGGCGGAATAACCGTTTTTCATAATGAAAACAACGAGTTGATTCCTACTCGACTTGTCACGGGTTGGCGAGTTTGCATAGACTATCGCAAGCTCAATGATGCCACTCCTAAGGATCATTTTCCTCTTCCTTTTATGGAGCAAATGCTCGAGCGTTTTGCGGGTAATGACTACTATTGCTTCTTAGACGGTTTCTCCGGGTATTTACAAATTCCTATCGATCCAAAAGACCAATAGAAAACAACATTCACTTGTCCTTATGGAACATTTGCTTATAAAAGAATTCCTTTCGGTTTATGCAATGCTCCTGGGACTTTCCAAAGGTGTATGATGGCTATATTCCATGACATAGTTGAAGAAACTATGGAAGTCTTTATGGACGATTTCTCGGTCTATGGTGATTCTTTCTCATCTTGCCTTGCCAATTTAGAACGTATGCTTAAACAGTGTGAAGACACTCGTCTCGTTCTTAATTGGGAAAAATGCCATTTCATGGTAAAAGAAGGCATTTTCCTCGGTCACAAAATTTCCAAAGCCGGTATCAAAGTCGACCGTGCTAAAGTTGACGTCATTGCTAAGTTTCCTCCACCTACCACCGTCAAAGGAGTTAGGAGTTTTTTAGGTCATGCGGGATTTTATCGTCGTTTCATCCAAGATTTCTCTAAGATAGCTCGTCCAATGACTCACATCTTAGAAAAGGATGCTCCTTTCATCTTTTTCTCAAGAATGTCTCGATTCTTTCGAACTTCTTAAATGTAATTTAACTAAGGCACCGGTCTTAGTCTCTCCAAATTAGGAGTTACCTTTCGAGCTCATGTGTGATGCTAGTGATTTAGCGGTAGGAGCGGTTTTAGGTCAAAGAGTGAACAAACATTTCTAACCAATCCATTATGCTAGCAAGACAATGACGGCGGCTCAATTGCATTATACCACTACTGAAAAAGAGCTTTTAGCCGTAATGTATGCTTTTGAGAAATTTCGCCCCTATCTTGTGCTTTCCACCACCATCATTTACACCGATCATTCCGCCTTGAAATACTTGTTGACCAAGAAAGATGCTAAACCGAGACTCCTTCGTTGGGTTTTTCTCCTACAAGAATTTAAAATCGAAATTCGTGATAAAATGGGAGCGGAAAACCTCGACGCGGATCATCTTAGTAGACTCGAGGATCCTTATCAAGGGGAACTTCCTAATCAAGAGATTAATGAGTAATTTCCCCAGGAGGCCTTAATGTCTATTAACTCCATTCTTGACGATACCCCATGGTTTGCGGACATTGCAAACTATTTAGCGGGTGGTGTTCTTATGGAAGGGTTAACGTCGCAACAAAAGAAAAAATTATTTAAGGATATTAAACACTATTATTGAGACGACCCTTACCTTTTCAAGAAATGTGCGGATCTTGTCATTCGTAGGTGTGTTGATGGGCCGGCAGCTTTACTAATCCTTGAAGCTTGCCACAAAGGACCCACCGGTGGTCACTTTGGTCCTAACTATACCGCGAAGAAAGTTTTTGACTCCGGATTCTATTGGCCCTCCATTTATCATGACACTCATGAAATGGTTAAGCATTGTGATGCTTGCCAAAGACAAGGAAAGATCACACATAAAGATGAGATGCCTTAAAATTTCATCCAAGAATGTGAAATCTTTGACGTATGGGGCATCGACTTTATGGGGCCATTTCCATCATCTAAAGGGAACAAGTACATCCTCGTAGCCGTTTACTACGTATATAAATGGGTTGAAGCAAAGGCTTTACCTACGAATGATGCGAGGGTGGTTGTGAAATTTTTGAAACAATTGTTTGCTCGATTCGGTGTTCCTCGTGCTATCATTAGTGATCGCGGGACTCATTTTTGCAATGATCAATTTGCACGAGTCATGGCTAAGTATGGTGTCAATCACTGTCTTTCCACTGTGTATCATCTACAAACTAATGGTCAAGCCGAGATCTCTAACCGTGGACTTAAGCGAATCTTAGAGCGTACCGTGGGAGAGCATTGTGCCTCATAGGCCGATAAGTTAGATGATGCTTTGTGGGCTTTCCGTACCGCTTATAAGACACCTATAGGTTGTACCCCTTATCGCCTTGTGTACGGAAAGGCATGCCACCTCCCCATTGAGTTGGAGCATAAGGCTTATTGGGCCTTGAAGTGGGCTAATTTTGATATAAACAAAGCCGGTGATCTTAGGAAAATCCAATTCAATGAACTCAATGAACATAGGAATGAGGCTTATGAGAATTCCTTGATCTACAAGGAGAAAACTAAGCTCATTCATGACTCTAAGATTAAGAACCGGGATTTTCACATAGGTGATCAAGTTTTACTCTCTAACTCTCGGTTGAAAATCTTTTCAGGAAAGCTTAAGAGCCGTTGGTCCGGTCCATTTACCATCGCTAAAATCTTCCTCTATGGCACCATTGAGTTATCTCAACCAAATGGGCCAAACTTTAAGGTGAATGGCCAACGTGTTAAGTTGTACTTTGGTGAGGACATCTCTTATGAGATGATTCTATCCCTCACCACGTTTCCCTTGAATTAAGTTCTGGGTCGAGTCAGGCTCGTGACTCGGTTAACAAAAACAAGCGCTTCTCGGGAGGCAACCCGATGATCTATCCTTTTTACCTGTTTTCATAATAAGTGTAGGGGAGCCACATAGGTGTTTGTTGTCTTGTTTCTTATGATGTGCAGGGATTAAAGCTTTCAAAGAGCCACTTTTGATGATATTTGACGACCCGTGATCCCGTGTTCCCGTCTTCCCAATTCTATCCTAAACTTTTGTGATTTAATATTTCATATCTTATATGTTAACATTGAAGTCACTATAGTCGTCTCTTCCTTAGCAAGATTTAAACAAAGTGCTCAATGTCCTAAGTGCAGGGGAGTTTACTCCCACATGCTTAAACATTGAGGACAATGTTTATATCAAGTGTAGGGGGACTTCTATCGAAGTTAAGTGGGCTTTTCCATGTATATGTCCTCATTTTAACCGGAAAATTTAATTTTTCGACATTTTTTTCAAAATTTTTGATCTATTTTGGCCTAGTAGTATTTTTCATTTATCTTATTTAATGTTCTTTCCTTTTGTCATCGCATCGTATGTATATATTTCATTTCAAGAATAAAGTCAAAATAAAGTAGTTAAATAAAATGGTTTTAATGAGTTTAAATATCTTTGACATATTAGGCCCGCCATGAATCTTTTGGCTCAACCCGAGTTTACTTATCCAACTTTACTCTAGCTAGTATCCTTAACATGTATAAATCAATTTTTGCTAGGCTTTTATATAGGAAACTTTAAAACGCGAAAGTCTTAACTCATACAGGTTAAGAACAAGAACTTTTCGCAAATTCCTATAATTGATCCTAGAAAGTCGTTTATCAAGGGAACTTTAAAATGTGAATTCTAAACTTGAAAAAGTCTAAGAAGTTGCAAGATCCTATAGATGACTTGAAAACCCAAAACTTTGATTTAATAGGCTAAGCATCCACGAGTCTCATTCCTTGAGATTTTAAATTGTGGAGAACGAGAGATGATAGAGTCAATTATAAGTTTGGTATTCTTTCATGAATTTATGTCAGTTAATTATGAGCTTTTTCTCCCATCTCTTGTTAATAAATATATTTGCAATAAGTAAGGTCGTACGATTTGAAAAGTTACTTAGCTTCTAGCACAAGATCATTTAAAAGTTTCTCGGGATTAATTAGAGTTCATAGCCAAGGCATAACTTATTGAACCGGGATGCAAAGATTGGCGAGTCCGAAAAGGCCCTAACAAGGCATGAGGGCTACATTTTGTTGCTAAAGATCCAAAGTGATGTGAAGAATCATTTATCAAAAATCATTATGAATGATCAAGACAAAAGACAAAAAGCAAATACTACCCTAAAGATCATGGAGTAGTCTATCCGAAAAGACCCTAGCAAGGTATGAGGATAAATAGATCCAAGTCCTAAAAGGAGGCGGATCGTTGTATATCAAAATCCCAAATAAAGATTGGAGAAAAATGAAGAAGTCGTGGTCTAAGTTTGAAGAATCTCTCAAAAACATCAAGTGAAGAAATTCCTATTATGAAGAGAATACCATTATTTCAAGAACGTCTCTCAAGATTCGAAGTATGAAGTCAATGCCAAATATCGGTCCGAGAAAGGTCTCAAACCGTGAAACGAGTTATTCCAAGATATGAACTTTATGAGGTTTCGAGAAGCAGTTTTAAAAGATTTTGTCCTTTAGCTAACTATTGATTAAATCGTCCTACTTTATTTTCAGCCTTAACAAGCTATCGAAATAAGTCAACAATGCATCCTCGTGATCATTCAAGACAACAATAAAGTATAATAGATACACCTAGGAATAAGGGGTCTAAGCAAATAATTGAGCCACATGAGTGAGTGTTAGCTTACTAACTTATAATAACAATGATCTTGTTTTTAAGCTTAGTATGGGGAACGTGAAACTTGAGGGTGATAAACATTCATGACAAACAAAGCCCTAATGTAAGTCTTAGATTTCCTTACTTGTTCTTCCTTCTAGTATTTTGTAATTTTCTATTTTTATTTAGTTTCATTATTGTCTAGTTTTTAATAAAGGCCAAGGTAGGTTAATTATGATGGAAAATGTAAATCGTGCTTTGAAATTAATGCATTGCATGAGGTCATTGCAATGGTCAAGTGTAGGGGATTTAATAAGTGTGAAAACACTTATCCTTTTACCACTTAATTATAGTAAAAACGAGACCAAAACGTGTATTTAATGTCGTAAAAGTCGGAATTATGCGTGGTTTGTGTTTTTATTGTGTTTTAGGACAAAGATATGAAAAAGGAAGAAAACACGGGCTTTCACGGGCTTTTATCAAAGAAAAAGACAAAAGGCGAAGTCAAAAGATCAAAAGTGCAAGAAGAACGGAAGTCAAAGGCCTATTCCTGAATATTTATCGAAGAAAAAGTCTAAAGACAGAATTTTGAGTCGAAGAACCAAGTCTACTAAAAGAAGAAAATTAGAAGACGAGTTCATTTTATCATTCGACAAATCCCGAGACGAAGTCGAGAAACAAAAGTTATTTAAAAAGACGAGAAGACAAGAGAAAGAAGGAAGCAACAACACCTTCCCCTTCTCCTATATATAGTCTCCTAATAGTTCATTAGGAGGAGTTAGTTTATTTTTTAGTTTTCAAGTAAGGTAACTAGGAGTAGGAGTTACTTTTTCTCTCTAGAATTTTCTTTCATGTTTGCTTAATCTTTCATCTTTTAATCTTGTAATTGAATCTTAATCATCATCGTTAATTTAAAGCTTTTTAGTTAATTCTCATTTTTCCTTTCTTAATCATAATCTATTGTTTTGTTTCATTAATCATGTATTTTGCTTAATCATGTTGATTGTTTGATTAATTTGCTTATTAGATTGTGCTTATTGATTTGGTGTGTTTGATGTTTTAACTTATTGTGCTTATTGATTAATTAAGTGTTTAGCTTATTTTTAATTAAGTTGTTTTTATAGTTTAAATCCTTTAAAAGGTTCCTTTTTAATATTTAGCTTATTTGGTGTTTTCATAGTTTTAAATTTGTGGTTTATTAGCTTTTTCCTAAAATCAATTTGGTTAAAGTTTTGCTAAGTGCTTATTTAGATTTTTTCTTATTTTGTTTAATCCGGATTATTAAACCCTTGTATTCCGAACTAGATTATTGTAATTGATTATTCCGGCTTAGTACAATACAACATCATTCCGAATTATATATGGATTTCTATATCCCGGATTACTTTTCTTAATACTAATTCCGGATTGTTTATATTAGCTTATTCCGGATTCTTATCCAGAATCTATATTCCGGATTATAATACATATGATGTTTTCTCGAATTGTATTGTGATTGAGTATTCTGAATTAACCCTAGAAACAGATTCCGGATTGCTTAAGTTGCTCTTATTCCGGATTCCTATCCGGAATCCATAATCCGGATTAGCCAGTTGTTTTTATTTCGCACTTAGTTTGGGTTTTATCACATTCCGAATTGTAACCAAAGCTTGTATTCCGGATTGTTGCAAATTTCTGATTCCGAATAGTGTCTAGTATTCATTATTCTGGATTGAGTAAGATCTATACATTCCGAGTTAGTGTTAGGATTTGTTTTCCCAAATTGTTATAGAATTTTGCATTCCGACTTATGTTTGAATTTGTATTTACCGAATTGTTTTCAAACCTTTATTTTTCCCGCCATTTTTACTTAGTTTAATTTTCAAAGTGTTTTATCTTAGTTAATTTCAAGTTTAATTTTTATTAAGTTTTAATTTTCAACATTTACTTTTTATAAAGTTTTAATCTTTAGTCATTTATCTTTAAAAGTCTTTATTTTTAGTTTTAAATTTTAAAGCTTTCATTTTTATTTTAATTAATTAATCAACGACATTGCTTTTTACACCAAGAACGATTGAATCAGTATAATCATCCAAGCCATTTATCCGAGAGTCATTCCTTTAGCTATCCGTATCTCAATTTTCTTTTCCCGCCAATCGAGGTTAGATTTCTCTCTTTTATTTTTAGCATTTATTTTACTAGTATACATAGATAATCAAAAGCTCCCCCTTTTAGTTACCAAAAACGATAATTCCACCCTAAACCATGAATAATTCAAATTGAATCGAGTACGAACAACACTCAACAAACACACACAAAAATCTTGTCATATTAGGTGGCTTGGTAGTGATAGTGAAGAGGAGATTTGACTAGGAGACTCTTGATGTAAATCAACTCGTCATAGATATGAGCCATAGCAAGATGTTGGTATTGACAACATTGACAATATACTCCATGATGCATGACATTATCATGTGAAGGAGGAAGAACACCAAAAGGATGTGGTGGAAAGGTAGAGGTTCCACAATCAACATTCTTAGAAGGAGAAGAACTGTGATTTTGAGTGTTCTTGGGTGAATTTGGATTGAAAGAGATCGGGGAAAATGGAGGAGAATCAAGGCTTTCATTTGGTGAATAAGACAGTTTGATATGAGAAAGGATGCAAAATGCTTAGGGTTAAATATAGAAAGCACAAGACACTTTTGGGATGGTCAAAGGTTTGAACCAAAGATTCCAAAAAGTGTTGGAGTAAATTTGGAGTTATAGAAAACTCGAAATTTAAAGGTTTTGGCCGCGGTACCTTATCTCCACCTGTGGTGCCATATATATATGGACCCGCGGGCTATTTGGAGAACCGTGTACAGAAGGTGTGTTTCGGGGGATAAGGAGAATTTTCCAATTCAGCAAATCTTAATTTTCTAGTCTAACTAATCATAGAGACATGATAAAAAGCAACAAAAGACATAAAAAAACACATAAGAACACACCAATCAATATTTTGACCAAAAACCATGGATTTGAAATAAAATCGATGTTGGAGGTGTGTTAATCTAGACACATGGTCATGACATAATGATCCTCCATATTTCATTATCGTTCTTGCAATATTTGAGAGACCCATACATATGAATTATGTATCCTCGATGTCAATAGCAAGAAGCTATGAAAAAACGTTTCTAGATTGAATTAACAATGCAAAAACATTTCTCGACCATTTTCTAAAGAACTTTGAGAGCTTTGAAAAAGAAGAGAGGAATTTTTTTAAAAGAGTGTAAGAGACTCAAAGACTCAAAGAAAATTAAAAGATTAAAAAAAGAGAAAGACTCGATTAATGTAAAGCGCAATTAAGGAATATGTTCCATTAAACCTAGACCTATACACAAGTAATCAAAAGATTCTCTCTTAAGTGGCTTAGTGAAGATGTCGGCTAAGTGTTCTACCGAGGGCACCTTCTCAATCGAAATGTTCCCCTTTTGAACATTATCCCTAAGAAAATGGTGGCGAATCTTTATGTGCTTGGTTCGCGAGTGTTGCACGGGATTTTTGTTAAGGTCTATTGCACCCTTATTATCTCATATGATGGGAACATCATTAAGTGAAATCTCGTAATCAACAAGCGCTTGCTTCATCCATAGAGCTTGTTGACAAGCTTTACCGTCACTCACATACTCGGCTTCCGTGGTGGATATAGCAAGAGCGGTTGTTTCTTGGAGAACCAAGAAGTTAAACAAAAACTCATGAAGGTACAAACTCCACTAGTGCTTTTCCGGTCCACATAGTCTCCCGCATGATCCAAGTCCGCGTATACTATGGTTTCTACGCCGGTCCCTTTAGGATACCATAATCCTAAATGTATAGTGCCTTTAATGTATCGGAAGATACGCTTTACCGCTTCAAAGTAGGAGGTTTTGGGAGCCTCTTGGAAGCGAGCACAAAGGCAAACACTAAACATGATATCCGGTCGACTTGCCGTTAGGTACAATAAACTACCAATCATACCATATATTTGGTGTTGTCTACCGACTCACTATCATCATCTACGGTAAGTTTAGTATCCGAGGCCATAGGGGTCTTCATTGGTCTAGAGTCCTCTAATCTAAATTTCTTTAGCATTTCTTTAACGTACTTAGATTGATTAAAGAAAATACCATCGTCCATTTATTTAATTTGGAGTCCTAAAAAAAAGTTAAGTTCTCCCATCATGCTCATTTCAAACTCGTCATGCATGATTTTGGCAAAGTAATCATACAAACTTTGACAAGTTGAACCAAATATAATGTCATCAACATATTTGTACGATTATGAGGTGAGAAACTTTCTTCTTTGTAAAGAGTGTATTGTCTACCATCCCCATGGTATACTCATGTTTTACAAGAAATGCTTTAAGTCTATCATACCAAGCTTTGGGTTCTCGTTTAAGACCATAAAGAGCTTTCTTAAGCTTGTAAACATGATCCGGTTTCTCAAAATCAATGAAGCCGGGAGGTTAAGCCACATCTACCTCCTCATTGATCAAACCGTTAAGAAACACACTCTTTACATCCATTTGTTGAAGCTTAAAATCTAATCACAAGTGTAAGCTAAAAGGATCCTAATAGACTCTATCCTTGCTACCGGTGCATATGTCTCATCATAATCAATCCCTTCTTGTTGATTATAGCCTTGAGCTACAAGTCTAGCCTTGTTACGAGACACAACACCATTCTCATCTAAATTATTCCTATATACCCACTTGGTTCTTGTAATGGTATCCAAACGTCATTAGCAATGAATTGATTTAATTCTTCTTGCATGGCGATGACCCAACTCTCATCCGTCAAAGCTTCTTTAACATTCTTTGGTTCGATCATTGAGACAAAACAAAAGAAGTTACTTTGATCTTGGACTTGAGATCTTAGGTTCATTTGATTTAATTTGCCTATGATGTTATCGAGAGCATGATCCTTAGACTCCCTAATGTTTACTCTCGTTTCAACATTAAGGTCTTCAACACTTAATTTTCTAACCTCTTTGGCTTTAATTATATCTAATTCATCTGAGTCATCATCTACCAAAGGTGGAGTCTTAGATGAAGGAGGGGTTTCATCAAATGTCACGTTGAGTGATTCTTTGATTACACCCGAGGTTCTATTGAGGACTATGTAGGCTTTAGTAGTTTGAGAATAACCTAGAAAGATACCTTCGTACGACTTTGGGTCGAACTTAGTAAGGTAATATTTGTTGAGAATGAATCACTTGCTTCCAAACACCTTAAATTATTCTAATGAGGGCTTCTTACCTTTAAGAATGTCATAAGGTGTCATTCCTAGAAAAGGTTTAATAAGAATTCAGTTGAGAATATAGGTTGATGTGTCCACGGCATTGCACCAAAATTTTTGAGGCAAAGATTGCTCGTTTAACATTGTCCTACTCATCTCTTGGATAGTCCTATTCTTCCTTTTGACTACCCCATTTGATAGTGGAGCGCGAGGAGCCGAGAAGTTATGGGTAATACCATGAGCTTCACAAAAGGCACCAAATTGCACTTTGTTATCAAATTCCATACCATGATCCGTCCTAATAGAGACAATTGAACATCCTAGTTGATTTTGGATCCTTCGACTAAAGGTTTCGAAATGATCGAAAGCTTCATTCTTAGAAGCCAAAAATATAGTCCAAGTGAATCTAGAATAGTCATCAACTATAACTAGGGTATAAAGGTTACCTCCATAACTCCGTATGGCGGAAGGTCCAAAGAGATCCATATGTAGGAGCTCTAGGCACCGAGAGGTCGATACCAAATTCTTGGCCTTGTGACTTGAGTGAACTTGCTTCCCAACTTTACAAGCATCATGATGTGATCGTGATAGTATAGTGATAATTAGATACGTTATAGGGTAAATTAGTAAATTACCTTTAGAAAAAAGTAATAGACTAAAATTACCAAAGACAAAATCAATTAAACACGTGGATGAAGCAAGTTCGTTGTACACGAAGATCTTATGAATTTGAGACGTTTTGTTTTGATTTGGACAATCGATTTGAATTGATTTTCGGTTTTTAAACTAAAAATTAAATCTACCAATTTACAACTTAATTTTATCCTAAAGTGCATGAATCGTAAACCCAAAATTAATTTAATCTAAAATCAATTACTTAAAAATAAAAGCTATATTAAAAAAATAAACTACTTACTAATTTATCTAATTAAAATAACTTTTACTCTATTAATAATCCAAATCTATTTTTTTTTAAATTATTTTTATTAAAATCTAGAATGATAAAAATTTAATTATTTTAAAAACTAATTAAATTTCTAAAATAAAACATTTTTTATTTTTTTTTTATTTATTATTTTGAAACATTAATAAAGAAAATTTAAAAGATTTAAATTGTAAATTAAAGTAATATAGAGAATTTATACTAAATAAAAACTGACAGTTAATCAATGTCCTATATTAATTCAATTACCAATACTTAAACACAAATGGAGAGTTAGACAAGATGGAAAACGCGTTGGGCCCATGACTAGGAGGTCATGGGTTCGATCCTTGCTGGATACATTTTTTTTGCAAATGATTAATTTGTGGATAGTTAAAATAGAAGACTAAGTCACAATAGTGACTTTTGATAAAGAAATGCTATTGTTATGAGAACTGATAGGAATCAGTTCCAGCTATACAGATCAAATTAATCTGCTAGGTTTTTTTAAGCAGCAATCAATCAAATAACCTCAACACAATAAACATGTATAACAGTTAAAACTAAACATCTAGCAAAATGTAAAACAAATAAGAGCTAAAATCAAACTGACATTTCAATAAAAATACTCAACTGAGATAACCAAAAGTAAAACTAAGCAGATTCAATAAGCATAACTTCTACTATAATAACTAATTACAGCAGCCTTATGAACAAATGAGAGCACATCAACCATATAAAACCCTGATTTAAACAGTTAAAACCGAATTCATACCAAAGCACATTCATTAAAATAACTAAGCAGAATGGATATCAGATACATCAACATAAGAAGACCAAAATCAACCCGCATATCAGCAATATAAACATACATTCAGCATAAGACTTCAACGAATATTAACTCAACAAAGATGAACAGTCGTTCCTCTAGAAAAAAACAAAGAGAAATAATAGGAAAACCAATTTCTCAAAACCTACAGCAATTCAACAAAATTATGCAGGCATTTACTATAGATCAGCTTAATATCAAAAAGTAGCGACAAATTATCAATAGGCATCTACTAAATCCATTAAAATGAGAATGTAACATAAATTTACCCAAAATTTAAACTATCAAACATAAGCATAATCTATCTATAGCAGCAGACATGAACACCATTATCAATCGACAAAATCAAGTAAATAGGCAGTACCATCAAACTTACAAGACTAATCTATATCAAACCAACAACAACTTCATTCAAACTTAATAGAACCAGTAAAAAATCAGACAAAAATAAAAGAAAAGAACATCAGATTCGAATTAATCAACTAAGCAGTCTAAACATCATTATAGTCATAAAACCACTTAACATCTAAAACTTATGAAAATTAAAAAGAACTTCTAACCATTTATAGATAACCTTTGAGAAGAGGTGCAGCGTTGAGCTGACCTAGTTAACCGAATCTACACCACCATTTATCACCATACGAACCACCATGTAACATATCTCGAACTAGTATTTTTTATTTAAACTTTCAGTATGAAAGTTTATTTCCCAAATTTCATTCTAATTATTTAACATAAGTTATGTTTAAGCTTAAATTAAATAATTTTATTATTATTATCACAAAACAGCTTTAAGGAGTAAATTGTAAAATTAGATTCAACAGAAAAGTAAAAGAATAACAACACGAATTTATTTAAACTCGCTTTTATTAATCTTAAATGATTACAAAACTTGAAAAGAGATTACAATATTCCTAAAACTAATCTAGCATAATAACATTAGAAACAAAAATGGGATACAAATAATGAAGAAAGAGGGGGGTTTTATAGCTGAAAAAGAGGTGAAGGTGGCTGATGATTTTTTAGCCCTTGGATCTTCATTAATCTTTCTCTTTCTTGTCAGTTAAGCATCCTACGGTTGATATTCACACACTAGCACACGGATTGCCAACGTGGCATCCGTTGTGCTAGTTGTGCTACTTTGATTGCTGATGTTTCCTCCTCTTATTGGTGGATTGATTATAATGAGTTGTCACAACCAGTAATCAGATGCCACGTCAAACACTTCTCTTCATCCTCTCTTCCTTAAAACTTGGGGATTTATATTGGGCGCGTGTGAATCACATGATTTGGGTAAAACCCCCAATTTTTATTGGTGAATTATTAATAATGGTTGATTAGGGTTTGTGTGAAAAGGTAAAAATACGTCTGGTTATTTTGGGGGTGGGGAAGAAGGAACATAGGGAATATCGAGTGTGTTTTATAGAAGTGTGACTTGAAAAGTTGTAAGTAGATAAAACGTTTTTATAAAATGATTGGTGATGGGTAAAATGCAAGTTTGACTGATAAACTTTTTAACCGTTTATTAATGCTTCATGGGCTTTGATATGGACTTTTCCAAATAATCTTCCACCATCTTATTCTTTTACACTTTTGGGCTTTAAGTAAATTTGGACCCGAATGTTGTAAATGGGCTTTGATTTCTTTTATTAAATCCATCCGTCTTAATTGAAATGGGCTTTGATTTGGGCGTTGGCCCAAAAGTAGGTAGTTAATCTCCTTAAATGGGCTTTTAGGCCCATTTACCAAAAGTGGGACCCACTTGGCCCAAAATCCTCTTAAATATCAAATCCGCTAAAATCGAGCTCGTTTTTGGCATTGTTGATCTTTTTCTTCAAACTCGTGTCGTTTTTTGCCGGTTTTCCTGAACTTGGTACCTACACACATCAAACACCAAAACAAACATATACAAGGCATTTTTGATACATTTATTGCATATATTGATTGTTTTATGCTACGAATGATATGAGTAAAATCACTCATATCACATCACAAAAGTGACTATCAAACTTAATCTTAGGGAGATTTCTTACCAACTCCTGAGAGACTAAAGATTGAATTAAACGCATATTAGCGTGACCTAATATCCTATGCCAAAGCTCTCAAAACACTAACTACACCATTATTCAACTTATGACACTTTATTTTGACAAAGACATAATGTATTGCTTTCATTATTGTGAAAAATAACTTTTAGGATCACCAAACTCAAATAGATTCATCGTCCTCGACTTTTCACTTTTCCATGCCAAGTGCAAAAACAAGATCATTGTCAATCATAAGCCCCAAAATTAAACCAACTCATACAAGTAATTTGTGTTAAACTCAATCTCCTATTATTCCTAATTGTATCTCTAGATTTTATTTGTCATTCACCCAAAGGCTCAATTGACTTTATTTGATATTTATTAATCCAAAAATGAAGGCAAAAACGGTGTAAACTCAACACTCAAAACCTAACCTCGACTTCAAAAACCGTTGTCACTAAAGAAAGCCCACATCAAGGATAACTTAACACGATTTGAGGGATAAATCCCCGGACCCGAAATTTGGCTAATATGACTACTTAAAAGGAAAAATAAAAACCTCCAAAGTCAATTATGACCTTATTAATGGAGTTAGCAACAATTACATCATATCACCTTTTGGCTCTTTAAGATGCAATTGTGGTCCTTATTTAAAATCCACACCCGAAGGCTCTTTGGAGAAAAATAAGGGAATTGAAATCACCATCCCACCTTATGGCTCATGATGATGAAGCAATTTTTATTCAACACGTCCCCTTACCATACACCCTAAGGCTCTAATGACAAGGTTAGTGCTACATGTCTCCCACCCGAAGGCTCCTAGAGAACATGTTTTTATTTATTCTTCTTATTAACATGATATATATAGTAAGCCAAATTTCCGCAATCCCATGATCAAAAGTCCATGACGCTGACACCCTTAATGTGTTCTCACTTTAATTACACGGGAAGAAAAAGAAGGAGTTACGAGTTAAGATATCAAGCCTAATCCGCTAAAAACTTCATTTATTAAGCAATTATTATTCAAGCGTAGAAAATAAATACGAGGAGATTAAATCAAACACAAAAATACTTGCACAAAGAATAATTAATTTTAGACACTTATGATTGAACTCTATCATCTCTTGTTCTCCATATTGTAAAATTTCAAAAATGTGAAATCAATGGATACTTAGCATATTAAATCAAAGTTTTGGGTTTTCAAGTCGTCTATAGGATCTTGCATCTTCTTATACTTTTTCAAGTTTTAGAATTTGCGTTTTAAAGTTCCTTTGATAAACGACTTTCTAGGATCAATTATAGGAACTTACGAAAAGTTCTTGTTCTTAACTCGTATGAGTTAAGACTTTCGCGTTTTAAAGCTCCCTATATAAAAGCCTATCAAAACTTAATTCAAATACGTTAAGGAAAAGCTAAGGTAAAAACCGAGTCGAGTCAAAAACTATTTTTATTTTTACCAACGGAAAGCCTACATTTGTGTCAAAAGCACTTATTTTATTTATTAAAACTTAAAAATAATTCTAAAAATTTAAAATTTTTATGAAAAATGAGAAAAACAATTACGTTTGGACACGACAAAAGCAATTGCAAGCGATTATATCGATTGACTCCCCCATGCTAAAACCAAACATTGTCCTCAATGTTTCTTAGCTCAAGAGTAACACCCCCTTGCTAAAACACGAAGAGTCTAATGCAAATCCTAACATGGAAAGAGCACGCAAATCTATAAGCCGTTTATTAATTATGCCTCAAGATAAAACATTAGTCGATAAAAATCAAAGGATAAAGAGTGGGCCCCTTTTTGACATTCAAAGAATGGAAGATCAAGTGGACCGGCAAAAAACCGAACACGAGAGTCTTCAATGATTAGGGTCATACCTAAGATTCACAACACAACAAAACACGAGCACGAGCTTGAAAGATCAAGCCTTATTAGTGTTAGAAAATAGAAAGAAGATAGAATGTATGGGACTCCCCCACAAGGCACCTCGTTTTTGTTCACCGAGTCATGAGCTCGACTCGATCCCCGCATTCATTGGTCCTTAGGGAAAATGGTGAAAACCGGCATAATGGAATAAAATCCATGAAAAAGCATGATGTCGGGGTCAAAGATTACATCCTCGTTGTCGGATGACAAACGAAAGGATAAAACTCCAACACAAATCTCTAAAAAGAGATGGTAGTCACAAATCACGAAATGGATGTAGCATGCTCCGCGAGATAAACTCGCATCAAGATGATTAAAAAGTCTTTCAATTATTGCATCGGTGAAAGGCCGAGATTTCCCTAAATCAACGATTCCGGGATCGAATACCTCGTCCTCGGTGGAGAAAGGAATAAAAACACGGTGTCGTCCCCCCATGCTAATCCTAAATCATATGAAGCACATGGTAATGGTGTGGTAAAAGTCTCAACCATATTGGTTTCAACTTGCATGACTTTGTCGACCTTGTCACTCTTAGGAATGTGAATAAAGGGGTCATGATACTCAAAATGAGTCGCATGAAAAACCCGCACATTAAGATCAAAGCGAGTGGGAAGGATAATTGGAGCAAAAGTAATTTCTCCCTCCGAGTCAACATTATCATCATCATAAATCGGGTGATCAAACCAAGTATCTTCATCACCGTCATTAGACTCTTCCTCAAATTCCGAAGGAATGTCTATATAAAGAAACTCATCAACCTCCTTCAAGAGAAGATCATCATCACAAAGGTTGTGAGATGTAGGAGGTATGATGCTCTCAAAATCCTCTTGAAACAATGGATTATTGTTCATTGAAGCTTCAAAGAGAGGATTTGAGTAAGTCACAAAAGTGTCATCAATCTTGTCATCACAAGAAATATCCGACAAAGTATCAAGTGTGTCACACTCGGATACTAGATCATCATTCTTGTTGGAGCATAATTTGGCTAGGCCGGTCTGACGACTCTCCTGGGCTGTTCGTCGTCTTCTCGGATCCTGAGTAATGCTGCAAACAAAGGTAAACCGGTTAGACGTGGACCCGAGGCCGGAGCCCCGGGGTCCACCTCCGACGGTCAAGCTAGTATTTATCGATATATTGTATAAGAGGTGTGGTTAAGAGAGAGAACCTGATTATAATGAGACCCCTACCCCTGTTTATATAGGCTTAGGGTTTCTTGAAGGATAAGTTAGGTGTGTGTGGGCCGTGGGCCTGTTTGGCCGGGCCCTTAACCGACTGTACGTCTACATGTCCCCCAGTCTAGTATGATATGGTTCATGATCATGTTATGCTAGACTCATTCGTGTATCATGCTCACTAACAACCGCGTGCGACTTGCTGCTAGGACATCCTCGTGGGTCGTCCGTAACATATGGCTTCACTCGTAAATGGGCTACCTTTTAGCAAAAAGATGATGGGTTGGGATTGTGAATAGTGAGCATAGCCACTATACGCCATCATGTCCCCCTAGTCTAGTATGCGAGGTTGTCACCGAGGTTACTAGACTTTACACCATATCCGCTACCTGTAAGCATATCCACGTCGAAAGCAATGGGAAAACATGTATACGTAAGACGGGTGGTTGTGCTCGAATGCTTGGTTTCCCATGATTAGACGGTAAGGACCCCGTAAGAAGAAAACGTGTTCTATAGCCGGGGTAACACTGGCATTGGCAAGGTATCATTCTTATTCATCGCTAACGTGAGGATGATAAGAAGATTTTGCAAAGGTAGAGGCGAAACCTGTATGCTGTATCGTGAACATTTGAAGGCGTACTTCTTATACCCACTAATGATGCAGCATAACGCGAATATTTCATTCGTCTTAAGGCCAACAGAAGACGTACCTCTGTGGCAAATGATGCGGATATTACATCCGTCTTATGGCCACGACATTTGATAACCACTTCCAAAATTTGTCACAGTTTTTCCTGGATTAAACATAGTTGATCAGGCTCCATCTAATTAAGTATAAACAATATAAATTTTGGAAATTCACTCTTAGCCGGGCCAAGTAATTCATCACGGAAGACGTACTTCCGTAACAAAGATATGAACCAACAGAAGACGTACTTCTGTGGCAGAATGAGCCAGTGGAAGGCGTACTTCCACGGTAAAAGATAACGATGCGCCGTGGAAGAAATACTTCCACGGCGAAAAGAATGAGCACTTGGAAGGGATACTTCCACGGCGAAGATAAGAAGCACGTGGAAGAATACTTCCACGACGAAAGATAACGAGCACGTGGAAGAATACTTCCACGACGAAAGATAACGAGCACGTGGAAGAATACTTCCACGGCGAAAATAATGAGCACGTAGAAGAGATACTTCCACGGCGAAGATAATAAGCACGTGGAAGAGATACTTCCACGGCGAAGATAATAAGCACGTGGAAGAGATACTTCCACGGCGAAGATAATAAGCACGTGGAAGGGATACTTCCACGACGAAGATAAGAAGCACGTGGAAGAATACTTCCACGACGAAAGATAACGAGCACGTGGAAGAATACTTCCACGGCGAAAGATAACGAGCACGTGGAAGAGATACTTCGACGGCGAAGATAATAAGCACGTGGAAGAGATACTTCAACGGCGAAGATAAGAAGCACGTGGAAGAATACTTCCACGGAAAAGAGAATGAAGCACGTGGAAGAGATACTTCCACGGCGAAGATAATAAGCACGTGGAAGAGATACTTCCACGGGGAAGATAAGAAACCCGTGGAAGAGATACTTCCACGGCTAAGATAAGAAGCACGTGGAAGAATACTTCCACGGCAAAGATAATAAGCACGTGGAAGAGATACTTCCACGGCGAAGATAATAAGCACGTGGAAGAGATACTTCCACGGCGAAGATAAGAAGCACGTGGAAGAGATACTTCCACGGCGAAGATAAGAAGCACGTGGAAGAATACTTCCACGGCGAAGATAACGAGCACGTGGAAGAGATACTTCCACGGAGAGGATAATGAGCACGTGGAAGAGATACTTCCACGGCGAAGATAATGAGCACGCGGAAGAGATACTTCCACGGCGAAGATAAGAAGCACGTGGAAGAATACTTCCACGGCGAAGATAACGAGCACGTGGAAGAATAATTCCACGGCGAAGATAATAATCCCGTGGAAGAGATACTTCCACGGCGAAAATAACGAGCACGTGGAAGAGATACTTCCACGGCGAGGATAATGAGCACGTGGAAGAGATACTTCCACGGCGAAGATAATGAGCACGCGGAAGAGATACTTCCACGGAGAAGATAAGAAGCATGTGGAAGAATACTTCCACGGCGAAGATAACGAGCACGTGGAAGAATAATTCCACGGCGAAGATAATAATCCCGTGTAAGAGATACTTCCACGGCGAAAATAACGAGCACGTGGAAGAGATATTTCCACGGCGAGGATAATGAGCACGTGGAAGAGATACTTCCACGGCGAAGATAATGAGCACGCGGAAGAGATACTTCCACGGCGAAGATAATGAGCATGTGGAAGAGATACTTCCACGGCGAAGATAATAAGCACGTGGAAGAGATACTTCCACGGTGAAGATAATGAGCACGTGGAAGAGATACTTCCACGGCGAAGATAAGAAGCACATGGAAGAATACTTCCACGGCGACGAGAATGAAGCACGTGGAAGAGATACTTCCACGGCGAAGATAACAAGTACGTGGAAGAGATACTTCCACGGCGTATGAATAAGACACTGGAAGAGATACTTCCGTGGCAATGGCATAAGCCAATGAAAGAGATACTTCCATGGCGCAGAAACAAGCGCGCGGAAGGAGTACTTCCGTGGCGAAGGAATAAGCAATTGGAAGAGATACTTCCATGGCACAGAAACAAGCGCGCGGAAGGAGTAATTCCGCGGCGAAGGAATAAGCCAATGGAAGAGATACTTCCATGGCACAGAAACAAGCGCGCGGAAGGAGTACTTCCGCGGCGAAGGAATAAGCCAATGGAAGAGATACTTCCATGGCACAGGAATAAACCGGCAGAAGGCGGACTTCTGCGGCAAAGGAATAAACCGGCAGAAGGCGGACTTCTGCGGCAAAGGAATAAACCGGCAGAAGGCGGACTTCTGCGGAAAAGGAATAAACCGGCCGAAGGCGGACTTCTGCGGCAAAGGAATATATCCAAAGATATTTGTGTGACGTGCACATAAATAGTGGTATTATTATACCCTAGTAGCCCCCCAAGTTTAATGGTGCTACACTTTATTAGTAGTATTAAACTTAATCAAGTATTCAAAAAATTATGATTATGTAGACCAGCGCGAATGGACGTACCATAGCCGCGTATGAAAGATAGAAATTGGGTTCGAACATGCGAACCAACGCGGATGGGTCTTGCCATAACCGCAAATTGTCACATAGTATAAGACGTATCTTAACTAACTTATGGGATGAGTTATGCCACTACGTGCGGCGTACCGCTACTACCATAAGGACGTTCAAAGTTTTGACAAAAATTTTGTTAGACGTGCACAGTGTGTCTTTTGCAAGTCCATCATGAGTCATGTGGTTTGCGTAACTTACTACAACGTCTTGATAGCAAGGTGTCTAATAAGGATACATGATCCATGGTCGTTGGGGTTGCATCCCTCTTACACGACAAGTTGAATTATTAGGTTCACTCAATCCTCTTATTTCACCTGGGAACGATGTGTACTGTACGCCCGTAGGCAGAAGATATCCGAGTGTACGGACTAGCACGGATGGACGTACCATGACCGCGAATAAAAAATAAAATATATTATCCAAATTATATGTAATAACAGATGAATAGGCAGACGAGTGCGGAAGGATGGACCATGACCACGAATCCTGATATTACTACATCGGGTCGCGACATATACGAAAAAATATATTTAATCAAATCGAAAAATATATGTAATATCTCCTTGCCAATTTAAAAGATATGTTATATCTTATATACAAAAAATATTGATAGTATATTTTTGACTTTAAAAGATATGGGTAATATTTTATAAATTTAAATATATCGAAATACCCTTACCCAATTTAAAAGATATGGGTAAAATATCAATAAGATTTTTTGAATGTAAAAGATATAGGTAATATCTTTTATTAGTTAGAAATTATAGTTAATATCTCACTACCTTTTTAAAAGATGTGGATAATATACTACCATTTAAAAAATATAAGGGTATATCTTTGCCAAATTTAAAAGATAAATCATATCTTCCTGTTAACTTAAAAAGATATGCGTAATATCACTTAATAATATAAACAAGCAAGCGGATAAGCGCGAATGGGCGCGGCTCATGACCGCAGTGAAAAAAAATATGACCGACCATACAGGTGAGCGCGGCTGGGCATACCATGACCGCGAATAAAAAATTAAGCTGATAAAACGATTATCAGATTAAAAAGTATTGGTCATAGTTTACAAAAAAGATATATAATAGGTACATCAAATTTTAGGTTTGTCACACATAGGACGTTTTAACAGAAATCATTATAGTTTACATGGTTAACGAACATCGTTTGTTTAAAACGAAACGCGTGATCAGACAATCTGTGATATGATTAACTCATTGTGTAACGAATAATATTATGGTAATGAATAATATTATGGAATAAATTATTTGCAAAGACTTGCAAAAAAGTGGTAACCAATATGTAAGGTATGCAAAAATATGCTAGCTTATAAGTTATTATACCAAATTTTCTAACCTTTGAAAAGATTTGCAAAGGTAATATACCGTAATATACCAAATTCGTATGAATTTTTTATTATACCGATGGCCTAAAACGCATATGGCGCACATTGATTAAATTAGCAATAACAACTTTTTCGCACATGGCCACAGGCAGTAAGTGAAATCAAATATGTTAGGGATTTTAATGTTACCGTATTTTGATATTGATCTGCGCTTTTGGTAGTATGAGACCACGAACATAGTTTAGTCAGGGTCCCACGGATGGCGCCAACTTGTTGGAGCATAATTTGGCTAGGCCGGTCTGACGACTCTCCTGGGCCGTTCGTCGTCTTCCCGGATCCTGAGTAATGCTGCAAACAAAGGTAAACCGGTTAGACGTGGACCCGAGGCCGGAGCCCCGGGGTCCACCTCTGACGGTCAAGTTAGTATTGATCGATATATTGTATAAGAGGTGTGGTTAAGAGAGAGAACCTGATTATAATGAGACCCCTACCCCTGTTTATATAGGCTTAGGGTTTCTTGAAGGATAAGTTAGGTGTGTGTAGGCCATGGGCCTGTTTGGCCGGGCCCTTAACCGACTGTACGTCTACAATTCTCATTAGAAGGAAATTCATCGGTGAGTTCCTCGAGAATGGTAGGTAAAATACGAAAATCACGCTCGATCTCGAGATCAGAAACGTCTTCACTTCCCCGTGGAAGTGGATCAATGATAGCAAAATTCATCGATGAACTTATAACATGAATAGTCACTAACCGCACTCGGTGTGAAGTTAGGAATCAAAGGCTCTTCAAATGAAGATTGTGCCTTAGGAACATCAATTTGATCCTTCGAAGAGAGTGAAAATGAATCCATTTTCAAAGATTGTTCAATTGAAGCAATATCACTCTCGGGATCAAAATCATCATTATCAAACTCACTAGCATCAAATTATGCACTTAGGTATTCCTCAATTTCCTTTCCAATCTTAGAACAATCATCCTCGTGTGGAGTGAGTGGAGATGAGGAAAGATTACAACATGATTCAACAAAGAAAGCTTCTTCCTTTGACTTTAACTTTCCTTTATCACAAAATGAGGTTTCCAAAATTGGAAAAACACCTTTATCAAAAAGAGCTTTCTTATTACTTTCAATTGTCTCAACAAGTTTTACACTTTCAACTTTCTTAGAAGCAAATCTTGGAATCTTTTCCGGTTTGAAAACAATACTTTTATCTCCATAAAACAATTTAATCTCCTCTTTCCTCATATCAACTTGAACATGAGCCGTGCACAAAAATGGTCGTCCTAAAATGATAGGCACACGAGGATTGGTCTCATAATCAACTATAGCAAAATCAGCTAAGTACAAAAACTTTCCTACTTTAACAATGACATTTTCCGCTATACCAACCGGACGGGTGGTGGTACCATTAGCAAGCTCAATGATCATTCGAGTGGTACTAAGTGGTGCATAGTCAATATTTTTCCAAATGGCTATGGGCATTAAGTTAATGCTAGCTCCTAGATCGGCTAGGGCTTTGCACACCCCAAGCTCATTGAAAACACAAGGTATCAAGAATTGACCCGGATCTTTATATTTCTCGGGAAAGAAATCAAAGAAAACCGAGATACTAATCACATTTAAAGTAGCCTTGGTGACATCTAGAAAGGTTTCCTTAGGTGGAGGATTAAACTCAATCACTTCAACTTCTTCTAAATTATAACAATCATCATAAACGGTAATGGCCTTAAGCTCTCCCTTCGGGTTTGGAATGGTATTACTAGGTAAGCAACCCGAAGAAGATGACGGTTTAGACATAAATCCCTCAAACATCGAAAGCAATTTATTTTGACTTTGTTCCAAACTTTGTTGCATACGATTTTGACTTTGCTCTAGCCTTTGTTGATTAAGCTCAATCTTGTTATTTTTTCCTTTAATCGTATTTTGAAAATCGAGTTTCAAAGTATTAATTTGCCCTTTAATGTTGTTTTGAAAAGCTTTCAAATTAGCCTCATTCGACTTGATATAGCTTGACAACTCATTTTGGTTATTGCTTTGAAAACCTTGATTGTTATGATTAGCATTAAACCCATTTCCTTGATTGAAATTCCCTTGGTTACTATGGTTAAAATTATTCCCATTGTTTCCATTGTTGTACCTATTTTGAACCGGTGGAAAACCCGGTGGAGCAACATGATTTTGACGAGGAACTTGACCGTTGGAGCCATAAGTTTCCGTCGCGGCAAAAGCACTAGCTTAATCAAACCCCGTGGTTGAACAAGCATAATTAGGATGTGCTCCACCACATGATACACAAACATTCTCAATCATATTAATCGATCCATGAGGATTCTTCCTAAGCTCATTCAAAATCGTGTCAATCTTAAAGTCCAATCTAGCAATCTCGATATTAGACGAATTCACATTGGAAACACTCGGTGTGTTTCGTGAATATTGTGCTCTAGACTTATTCTCAATTATACACCACGCGTCTCTCAGAGTTTTTCTTAAAAGATTACCACCCGCGGCGGCATTTAAAGAATCTTGTTCAATCATATTAAGCCCATTATAAAAAGTATTTATTTGGTGCAATTCCGAGAAACCGTGGTGTG
Source organism: Glebionis coronaria (assembly GCA_025667525.1). Lineage (NCBI taxonomy): Eukaryota > Viridiplantae > Streptophyta > Magnoliopsida > Asterales > Asteraceae > Glebionis > Glebionis coronaria. Next base: position 269,761,886 of record CM046875.1, on the reverse strand, counting down.
GACATTGTCTCAACAAATCTTTAAATCTTTCCCAAGCAACCCCAAACGATTCATGCACTTTTTGTTCAAATCTAGTGATCTCGTTCTTAAAGTGTGTTGTTTTGGACGGTGGAAAGAAATAATTCATGAACTTAGACACTAAATCATCCCATGTTAAGATCGAACTCGGTGGTTCTTTCTCATACCAAATCTTAGCATTACCCTCGAGCGAGTACGGAAAAAGCATGAGCTTAATCGCGTCATTCGGCACATCTCTAAACTTGAGAGTCGAGGTAATTCGAAGAAAATTCCGAATGTGAGAGTGCGGGTTATCGGTCTCATTGCCACGAAATTCGTCGGCACGAATGAGTGATAAAAGACCCGACTTAATCTCAAAATGATCCGCCAAAATAGCCGGCACAACGATTGCTTCCCCATACCCTTCGGTGGGTGCACGGAGCAATTCCTCCATTGTTCGGTTATCGGCCATCTCTACAACAATAGGTGGAAGCTCGGGTTCCACTATTCGTTGTTGATGATTTCTATTTCTACGAGGAATATTTTCAAGCCTATTAAAATCAATCACAAGTCGAGAAGAACGTAATTGCATACACTACAAAGGCGAGAATTTAGAGGATTGAAGAAAAGAAATTAGACAAGAAGAAGATTATTTTTGGTATTTTTATTTGGTATTGCTCAATCAAAAATGATCGATAAAAAACAAGGAATAAGGATAACTACTATGGAAGTAAATTACCCTCGGTCGACTTTGAAACGATAGGTGAAAACCTAAACGTCTCGAGGTTCAATAAGTAAACTACAAAAATAAGATTTAATACTACTTGAGTTGGCAAACCAATAATGGGTTCTCCCTCTCAATATACGCACAAGCAAGCGGGGAAATGAGGTGGTACAAAGAACTTAAAAACCTTTTTCCTTAGACGGCCTTTTATAGCACGTCGCCTTATACCCACCTTATAGTTTGTATAAATCGAGTTCAAACTTCTTATTAGTATTTATCTATTTTGCCTTTTATTTTTGTTTTGGATTCGAATACAATAGCTAGGTGATGAAATCCCAACTAAGGTCTTATTTGAAAAGTATGTAAATTTATTGTTCTACGTAATACAATTTATTAATCACAAAAAACGAGAAAAACAATACATACTACATAATAGAAAAATAACAAAACTTTCTGTAACATCCCATTTTGATAAATGAAATGTCACGCGTAATTATGGCGTGTCATCAAAGCATGCAAGGATAAATGTATAAAACATTACATGACCATATGGATAACCGGAATCAAACATCGGTTCCCAAACATAAGCCCAAAACATAATAAAGCAAAAGAAATGAATGAAAGACTAAACAAGCATAAATATATGAAGGCAACAGGATAAGAAGTCTCTAGCAGCTTCCATCCGATGCACGTCCTCCAAATGCTCGAGTCTTTCCTAGGGTACCTGCCGTTTTGGGACATGGAAAGGAAAGTAACGGTTGAGCAAAACGCTCAGTGCACGGATATAGACATAGTATGAATGACTAAAACATAATAAAGACTTAATAGCAGCGAAAATGTATAAGTCCTAGAAAACCTGGAACATGTTCATAAAACTGGTTTTATAGTTTGAAAAGCCTTATGTTTATCTTATGAAAACTGTTTAACGTATTTTACCATTAGCCAATATAGGTCATGAAAATCCACCGTGCATGAATACTTGGAGGGGTGACCTCATCATGCAAATTAGAGGGGCTGCCTCTAATTTAATATACTGGTTTTTGGGTAGGAGGGATCAGCTCCTTGTGAAGGATGCAAGGCACACACCACATTCACCATGTAATCCTGAATAAAACGTGTAACTAGGATGCACCCATACGCCCCACATGATAAATATAAATAAATGGCCAAAAGCTGAAGGGACGCCACGAGCAATCACTCCGCCGTGGTGAAGTCATAACAGCAGTGCCTCTAATGTTATGGTTATGGTACCTCCATAACTAGGTGAAACTGGTCATGCTTGTATATGGCTATAGGTAATCATATTTAAACATAAGCAATCAACTCATACTTATACTACGGGAAAACAGTTGGCTGCATACGGGGAATCCTAATAAGGAAAGAATGTCCATACGGAAAGGACGGGAATCTGTACCTTATGTCCAATGAACGAGAAAGACGAACTGCGAGGAATCCTACTTCTGAATCACTAGTGCTACATAAATACGTACATGAATAAGTATCTGCTTACTAAATACATAGCTGGTTTTATGTCATGTCTTAGCTTATTTTATGTGTTCTTACCATGTTTTACTGTTTCTAAGCCTTAACTGTGTTTTATCTTATATTCTGTTTAATCTGATTAAGTATTTCTGGTATTTCATGTGTTATTATACTTACTGTGTAATAATAAGTAACTTTCCAAAAATAGCAGGTTTCCTAAAATAGAAAGTTTCCAAAAATAGAAAGTTACCAAAAATAGAAAGTTTCCAAAAATAGAAAGTTTCCAAAAATAGAAAGTTTCCAAAAATAGAAAGTTTCCAAAAATAGAAAGTTTCCAAAAATAGAAAGTTTCCAAAAATAGAAAGTTTTCAAAAATAGATTTACTGCTTAAAATAGATAAGTTTCTAAAAATAGAAAGTTTCCATAAATAGATTTGCTGCCTTAATTAAATAAGTTTCTAAAAATAGATTAGCTGCCTTAAATAAATAAGTTTCTAAAAATAGCTGGTTTCTATAAATAGATTAGCTGCCTTATTTAATTAAGTTTCTAAAAATAGAAAGTTTCCATAATTAGAAATAAGTTGGTTAAATAAGCTAAGTACATAAGCCTAAGTGTTTTTCATGATTATTTTCTAAGTCATATGGTATAATGTATAGTTTAATAATTATTTCATGTAATTTAATTAAACTATAGGTTATAATATTTAATTAAAGTATAACATGTTTTTAATTAAATAAGTTAAATACTTAGGTTAAAATATGTATTATTATATATTAATAATATAACCTAAGTCATGTTAATTAATTAATTATATCCATGGTTTTAAAATAATTAATTAATCATAAGTCTTAAATATATAAATACTTAGGTTAAAATAATTTCATGTTCATTAATAATTAAATAACCTAAGTCATGTTATTAAATTAATCACATCTTTTATTAATTTAATTTTAACATAAGTTCATAACATAAAAAAACTAACATAAACCATGAACCGGATCTAGGCTAGAAAACATGAACCGGACATGAATCGACACCGTACCCTGAACCAACTCGGGGTACCCCGTGTTCCCCTTGCTGCCGTGGGACCCACACGCACCAACCAAGACCATATGGTCTTGGTGGTGGTCGGCTTGGCAAACCGAAACCCCCTCGGGGTCGGTTGCAGCCTGCGGCCAAAACAAAACACCCCTTAAAACGACCCTTTGATTTAATTAATCATCAAAACATGTTAGATCTATGATTAATTATTATGTTTTTTATAAAAACATCACATGTTCATAATTAATAAAAGATTAAATTAAAAGAAAAGGTTTAAAAGGTTTTTACCGAATTCGTGGATCAAGAGAACGAAGAACAAACACGATCAATCACCAATTCTTCAAGATCAAAGATCAACAAACACTCCCTTTTTGTGTTTTGATGGTGGCGGCACAAAGGAGAAGGAGAGGAGGGTTTTTAGGTTTTTGCTAAAAATCTTCTGTAAGTTGTAAATGAGTAGTGAAAATCCCTTAAACCCCCTTTTAGTAAAATTTGATGGGCTAGGCCCATACTCTCTCCCTATTTCGTGGTAATGGGGCCCACAAGGGGTAACCCGAATGTTTTTCCGTGTCTAAAATATTGGTGTGTTCTCGTGTTCGTGTTTTACGTGTTTTAATTAGTTATCGATCGTGACTTAATATATTTATTCGTGTTCGTAATAAATATATATACGTAACTAATATTAGCCCGTGATTTAAATTACGTTCATGATTTCATGATCGCATGTTCGTGATTAATTATTGTTAAATAATTATTACGTGCTCGTGCGTAGTAAATACTTATGGTGTTCTAACACGTACGTAATACGTAAAATCCTAACACGTAATCGTAATCATGCTATAATAGGAAAGTTTAAATCTAGTACGTACGATCTTAAGGGTACCCCTATTCATGGTAAAAGCATGCGGGTTTTACAACTCTTCCCCCCTAAAAAGAATAATTCGTCCCCGAATTATAGATAACGTAACTGAAAGAGAAACATACCCGAATCAAACTGAGAGGGTATGTAAGATAAATTAATGTGCAGGTGACCTGCCAGAAAGAACGCGGAACGTGACATGTCTAAAAAGGACATGGAACGTGACGTGGCTGAAAGGACATATCTAATTGATAAGAGAAAACGGATAAGAAGTCCGGGTGAACTTGTCTGTTTCCAAGTGGCTTCCCTCTTGGAACGGTTCCTTTATAAGATCTTGACACGAATGATAAGTCTTGGTCCTCCTGACCTTGACTTGGAATACGAAGAAGTTCTTGGTTATCAACGTAAGGTAGATCCCCTAAATTCGATCGAGGGAATAAGAATTAACGTGTAAGAGTAACTGAAACATTATGGTGCAAAACAATCCAACTTAACTGATAACTAGCAACGATGCGCGAGACATATAGAAACGTAGTACGTGAAAAATTTTGAACGTGATACGTGAAAAATTTTGAACGTGCTACGTGGAGATATGGCGAGTGTAGTATGAGTAAACATATCGTGATCCCTGATACGTGTAACATATCTTGATCATGATATGAGGAACGTGGAATGAACATGACATGTGAAACATATCGTAATCATAGAATATAATGGCGGTAACGACAAACGCTAGAAGGTGAGACATAGATTATGACGTGAAACGTTTATCTGAAGATGGAGAGTTATACTAAACTTGGGTCTGGTCTCTTAAGTTCTTGCAAAACTTCCCAGAACGAAAAGAACGTAAAATCTTAAGCCAAGATACGATCATGAACGTAACTAGTGTCATGAACGCGAGCGCGAAAGCAGGTCGTGGAATCAGAATGAAGACGTGAAGTAATTTAGGAGTACAATTGCAAATCTTTGTCTGACCCGATAGCTGAGGGATTACCAAGTGGTCGGATGAGCCTTGGCTGGAACATGTCTGATCAATCTGTTGGTTCTGCAATCCTTGCGGATGTAAGGATTCTGTAGACTTGATCAAACTGTTTGCAATAACCCAGATAGCATCATGCTTCTTCTGAGTTTGCCTTAATCTGGTAACCAAAATCCATGGAGATCTTGTCCCATTTTAGTTCACAAATTCGGATGATGAAAACATCCCAGTCTGTTGGTTTCCTATCTTAACCTGTTTGTATGACAGGTATGAAGATATGAACGTAACTGTATCTTGCTTCATCGAACTTGATACATAGGAGTTTGCGAAACTCTGAATCTATGAATCGAAACTTCTCATAGCGTAGGATTTTCTAGAACACCTAATGTAGTGTAATACCAGTGAAAGTGCCGTATGATGCTAAGTTATTGTCTCAAGAGCTGTTCAGTATGAGCATCTCTCTTAAGTTGTGGCTTACTTGTGGATGTGATATCCCGAGCCCAACGTCATTTATTTAATCCTATTTTACGTATATTTTTGAAATTTTTAAGAATTTTTATCGTGGATTTATTTGACGGTTTAAGTTGAAACCAACGTTTACGGTCGTAATTTAACGTTTGACGATTTAAGAAGAACCGATAACGACTACGATATCGACGAATGCCCAAAACTTACATTTTATTATCGATTGATCGATATTTGAGTTTTTCGAGATTTTTATTTTTATTACGTGTTAAGTCGAGTCGGAACCATATGTATAATCGTTTTGTGTGTGTTTGAACCATTTAAAGGTATTTTGAGGTAGCCGGGACTAAACCCGACTCCCGTAAAATTTTAAAATCGACTACTAGTCATAATCCCGCTCTTTAAATACTTGTTTGCCTTTTAATGCCAAAAGAAAGCCATAATTGCACTTTGGTCCCTCCTAACCTTACAAAATAAACAAACAAACACACACTCTTCATTTTTAACTTCAAAAAAAATTCTCTCCTCCTCCCTTCCTCTCTACCTCACGGCCAACCCACCACCATCTAAATCCACCATCAAAAATTCGTTTTTAAGAAATCTAAGCAATGACCAATGTTTGTAACATCATTTTAAGTAAATCCCACCACAAAAATCCACCATGCAACCACTTTAATTTTTCAAGATTAATTTTTGTAAAATGGTTGATTTGATAAAATTAAACACATGTATTGTTGTTCTAATGTTGCTATGATCTTAATTAAATGATCAATCAAGCTTGGGATTATGTTTTGGTGTTCCACAGCCCCAAAACCCACGAAATATGTGGGGGGTTTGGGTGTTCTTGGTGTTTTTGATCCATTTAATAATTGTAAGGTTCCATCTCCTTGTTATTATTATTTTATTATTATTATCTTTGATATGCATGTGTGATTTATGAAATGGGTTTTTGTTGTGATTGTTCATACAAGTGATTAAGGATAGTTAGGATGTTTTGGATTGGTTAATTGATGTTGGAATAGGTCTAGGATGTAAGGAAAAGGGTTGGAATGATGATTTTTACGGTTTTGAAAGAGGTATTTTTAGATCAGAAACTTTAGGGGTATTTTTCGTGGTTTTAAGTCTAATTCCAGGTTGAGATGATAGGATATTGTGGTAGAGCTTCTTTTTAGCTTCGTTTTGGTATAAGATAGAGCTTTTGACTCCAAACAAGTCAAAAGTTACGCTAGTTTGAATTTTCGTGTACCGGGAGATGAAAGTCGACATAATCCGAAATTATGTTCGATTTTTGGTCAAATCTCGGGGACCATAGATAGAGTTTGGTAAATGATTGAAAGTGTATTTTTGGCCTCAAACCTGCACTTGTGAGTCTATTTTTGGACTTAGGTGTTGTATTGGTCAATGTTTTATTTTAAATGGGTCAAACAAATCTTACATGTTAGAAGTGGAAAAATCAGTCCTAAAAACTTATGTTTAGTAATGTGATGTGTAACGGGTCATAAAAGTGAAAACTTTTCATGGGATTAAATATGGGTTTTATACAGATCATGAGGCATTTTTGTGAATTTTCTTGAAATTTATATAGTTGCTTAAGTCATAACAAACAGCCCATACATTTGGTATGTACCGGCAGAATTGTAAAATACGCAATAGTTCTAATAAAGTATAAAATTGGACGTGTCTAGTAAATATCACTTGTATGGATTTTTGGCGTGAGTTTATATGAACCTTGAGTGTTCTTAATTATGTACATACAGTATTGTTGGGTCAAAAAGTTGATGTGGCAGAAACTCAAAAATGAAGAAAACATGAAGTTATTGTCTAAGCGTTGTCAAGACCAATTTAGGCGTTGACAAGAGTTAATCCAGCGTTGTTGGCTCAAGAGTTGTCGTGTGCAATTCAAGATTTGTTACATGCAATTCAAGAGTTGATAGAATTGTAGACAAGAAGCTTTTAGAAGATTCTATTTGGATATATATGCAGGAGATATTCTGTATATAGTTATTTAAATAGAAGATTCACATGTTTATTTATCCTTATCTCTTATAAAACCCTAATCCTTACACTATAAAAGGAACCAAGGGTTATTAGGTTTTTCATATAATTCATTCACAATGTAAACCTAAACGTGTGTGTGCACTAGACGTGGGATTCAATGTATACACGTCTAGTGGATGTTTATTATTAATATAATGAACATCCTATTTGTTTTAATTCATGTTATTCGTGCCTAAACACCTTGTTAATGTGTTGTGTTCTAATTCCGCTTTGATTGTACAATCATATGAACATGATGCATTCCTAGTAGCTTCAAAGATCCGGAAACCAAGGTTTCCACAATTGGTATCAGAGCCTCGTGGCTCGTGATGCTAGGACCAACAAGGTGTTCGTGTATGGTGAAAAGAAGAAAAATCCGTCTAGGGTTTTTCTGGACGTTTTTGTGTGCGCAGCAGTATTCAGAAGGTCATAACTTTTGATTGAACCGTTGGATCGTCCCGAAATTTTATATGTGTGTTCTACATACATATATCTAGACATCCACCGGAGGGATTGTCGAGTTTTATCCCCAGGAAAAAGTTATTAAGCGTCAAAGTCAGCAGCAGGGTATATGCAGTTTTCTGTGGACAGCCATGTTCAAAACACGTTTTCTCTTTCGTTAACCGTTGGATCTTCGTGATTTTTGAACTGTAGATTCTTGTCACTTGTGTCTTGAATCTCACCGAAGGGATTTTCGATCTGCGTTTTTATCAGAAAGTTATTTGAGGTCGAAGTTGGCTGTATTATGAGGTACTCACTTTTCTGCATTTATATAAAATCATGATTAGGGTTTCTATAAACCCTAAATCAACTTAAAGCAGAAAGTTGAAGATGTGAAGCTGTTATATCATGATGATTCATAAGATTCAAACCCTAGTACGATTTTCTCATAACCCTAATTAGGGTTTCGATTTAAATCTATCTAGTTCTAGGGTTATATCATAGCAGCAGGTACAAATGATTAGTCTTGAATGTTGCTGTGGTAATTATACATGGTATAAACATGAGATGGAAGAAGCAATATATCATTAAAGGACGTGTGCTATGAAAAGAATAGCAGGTACTCGCAAAGTACTGTTATGATTAAGATATGGACGACGAAAGACAACTGTGGTACAAGTGGTTTGTGAAGTTTAAGGTTCAAAGTTTTGGACGCTAGGGATGCAGCTGCCAAGAAGTTTACAAAAATTAAAGATATTACTGTTGGACTGGAAGTATTCAGTGGTCCTACTACAACAGCTAGTGTACAAGAGTCAAAGATCGTGATGTACCAAAGAGCAGATTGTTTTTTTTTTTGGTACTTACGTGATGGGCATGGTAACAGTCAAGTAAATTGCGTTGAAGATAAAGGATACGTGGGAATGGTTGCTGTTGTCATACGGTTGATTAAATTATTTGATTTGGTCAACAATTGTGGGTAATATTCAGTTTCCTTTTTCCAAACATGGGAATGACGTGAGATCAAGAGTTGTGTTCACACGACAATAATGATTGAGCAGAAGGTGACGTGATATGACTATGGGCCAAGCAAAGATTAAGGCATGATTATCTGCATTAAATGTATGACGTGATAAGGACTTGTGGTCCCACCAGCAATATAAGGAAAAGAGAAAATAACGTGTTTTATTCGTTTGTATGGTGAAGAAGTGTTAACATGAGGAAGTCATATTCACACTTAAACGTGGGCTTTTAATCAACAATAACATTGATGTTATTTAATTTGACGTTGATAAAGAAAGAAAAGACATGGGCTACAAACTGTATGAGGTTTGGGCTGCCATGTGATAAAGTTTAAGTTCGACGCTGACAAAAATGAGGTAGACGCTGACGTTTGTTATTTTGACGCTGACAAGGAATAAGTGAACGCTGACAGAGAGCGTTGACATGAGTTGTCCGAGAAACGCTTGCTCAAGCGTTGATAGGTGTTGTCCGATATGTGACAGTACACATAGAAAGGATATTGGACAAAGAAGGTTCTCGGATAACAAAAGAATAGCTGCTGTTGAGAAAATTGGTACGTTTTTAGCACACAAAAAGGAGGATTATACACACGAAGGTACATGGAATCTCCGTTTTAATATAGAATATCATGCTGATATTTATGGCTCGGATATTTTTAAAAGGAATTAATGATCTTAATGCGAGTTGGCAACTATTCGTGCGAATTTGATGGATATTTAAAGTATGTAATCGGGTTAGCCTTGTAAAAGAGTTATCCGTAAAATCAACTTTTACATAAGATATATTATTTCATAAAGATTCGTCATGAAAAGGTGTTAGCTTAAGGGGAAGAATTCTTATGGTAAGTTTGATGATTGAAGAAGATTTTCGCGAGTTTGTGTTCTATCATATCTTAAAGTCGTGAACTCCCAGTCATTGACTTTTAAAGGTAACTTGTTCGTGCTTTACATGGTTGGTGATGAAGGCTTGTCATAACACTTGAAGGAGTTACATTATCGTGCTCAGTGTCTCACATAGGATGAGAATATTGACAAGAGATCGAGGTCTGCTTATAATGCTAAAGGTATAAGTTCTTTATCACGTGGATAGTACAAGACATGGAACACAAGGTTGGGTTATTCTACTTCTACATCAAAAATATTATAGTTATTGTTCTTCAAGATCATTACACAGAGCCTACATTTGGAGAATCTTCAAAGATTGCATACATTGTTTACTTCCTTGTTGATGTGACAAAAAGGGGAAGAAATACATGCTACACTTGAGGGGAAGCAATTTGAAGATCATGTACAACTTACAAGAGATACACATAGAGTTTTGCCACCATCAACTAGGGGAAGATTGTTGGGTCAAAAAGTTGATGTGGCAGAAACTTGAAAATGAAGAAACATGAAGTTATTGTCTAAACGTTTTCAAGACCAATTTAGGCGTTGACAAGAGTTAATCCAGCGTTGTTGGCTCAAGAGTTGTCGTGTGCAATTCAAGAGTTGTTACATGCAATTCAAGAGTTGATAGAATTGTAGAAAAGAAGCTTTTAGAAGATTCTATTTGGATATATATGCAGGAGATATTCTGTATATAGTTATTTAAATAGAAGATTCACATGTTTATTTATCCTTATCTCTTGTAAAACCCTAATCCTTACACTATAAAAGGAACCAAGGGTTATTAGGTTTTTCATATAATTCATTCACAATGTAAACCTAAACGTGTGTGTGCACTAGAGGTGGGATTCAATGTATACACGTATAGCAGATGTTTATTATTAATATAATGAACATCCCATTTGTTTTAATTCATGTTATTCGTGCCTAAACACCTTGTTAATGTGTTGTGTTCTAATTCCGCTTTGATTGTACAATTATATGAACATGATGCATTCCTAGTAGCTTCAAAGATCCGGAAACCAAGGTTTCCACAATTGGTATCAGAGCCTCGTGGCTCGTGATGCTAGGACCAACAAGGTGTTCGTGTATGGTGAAAAGAAGAAAAATCCGTCTAGGGTTTTTCTAGACGTTTTTGTGTGCGCAACAGTATTCAGAAGGTCATAACTTTTGATTGAACCGTTGGATCGTCACGAAATTTTATATGTGTGTTCTACATACATATATCTAGACATCCACCGGAGGGATTGTCGAGTTATATCCCCAGGGAAAAGTTATTAAGCGTCAAAGTCATCAGCAGGGTATATGCAGTTTTCTGTGGACAGCCATGTTCAAAACACGTTTTCTCCTTCGTTAACCGTTGGATCTTCGTGATTTTTGAACTGTAGATTTTTGGCACTTGTGTCTTGAATCTCACTGAAGGGATTTTCGATCTGAGCTTTTATCAGAAAGTTACTTGAGGTCGAAGTTGGATGTATTATGAGGTACTCACTTTTCTGCATTTATATAAAATCATGATTAGGGTTTCTATAAACCCTAAATCAACTTAAAGCAGAAAAGTTGAAGATGTGAAGCTGTTATATCATGATGATTCATAAGATTCAAACCCTAGTACGATTTTCTCATAACCCTAATTAGGGTTTCGATTTAAATCTATCTAGTTCTAGGGTTATATCATAGCAGCAGGTACAAATGATTAGTCTTGAATGTTGTTGTGGTAATTATACATGGTATAAACATGAGATGGAAGAAGCAATATATCATTAAAGGACGTGTGCTATGAAAAGAATAGCAGGTACTCGCAAAGTACTGTTATGATTAAGATATGGACGACTCAAGACAACTGTGGTACAAGTGGTTTGTGCAGTTTAAGGTTCAAAGTTTTGGACGCTAGGGATGCAGCTGCCAAGAAGTTTACAAAAGTTAAAGATATTACTGTTGGACTGGAAGTATTCAGTGGTCCTGGTACAACAGCTAGTGTACAAGAGTCAAAGATCGTGATGTACCAAAGAGCAGATTGTTTTTTTTTGGTACTTACGTGATGGGCATGGTAGCAGTCAAGTAAATTGCGTTGAAGATAAAAGATACGTGGGAATGGTTGCTATTGTCATATGGTTGATTAAATTATTTGATTTGGTCAACAATTGTGGGTAATATTCAATTTCCTTTTTCCAAACATGGGAATGACGTGAGATCAAGAGTTGTGTTCACACGACAATAATGATTGAGTAGAAGGTGACGTGATATGACTATGGGCCAAGCAAAGATTAAGGCATGATTATCTGCATTAAATGTATGACGTGATAAGGACTTATGGTCCCACCAGCAATATAAGGAAAAGAGAAAAGAACGTGTTTTATTCGTTTGTATGGTGAAGAAGTGTTAACATGAGGAAGTCATATTCACACTTAAACGTGGGCTTTTGGTCAACAATAACATTGATGTTATTTAATTTGACGTTGATAAAGAAAGAAAAGACATGGGCTACAAACTGTATGAGGTTTGGGCTGCCATGTGATAAAGTTTAAGTTCGACGCTGACAAAAATGAGGTAGACGCTGACGTTTGTTATTTTGACGCTGACAAGGAATAAGTGAACGCTGACAGAGAGCGTTGACATGAGTTGTCCGAGAAACGCTTGCTCAAGCGTTGATAGGTGTTGTCCGATATGTGACAGTACACATAGAAAGGATATTGGACAAAGAAGGTTCTCGGATAACAAAAGAATAGCTGCTGTTGAGAAAATTGGTACGTTTTTAGCACACAAAAAGGAGGATTATACACACGAAGGTACATGGAATCTCCGTTTTAATATAGAATATCATGCTGATATTTATGGCTCGGATATTTTTAAAAGTAATTAATGATCTTAATGCGAGTTGGCAACTATTCGTGCGAATTTGATGGATATTTAAAGTATGTAATCGGGTTAGCCTTGTAAAAGAGTTATCCGTAAAATCAACTTTTACATAAGATATATTATTTTATAAAGATTCGTCATGAAAAGGTGTTAGCTTAAGGGGAAGAATTCTTATGGTAAGTTTGATGATTGAAGAAGATTTTCGCGAGTTTGTGTTCTATCATATCTTAAAGTCGTGAACTCCCAGTCATTGACTTTTAAAGGTAACTTGTTCGTGCTTTACATGGTTGGTGATGAAGGCTTGTCATAACACTTGAAGGAGTTACATTATCGTGCTCAGTGTCTCACATAGGATGAGAATATTGACAAGAGATCGAGGTCTGCTTATAATGCTAAAGGTATCAGTTCTTTATCACGTGGATAGTACAAGACATGGAACACAAGGTTGGGTTATTCTACTTCTACATCAAAAATATTATAGTTATTGTTCTTCAAGATCATTACACAGAGCCTACATTTGGAGAATCTTCAAAGATTGCATACATTGTTTACTTCCTTGTTGATGTGACAAAAAGGGGAAGAAATACATGCTACACTTGAGGGGAAGCAATTTGAAGATCATGTACAACTTACAAGAGATACACATAGAGTTTTGCCACCATCAACTAGGGGAAGATTGTTGGGTCAAAAAGTTGATGTGGCAGAAACTCAAAAATGAAGAAAACATAAAGTTATTGTCTAAGCGTTGTCAAGACCAATTTAGGCGTTGACAAGAGTTAATCCAGCGTTGTTGGCTCAAGAGTTGTCGTGTGCAATTCAAGAGTTGTTACATGCAATTCAAGAGTTGATAGAATTGTAGACAAGAAGCTTTTAGAAGATTCTATTTGGATATATATGCAGGAGATATTCTGTATATAGTTATTTAAATAGAAGATTCACATGTTTATTTATCCTTATCTCTTGTAAAACCCTAATCCTTACACTATAAAAGGAACCAAGGGTTATTAGGTTTTTCATATAATTCATTCACAATGTAAACCTAAACGTGTGTGTGCACTAGACGTGGGATTCAATGTATACACGTCTAGTGGATGTTTATTATTAATATAATGAACATCCCATTTGTTTTAATTCATGTTATTCGTGCCTAAACACCTTGTTAATGTGTTGTGTTCTAATTCCGCTTTGATTGTACAATCATATGAACATGATGCATTCCTAGTAGCTTCAAAGATCCAGAAACCAAGGTTTCCATAAGTACTTGAAGGTACTTGAATGTGTTGATTCATTACGTGTTTATTCGTTAGGTGTTGTATTTGATTTCCCGGGGCATCCTCATCGTCGGTGATCGATTTTGTTTACGCCGTAGTTACTAATACTACCACTACTACTTAAGGTGAGTCTATAGCCTCGCTCTTTACTTATTTCAAATGTTTTTACCCGCGAGGGGGATACATGCTATTTAAATGAAAATGAACATAAGTCATGAATGATTGTTGGACCCGAATGTTGCCTTAGAAATTGTGTTGAGTACCTAGTTGCAAAAGGCCCTAATTTCATGAACTATTAACTATTGTTTAATCCTAGCGTGGATTGAAAATAGCCGCTTATACAAAATGATAGTACTATGGGGTTGACGACCCTATCCGAGACGAGGGCTAGTACGTTGGGTACCCCCTACGGACGGATAATTTGTGATAAGAGATAAGGTATAATTGCAACTGGTGCCTTTAGTAGGGGCACTGGTTTCATCTGAATCACGCCGGTAATTATTACGCGGGTGATTGAGTTAACGGATTAGTGTCATGAGCTTAAACACAATTGTCATAACCTTGAAAATAGATTGTTTGCGCGACAATGCTATTGAATGATCATGATTGGTTTTTAATACTTATGTTCAACTTATGATTTGATAAACCTATAGATTCGCTCAACCTTTGTGTTGACAGTTTTAAGCATGTGTTTCAGGTAACCAAGATTGATAGCAGTGGAGCATGCGAGGATGGAAGTTGTTGTGGCTTGGCGGTCTACTTGTTTTTCTACCCTTATTTAACTTAAAACTCTATTATTTTCTGTCATGTGAGCAAAAATGTACTTTTGGGTTGAGATTCAGTGGGGACCTAACGCAAACTCTGTTTAGTATTATCTTGGGATTTGGAAAACTGTAGACTTGTATGATTTTAATAATGTTTAAATTTATGTTTAAACTTTTACGTCTCTTTGAGTCGTTTAATATAGCTTATGTGTGATGATAACTACGTAGCACCCAAATGTTGTAGTTCCGCTGCGCATAGCATTTGTTGGGGGTGTTATAGATTGGTATCAGAGCCATGAGTTATAGAGAACTAGGTCATTTTGAAAAATCCTAATCTATAACTTTTGGTGTCGTAAGAAATTGTCCAAGCACACAACTATCCTGCATGGCTCCGGTAAGATTTCTTTAGCATTGATTTATATTTTAGATGTATCCCTCAAAACTAACATAAATTCTCTAGTATTTAGTAAGTAAATACTATGATATATATTGAGATATATTATTATGTACGTTGGGTACTTATCATCGTAATTTACAAACACTTATACGGCTATCATATATGTTGCATGTATTTGGCATAACGGGCTACATTGCATTACATGGCAACACCGCGTTGTAATCCTACGTGTATGTAGGAATGGTTGTATGTATAAATATGTATATACTATGGTATTTAAAGGCATTGCACGTGAAGCAATGGTCCTTGAGTGATTATCGTACATGTTATAATGCGGTTTTGTTGAGAATTCAGCCTCACCGCAAATTATCAATCTTGATAATTAATTTGTTGTTCGGAGAACCGAATATGAACCTCGTTTGATACTCTAGATACGTAAATAACGCTTCGTAACATATTGTATATTGACTATATTGATCTCGATTGTCTTTATCGCACCGTGATGTGTCATTTTGGACATTTTCTTTTGAAACGTAATTTACTTACGTATTACTTTATTTTCCTTTATTCCTTATGGGTTTGATATGTTAATTGGCGTAACTATAATATAGACGAAGTATAATCAACGATGCGTACATCGTAGCGACGAATCGCATGTGTATGTTATAAAACGTGGTTGAGGCGTGTCGCCATTTAATCATTGTTTACTATTCTACTTGAATTTTAAAGTTGTGTTTTAAAATAGACTAGCGTTGTGATCAATCGCGATAACTTGGAATTTGGTTGGTTTTTGAGTTAATTTTGTGGAGTACAATTTCGAGACTCATCCGAGGCCGATAACAACATTTAGTTGACATACGTATTCTCGCTTCGTTTATTTCAATTTTGTCCTTGTTGTCTTATTAATTTAAATTTGATAGTATATATGACGAGGTCCGACATTTGCGTGAGTTAAGTAAGCACTAAACTTTGTTGATTGAATGGTTTAAACATAAAGTGTTTTACATATTTAATACTTGGCGGATGAAACTTTTGGATAAAAACGATTTATGATGTGTCTTGTAACAAGTAAAAAAAATAAGTGTAGAGAAGAAATGGACAAAGTGAAATTATTTTCCTTCAACCTTGGTTAGTATATTATAATAAGTGATTTATATTACTCGTAAAATCCTTGTTTTTATATATTAATAATTTGATACTAGAAGCTAGTGATGGATTTGTTAAGAATTTGTTTAATATAATTTTAAAAAGGAGTTTATAATAAAATTTACGATATGACTATTGAGTATATGTAACTTTGGATTTAGTATGAATTAATTTTCGGGTCAGTGTAGCAAACTTTTGGCGTATCTTGTAATATAAAACATGAGTAGAAGAATTGGTCATGTATTTTGGAGCTAAAAACTTTGTAAAATTGGTTTTATTTTAAACATAAGGTTATGTTTACGTGTGCATTGGTGTAAACTAGAACACGTTACTTGTTGTAGTGAATAAACTGGGATAAAATCGGAATATACACTATAAGTGAGAAATTCTAACGCTTGAAATAAATTTTTAAATATTGATGGAACGTCATTGGGAATAATTCGTTTATTTAATTGTCGTTATAGAGAATCACTATGCATAATTCGATGATGCTTGTTTAAAATCGTTTGAAAAATATTTTGTTTTATTCCGCTGCGAGATGTGTTAATGTTAAAAACCGTTTGATAATAGGCTAAGGATTAAAAGTTGAATTTTCCACATTTTAGAATTATTGAAATAAGCATTTTTGATTAATTATTACATTATTATATTATTATTATTTTTGAGATTCAAGTGTCGACTAAAATCAATAAGTTGTCCTAGATAATACTACGTGAAACCTCTTTATCATTTGAGTCGAATTACGCAAATATGATTTAGCAAATCAGTTTTAAGGAAGACTTATGTACAATAAAAAGTCAAAGGTTGATTTTTTTTAGAGTTAATTCGACTAGATTGAGTTATTTTGGATATTTGTATATACGTAATAAGATATGTCGTAAGAACGTAAAACTTTGAGAATTCTTACTATAAACATTTTTGGTACTTAAGATATGAAGATTATTGAGATTTTGACGCGAGTATCGAGATTTTCAAAACTAATTATTTTACGAGTTATAATAACCGAGTCACCGAATCAACTAATGTTAGAAATTTTCTTGCAACTGTAATTTTTCTAGAAATAAAAACTTTGTATAGATTGAAACATGAAAGGTCTGAAATCTTTAATGGGGTAACACGAATTAAAAATGTGCAAATATTCGGTTTTACAATGTACCAGGTAACAGTAACTAGAAAATGCAAATGGATTACCCAACAAACGAATATTTGTATTCTTTTCTTAAGATGTATATGTAATGTTTTGAGTCACCATGGTTCGATCGTCCGACATCCCTTCTCTGATTTTATGAGTCTGTATTTGAACTTGAGTCGTCATGTGACTGTTCATTTTAATATTTTCCATGATATGAAACCAGTATTATTATATTTATTTTAAAACTACTATTTCGCTAGGACATGATGATGAGGGTATGTCACCCGGTATATTTTGTCCTGTTCATGGACGTTGTGACTTTTCTTCTTACGGTTAATGGAACCTAAAATTCTGTATTTACTTGAATGATGCTATAAATCTTCATTAAATTGGTTATTTATTTATATTGAACAAAAGCGAGGAGGCGAAGCCGCTTTACCAAATTGTAGAGGTGAAAGAACTCGACCTTCCTGGTGAAATTGTTTCTATTCGACCAAGTGATTATTCTCCTCTCCCCGTTTGCCCTTGGTGGAATGTGTGTGCAACTCGAGATGATGGGAATTATGATCGTTGTTTTATTTTTTATGCTTGCGTTGATATTAAATTTTCTTTACTCCATGTATTCGTAGATCGCTGTTGTTATCCCAAGACTTTTGTCATATGTTTGAAGTATTTTCATTTCTAATATAGTTAATTATAGTTGGAAATTATATTACTCGTTTACCTCGTTCGATCTCATTGATTTTTGATTTTATTACTTGTTGTGCTTGCAATGATCTTTAATCATGAACCACCTTACCGTTATTTTGTGACTAGTCTATTTTGAAAATATGTATGAGTGTGAAATATTTCATTTAACCAAATGTAAATGGTGTCGATTTATTTACTTAATTATTTATTTATTTTCTCATAAAAAGGCAAAGCAGAAATATGTTTTCAAAGTGTATGAAAAATGTTTGATGTGTTTCTTAAAGCGATGGTAACAATATTTTCCCATTTCAAATTCCATTTCAAATGGTTTAATTATTTTGAAGATTAGGTCGAAAACTTTCGTAGTCATATTTGGTATGTAATTAATAATGTTTGTGTCGTCACTCGATCCTCAATTATGCACAGCTTAGCTAACTATGCATAATTCGGGAAGAGTCCTGTTTTGTTAATTGTCGTTGCTTGACCCTTAAGTATGCATGATCTAGCTAATTATGCATAGTTTAGGAAGGGCAATGTAGTTTCAAATCAATTGGTCATCTTTACAACCGGTAGTGTTTTTGATAAATGTTTGGATGAGAATGTTTTTAAAAATGGTGGATCCTTATGCAAGTAATTGTATTCTCCTTGACTCCTAGAGAAATTTTTTTGAATTTTCTTGTGTTTCCTTGAAATCTTTTCTTTTTGTTTGGCGTTGACTTAGTAAGTCACTGTGACCGAGTAATTTTGGAAATGTGTTGTGTGTAACGTGTGAAATTTATCAGAATCGTTAGGGTGTTGATGAAATACAAAAGGGACTCGTACCGACACTGAGAAGAAATTTTAAACAAGAATAGAAGACTGCCAAAGTAGAGGAAATCAGAGTTCAAGTGACTCTAAGGGGAATGACGAAGACTTCTCCTACATCAAACGTATCGTACCTTATTTAATTTCTTTTCTCATTCTTTTGATATGATTAACGATACGCGATAAACTGTTGAAGTTTACCAACTGTGCATCGGTAGTTGGAAGACAATTCCATTGCCGTCTTCGTTTATTTAAGTAAGGAATCCTCTTTGCTTGACTCAACCATCCTTGATTATCGATGGTAAACGATAGATAGCCATAGTTGATGTTTTTGTGGTGAACCCTTGTCTTTTATGCGTTTATGTTGTATGTGATCTGGTCAAGTGATCGTAAGTTGTGAGAACTTGAGACGACATTGTCCAATGAAGTCCGATCATGGAGAACATGTGCCATGTAATATATATGTATTTTTTTTATACTGTGAACGATGATGCTTATTGAGATTTTGACCATGTTTGAGATGAAAGTGAGATGGTGTTCTTGTAATATCTTTTGGGTATGGATCCGTGGGTGAGCGCCCTGCGATGACATATGTATGTATTTTATTTTATTTTATTTTCTTTTTGGATATGCATCCATAGCTAGCAAGCTTTTGAACACTCTTAAACTTGCAATTTTCTTTTTGACTGGACTCATCCGAGAATCATGTCAAATATTCTTATTTTATCATGGCTTGGCTGATTAGCAAGCATGAGTTAACTTGGTTGAACTCATTGACTTGGCACGGTTGGGCTATGTTGCAAACGTGTCGTAATGTGGTTGTATGTGTTTCATTATGGCTTTTGTGTTTGATTGGTTTGTGATGTTTTCGAGAGAGTTATGTATACGTCGAATGATTAGCGTATCGATGAATTCGTTTTTGACGAACTAGGGTTGTATGTACGTAATATTGCGATAAGGTGATTTTGTATGACTAGTATAAATTACTTCGTCTTGTATATTATGAACGTTTTCGATGGGGTTATGTGTGACCCGTGCGATTTTATTTTGTGAGTAATTGTTTTATGAGATGATGGACAAGTGAAAGGACGATTCGAAAGTTGGAAGACATGCTCCGAACGTGTGTGATTGATTTTGATAGTTGTTGAGATCGATACTTGCCGTTGGTAGTATCTTTGTACAATGACATTTACCATGGTAGCATTGAAGCTGCAGCCTTTGAGGAATTATGATGATGAAAATATAGATCGCCAGTTGGATAGAATGAAGTAGGAAAAAGTCAGTTGAATGGACTTGAAATGATTCGAGAGGCTACGGAAGAGACGGTGTAAATTAAGAATCACTTGTTAACCGCGAGGAGCTATAAGAAGAGATGTGTTGATAACCGTAGGAAGAAATTGGGAAATTGAAGTGGAGACCATGGATCGAGATGTTAAGAGATTGAAGCAAGGTATAATACTCATCGTGAAAGTGTGATGGAATCCGAGACGTGAACCGAAGTCCACATCAGAATGTGAAGACCTCTTTAGGAAGTAGTACCCTCATCTTTCTAGTAGTACGAAATGCGAGTATAAGAACCGAAGAGCGCCGGGACGTCGCTCCCTTAAGGAGAGGAGGATGTAATACTAGTGAAAGTGTCGTATGATGCTAAGTTATTGTCTCAAGAGCTGTTCAGTATGAGCATCTCTCTTAAGTTGTGGCTCACTTGTGGATGTGATATCCCGAGCCCAACGTCATTTATTTAATCCTATTTTACGTATATTTTTGAAATTTTTAAGAATTTTTATCGTGGATTTATTTGACGGTTTAAGTTGAAACCAACGTTTCGGTCGTAATTTAACGTTTGACGATTTAAGAAGAACCGATAACGACTACGATATCGACGAATGCCCAAAACTTACATTTTATTATCGATTGATCAATATTTGAGTTTTTCGAGATTTTTATTTTTATTACGTGTTAAGTCGAGTCGGAACCATATGTATAATCGTTTTGTGTGCGTTTGAACCATTTAAAGGTATTTTGAGGTAGCCGGGACTAAACCCGACTCCCGAAAAATTTTAAAATCGACTACTAGTCATAATCCCGCTCTTTAAATACTTGTTTGCCATTTAAGGCCAAAAGAAAGCCATAATTGCACTTTGGTCCCTCCTAACCTTACAAAATAAACAAACAAACACACACTCTTCATTTTTAACTTCAAAAAAAATTCTCTCCTCCTCCCTTCCTCTCTACCTCATGGCCAACCCACCACCATCTAAATCCACCATCAAAAATTCGTTTTTAAGAAATCTAAGCAATGACCCATGTTTGTAACATCATTTTAAGTAAATTCCACCACAAAAATCCACCATGCAACCACTTTAATTTTTCAAGATTAATTTTTTTTTAAATGGTTGATTTGATCAAATTAAACACATGTATTGTTGTTCTAATGTTGCTATGATCTTAATTAAGTGATCAATCAAGCTTGGGATTATGTTTTGGTGTTCCACAGCCCCAAAACCCACGAAATATGTGGGGGGTTTGGGTGCTCTTGGTGTTTTTGATCCATTTAATCATTGTAAGGTTCCATCTCCTTGTTATTATTATTTTATTATTATTATCTTTGAATTGCATGTGTGATTTATGAAATGGGTTTTTGTTATGATTGTTCATACAAGTGATTAAGGATAGTTAGGATGTTTTGGATTGGTTAATTGATGTTGGAATAGGTCTAGGATGTAAGGAAAAGGGTTGGAATGATGATTTTTACGGTTTTGAAAGAGGTATTTTTAGATCAGAAACTTTAGGGGTATTTTTCGTGGTTTTAAGTCTAAGTCCAGGTTGAGATGATAGGATATTGTGGTAGAGCTTCTTTTTAGCTTCGTTTTGGTATAAGATAGAGCTTTTGACTCCAAACGAGTCAAAAGTTACGCTAGTTTGAATTTTCGTGTACCGGGAGATGAAAGTCGACATAATCCGAAATTATGTTCGATTTTTGGTCAAATCTCTGGGACCATAGATAGAGTTTGGTAAATGATTGAAAGTTGATTTTTGGCCTCAAACCTGCACTTGTGATTCTATTTTTGGACTTAGGTGTTGTATTGGTCAATGGTTTATTTTAAATGGGTCAAACAAATCTTACATGTTAGAAGTGCAAAATCAGTCCTAAAAACTTATGTTTAGTAATGTGATGTGTAACGGGTCATAAAAGTGAAAACTTTTCATGGGATTAAATATGGGTTTTATACAGATCATGAGGCATTTTTGTGAATTTTCTTGAAATTTATATAGTTGCTTAAGTCATAGCAAACAGCCCGTACATTTGGTATGTACCGGCAGAATTGTAAAATACGCAATAGTTCTAATAAAGTATAAAATTGGACGTGTCTAGTAAATATCACTTGTATGGATTTTTGGCGTGAGTTTATATGAACCTTGAGTGTTCTTAATTATGTACATACAGTACTTGAAGGTACTTGAATGTGTTGATTCATTACGTGTTTATTCGTTAGGTGTTGTATTTGATTTCCCGGGGCATCCTCATCGTCGGTGATCGATTTCGTTTTCGCCGTAGTTACTAATACTACCACTACTACTTAAGGTGAGTCTATAGCCTCGCTCTTTACTTATTTCAAATGTTTTTACCCGCGAGGGGGATACATGCTATTTAAATGAAAATGAACATAAGTCATGAATGATTGTTGGACCCGAATGTTGCCTTAGAAATTGTGTTGAGTACCTAGTTGCAAAAGGCCCTAATTTCATGAACTATTAACTATTGCTTAATCCTAGCGTGGATTGAAAATAGCCGCTTATACAAAGTGATAGTACTATGGGGTTGACGACCCTATCCGAGACGAGGGCTAGTACGTTGGGTACCCCCTACGGACGGATAATTTGTGATAAGAGATAAGGTATAATTGCAACTGATGCCTTTAGTAGGGGCACTGGTTTCATCTGAATCACGCCGGTAATTATTACGCGAGTGATTGAGTTAACGGATTAGTGTCATGAGCTTAAACACAATTGTCATAACCTTGAAAATAGATTGTTTGCGCGACAATGCTATTGAATGATCATGATTGGTTTTTAATACTTATGTTCAACTTATGATTTGATAAACCTATAGATTCGCTCAACCTTTGTGTTGACAGTTTTAAGCATGTGTTTCAGGTAACTAAGATTGATAGCAGTGGAGCATGCGAGGATGGAAGTTGTTGTGGCTTGGCGGTCTACTTGTTTTTCTACCCTTATTTAACTTAAAACTCTGTTATTTTCTGTCATGTGAGCAAAAATGTACTTTTGGGTTGAGATTCGGTGGGGACCTAACGCAAACTCTGTTTAGTATTATCTTGGGATTTGGAAAGTGTAGACTTGTATGATTTTAATAATGTTTAAATTTATGTTTAAACTTTTACGTCTCTTTGAGTCGCTTAATATAGCTTATGTGTGATGATAACTACGTAGCACCCAAATGTTGTAGTTCCGCTGCGCATAGCATTTGTTGGGGGTGTTATATGTAGTGTAGGGTTCTCTCCTTTACGCATAAGCTGAGTCATGGTAAGATTAACCATGCAAATCTATGTGATCCAGCGTGTCACTGTAATCAACAGAATTGATATTGGAAAATTTTCCAGGGTGAAATTTCTCTTGTCATAGAATTTGCAACATAGTGCAGATATGGTCTTCCTGTTCTTCTTCTAGGCTTAAAGGAAATCAGGTTATCCTCAATGACAACACTGATGAATTTTCTAAGAGTTCATGGAAACTCGTTCTTATAGTTCCGTTGGAGCATTGATGAGACTAATTCAAAATTATAAATCTAGCATGACCGAGTCGTGTACGAATAGCAGTCATGGACATGTCCTATTGTTTCATTCGTCACTGATGGCAGCATGATCATGAGTTCGATCTTAGAAAAGTGATTAACACCCTACGGTTGATTAGACAGGTTGTCAATATGTGGAGGAGAATAACGGTCATGAATGGTGATTGGTTTACGCCGACGGTAGTCGACACATAATCTCATGGTACCGTCCTTCTCCTTGTAAGTTCTTCTGGAATGTATGGGAAGATTTTGGAATAATCAACTGGCTATGCGTAAAAGACTTAAGTGGTCGTGTCTTACTGACAGCTAGAAAATTTTAGCGACCATGGCTAACAACGCACATGCTTGTAAGCATAGATAATTTGTACAGATTTTCTCGAGGGAAAATCAAGCTGAATGTATTCAGGAGCCTGAACATTACTGTACATACTTATGAATCGTAGCATGGTGTGCTATTCATAGTACATAATTAGGATAAAATTCATCTCGTGTCTGTCCGAGGGAATGCGTTAGAAGCTTGGATCTCATCATTAAGCTGAAGGAAAACCTTCGTATACGTGGGAATACGAAAGGCGTCCTTCATGGTCATGAATATATGAAGTATGGTGAAAGAATGAAAGTGACATCGGCAACGTGACAGTTCTCACTGATACGCCGATAATGGTATTGAAATTCTTGTAGCCTGATTAATACATGGCACAACAAAATGGATATACCCTTGGAGGGTACCCTGAATTTCTTAGAAATGTTCCATAGTTGGACGTGAGTCATGTGTCTTGACTCGTGTCTTGGAACTATAAGCATGACATATGTCTTGACTGGTGTCTTAACATGTGTCTTCAGAAAGTATACGTGAGACATGTGTCTTGACTGATGTCTTGACATGTGTCTTCAGAAAGTATACGTGAGAGATGTGTCTTGACTGATGTCTTGACATGTGTCTCGAGAAGTGAAACAAATATAACCACAATATAAGGTTATTATGCCACAATTGGCGGATCGGTTGGACTACTGATCATTTGTATGTCTGATCACGTCCGCGGCCGGAGCCGGTTGTGATTTCTAGGATAGTTTCTGTCATAGTAGTGGTTACTATCGTCATGTCTGTCAGTTCCATGACGGTCATTCTCATGACCGTGATTTATGTAACTATTCAGCTGAGTGGCCGGCTGGTACCGGTTTGCACTCATATGGCTGAAATGACAGCTGAATGACGTATGACATGTAACTAAGAATTAGGGACAACGATTGATGGAAATCGTCTGATGGTGAAGCATCTTCTCGTCCAATTGCTTTGCTCCGACGCCTTTGTCTTCGTCTTGTAGGATCTCCAGGTTGTGAACAGCATCCGCATCTCGTAGTGTCTCCGAACGTCAGCAGCATCAACCTTTAGTAACATCTCCCAGTTATGAGCGGCATCAGCAATCTTGTAGAACATCAGCAATTGAAAATACGTCTGAGGTGATTCAGAATCGACTAGCGAATACTCGTGAAGTATTGCAAGTGAAATACACATGGATTTAGGTACGTGTAATACACATGGAATACAATACGTGGAGTACACGTGGAATGCACATGAAATGATCGGTATGGGGTCGATCATTTATCATGATTTAAGAAAAGTATATCGGTTAAACGGTTAGGAAAACCATCATGATAACCTGGCAATGCCAGTATATACCTCATTCTGGTTGCATAGAGAAACGCTAAAGTGTGGTTACACAAAATTCAACGATGATTTGCCTGACAGCATGATCAATGAAAACCAACCATGACTATCATGAAAGCAGGATTCAATGAAATCTAACAATGTCTTGTAGGACAGCGTAAATAACAAAAGAGGCGTAAAACATAATCAACATGAAGACGGAATTATCATGAAGAAACATGAAACCATCTATCACGAAGAAGTGTATAACATAATCAGCATGAAACTGAAGTTAACCATGACAGTATGAAAACATACTTGACATAAAAACATAATAACTTATGAGGGGGCATGAAAAAAATTTATGCCAATTTAAATCATGAGAAAAATTTTATGCATGAAAAACAGTGCATGAATGCGTAATGTAGTTTATAAAACCTTTATATGTGCGAGGGAACGCCTATGAGTCGGTTCCAAAACAAAAGACATGGCGAGGGGACGCCTGTGGGTCGGTCCCAAAGTTAAAAGTTTCGATAAAAGCACATGCGACTAAATAGGGCCAGTCATGTACCAACCATTACTTAGTCATAATCCCTGCAACAATGATACATGAAACATAAATAAATGAAACTCATATGTCAAAACTTATCAGAAAAAAATTTATGTGACTAATTATGAACTATTGGGGTTCAGTCCACATAGCCACTGTTCACAAGGAACATTATGTATGAAACAATGACACATAACTAAATATGAATGACGGTTGTCCATCCATATTAGCAAAACAATATCGATGAAAACATCAAGGCTAAAACCTCAAGGTTCTGAAAACATCATGGTTAAAATAACAATACGCTGAAAACATCAATACGTAGAATAACAGACGTTGGCTTAGGAAGCTCCTAGTGCCTACCCACTAGTCACAGGTCGAGTTTTAGAGCCTACAGGTCGAAACCAGGCTCTGATACCATAATTGTAACACCCTATTTTGATAAATGGAATGTCACGCGTAATTATGGCGTATCATCAAAGCATGCAAGGATAAATGTATAAAACATTACATGACCATAGGGATAACCGGAATCAAACATCGGTTCCCAAACATAAGCCCAAAACATAATAAAGCAAAAGAAATGAATGAAAGACTAAACAAGCATAAATATATGAAGGCAACAGGAAAAGAAGTCTCTAGCAGCTTCCATCCGATGCACGTCCTCCAAATGCTCTAGTCTTTCCTAGGGTACCTACCGTTTTGGGACATGGAAAGGAAAGTAACAGCTGAGCAAAACGCTCAGTGGACGGATATAGACATAGTATGAATGACTAAAACATAATAAAGACTTAATAGCAGCGGAAATGTATAAGTCCTGGAAAACCTGGAACATGTTCATAAAACTGGTTTTATAGTTTGAAAAGCCTTATGTTTATCTTATGAAAACTGTTTAACGTATTTTACCATTAGCCAATATAGGTCATGAAAATCCACCGTGCATGAATACTTGGAGGGGTGACCTCATCATGCAAATTAGAGGGGCTGCCTCTAATTTAATATACTGGTTTTTGGGTAGGAGGGATCAGCTCCTTGTGAAGGATGCAAGGCACACACCACATTCACCATGTAATCCTGAATAAAACGTGTAACTAGGATGCACCCATACGCCCCACATGATAAATATAAATAAATGGCCAAAAGCTGAAGGGACGCCACGAGCAATCACTCCGCCGTGGTGAAGTCATAACATCAGTGCCTCTAATGTTATGGTTATGGTACCTCCATAACTAGGTGAAACTGGTCATGCATGTATATGGCTATAGGTAATCATATTTAAACATAAGCAATCAAACTCATACTTATACTACGGGAAAACAGTTGGCTGCATACGAGGAATCCTAATAAGGAAAGAATGTCCATACTGAAAGGACGGGAATTCGTACCTTATGTCCAGTGAACGAGAAAGACGAACTGCGAGGAATCCTACTTCCGAATCACTAGTGCTACATTAATACGTACATGAATAAGTATCTGCTTACTAAATACATAACTGGTTTTATGTCATGTCTTAGCTTATTTTATGTGTTCTTACCATGTTTTACTGTTTCTAAGCCTTAACTGTGTTTTATCTTATATTTTGTTTAATCTGATTAAGTATTTCTGGTATTTCATGTGTTATTATACTTACTGTGTAATAATAGGTAACTTTCCAAAAATAGCAGGTTTCCTAAAATAGAAAGTTTCCAAAAATAGAAAGTTACCAAAAATAGAAAGTTTCCAAAAATAGAAAGTTTCCAAAAATAGAAAGTTTCCAAAAATAGAAAGTTTCCAAAAATAGATTTACTGCTTAAAATAGATAAGTTTCTAAAAATAGAAAGTTTCCATAAATAGATTTGCTGCCTTAATTAAATAAGTTTCTAAAAATAGATTAGCTGCCTTAAATAAATAAGTTTCTAAAAATAGCTGGTTTCCATAAATAGATTAGCTGCCTTATTTAATTAAGTTTCTAAAAATAGAAAGTTTCCATAATTAGAAATAAGCTGGTTAAATAAGCTAAGTACATAAGCCTAAGTGTTTTTCATGATTATTTTCTAAGTCATATGGTATAATGTATAGTTTAATAATTATTTCATGTAATTTAATTAAACTATATGTTATAATATTTAATTAAAGTATAACATGTTTTTAATTAAATAAGTTAAATACTTAGGTTAAAATATGTATTATTATATATTAATAATATAACCTAAGTCATGTTAATCAATTAATTATATCCATGGTTTTAAAATAATTAATTAATCATAAGTCTTAAATATATAAATATTTAGGTTAAAATAATTTCATGTTCATTAATAATTAAATAACCTAAGTCATGTTATTAAATTAATCACATCTTTTATTAATTTAATTTTAACATAAGTTCATAACATAAAAAAAACTAACATAAACCATGAACCGGATCTAGGCTAGAAAACATGAACCGGACATGAATCAACACCGTACCCCGAACCAACTCGGGGTACCCCGTGTTCCCCTTGCTGTCGTGGGACCCACACGCACCAACCAAGACCATATGGTCTTGGTGGTGGTCGGCTTGGCAAACCGAAACCCCCTCGGGGTCGGTTGCAGCCTGCGGCCAAAACAAAACACCCCTTAAAACGACCCTTTGATTTAATTAATCATCAAAACATGTTAGATCTTTGATTAATTATTATGTTTTTTATAAAAACATCACATGTTCATAATTAATAAAAGATTAAATTAAAAGAAAAGGTTTAAAAGGTTTTTACCGAATTCGTGGATCAAGAGAACGAAGAACAAACACGATCAATCACCAATTCTTCAAGATCAAAGATCAACAAACACTCCCTTTTTGTGTTTTGATGGTGGCGGCACAAAGGAGAAGGAGAGGAGGGTTTTTAGGTTTTTGCTAAAAAAACTTCTGTAAGTTGTAAATGAGTAGTGAAAATCCCTTAAACCCCCTTTTAGTAAAATTTGATGGGCTAGGCCCATACTCCCTCCCTATTTCGTGGTAATGGGGCCCACAAGAGGTAACCCGAATGTTTTTCCGTGTCTAAAATATTGGTGTGTTCTCGTGTGTTCTCGTGTTCGTCTTTTACGTGTTTTAATTAGTTATCGATCGTGACTTAATATATTTATTCGTGTTCGTAATAAATATATATACGTAACTAATATTAGCCCGTGATTTAAATTACGTTCATGATTTCATGATCGCATGTTCGTGATTAATTATTGTTAAATAATTATTACGTGCTCGTGCGTAGTAAATACTTATCGTGTTCTAACACGTACGTAATACGTAAAATCCTAACACGTAATCGTAATCATGCTAAAATAGGAAAGTTTAAATCTAGTACGTACGATCTTAAGGGTACTATTCATGGTAAAAGCATGCGGGTTTTACACTTTTCGAGGATGGAAAGGGTCTTCAAATCAACGATCAACAAAACTCCACGAAACCGAATCGTACACAAGATCCCCGGCAGCGGCGCCAAAATTTTTGATGTGATCGTGATAGTATAGTGATAATTAGATACGTTATAGGGTAAATTAGTAAATTACCTTTAGGAAAAAGTAATAGACTAAAATTACCAAAGACGAAATCAATTAAACACGTGGATGAACCAAGTTCGTTGTACACGAAGATCTTATGAATTTGAGACGTTTTGTTTTGATTTGGACAATCGATTTGAATTGATTTTCGGTTTTTAAACTAAAAATTAAATCTACCAATTTAAAACTTAAATTTATCCTAAAGTGCATGAATCGTAAACCCAAAATTAATTTAATCTAAAATCAATTACTAAAAATTAATAGCTATATTAAAAAATAAACTACTTATTAATTTAACTAATTAAAATAACTTTTACTCTATTAATAATCCAAATCTATTTTTTTAAACTATTTTTATTAAAATCTAGAATGATAAAAATCTAATTATTTTAAAAACTAATTAAATTCCTAAAATAAAACATTTTTTATTTTGTTTTTTATTTATTATTTTGAAACATTAATAAAGAAAATTTAAAAGATTTAAATTGTAAATTAAAGTAAAATAGAGAATTTATACTAAATAAAAACTGACAGTTAATCAATGTCCTATATTAATTCAATTACCAATACTTAAACACAAATGGAGAGTTAGACAAGATGGAAAACGCGTTGGGCCCATGACCAGGAGGTCATGGGTTCGATCCTTGCTGGATACATTTTTTTTGCAAATGATTAATTTATAGATAGTTAAAATAGAAAGATTAAGTCACAGGAGTGACTTTTGATAAAGAAATGTTATTGTTATGAGAACTGATAGGAATCAGTTCCAACTATTCTGATCAAATTAATCTGCTAGGTTTTTTTAAACAGCAATCAATCAAATAACCTCAACACAATAAACATGTATAACAGTTAAAACTAAACATTCAGCAAAATGTAAAACAAATAAGAGCTAAAATCAAACTGACATTTCAATAAAAATACTCAACTGAGATAACCAAAAGTAAAACTAAGCAGATTCAATAAGCATAACTTCTACTATAATAACTAATTACATCAGCCTTATGAACAAATGAGAGCACATCAACCATATAAAACCCTTATTTAAACAGTTAAAACCGAATTCATACCAAAGCACATTCATTAAAATAATTAAGCAGAATAAATATCAGATACATCAACATAAGAAGACCAAAGTCAACCCGCATATCAGCAATATAAACATACATTCAGCAGAAGACTTCAACGAATATTAACTCAACAAAGATGAACAGTCGTTCCTCTAGACAAAAAAACAAAGAGCAATAATAGGAAAACCAATTTCTCAACACCTACAGCAATTTAACAAAATTATGCAGGCATTTACTATAGATCAGCTTAATATCAAAAAGTAGCAACAAATTATCAATAGGCATCTACTAAATCCATTAAACTGAGAATGTAACATAAATTTACTCAAAATTTAAACTATCAAACACAAGCATAATCTATCTATATCAGCAGACATGAACACCATTATCAATCGACAAAATCAAGTAAATAGGCAGTACCATCAAACTTACAAGACTAATCTATATCAAACCGACAACAGCTTCATTCAAACTTAATAGAACCAGTAAATAATCAGACAAAAATAAAAGAAAAGAACATCAGATTCGAATTAATCAACTAAGTAGTCTAAACATCATTATAGTCATAAAACCACTTAACATCTAAAACTTATGAAAATTAAAAAGAACTTCTAACCTGATAGGTGTGTAAACACCCATCCTTTTTACCACTTAATTACAATGATAACCGAGCCAAAACGTGTATTTTATGTCATTTATATCGGAATTATGCGTGGTTTGTGTTTTTATTGTGATTTAGGATGAAAAGGTGAAAAGTGGAGAAAACACGGGCATTCACGGGCTTTTATCGAAGAAAAAGACGAAAGAGAAAGTCAAGAAGTCAAGAGTGCAAAAAGAACGGAAGTCTAAGACCAAGTCTGAAGATTTATCGAAGAAAAAGTCAAAAGACGGAAGTTTATTAAAAGCCGAAGAACTTAAGTCTTATTTATGAAGAATTAAAAGACAAGTTCAAAGAAATCCCGAGACAAAGCCATTAAAGTCAAAAGATTAAGAAGATTAACATAGATTAAAGAAGATGAAGGACTTAATCTTCCAATTAAGGAAAAATGAAAGAGGGAGGAAGCTTCCTAAGCACTCCTTAATCTCCCCTATATATAGATTAGGATTTTCATTCACTCATTTTGTTGGCTAGTTTGACAAACTATGCTCTTCCACTTTAATTTTTGCACATTTGAATTCATGTCATTTACTTTATTGTCAAATTTAAATACATGTCTTGCACCTTAAATACCTTTAATTTCAAGTAAGTTTCCATTTTTAATTCTTTTCAATCTTTATTTTTGATGTCAATCTCCTATCTACCTTTCTTTATTTGATCTTAATCTTCATGCTTTATTGTTTATGTTCATGTTCTTGATTTTTTTATTGATTCATTTAAGTGGGATTTGATTATTTTGATTAGTTTTGTTAGTTTGATTGTTTTGGATTGTTTGTTTATGATTAATAGATGTTTATTCATTAGTTTGATTTAATCTTGTGGTTGATTTTGTTTAGTTTTTATTAGATTCGTGTATATCTTGGTTCCTTGTTCTTCGTGTGTCTGTTACTGTATTCCCAGGTACTTTTCTTCCCCAGTTATTCCGAGTGAAGGATTTTGTGCAAGTATATTCCGGATCAGCAAGTTCATCCAGAATAATTTATTATTCCGGATCAAAGTGTTCTATTCGGAATAACCTAACATTCCGGATCAAGGGTTAGCAAAAGGTTCATCCGGAATATCCAATATTCCGGATCAAGGAAATTATTCCGGATCAACAGTACATTCCGGATCAACTGAACATTCCGAATCAAGATATTCCAGATCAAGGAATTATTCCGAATCAAGGGCTTCCATCCGGAATAAGTGACATATTCCGGATCAAGGAGTTCTATTCGGAATATTATTCCGGATTAGCAATATTCCGGATCAAGGACCAACATTTCGAATCAAGACTTTATTCCAGATAAGTGACATATTCTGGATAAAGGATTTATTCCGGATCAAGGGATTTGTTAAATATTCCGAGTAAAGAAGAATCATTCCGAACGAAGGTGACATTCCGGATAAGTGATTATTTCGAATGAGGGTATTATTCCGGATGAGCTATTTTTCAGGTTCCTTTAAGTTACTGGTTTTAATTTTCTGTTTTTAATTTTCAAGCTTTACTTTTCCCGCCTTTTTACTTAGTCGCACTTTAAGTTTATTTGCCTTAGATTTATTTTAGCCTTGCCTTAGTTTTAAGTTTTAGTTGCGTTTTAAGTTAGCCTTTGTTAGATTTAAGTTTGCGTTATTTACTTTTATTGCCTTTTAATTTTTCGTCACGCTTTTAAATACTTGCCTTTCATTTTAAACTAGACTTAGATTTACTTTAACGTCATTTACTTTTACGTCTTTGCACTTTTATTTTAAAAACAACCAAATACATTCTTTTTCACCAAAATCAACTGAGTCGTACTTTGAACCGGAAATCAATTCGAAGAGATACCGAGAAACGAACAATTGAACCTAGCAAAATCTCTTCATTAAAATGGCGCCGCTGCCGGCTCTTTTCGTAAAGATTAACGGTTTTCTGTGAGAGACGCGTTGTTTTTTGGGATCCGTTCACTTGTGAACGTTATTTTTCGTGTCAAAATTTTCAAAAAATCCCAAAAAACATTTGAAAAATCATAAAAAGCATTTCTTTTTCAAAGTTTTGCACCAAAAATATTCCTTTTTATCTTCTATTATGTTTAATTCTTTTCTTTACCCCTCTTATTTATAATTCTTCATGGATTCGTCTTGTGTACGGTGTGGGAGACCATGGCATGGTTTTCAAACATGTCAATGGTGTACTTGTGAGCGGTGTGGTTTTGATATCGACGATACACAATTTGGATTTTGTCCATTTTGTAATTCAACAAATTCATACTTCAACTCTTACAATACTTTCCCACCCTCTCCCGTCTATGACAATCCCTATCCTCAAGACGCACCGGGTTTTTCTCCATACCCGTGGTGCTATATTTGTGGGGGCCCTCACGATGCTTCTTCTTGTGATCCGTCGAAGGTCTTTGAGAAAGTTCCGTGCTATCATCCCAGTGTTTATAAATTTGAGCCCCCACGTCACACTGTCAATCATCAACCCTTTTGTGCACTTCCTCCTGAACAACTTGCCACAATTTTTGACAACTTTCAAAAAGTTCAAGAAGCTTGCAACAAGATGATGGAGAAATGTCAAGCAGATCAGCACCAAGAGCAGGTATCTAAACTTAATGCTTATACTCCTCCTCGTGTGCCTCCATATTATTATGACAGTGATGACGATGAGAGTCCTATTTCTTGGACCGATGAGAATGCTATTCCTTCTCACGACTTGCCGGCTCTGGAGCCTAAGGATTCAACCATCCTAAGGGATGAGGATATTAGCACAATTCCTGCAAAGGAATCCGACGAATTCAATAAGTCTAGTGCTGATAACCTTGTCCCAATTCCAAGTGAATCTGAGTTGACATCCGACAGTGACGATGAGTATGATGCACTTTCTTCTGATGATGTTCCTTCCACCAACACTTTGGGAGAGGATTCTTTGTCTTTCTCTAATCCTCTTTTTGATCAAGATGATGATTTTACTTCTAGTGATGACGAGTCACTATCTGATGAAGATGTTCTGAAGGAAACTTTCAAGATTTATTCGAACCCTTTATTTGATTTTGATGAAGCTTACATATCTAGTGAGGTGAATACTCTCTTTGACGAAGGGATTGAGGACATTGATAGCTCTGATTCTTCTACTATTGATGAGCATGCTTTGTTAGCCATGCCCCCTTCTATCGCAGAGGAGGAGAGTTCTGACTCTACTGAAAAGGTACCGCAGGTGGAAGGTAATTCTTCTCTTACTTCTCCTACTATATTGCCCCCTCATCCTATTGAATGCACGCCCAAGCGGGTGATGTATCAATTTCACTCTCCGGGAAATGAGGATGAGTGCTTTGACCCGGGAGGTGAAAATGACCATTCTATGATTGATAAACTTACGGCTTTGCCAATTGGTCCGCATCCATTGTCTTTGGAGGATGACAATGTGATCCCTTTACCCACCCCACCTCCCGTGGATCAAGATTTCACATACTTCTCGTATGTTGAAAGGACCTTCCTACCATTCAAGACTTATCCTCCTGCCTCTCCTTTGTTATATTCCTCCGGGAACGAGGATAAGAACTTTGATCCCGGTATTACATTTGAGGCTTCCCCATGGACCATTTAATTCGGGGACGAGTCAGGCTCGTGACTCGGTTAACAAAAACAAGCGCTTTTTGGGAGGCAACCCAATTATCTATCTATCTTTTTCTTTGTTTTTACCATAAGTGTAGGGGGAGACTCGTTGGTGTTTGCTATTTCCTCTCCTCTCTTATTCAGGGATTCGAGCTTCAAAGACACACTCTTGATGACTTTTCACGAACCGTGATTCCGTGTTCCATTCTTCCCGGTTCTATCCTAAACTCTTTTCGATTCACTATTTTATATTTCCCAATATTAAAATAGGAATCTCTTTAGTTGTCCTTTCCTTAGCAAGATTAAACAACGTGCACAATGTCCTAATTGTAGGGGAGTTTACTCCCACATGCTTAAACATTGAGGACAATGTTTATCTTAAGTGTAGGGGGACTTCTATCGAAGTTAAGTGGCCTTTTCCTTGTATTTGTCCTCATTTTAACCGGAATATCAATTTTTCGACATTTTTTAAAATTTTTGATCTATTTTGGCCTATTAGTTTTCCCTTGGTATAGTTATTTTCTTTCTTTGCTAGAATAAATTTTTAATAAAGTGGTTTTAATTTTCAAACGTTGTGAATCTTTTGACTCAACCCGAGTTTACTTGTCTAAGTCTACTCTAGCTAGTATCCTTAACGTGTTTAAGTCAAGTTTTGCTAGGCTTTTATATAGGGAGCTATAAAACGCGAAAGTCTTAACTCTCACGTGTTCAGAACAAGAACTTTTCGCAAGTTCCTATAATTGATCCTAGAGAGTCGTTTATCAAGGGAACTTTAAAATGCAATTTCTAAACTTGAAAGAGTCTAAGAATTTGCAAGATCCTATAGACGACTCAAAAACCTAAAACTTTGATTTAATAGGCTAAGCATCCACGAGTCTCATTCCTTGAGATTTTAAACTGTGGAGAACGAGAGATGATAGAGCCAATTATAAGTTTGGTATTCTTTCGTGAATTTATGTGAGTTAATTATAAGCCTATTCTCCCATCGCTGCTAATAAATTTATCTGCAATAAATAAGGTTGTACGATTTGAAAAGTTACTTAGCTTCTAGCCCAAGATCGTTTAAAAGTTGCTCGGTATGGATTAGAGTTCATAGCCAAGGCATAACTTATTGAAGCGGGATGCGAAGATTGGCGAGTCCAAAAAGGTCCTAACAAGACATGAGGGCTACATTTTGTTGCTAAAGATCCCAAGTGATGTGAAGAATCATTTATCGAAAATCAATATGAAGGATCGAGACACACAACGAAAAGCAAAAAACTCCCCAAAAGTCATGGAGAAGTCTATCCAAAAAGGCCCTAACAAGGTATGAGGATAAATAGATCCAAGTCTAAAAAGGAGGCGGATCGTTGTATATCAAAATCCCAAATAAAGATTGGAGAAAAATGAAGAAGTCGTGGTCCAAATATGAAGAATCTCTCAAAACTTCAAGTGAAGAAATTCCTATTATGAAGAGAAGACCATTATTTCATGAACGTCTCTCAAGGTTTGAAGTATGAAGTCGCTGCCAAGTATCGGTCCGAGAAAGGTCTCAAATCGCGAAGCGAGTTATGCCAAGATATGAACTTTATAAGGTCCCGAGAAGCAGTTTTAAAAGATTTTGTCCTTTAGCTAACTATTGCTGAAATCGTTCACTTTATTTTCAGCCTAATAAACTATCGAAATAAGTCAACAATGCATCCTCGTGATCATTCAAGACAACAATAAAATATAAGAGATACACCTAGGAATAAGGGAGTCTAAGTGAATAATTGGCCCACATGAGTTCGCGTTAGTTTGCTAACTTATAATAACAATGATCTCGTTTTTAAGCTTGGTTTGGAGAAAGTGAAAACTTGAGGATGATGATTATTCATAAGATTTCCAAAACCCGAAGGTATGTTTTTGATTTCTTTACTTTGAATGTTTATAATTTTCTATCTCTTTAATAAAGGGCAACGTGGATTGATTATGATGAAAAATGTAAACATGCTTTGTAACTAATGCATTGCATGAGGACATTGCGATGATCAAGTGTAGGGGATTTGATATGTGTGTAAACACCCATCCTTTTTACCACTTAATTACAATAATAACCGAGCCAAAACGTGTATTTTATGTCATTTATGTCGGAATTATGCGTGGTTTGTGTTTTTGTTGTGATTTAGGATGAAAAGGTGAAAAGTGGAGAAAACACGGGCATTCACGGGCTTTTATCGAAGAAAAAGACGAAAGACAAAGTCAAGAAGTCAAGAGTGCAAAAATAACGGAAGTCCAAGACCAAGTCTGAAGATTTATCGAAGAAAAAGTCAAAAGACGGAAGTTTATTAAAAGCCGAAGAACTCAAGTCTTATTTATGAAGAATTAAAAGACAAGTTCAAAGAAATCCCGAGACAAAGCCATTAAAGTCAAAAGATTAAGAAGATTAACAAAGATTAAAAAAGATGAAGGACTTAATCTTGTAATTAAGGAAAAATGAAAGAGGGAGGAAGCTTCCTAAGCACTCCTTAATCTCCCCTATATATAGATTAGGATTTTCATTCACTCATTTTGTTGGCTAGTTTGACAAACTATGCTCTTCCACTTTAATTTTTGCACATTTAAATTCATGTCATTTACTTTATTGTCAAATTTAAATACATGTCTTGCACCTTAAATACCTTTAATTTCAAGTAAGTTTCCATTTTTAATTCTTGGCAATCTTTATTTTTGATGTCAATCTCCTATCTACCTTTCTTTATTTGATCTTAATCTTCATGCTTTATTGTTTATGTTCATGTTCATGATTTTTTTATTGATTTATTTAAGTGGGATTTGATTATTTTGATTAGTTTTGTTAGTTTGATTGTTTTGGATTGTTTGTTTATGATTAATAGATGTTTATTCATTAGTTTGATTTAATCTTGTGGTTGATTTTGTTTAGTTTTTATTAGATTCGTGTATATCTTGGTTCCTTGTTCTCCGTATGTCTGTTACTGTATTCCCATGTACTGTTCTTCCCCAGTTATTCCGAGTGAAGGATTTTGTGCAAGTATATTCCGGATCAGCAAGTTCATCCGGAATAATTTATTATTCCGGATCAAAGCGTTCTATTCGGAATAACCTAACATTCCGGATCAAGGGTTAGCAAAAGGTTCATCCGGAATATCCAATATTCCGGATCAAGGAAATTATTCTGGATCAACAGTACATTCCGGATCAACTGAACATCCCGAATCAAGATATTCTGGATCAAGGCATTATTCCGAATCAAGGGCTTCCATCCGGAATAAGTGACATATTCCGGATCAAGGAGTTCTATTCGGAATATTATTCCGGATCAGCAACATTCCGGATCAAGGACCAACATTCCGAATCAAGACTTTATTCTGGATAAGTGACATATTCCGGATAAAGGATTTATTCCGGATCAAGGGATTTGGTAAATATTCCGAGTAAAGAAGAATCATTCCGAACGAAGGTGACATTCCGGATGAGTGATTATTCCGAATGAGGGTATTATTCCGGATGAGCTATTTTTAAGGTTCCTTTAAGTTACTGGTTTTAATTTTCTGTTTTTAATTTTCAAGCTTTACTTTTCCCGCCTTTTTACTTAGTCGCACTTTAAGTTTATTTTCCTTAGATTTATTTTAGCCTTGCCTTAGTTTTAAGTTTTAGTTGCGTTTTAAGTTAGCCTTAGTTAGATTTAAGTTTGCGTTATTTACTTTTATTGCCTTTTAATTTTTTGTCACGCTTTTAAATACTTGCCTTTCATTTTAAACTAGACTTAGATTTACTTTAACGTCATTTACTTTTACGTCTTTGCACTTTTATTTTAAAAACAACCAAATACATTCTTTTTCACCAAAATCAACTGAGTTGTACTTTGAACCGGAAATCAATTCGAAGAGATACCTAGAAACGAACAATTGAACCTAGCAAAATCTCTTCATTATAACCTTTTGTAGATAACCTTTGAGAAGAGGTGCAGCGCTGAGCTGACCTAGTTAACCGAATCTACACCACCCTTTATCACCATACGAACCACCATGTAACATATCTCGAACCAGTATTTTTTATTTAAACTTTCAGTAGGAAAGTTTATTCCCCAAATTTCATTCTAATTATTTAACATAAGCTATGTTTAAGCTTAAATTAAATAATTTTATTATAATTATCACCAAACAACTTTAAGGAGTAAATTGTAATATTAGATTCAACAGAAAAGTAAAAGAATAACAACACGATTTATTTAAAATCACTTTTATTAATCTTAAATGATTACAAAACTTGAAAAGAGATTACAATATTCCTAAAACTAATCTAGCATAATAACATTAGAAATAAAAATGGGATACCAATAATGAAGAAAGAGGGGGGTTTTATAGCTGAAGAAGAGGTGAAGGTGGCTGATGATGAACGATTTGTAGCCCTTGGATCTTCATTAATCTTTCTCTTTCTTGTCAATTAAGCATCCTACGGTTGATATTCACACACTAGCACACGGATTCCAACGTGGGATCCGTTGTGCTAGTTGTGCTACTTTGATTGTTGATGTGTCCTCCTCTTATTGGTGGATTGATTATAATGAGTTGTCACAACCAGTAATCAGATGCCACGTCAAACACTTCTCATCATCCTCTCTTCCTTAAAACTTGGGGATTTATATTGGGCACGTGTGAATCACATGATTTGGGTAAAACCCCCAGTTTTTATTGGCGAATTATTAATAATGGTTGATTAGGGTTTGTGTGAAAAGGTAAAAATACGTCTGGTTATTTTAGGGGTGGGGAAGAAGGAACATAGGGAATATCGAGAGTGTTTTATAAAAGTGTGAGTTGAAAAGTTGTGAGTGGATAAAACGATTTTATAAAATGTGTGGTGATGGGTAAAATGCAAGTTTGACTGATAAACTTTTCAACCGTTTATTAATGCTTCATGGGCTTTGATATGGACTTTTCCAAATAATCTTCCACCATCTTATTTTTTTACACTTTTGGGCTTTAAGTAAATTTGGACCCGAATGTTGTAAATGGGCTTTGATTTCTTTTATTAAATCCATCCGTCTTAATTGAAATGGGCTTTGATTTGGGCTTTGACCCAAAAGTAGGTAGTTAATCTCCTTAAATCAGCTTTTAGGCCCATTTACCAAAAGTGGGACCCACTTGTCCCAAAATCCTCTATGAATATCAAATCCGCTAAAATCGAGCTCGTTTTTGGCATTGTTGATTTTTTCTTCAAACTCGTGTCGTTTTTTGCTGGTTTTCGTGAACTTGGTACCTACACACACCAAACACCAAAACAAACATATACAAGGCATTTTTGATACATTTATTGCATATATTGATTGTTTTATGCTACGAATGATATGAGTAAAACCACTCATATCACATCACAAAAGTGACTATCAAACTTAATCTTGGGGAGATTTCTTACCAACTCCTGAGAGACTAAAGATTGAATTAAACACATATTAGCGTGACCTAATATCCTATGCCAAAGAGAAGAAATATCATCTAAAGTTGCTAGACATAAGTTTTCCTTTGATTTCCTATTGACCTTCATGACATAAAGCCCATGCTTTCTAACACCTTTTCCAATGATCTTTCCATCTTTTATGATTTCACTATCATTTTCCGAAAAGATGAACTTACAATTATTGTCACAAATTTGACCTATACTTGGAAGATTAAACCCTAGATTATCTACGTGTTCCACATATTCGATGGTCATGGAGTCAAGAGAAACCGTACATTTGCCAATGAGCTTACTAGCGAAAGTGGCGTTACCACTATCCTTAATCCACTCGTCAAGCTCCAAATCTATTCCCAAGCATACCTAGGTAACAACACACAAGATTAAACATTTGGTCCCCAATATCTCATGGGTCCAAAGTTGTTAGTTCCACACATCCCTTGCATTTGATTGGGATGCATGAATGGAGGACACGTGCCCCACGGAGAAAAACCTTGTTGACAGTTGTTACAACTATTGTAACAAATCATATGATTATTTTGATGTCCATTGTTTCTCTTAGGAGTGCTTGATCTTGACCTAAAGTTATTGTTGTTTCTAGGTGTTGTAGTTTTACTTCTAGGTCTTGAATTGGGTTGATCATTTCTTTGAGGTGTTGGTGTTCTACTTCTAGGCCTGGAATCATTACGTACTCTTGGAGGAGTAGATAATTGTCTTGAAAAACTTCTCATTCCCATTAGAGGTTTACTTAAAGGCTTGTAGAATTTATCAAGTTCCTTTTTGTCAGTTATAGGTAATTCAACATTGTTAACTACAAGATGTTTTGGCGTTTTTTACCTAAAATGGGATTTTCAGAAAGTTGAGAATTTTCAAGAATCTGTCCTTCTGTCCCTACGGTTCCTTATCAAGCACTGCGGTTCCATAATTATAAGGAACCGCACCATAGATTGGGGATTAATAAGTGTGAAAACACTTATCCTTTTACCACTTAATTATAATAATAACCAAGCCAAAACGTGTATTTTATTTCATAAATGTCGGAATTATGCGTGGTTTGTGTTTTTGTTGTGATTTAGGATCAAAATGTGAAAAGGGAGGAAAACACGGGCTTTCACGGGATTTTATTGAAGAAAAAGACAAAAGACGAAGTCAAAAGATCAAGAGTGCAAAAAGAACGGAAGTCCAAGGCCAATTCTGAAGATTTATCGAAGAAAAAGTCTAAAGACGGAAGTTTAATGAAGTCGAAGAACTCAAGTCTAATTATTAAAGAAATTATAAGACAAGTTCAATTTATATCGACAAATCCCGAGACGACGTCGAGAATGATAAAGAATTTAAATCACGTCGAGACGAGAAAGAGAAAGAAAGAAGGAAGCAACACATGCACTCCCCACTTCCTATATATACCCTCCTAATGACACATTAGGAGGGTGTTAGTTAGTTATTAGTTAGTATTCATTTTTCTTTTGTAGCTTTAATTTTTAGAGAGAGAAAGTGTTTAACTTTCTCTCACTAGCACTTCATCTTTTATCTTCCTTACTTGTTTTAATCAAATCTTTACTTTTAATAGCTTAATCTTGTTTAAATCTTCATCTTTTTCTACCTTTCTTGATTTTGTTTATCTTTGATTCAAGTTAATCTTTGATTTTATTTCATCTTGATGTTTATGTGATTAAAAAGTTTATCTTTTTATTCATCTATAAGTTTTAATGCGAATTGAGCTTTGAGCTTGACATGCTTATTGGCTTATTTTATATTTAGCTTATTAGTTTTAAAGTTTTCTTAATAGTTTTGTCTTTTTAAAGTTTGATTTAAAA
Source organism: Glebionis coronaria (assembly GCA_025667525.1). Classification (NCBI taxonomy): domain Eukaryota; kingdom Viridiplantae; phylum Streptophyta; class Magnoliopsida; order Asterales; family Asteraceae; genus Glebionis; species Glebionis coronaria. The sequence continues at coordinate 269,719,816 of CM046875.1, read as the reverse complement.
GTTGCTTATTTAGAGTTTTGAAAGTTTTTATTTGTGCTTATTTAGTTATTTTCATTAAATAGTTGGTATAGTTTTTTAGAAAAGTGCTTATTCTTGTTGCTTATTGCGTTTTACATCTATCGGAATAGGGTTTCCCTATTCCGATCAGCATTCCGATTTGGACTCTTTTATTCCGATCAGGTTCATTTGTATTCCGATCACAGGATCGGAAAAGGGTTTTGTTTTTCCGACCAGGATTCCGATTGGGATTCCGATTAGACATTCCGACGTGTTTGTTTTGTTGGACATTCCGATAGCTTAGATTTTCAGCATTCCGATTGTTTACTTTTTCCTACGGTATTCCGATCACCACCATCGGAAAGGGGAAACCCTTTTCCGACTGCTCATTCCGACCAGCATTTCGATTGCTGGATCGGAAAGGGGTTTTGTTATTCCGACTAGGATTCCGATTGGGATTCCGATAGGTGAGTTGTTATTCCGATAGGATTTTTGAATCTTCATTCCGATCTGGATTCCGACAACATTCCGACAGGGGTACTTTTGGTTGCATTCCGATAGCTTTCCGACGCTTGGATTCCGATAAGCAGTATTCCCATAGGTGAGTGTTATTCCGACGGATACATATTCCGACGAGGATTCCGATTGTATTCCGATGGTTTAAGTTTTTGTATTAAAGTTTTCAAGTTTTGAATTCATTACGTTTTAATTTCCAAAAATTGCACGCTTCCCGAAATCTCTGTTTTTACCAAGTGTTTTTCTAATTTTAGAGAAAAAGTGACAGTTTTTCTAGATTTGTTTTTAGCTTATTTTATTTCCCGTCATTTTGTTTGTTTTAGTTTCACGTCATTTAGTTAATTTACTTTTAAAGTCTTAAATTTATTGCCATTTACGTTTAATTACGTCTAGCTTTATTTACCGTGCCTTTTACATTAAAGTTTTGCAATTTAATTTTACTACAACGACCAAAATATTGTTTTCCACCAAAAGACGACTGAGTCGCACATTTTACCTTTTTCAATTCGAAAAGATCGGACGATAAAATTTTATACTTGGCAAAAACCTTGTATTAAATGGCGTCGCTGTCGGCTCTTTTCGTGAAGATTAACGGTTTTCTGTGAGAGACGCGTTGGATTTTGGGATCCGTTCACTCTTGAACGTTATTTTTCTTGTCTAATTTTCAAAATTTTTCAAAAATCCTAAAAAATATAAAATTTTCAAAAATTCAAAAAAAATAGAAAATCATAAAAAAAAACCAAAAATATTTCTTGTCTATCTTTCTTTTCCGTTTGTCGGTGTGTATGCGTACCCGTGCTCGTAAGAAGAAATCAACTCAAGCTGAAGTCGAAACTCAACCTATTGTCACCATGGACAATCGACCAATGATCGAGCTTTTGCAATCGCACGTAGAGGGCAACACCGATGCTATTGTCATACCCGAGATTGGAGCCAACAACTTTGAGCTCAAATCCGGCTTCATTCAAATGGTCTCTGCTCAACCATTCTTGGGGCGTACACTTGATGATCCTCATGACCATATCAAAAGGTTTCTTCAACTCACTAATACGGTCAAGTTTAATGGGGTTTCACAAGAGGTAATTCGCTTGCAACTTTTTCCTTTCTCCTTAGAGGGACAAGCCCGGCATTGGCTTGATAAGGAACCGCCACAAAGTATTCTTACGTGGTCGGATTTAGAGACCAAATTCATCAACTACTTTTTCCCACCCTCACGTACTACCGCTTTGCGGAATGAAATCATTAACTTTGAACAAAAGTACGGCGAGACATTTAGTGAATCTTGGGACCGTTTTAAGGAACTTTTAAGAAAGTGTCCACAACATGGTTTCACAAAAGTGCATCAAATTAATACTTTTTACAATGGTTTAAGCATGAATGACCAAGATTCACTAAATAGTGCCTCGGGGGTAACATTTTGGTTAAGTCTTCTAATGCCGCATGGGATATTATTGAGAATAAATCTAAAGTGCAAACCAAAAGTGTTCGGGCTAATGTGGCTAGTGCTAGCACTAGTGACACCGAAAGGAGACTTGATAAGCTTACTACGGTTGTTGAAGCACTTGCTTTACAAGCCGTTAACAATGCTAAAAACAACAATGCTATAACTTGTGAAACTTGTGGTGGGCCACACTCTTATGCTAATTGTGATAAAGCTTATGATCAATCTCACGGGGAAGTGTATGCTTACAACAACACCGAGAGAGTTCATTTCAAGCCTAATGTCGATGTTAATCACTTGTCTTACAACTCGACAAATTACTTGGCTCCACCCGGGTTTCAACAAAGACCACCACAACCTAACCAAAACAACCAAGGGCCGCCAAGAGCTAATGTTCAAGGTAATGCCAATGTGAGGGGCTCAAATGGAAACCAAGGTAATTATCCCATGCAAAACCAAGGCTTTCACAACCAAGGTTTCAATCCTTAAGGTTTTCCACCTTATAACCAATACCCAAACCAAAGTTTTCAACAACAAGGGTTCAATTTACCTCATCCGCCAATGGACTTGGTTTTGCAAAAATTGAGTGAACATGAGAATATCATGCAAGCAATGCAAGAATCTACTAGACAAATTCAAGAGTCCATGGATAGGAAATTCGTTCAAATGTTACAAACCCTTCGCCCCCAAGGTGCTCTTCCTTCTAACACCGAAACAAACCCTAGAGCGAATGTGAGTGCTATTACTACACGAAGTGGAGCAACTTTAGTAGGACCTTCTACCCCTCCTCCCGTTACTCCATCTACACCTCCTCTACCCCATTTATCCCTCCTGCTACCACACCTAGTACTAGTTCTCCATTACCGTCTCCACCTCTTACGGAAGAAGTACCTAAGCAAAACTCTCCACCAACCCCACCTACCACCTCTAAACCTTCTACCTCTCAACCCTCAACATCTCAACCTGTACCTGATACACCTTCACCTTCTACACCTACACCACCTAAACCCAACATCCCTTATCCTTCTCGGTTAGACACGTGCAAATTACTTACTAAAGAGGATGCTCAAGTCACTTCTTTTATGAAGATGATCTCACAAATGAATTTCAACATTAGCCTCGTTGAAGCACTTGTCCAAATGCCGAAATTTGTGAAAGCATTTAAGGAATTGCTTAACAAGAAGGAAAAGATGGTTGAGTTTGTCAACACACGCTTAAATGAAAACTGTTCTGCAGTCATTCTTAAAGAACTTCCGGAAAAACTTAGAGATCCCGGTCGTTTTGTGTTGCCTTGCATTTTTAACAAAGATGAAGAATTTACTGCCTTAGCCGATCTAGGGGCAAGTATTAATTTGATGCCATTAAGTGTGTGGAAAAATCTATCATTACCCGACCTTACACCGACGAAGATGACTCTTGAGCTAGCAAATCGCACTCTCGCTTACCCCGTTGGTATTGCCGAAGATGTGTTTATTAAAGTTGGTACCTTCACTTTTACGGTCGATTTTGTTGTTGTTGATTATGAAATGGATCCTCGTATTCCGTTAATACTTGGACGGCCATTTTTGAGAACCGGAAAAGCTCTAGTCGATGTTGCCGAAGGTGAATTAATCTTAAGGGTCGGGAATGATGCTCAAGTTTTTAAGATGGGGAAGATTACAAGTAAGACAAATGGAAAATAATCCGCGAAAATGATTAATGTGCTTCAAGAATATGTTACTTCTACTTTGGGAAGTTTTAAGCTTGATGATTTTGTTGTATATGATAATCCTTTTTTCGAGTCTTCCCATGATAATCCACTTTTCCAAGACGATGTGGATGATTTTGATGATTCTCCCCCCAATGTGGTCTCCCCACCAATCTATGATTCTCCACTGATCTATGATGATTCTAGTTCTGATGGGGATGATTATGATAATTTTGTTTCAGAGTATCCAGACATGCCCACTTATGCTGATTTTGATGATGTTGATACTCTCTTGAGTGATTCTTCTCATGATGACCTTACTCCTACTTTTGATGAAGATCCTCCACCAAACACTCTTGATACTTTGGACAATTACTCATTTGAGGAAGATTTTGCCACTTTCCTTAATACATACTTCCCCAATGAGAATGATTCTCCTCCTTTGGACTTTGATTATGGTCTTTATCCTCCTTCGGATATGAAGAAACCCGTTTCAAAGGAGAAGAAGCCGGAAGACACCGATATCTGCAGTACTTATGTCTTGACACCTCTTTATCCACCCTCTGAGGATGAGATTGTGAGATTTATGAGCGGGTCCTCTTCAAATTCTACTGAGCCTGAGTGTTATTTTCCCCTAAAGGAAAAGGTGTTCGACCCCGGTATTGAAATTTTTAACCTATCTCAGTATCCATCTGATGAAATAAAAGGAAAGATTTTTGGAAACAATGGAGATATGCTTGCACTTCATAATACTCTCTACCACCGTGCTCAACAATTGCTTAAGGGAACCTTGCCTACTCTTCTTTGGCTTGCCTTGTTCGCCTTAAGCTTGTGCTACTTGATAGATGAAAACCATGTTAATAAGTGTGAAAACACTTATCCTTTCACCACTTATTTCCAATAATAACATGACCAAAACGTGTATTTTATGTCGTAAAAGTCGGAATTATGCGTGGTTTGTGTTTTTATTGTGTTTAGGACCAAAAGATGAAAAAGGAAGAAAACACGGGCTTTCACGGGCTTTTATCGAAGAAAAACGAGAAAAGACGAAGTCAAGAGATCAGGATTGCTTAAAGAACGGATGTCCAAGACCTATTCTGAAGATTCATCGAAGAAAAAGTCTAAAGACGGAAGTTTAATGAAGTCGAAGAACTCAAGTCTAAATTAAAGAAGAAAATTATTAAGACAAGTACAAATCCCGAGACGACGTCGAGAAAAGACAAAGAATTAAATCGAGTCGAGAAGAAAAGAAAGAAGGAAGCACCACACATGCACTTCCCATTTCCCTATAAATACCTTCCTAATCACATTAGGAGGGTGGTTAGCTAGTTGCACTTTTAATTTTTCCTTTCTAGTTTTTAGAGAGAGAAATTTCTAAACTTTCTCTCACTAAGTTTTTCATCTTTCCTTTCTTTTAAGCTTTCATTAATCTTTGTATTTGAGTTTCTTTAATCAAAAGTTTAAGTTTAAGCTTTGTGTTCTTTAATCTCCTTCTATATTTCTTGGTTTACTTTATCTTTTTATCCGAATTGCATACTTCATTCGTATGATTTGATGTTTTCGTGATTAAAGGATTAATCTTCTTTGTTTACACATAAGCTCTTACACGTATAAGCTATAAGCTCTTTATGCTTATGGCCTTATTTCAAGTTTAGCTTATTGGTTTTCGGATTTTTCAAAGGTTTTAGTCATTTTAAAGTTCCTTTCGTAAAGCTTATGATCTTTTATGTTTTAGAAGTTGTCAAATTTAAGCTTTTTGAGTTGTTTAACATTCGGATAAGATAGCTTATTATACGTGCTTATTGAGTTTTAAGCTCTCCACCAATTTCGGATTAAGAGTGCATTCCATCGCAATCTTGGGGCTTTGCACATTTCGACGGACTACTGGTTTAGATCGCAATAACCCTTAAGGGTTTTACTTTGCGATCACTTGGTCATTTCCCCTTATTCCGATCGGGATTGCAATCGCATTGCGATCGCATATTCCGACGGGACTAAGGTCCTTTTTAAGTCGAAACTCTGTCCAATTTTACTTTAGAACATTCCGATCAGAACCACATTGCGACAGAGGTATTTGGATTATTCCGATCTAACATTGCGATCTAGGACATTCCGATAGAATCATACATTCCGACAGACTGTACATTGTGATATAATTGATATTGTTGCATTCCGATGGGTATTCAGTTTAGCATTCTGATGGACTTTCACATGAATTATTCCGATGAATTGTTTTAATTATATTCCGATGGTTTTAGCTTTGGTGCATTCCGATAGAAAGGACTCGTTATATTCCGATAGCTTAAGTTTTTAAGTTTTAAAGTTTTACAAAGTTTTATGTTTTAAGTGTTTTTCTAAATAATTTTTAAAACGCTTTAATTTCACTCAACGACATTTTAATACTTGCTTGTAGTTTAATTAGATAACCAAACCAAAACATACTCTTGTTCACCAAAAGACAATTGAGTCGCACTCTTAACCGGTAATCAATTCGGAGAGATTTGGAACAACGAAATTATTTCATACTTGGTGTAAAAGCCTTGTATTAAATGGCGCCGCTGCCGACTCTTTTCATTAAGATTAACGGTTTCTAGTGAGAGACGCATTGAATTTTGGGATCCGTTCTTTGAACGTTCTTTTCCTTGCTTTAAAAATTTTCAAAAACCCTAAAAAATATAAACTTCTTCAAAAATACAAAAACATTGAAAAATCATAAAAAGCAATTCTTTTCCAAAGGTTTGCACCAAAAAGATTATATAGATATTATCTCTGTATATTTTTCTTCTGCAGGTGTATGCGTACTAGATCTTCAAACTATTCTGAGCCCGAGACTCGTGAAGATTTAGATATGGCTGGTGTTCATAACAACAATAATAACCCACCTCTACCCAATTTGAATAACAATAATAACAACAACAATGTTCCCCTACCTGATTTACGAACAATGGAGGAATTGTGTCAACCCACCATGAACGGACGCGGAGGCCCGATTGCGCCGATGCACATCACGGCTCAGGAGTTTTCGTTGAAGCATCACATGATCCAACAAGTGCAAACTAATCCATTTCGCGGAATTCCGGATGATGATGCCAACAAACACATCGACAAATTCATTACCATCACCCAAAGCATGAAGTCACCTGGTGTTTCTATGGATGAACTTCGCCTTCAACTATTTCCCCACTCGTTTTCTCACCATGCCGAAAAATGGTTTGACCGTCTCCCAAAGAATTCTATTCATACTTGGAATGACATGACTCAACGCTTTTTTTTCGCGCTACTTCCCACCATCCATGGTCAAAGCCTTCGTAACCAAATTAGTGGATTCATGCAAGACAACGATGAACCGCTCTTTGATGCTTGGGAACGATACAATGATTTGATCGACCGTTGTCCGAACCATAACATGCTCCCCGTCACTCTCATTGATACTTTCTACAATGGTCTCACTTTTCGTGATCGTGACACGATCAACGCCGCCGCCGGTGGTACCTTTATGAAAAGGAGACCGGAGGAGTGTAGAGAGTTGATTGAAAAAATGACTACTCACCACAAGAATTAGGATTCATCCGCATCCTCAAGATCTAATCCGAGAGTCAATGTTTCATCTACTTCTTCCACCACCGACATGTCCGCCATGGAACGTGCTATTCTTGAAATTAGCAAAAGTATGCAAATTTTGGCCTCTAACCAACCTCAACAAGCTAAAGCCGTTGCTATTTCTTGTGACACATGTGGTGGTCCCCATTCTTACAATGATTGTCCTTCTACTCAAGGCAATTTTTCTGAAACGTTAACGCGGCATACGGTACTTATCCCACGGGAGGCTATCAAGCTCGTCCTCAAGGAGACCGTAACTTGTTAAGTTATCGTTCAAACAACTATCTTGATCCACCCGGTTTTACTCCTCCAAACCAAAACCAACAACAAAGCTACAACCGAAATAACCAATCCCAACCTCGTGCTAACAATCAATATCAATCCCAAAGAAACCCATACCCACCTCAAGAAATTCTCAAGCTTACCAATCTCCACCTCTCAATCAACCGATGACATTGAATCAAGACGTCGAGACGTTCATGACGACTAATAGAGAGATGGTGACGAATCTTCAGAGTCAATTCATCAACTTGAAGGGAGAAATGGCGAAACAAGGGAGCGATATTCGAGCCGAGCTAAGGAATGACATGGTGAAACAAAGCAATGATATTCGTGCCGACATGAGAGACTCTTTCAGCACCCAAGCGGATAATTTATGTGATATGTTAGTGAAAGTCCCTAATCAATGCAAGAAACCCTAATCTTAACTTAATCAACACAAGGTATTACTTTTCAAACGTAATCTTATTATTGTATAATAAAGAATTACAAGTGTTATGGATAACACAGTTTGATGACAATGTGTTGTGCACACTTTGTAAAACTATAAATCCTAACTTATGAATACAGTCGTAGTTGTTTGATTCACTAAGTTATATGCACTAATGTTATGAATATCTCAAAGTGTTAAACATTAATGCATGGATACACATCCTATTTATAGTGTTACGAGATTGACCTAAATAGTACTTGATGGTGACTACACAATCTTTTACAAGTTCCCACATCAGTCACATGATGTCCTTCTATTCTTGGTAGTCTTCCATTATGCTTTAAGGAAACAGTTGTCAAAACAGTTTCCTTTTTCTTCATAGTCTCGAACACACAAATGGCATGTCCAAAGTGTGCTGAGTGTTAACAGGGTATTGCCACCCCTGTTAACCCTCAACCCCTTAGAGTCCCTAATACATCTTGGCTGTTATCCATCACAGCCAATGAGTATGTCTTCAAGTAATCTTTGACTTCCTTGACAATGTCTCTGACATGGACTCCTCTGAGGTTGCTCACAGAGACTTGGATCTCTGTGAGTCTTGTGAAACTTGCCTGCCTCCTAGGCACAGGCAAGGGACTATCTAACAGCCTAATTATGTTTAAATCTATGATCAGGGAATCTAACAAGTTTAGATTCCCAACAATCTCCCCCTATTTAAACATAAATAATGCTAGATCTAACTAAGTTAAGGTAAGTGAGTTAACAGCTTCTTCTTACTCATAACAGATCTAAACAAACATACCTCATGATTTTATTAATACTTAAAGAAAATTTACAAGTACATTACATAAGTAAAATAAAAGATGAAGGTAAAAAGGGCTGTGAACATCTTCAATAGTCATCATTTTTAATCCTTTCTTCAGCTTCAGCCAAGTCCAGTCTGTTATCTAGTTCATCCTGCAAAGTCTTGGCAAACTTCTTGGAATACTCTGTGTTGATCTTGAGTGACTTCTTGGGACAAAGTAGCTGAATAGTTGAAGCTAAGCACAGCTCATCTTCCCTTTGAAAAGCATACTGGCAAGCCCTGTTCATGAATGCCATTCCTCTTTCAGGCTCTGTGTATGTCTGACCATCAACTGGGCCAACAATACCATTGGGGAGGATCAAATCCCTGTGCATGCCATCCACTTGAACATCTTCAGTAACAAAATTTTCATTAACAATTTGAGAAATTCTTCTTCTTTTGTTGCCAGTCTTTGGGGGTTCTTGTTCAAAAAGCTGTGGTGGGGGATCAATCTTAAGTTTGGCAGCTGTTTCCTTGATCCAGGTAAACTTGGCCTTAATAGTCTTCAGCAGAAGAAAATTTGCCTGTCCATTTCTTTTGGCAGCTAAGGCTTCAAGTTCGAACCATTCTGATAACCCAAGTGTCTTTAGCGTGAAGTTGTCAAACACATTCATATTTCCTGGTTGGTTATCCCTCCATAAGATCATCCTTGGGGTGTTTGTAGATTTATGAATGGTGTATTTGAACTTGGTTATCTTGCCAGGGGCATATCTGTTGTTCACGCATGCGTCATAGTCAGCTTTGACTTTCCTTAGTGCCTCAGCGCGTTTTGCTTCCATTTCTCTCAACCTTTGTTTTTGCTTTTCTCTTTCAGGTGGTGTCATCTTCCTTAGAGTAGCTTCATTCAATTCTTTGTCTGTCTTGAGTTTGTTTAATCTCTTGAATTCCTCAGCCTGTTTCTCTATTTCTTCAGGGGTTAAAGGAATCTCATTGGAAGGTGTAAAGGTTGAGAATTGGGAAAGGTCTCTGGTGGATCCTCCTGTCTCTAGCATCGCAGCTATCTTCTTGAGTTTGGTGTCTGTGTCAACCAAAACTATCTCCTTTCCTTTCTTTGAGACAGAGGACTCCACACTTATGTTTTTCAAAACATCAGCTCTTCTGATAAATGTTGTCTGAGCCTGAGTTTGAATTGCTTTGGGGAGGGAGCTAACAGTGAACTTTAACTTCTTGGCAGCTGGTTCATCATCATCCCCAGGCTTGCTGGTGTTAACCAAAACCAAAGACTTTGATGAGTCAGCTCCATCTTGAGTTTGTTGCTCCCCCTGAGTATTATCCTCATCATCAGGTATTATAACAGGTGTGATGACTTAGAGAGGGACAGGTGTAATGGTGGGGTTAGCTGATGATGAGCCTTGTTTAGCAGATGCAAGGCTGAGTGTTGTATCTTTCTCCCCCTCACGTTCATCCTGGCTTCGCAGACGTTTGGATGAACGTGCTTGAAAATGCCTTGCAATCTGTTCAACAGAGGCAGCCATAACACGTTGCCTTTTCCTTGAAGCCCTGGCAATCTTCAGCAGGAGGTTGCCATTTGCATTAGTATTAGCCTGAACACGACTGACAATAAAATTAGCATGACGGTATTGCCTGTTGCGAACCGCATCAAATTGCCTGTGCATGGTTAGCTCATGTTCATGAAACATGGCAGGGACCTCTGTGTCAATGACATCCTTCACTCTAGTATAAAGGTGACTTAGTCCTTGGGCAACACCTTTCCTGGCACCATCCTTGATTGGCTCAGTAACCGCCTCAGCCACAACCTTTTGTATGATTCCAGGGAATGTAACAGTGAAGTTGTGCATTTCAGACTTTATTACATCCAGCTTCCTTGATAAACGTTCAATGTCTGACTGATGATGAACAGGCTGAAGATTCTTGATGTTGAGGCTTTGCTGAGCATAATCATCCCCCTTGGTAAGAGATCAAAGTTAGTCTGGGCAGGATGATCAAACAATAGAAACTCCGCTGTTGGATCATAGGTTGGGCGTTGGAAAACTGTTGTTGTTGAGGTAGCAGAGTTTGGAGTAACAACAGCATCCTTGGGAGGAGGAGTCTTATCGCCAGCTGGTGTGGACACAGCTATTTCTTTGGGAGGAGAGACAGATAACTGGTCTTCCTCATCTTCTTCATCCTCCTCCTCAAACATCCCTTCAGGGATTTCATCTTCAGGCATGGACTCAATATCAGAGACATAATCCTCTAATGATAGCATTTCTTCATCAGCATTTAACAGAGGATCTTCCTCATTGTGTTTGTCTTGAGTTATTGTATCAGCCTCCTTTTCTTGTTGTATGATGTTGGAGTTTTGCAACCCTTTAGGAAAAGAGAGCAATAAATAGGGCAAGCGTGCACGACGATTTAGGAAAACCGTGTGTGAATGACCCTAGGTGAATTCGTTCTCGAGGAGGCAAGTGCGTTGTGTTAAGAATTGATATATGATGTTTGTGATTATGATCAAGAGGAAAAGAAATGAGAAAGGAAAGAAAAGACGGTTACGAAAACTAATTAAACTACGACTAAAAAGGCGTAAACGTAAAACCGTAAAAACGACGAAAATTAAAATTTTAACCTAAAAATTTCTAAAAATTACTAAAAATCCCAAATAATATTCTAAGAGTTTACAAAAAATCCAAACTTGCTAAAACCTTTTAATTAATTAAATAATGACTTTTTAATGCTAATTAAAGCCCTAAAAATCACTTTTAATTATCAAAAAGCCCTAAACAAGATTTTATAGTTTGTAAACCTCAAAAATGACCTAATTAAGCTAAAAACTATTTTTAACAATTTTAAAACCAAATTAAACTATTTTTAAACACTTAAAAACTATTAAAATGTATTAAATCTTAAATTAAATCTAGAAATTAATTGAAAAGCCTAAAAATTAATTGGAAAGTGAAAAATGTCCTATTTTAATGTCTAGAATCTAGGAAAAATGAAAAAGAAATAAAAATAAAACTTTTTATTTTAATGAATAAAATAATAATAAAATATTCTAAAAAATTAAAAGTTCTCAAATAAATTCTAAAAAATTCTCAAAAATCCTAAATATTCTAATTAAAAAGAAAATGTAACTTAAATTTTCTAAAACCTTTTGGTTAATTTTATATTAATTTTTAAAGTTGTCTAAAAACCCTAAAATTAAATAAAATTAAAAATTTAAGTTTTTGAAAACTTTTTGATATGTAAACCTCAAAAATAAGAATTAAAACCTAAAAACTATTTTTTTGTATTTTTTTATTACTGTTTAATATTTTTAAATGACTTTTTAAATTTAAAACCAAAAATAATCCTAGAAATTAATTAAATAATGTGAAAAATGAAATTTTAAAACAGAAAAGTCCTAAAACTTATAAATATCCTAGGAAAAATGGAAAGAAGCAAAAGTGCTTAATAAATAAGCCAGAATAAGCTAAAAAGCCCACGACTTATTTAAACAAGCTAAAACCAAATTGTCCTTAAATACTTAATGAATTGAAAGGTTAACAGAAAAACGCATCTAGATCATTGGTAAGGCCCTTTACTCCTGAGCTGCAGGTCAAGGGTTCGAGTCCAGTGCAGGTGACGTTTTTGCAAAACTTTTCTTTTTTTTTTCTTTTTTTTTAAAACTCAAACAGTGGCTCTAGTATAGCTTAAAAACATAATCCAAATCCAAAATTATCCAAGATTAAGCAAACTAAGAGCCAAGATGTGCCCAGGTCTGCTGTTCTTTCTGATGAACAAGTGAAAGACCAAGAGGACTTGGTTTTGTTTTGTTTGTGGTGATTTTGGATAAACAAGGCACCCCTACACTCTTTCTGAGTGTAGGGAGTCACAATAAGCAGAAAACAACAACACTTATCACCAAATTCACACAATCAAACACATACAGGCCAAGAAAGATGTTGCTGATACAAAAACTAGGACTGGTGGACTATTTAAGCTTATAACTTGCACACTTATGATTTTCAAAGTCCAAGAATTGGCATACAACTTCACAAACAGATGCACAAACACAATCAACTCCTATATATCCCTATCACTAAACAGATTTCACAAGATTTAAGCACAATTTAGAGCAAATAAGCAAAAAAAAGTGGTGATGCAATTTGAGCTTCTTGTTTCACTTATGTAACACTCAACTTGCTTTGAAACTTTCCAAACTTACTTACCAATCAACTTGTAACCTATCACAGCCTGTTTCAACTACTCTAACACCTTTTTAAATCATAAATTAAGATTTTTACCCTGCTTAAACCTGTTTCCAAACACCCTTTTAAAATCTTTTTATGCAACTTTTTCAAATCAACATACTCTAAACCCTATTCAAATTGATCAAAACAGCATCTAACATGCATATCATCATAAAACAACTCAAATCAAACAATATTAACACACTTTCTAAACAGATTCATGCAAAATCACTATATCACATAACTTTCTGAAATTTTAAAAGGGAAAAGTATTTTTTACCTAAGAACCCCACATCCAGGGTTCTTTGTGGTTGCAATACCACCTCCTTATACACTGGGGTGTATGCAGAACTGAATCAACAACAACCTTCAATCCTGTTCAAGAAAAATCAAAGAGAAAAACACAAATATATGGATATTCAGTTTTTACCTTTTTTCTTAAAAACTTCTTTCAAACCAAATCAACAAGAGTTTTACTCTTCACATAAGCTTGATAATCAGTGGATTATCAGGCTTATGGTTTTAGCTTAAAACCCTTGGACAATTTTTCTAAAAGATTAACAAACTTGGTAACCATCTGAATTTTAAATTTGAAAATAAGACTTGAAAATGTAAAGTGCATAAGATTAAATGTGGTCCTTTTTGCTACTCATCAACAATCCAACACCAATTTTATTTCACTAAATAAAATATGGATTTACAAGTTTGTGACAAAAACGGAGAGAAAAAGAACAAGCTACACTAAGTCCTAACACGCCTTTAAATAGGCTACATTGAAGATTCTAGAAAGTAAAAACCCTAATGCCGAACTACCAAAAGTGCCCTTTGATGATTCCTGGAATATGCCAAGAAGATGCTTGATTTTGAATTCGTCCCATGTGAATTCCTTGGAGTTTTGTGTTATGCCAGCAGGTACAAGTGATCATAGACGCATATCTGGTCCTTTGGGAGCAAGTAAATGAGTTGGAGCCGTTGGATGACTGTTTGTCTTTGTCTTGGAGTAGCAGGGGAGCCACGTGGGGGACCCAGGAGTTGAAGGTGATGGGTTTTGGGATGTGGGTTGTGATTAACTTGTCATTAATCAGCAATCTGGAAACAATTAGCAATTTCCCCTTTGATTTGAGAGAGATAGAATTTTAGGGTTTATGGTGATGAGGGGATTAGCAGGAAAAGGTTTAATCCGTTTGGGGTTAAGTAAGTTTAAAATATGTGTTTACCCCCATTATTTAAACTGATTAAATAAATCAGTTTTAAACATAGAAGGTGGAAGTTGACGTGGAGGGATGGAAGGTTTTGATTGGAGGATGGAGTTGAGTGGGGTGATGTGGCAGTTGATGGTTGGCTTGTCTGGACGGTTTTGGCCCCCTATTTTCCTTCACTTGACCACTTTGTAATAAACATGCAAAAGTTGAATTCCCTTTGTTATAACTTTCAAGCATTTGTCATTTTTGGCACAATGATATTTCCAAACTTATAACAAGGACTAATTATGCAATTAATGCATTCTTCAAGGGTCATTCTTGTAATGTCTTCAAACTTCAAGGTCTTTGACTTGTTGGTTGACTTCTTGGAGGACCATAATTGACAATTTAGATTTGTTGAGGGACTAAATTTGCCAATTCTTCAAAGTTAAGGGTCCTTTTTGTAATTTTGACAAACTTTAGGGACCAAACTTGTAATTATGAAGATACAAGGGTATAAAGTGTCAATTCTTCAAACTTGGAGGACCAATCTTCAATATTCTTCAAATCTTCAAGGGTTTTCTTTGGAAAATTCCTTACTAGGGCTTGGTTCATCGTGCGGCTTCGTTTCCCGTGTTCGTTTTTGCGTGATTCTTGTGATCTTTTGTCATTTTCTCAATATCCGTACCTAAAATACACAAGCAACAAACACAAGCATATATTTGGGTATTTTGATGATTTTTTAATGCATTTTAAGTCCAAAAAGAACGATGAGACCATGTATAAAAGCCGTCTCATCACTCCCCCATACTAAACCATTGCCGTGCCCTCACGCAATGCTAGAATAAAGTATCTGATTGTAGAAAATTTAGATAACTTGCTTTAGGAAAAACAAGCAACTAAATATGAGCGGTAAGTATCGAGTGATGATTTTAGGAAAAATCAACACTAATGACCCACAATCAAATAAAAGAGAGAAAAGATTCGTTTCCCAAGGAGGTATATGTGTGTGTTCTAATTTGTATTTCTTTGAGATTAATATTGATGAGATGGAATGACGGTTTCGTGAAAATTACACTATGACGTAAAAAACGTAAACGTAAAGCCGTAGAAAAACACAAAAATTAAAAATTTAATACTAAAGCCAAAAACAAAATCAAGAAAAGTTTAAAAGGCTAAAAACAAGTCTAAAATAATATAAACAAAGATAAAAATCCAACAAAGATATTTTAAAACCTTTTATTAATTAAATAATTAATTTTAAATGCTAATTAAAGCCCTAAAATTAAATTTAACTAATTCAAAAGTCTAAAATATGATTTTATTGAATAATCACTTAACTTATATTATTAGAAGACTAAAAAGTATTTTTCTAAAAATTAAAACCTATTAAAACTATTTTTAAAACTCTAAAAATGATTAAAAGTGATTAAAACCTAATTAAACTTAAAATAATTATAAAAATAAATCTAAAAACTTAAAAATAATTCTAAAAATGGAAATGGTCCTAATTAATGACAAAGAACCTAGGAAAAATGCAAAAGAAGGAAAAAGAAAATTTTAAAAATTAAATAATAAAATAATATTAAAATATTACTAAAAATAAAAAGTTTATAAAATAAATTCTAAAAATTTTCTAAAAATCCTAAATAATATAATTAAGAGAAAAACACAAATCTAGGCTTCTAAACCTTTTTTAATAATTTTATAAAAATCTTTAAAGTTTATAAAAAACCTTAAAATATTATAAAATTAAAAATAAAAGTTTTTGAAACCAAAATTAGATGTAAACCTCAAAAATATATTTTAAAAACTAAAAATGATTTTTTCTAAAAATTAAAACTATTTTTGGTATTTTTTATGGATTTAATAAAATACGTCTATAAAATAAATGATAAAAAATAATATAATAAATGGAAAATTATGAAACTGGTCTAGAAAAATCAACAATCTACCAAGATTCCTAGGAAAAATGAAAAGAACAAATTTTAGCTTATAAATAAGCTGGAATTAAGCTCAAAAGCTACGGCTTTTTATTTAGAACACAAAAGCAAAACGTGTTAAGTAAATAACAAATCCTCCCTTGGTCAGTAAAAGACCCAAGGGCAGGATGGTTAAGGTGTTGGTGTTGTGAACGGCTGGTCACGGGTTCGAGTCTGATAACCCCCTTTTTATTCCTTTTTATTTTTTTCTTTTTTTTAAACTTTTTACCAATCAAACAGTGACCTTAATAAGACTATATTCCAACTCCAAATTCCTTTTTAAGCTAAGATTAAGCCAGTTGAGATCCAAAATGTTGCCAGAACTGCTTAAGTTTCTGATGAACCACTCTAGTGCACACTTGTGCACTTGTTATGCCAAGAGGTCTTGGCTTGATGCTTTGTTGATGGATACTTTTGGACAATTGGGGCACTCTTGTGCTCCTTTGAGCACAAGAAGTCAAGCTACACAAGAACTAAACACACTAGCACACACAAGCTCAAAATCCAAGCATACAACACCCTAGGCTAGTTGCTGAGGTAAATAGAGCAGATCAGTGGGCTTAAAGGCTTACAACTTGCAATCTAGTGACACCCAAAAGCTGATATTGAGCACACACACTCACAAAGTGAAGCACAAACAAACTGCAATCCTGAAACACACTAAATCTAAACAGATTTCAAGAAATTAAGCACCAAAATATCATCAAACAGGCAGAAAGGTGCACAAGCAGATTTTTGACTTCACTTATCCTTTAAAAGTCACTCACTTGCTTCCAAATCTATTCCAAACTAATTGATAACTATCTAATAACCTAGCACAATCCTTTTTTAAACCTTTAACACGTTTTTAAACCATTAATCAAGGATCTTCCCCTGCTTAAACCTGTTGCCAAACACCCTTTCAAAATCTTTGAAAACGTTTTAAACAACTCAAAACCTATGAAACCTAACCAATTTGATTCTTATACTTCAAAACATGCATACAAACATATTAGCACACAAATCAAACACTAAAAACAACATTTAGCACAGAATCATACAAGATCATATACTACTTCCTATTTGAACTTTTCAAGAGAAAAAGGAGTTTACCTTAGGTTCTTACATCCAAGAACCTAGAGGATGAAAATCCTCCTCCAATCCAACTCGGGTTGGAGCAGATCCTTGAACACCAATCCTTCAAACCTGTTTAGCACAAATCAAAGAAAAGAGTACAAGCACAAAATACAATCCAATATTTCTGTTTTCTTTTCTTTCTTTTTAAAATTTTCCAAAACCTATCAAACCTCTTAAAAACGTTTCTATTATACTTAAATCACCAATAAACATGAACTCCTAACACAAAAACCTTTTGAGCAGATTTTACCAAAATCTCTCAAAATCTCAAATTTTGAAAATATTTTGAAAATCTCAAAATTTCTATCACCAAACACAAATGGAACTCAGCTTTCCTTTCCAACTTATACCAACTTTAGAAAAACATAAAAAAGGAATTATATTGCTCATAAACAAAAACACAACTTTTTATTTTCAATAAAAGGAATTACAAAAATTTGAAAGGAAAACTGGAACAAGGGCTTCACACAGGTTGTGAGCTCCTTTTATAGAGTCCTAAGAACAATCTAGAATAGAAAAAAACTAAACCCTAATCACTAGAAAAATCCCTATTATGCCCTTGGACGTTTTTGGTGTGAATTGTCCTTTTTTTTGATCTTGGCCGTTTGTTTCTGCTTTGAGAGTAAGCTAATAACCTTGGACGTTGATTTGGGACACGTCATGTGCTTGGGGGCTAAGGAATGATGTGATTGGTGGATTGGGGAATTGGGGGTTTGGACCATGTTGGTGGGATGCAGGTTTTTAGGAGTGGGAAGGGATTTGGTACGTGGGAATCACAAGTGTGCAAGTTTAATTAGGATTTACCCAAGGGAAAAGGTGGGTAATTTCTGGGCTGGTAAAAAGAGGTACAGTAACCCTCTCAATCCGAATTTAGGGGAAATCAAGGTGTTAAGCGCCTTTTTCCTTTTTGAAAGTTTCACTTGGCATTTTTGGTCCCTTTGTTTTGTAATTTTTGGCAAATGAAGTCTCCCAGCCCTAAAAACGTAAATCCTTTGTAAACAACTTTCTATCTTTTACATTTTTGGCACCAACTTTGTAAAAAGTGTTTCAAAGGATGATTTTTGTCATTCTTGAATATTTCAAGGGCTGTTCTTGGACTCTTTTGATCTTCAAAGGTCTTTGATGAGTCTTTCACTTGTTGAGGGACCATTATTGGCAATTTGAAATTGTTGAGGGACTAATCTTGCCATTTCCTCAAAGTTGAAGGACCTTTTTGCAATTTTGACAAACTTAAGGGACCAAACTTGTAATTATTAATATACAAGGGTTTTAAGTGTCATTTCTTCAATAAATGATGATCAATCTTGTTTTGTCTTCAAGTCTTCAAGGGTATTTGGTGAAAATTCCATGATTAGGGCCCGGTTCTTTGTACGGCTTCGTTTCTCGTGTCCGTTTTTCCTTGTATCTTGTGATCTTTTGTCTTTTTCACGATATCCATACCTAAAACACACAAGTAAACAAACACAAGCATATATATGGTATTTTATGACATTTTTATGCATTTAAAGCCCGAAAAGAACGATGAGATCATGTATAAATGCCATCTCATCAGTATCGTAGCATCTCCAAAATTCATTTTATTCACTTTATTGGAATGATAAACTAGCTACACTAGTACTATTAATACTACTTGCGTTATAGACATAATGTATGATTTTCATCGCAAAATGGGACGTTTAGGTTCATAGAATAAGAACACGTGAATGCTTCGTTAGAAATAATTTCATCGTCCTCGATTTTCACTTCAATTCCATGCTAAGCGTGCAACGAGATCATTGTCATTATAAGTTAGTAATGCTAACACTACTCATATGCCCTAATCACGTACTTATCCTCCCATTATTCCTAAGTTGTATCTCTTATATTTTATTTTGTCTTGAATGTTTCACGAGGATACATCGTTTGACTTATGCGATAATAGAGATTTAGGTCTAAAAATAGAGTCCTAACGGTGTAACTAAGACCATCAAATCAATAACCCCTCCTAATAGACAACGATGTTAAAAAATTAAGTTGACAAGAAGAATCGATAAACACGGTTTTATAACGGTTTTGAACATGAGACTTATTACCAAGACTTTTATACGCCCCCTAACGGAAGGGCCTTATTATCTTTGGTTTACCTCCATCTTTTATTCAACTTCGCCATGAAGCTTTTATTATGACTTTGGTCTTGCCTTGCCTTTTATTATCCGCCTCATCGATGGTTTTATTAGCCAAAGACGTATATCCTCACGCTAAAGCGAATTTTAGATCTTTAAAGCTTCGAAGATTAAGGCTTGATTCACTTTCAATTTTGCATAGATTTTAGGCCTTGTGGGGCTTCAAATTGTTTGCTTGATTTAGGTGAGCACTTGAAATCTTATTATTGGGTGAAGCTTTCGATTATTCGGGTTGCCAATACTTCAAAACCGTGACGCTGGCGATATCTTAATGTCTTCCCAATTTAATTACACGGAAGCTACTAGAAAAGACTAGAAACCCAACAATCCTAACTAAACCGCTAAGTCAATATTTATTAAGCAAAAAATATTTACATGCGAAGGGAGAATAAGCAAACAACGAGAACACATGAGTTTTTGAAAGAATACGAGTATTCTACGTTTAGCATAGTAACTTATAATTAACTCTATCATTTCTCGTCCTCATTTAAGAGACTTAGCCTAATGTGTAGTTAAGGAACCAAAGCTAAGTGCTCAACACGCACGGTCGAGTCAAAAATTACTCTTATTCTCGCCATCGGAAAATCTACATTCGTGTCTTCAAACACTTATAAAACATGAGAAAAATTTTAAAATTTGGCCATTTTTAGCCTTATTTTGCAACAAAACGATAAACAAAACGATAAACTTTGGAAAGCGTGAAGGTTTGGCAAGGCAAGTATCTATTCACCCCCCCATACTAAAGTTAAACATTGTCCTCAATGTTTCGAGTCTAGGGGTGCAAACACCCCCATACTAGAGACGTAGTCGAATGCCTAATCTAGCATGGAAAGGGTGTAACCATTAAATTAATAGCCGTTTATGAAGTGTGCTAAAAACCTAAGGTTAGAACAATAAAGGATATATCATGGATATTGAGAAATGTCTCCAAAGCAAACGATCGAGTGCTCCCATAAAACGAACACGAGAGGCTCCAATCGTGAAGATCATGATCTAAAAACCACATATCACAAACAACCATGGAACAAAGGTTGGAAGGGCACGAATCCCCACACGTAAGCTACATTAGACTAAGAAAGCGATAATATGTACATAGGATAAGCATGGGACTCCCCCACGAGGCACCTCGTTTTTGATTACCGAGTCATGAGCTCGACTCGATCCCCTCAACACTAATTATCATTGGGGAAGGTGACTTGGTCGAGGTAGTTCAAGGATGGAACTTCCCCGCCAAAGTAGTGCTTCAACCTATGTCCATTCACCTTGAAGTTAGGACCATCATCTTGAGCTAGCTCGATGGTCCCATACGGAAACACTTGGGTCACGGTGAATGGACCGGACCAACGGGATTTCAATTTACCGGAAAATATTTTCAATCTTGAATTAAAAAGTAAAACTTGATCCCCAATGTTAAAAACCCGGTTTTTAATTTTTGAATCATGCAACTTTTTAGTTTTCTCTTTATAAATCAATGAATTTTCATAAGCAATGTCTCTCAATTCATCCAATTCATTTAATTGCATTTTCCGGTGTTTTCCCGCGGTCTCCATGTCATCATTACAATGCTTTAGGGCCTAATAAGCCTTGTGTTCTAACTCGATAGGCAAATGACAATTCTTTCCATACACAAGCTTATAGGGAGTGCACCCAATGGGTGTCTTATGAGCGGTCCTAAAGGCCCATAAAGCATCGTCTAACTTATCCGACCAAGATTGTCGGTTTTCCCCCACGGATCTCTCCAAGATCCTCTTCAATGCTCGGTTTGAAACCTCGACTTGCCCACTCGTTTGTGGGTGATAAGCCGTAGAAAGACGATGTGTAACCCCATATTTCCTTAGAACCCTTTCAAATTGGTCATTACAAAAATGGGTTCCACGATCGCTTATGATAGCACGAGGGGTTCCAAACCTAGCAAACAAACTTTTCAAGAACTTAACTACCACACGAGCATCATTAGTGGGCAAGGCCTTTGCCTCCACCCACTTAGAAAGGTAGTCAACCGCAACAAGGATGTACTTATTACCACGAGATGATGGGAACGGCCCCATAAAGTCTATGCCCCAAACGTCAAAGATCTCACATACTTGAATGATATTTTGTGGCATTTCATCTTTTTGTGAGGCTTTTCCTTGTCGTTGGCATGAATCACAAGACTTCACAAGATCTTGTGCATCTCGGTAAATAGTAGGCCAAAAGAAGCCGGCATCAAACACCTTTTTAGCCGTTAGATTAGCACCGTGGTGACCACCCGTGGGTCCCTCATGGCAAGCTCTAAGGATGTTAGAAGCTTCGGTGCCAAATACACAACGGCGGATGATTTGATCCGCACACGTTCGAAACAAGTAAGGGTCGTTCCAAAAATAGAACTTGACATCACGAAAGAATTTTCGTTTTTCTTGAGTTGTCATACCCTTAATGATGAAGTTACCCGCATGGTAATTTGCAAAATCCGCAAACCATGGGGTGGAAGAATCAAGTTTGGAATTCACTACACCAAGTGTTTCAAGCGGAAATGTTTCGGTGATTTCCTTAGGCTCGTAAACACTTTGGTGAGGATCTTCCAAACGAGAGAGATGATCGGCCGCTAGATTCTCGGCTCCTTTTTTGTCAACGATTTTGTGATCAAATTCTTGAAGGAGGAGAATCCAACGAAGTAATCTCGGCTTTGCATCTTGTTTAGCCATGAGATACTTGATAGTCGAATGGTCCGTATACACTATGCATTTCGTCAAGACGAGGTAAGGTCGGAATTTCTCAAATGCATACACCACGGCAAGGAACTCCTTTTCCGTTGTAGTGTATTTAAGTTGAGCCTCGGTCATCGTCTTGCTAGCATAGTGAATAGGCAAGAAATGCTTATCATGACGTTGCCCCAAAACGGCCCCAATAGCGTAGTCACTTGCATCACACATAAGCTCAAAGGGGAGGTTCCAATTGGGAGCAACAAGAATGGGAGCTTCGGTAAGTTTCCTCTTAAGGATCTCAAAGGCTCGTACACAATCTTCGTCAAAGACAAAACGTGCTTCTTTTTCAAGAAGATGTGTAATGGGTCGAGAAATCTTCGAGAAATCCTTCATGAATCGTCGATAAAAGCCCGCATGGCCTAGGAAACTCCTAACTCCCTTGACGGTTTTGGGATGAGGTAATTTGGCGATGACGTCTACCTTAGCTTGATCTACCTCAATCCCCGCTTTCGAGACCTTGTGCCCTAAGACGATTCCACTTCTAACCATAAAATGACACTTTTCCCAATTGAGCACAAGGTTGGTTTCCTCACAACGTTTTAACATTCTCTCAAGGTTCGACAAACACGAAGTAAAGGAATCACCAAACACGGAAAAGTCATCCATGAAGACTTCCATCGTCTTCTCGATCATATCATGAAAAATAGCCATCATGCATCGTTGAAAAGTTCCCGGTGCATTACAAAGTCCGAATGGCATTCTACGATAAGCAAACGTTCCATATGGACACGTAAACGTAGTTTTTTCTTGATCACGAGGATCGATGGGAATTTGGAAGTAACCGGAAAAACCATCTAAAAAGCAATAGAAATCGTTTCCCGCAAGACGCTCCAACATTTGGTCCATGAAGGGCAAGGGAAAATGGTCTTTTCGAGTGGCTTCATTTAACTTTCGATAGTCAATGCACACTCTCCATCCGGTCACGAGTCTAGTGGGAATCAACTCGTTGGCATCGTTTGGCACAACGGTCATCCCTCCCTTTTTAGGGACACAATGAATAGGACTCACCCAAGGGCTATCGGAAATAGGGTAAATCATTCCCGCGTCAAGGAGTTTAAGGACCTCCTTTTTGATGACGTCGTGAATTTTGGGGTTCACCCTCCTTTGACTTTGGATTGTTGGCTTGAAATCCTCCTCCATTAAGATTTTGTGTGTACAAAATTTGGGATCGATCCCCTTAATGTCGGATAACTTCCACGCAATCGCCCCTTTGTGGTCCTTAAGAACATCGACAAGTGCGGTTTTTTCATCATTCGAAAGCTCCTTCGCAATAATAACCGGCAACTTGTCGTCCTCCTCCAAATAGACATACTCGAGGTGAGGAGGTAAATCTTTCAACTCGAGGATAGGTGGTTCCTCAAGTGAAGATTTAGGCTCGATACTCATAACCTCCTCGGGTGGAGGAAATGGGAAATCATTGAGAAAATCCTTGATAATCGAGAAGTCCTCATAGTTGTCGAGGTCTTCGTCACAAGTACGTGGAACATCGAATTCTTCCAACGTAAAACCACCACCTTCGAAAGGAGTGAAGGTTGGTGTCGAATTATCAAGAATTGGATCTAACATAGTGGGATTGCCACTAGTTTCTTCATCACCAAACCCTAAAACTTCTTGTGAAAATTCCTCGCAAACCACGTCGATCATATCAACGAGGTTTATGGTAGCAACGGAATAAACATGAGAAAGTTGAGAATTCTGAGTTGCGTTTATAACAAGTTCCTCGTCGTTGAAACGTAAGGTGATCTTTCTAGCATGCACATCAATCAAAGCCATAGACGTATCTAAAAACGAACGACCTAAAATAAGAGGAAATTGAGGATCCGTGGGGATGTCAACAACAATAAAGTCTACGGGATAGTAGAACTTCCCCACTTTCACAAAAACGTCTTCCGCCAATCCACATGCAAGAATCGTGGAATGGTCGGCCAACTCAATAGACATTCGTGAAGGAGTAAGATTAGGAAGATTGAGCGACTTGTAGATTGCAAGTGGCATCAAGTTAATGCTAGCACCAAGATCGGCCAAGGCATAGCATTCTTCCATATCTTGAATTGCACAAGGGATCAAAAATTTACCGGGATCACCGACTTTTTGAGGTATGCGATTAAGATAAACCGACGAACAACTAGACTTTTGGTGTAATTTTTCCTTGTTGTTCAACATACTCTTAAAGTTAGCGGCAAATCGAGGCATCATGACCAAAGCATCGGCGAAACTCACATTAAAGTGCAAATCACGAAACATTTTCATAAAAAGCTCAAATTGATAGTTGTCGCGCTCTTGTCGTTTCTCCTTCCTAAGTCTCGATGGGTAAGGCAAGGGTGGTGTGGGTTGGGACATAGGCATAGCCTTTGGAATCTCGGGTTCCAAAATGGGTGATGGGTCAACCGTAGGTGTGGCATGAGCGGTACTTTGTGGGCTTGAAATATGCTCCTTTTCGACCACCACCTCGGGTTCTTCCTCAATTTCCTCCACCGTTGGAGTAATTGGTTGAGGATTCGGTTCTTTAAGTGCCTTACCACTACGTGTGGTAATCACTTTCATCTCTCCCTTCGGGTTTGACACGGTGTTACTAGGCAAACTACCCGAAGTAGAGGCTTTGTTTACCATTACGGCTTCTAAAATTGCATTAAGCTTAGCATCAAAATTATTAAACTTCACATCTTGAATAGCGGCTTTTTGGTCAATTCTTTGTTCAAGCCTAGCATGACTTTGCTCTATCTTGTTGTTTTGACCTCGAATTTGGTTAGCAAAATCATTTTTCAATTCATTCCTCATGGCTAGATTTTCCTTAATGAAATTAGCTAGCTCCTTTGCATTCTTAGCCGTCTCCTTAGCTTGATTAGCCATTTGCTCTTGAATGTTTTCCATAATCTTATCATTTGAAGTAGTGTAATTCAAAAAGTCCAATGGAAGTTCTTTATTATTTTGAAGACCTTGACTTGCATTTTGAAAATTACGGTTTTGATTTTGATTTTGCAATTGGCTATTACTACTACTCCCTTGATTCCCATAGTTGTTATTACCCTTATAATTGTTCCTTTGATTGCTTTGGTAACCAACTTGATTGTTTCGATAATTGTTAGCATTTTGATTTGGTGAAAAACCCGGTGGAGTCAATTGATTGGTGCGAGGAACTTGACCGTTTTGGTTATAAGTTCCCGCGGCCGCGAAGGCACTCGAAGTGTTACCACCGTTGGTAATGCACTCGGAATAATCGTGAGCTCCACCACAATACATACAAGAAACCTCAACCGCTTTAATCGTAGCGGGAGCGGGTTGTTCACCAACTTTAAACTCAACTAACAAGCCTTTCACTATATCAAAAATTTTGTTCTCCAAATTAGCCTCGACTTGGCAAGCATCAACGGTGTGTGACAAACTAGGTGAAGATGAAGACGAAGCCTTACGAACACTCGACGTGCTACGAGGACTATACACCTTAGACCTATTCTCAATAATTACCAATGCTTCCTCGACCGTCTTATACAAGAAATTACCACCCGCGGCGGCATTAAGATAATCACGCTCATGATCGTTCAAGCCATTGTAAAACGTGTCTATTTGATGCAAGTCGGAAAAACCATGATGAGGACATTCGTGCAACATTTCCTTAAACCTATTTGTCGTTGAAAAACTCTCATTAAACTCTTGCGAAAACTTTGAAATCTCGTTTTTCAAGTGCGTAGTCTTAGAGGGCGGAAAAAATTGGTTCACGAATTTTGAAACGAGATCCTTCCACGTCAATATAGAATTGGGTGGCTCTTTCTCTAACCAAATTTTTGCGGGCCCCGCTAAGGAATACGGAAAAAGCATCATCTTAATCGAGTCGTTTGAGACGTCCTTAAACTTGCATGTGGCGGTGAGACGATTAAATTGGCGAATGTGGTTATGCGGGTTGTCCTTTTCGTCCCCTCGAAACTTGTTGTTTTGAATCATGGACAAAAAACCCGTCTTAACCTCAAAATTCTCCGCAAGGATAGCGGGAATCACAATCGCTTCTCCATAACCCTCGGTGGGTGCTTGAAGCAACTCCATCATAGTTCGATTAGCCATGGGTGCTTCTTTCACTACAATGGGTTCGTCAATAGGAGAGTCCTCACTAGTAGGAGTGAGTGATTTGTTTCTTCGTTTACGAGCACGTCTTGCTTTAGAGCGAGTTTGCATAAACGTCACGTA
The DNA here is from genome assembly GCA_025667525.1 of Glebionis coronaria. NCBI lineage: Eukaryota > Viridiplantae > Streptophyta > Magnoliopsida > Asterales > Asteraceae > Glebionis > Glebionis coronaria. Next base: position 269,693,486 of record CM046875.1, on the reverse strand, counting down.
CAACGAGAAGGCGAGCAAAGAAGATTCTTTTTGGTATTTTTACTTTTTCAATTTTTTTGTGGTTTTTGATTGTTTTTAACTTTTTTTGATTTTTTGGAATGTATTAAGTAGACCAAAATCTACAAATCTCCTCACTAATCAAATCTCTTGATTAACGAAGCCTCAAGGAATGAAAACGAACACGTGAAGTGAACGCCTTCGATGACTTTAGAACGATGGTGGAACACCAAATCGTTCAAGAGGGTTTAATCAAATGAAACCAAGAAAATATATATGATACTTAGTAATACTTTGGGCGGCAAAACCCTCGATTCACTCTCAAAATCAAATACGCACAAGCAAGCGGGGAAACGAGGCGGCGCGAAGCACTTAAGAGCCTTTTTCCTTAGGATATATTTTATAATATCCGCCTTATACCCACCTTATAGTTTGTATTATCAAAATCAAGCTTCACGAAAGTATTTATCTATTTTTGCCTTTTTTCTTTGGTTTGAGATTCGAATACAATGATCGAGTGATGAAATCCCGAATCAAGGTTGTGATTGCTCACGTATTTGGAGTACTTGTAAATTTATTGTTCTACGTATACAATATAGTAATAATATTCACAAAAAAAATCGAAAAACGATACTACGTATTAATAGAGTGCTATTAATACAAATACTTTTATGGCTATATATAAAAACAACAATGGTTCAACCAAAACACAACACGCCTCCCCGGCAGCGGCGCCAAAATGATGTTGGAGTTTTGCAACCCTTTAGGAAAAGAGAGCAATAAATAGGGCAAGTGTGCACGACGATTTAGGAAAACCGTGTGTGAATGACCCTAGGTGAATTCGTTCTCGAGGAGGCAAGTGCGTTGTGTTAAGAATTGATATATGATGTTTGTGATTATGATCAAGAAGAAAAGAAATGAGAAAGGAAAGAAAAGACGGTTACGGAAACTAATTAAACTACGACGAAAAAGGCGTAAACGTAAAACCGTAAAAACGACGAAAATTAAAATTTTAACCTAAAAATTTCTAAAAATTACTAAAAATCCCAAATAATATTCTAAGAGTTTACAAAAAATCCAAACTTGCTAAAACCTTTTAATTAATTAAATAATGACTTTTTAATGCTAATTAAAGCCCTAAAAATCACTTTTAATTATCAAAAAGCCCTAAACAAGATTTTATAGTTTGTAAACCTCAAAAATGACCTAATTAAGCTAAAAACTATTTTTAACAATTTTAAAACCAAATTAAACTATTTTTAAACACTTAAAAACTATTAAAATGTATTAAATCTTAAATTAAATCTAGAAATTAATTGAAAAGCCTAAAAATTAATTGGAAAGTGACAAAGGTCCTATTTTAATGTCTAGAATCTAGGAAAAATGAAAAAGAAATAAAAATAAAACTTTTTATTTTAATGAATAAAATAATAATAAAATATTCTAAAAAATTAAAAGTTCTCAAATAAATTCTAAAAAATTCTCAAAAATCCTAAATATTCTAATTAAAAAGAAAATGTAACTTAAATTTTCTAAAACCTTTTGGTTAATTTTATATTAATTTTTAAAGTTGTCTAAAAACCCTAAAATTAAATAAAATTAAAAATTTAAGTTTTTGAAAACTTTTTGATATGTAAACCTCAAAAATAAGAATTAAAACCTAAAAACTATTTTTTTGTATTTTTTTATTACTGTTTAATATTTTTAAATGACTTTTTAAATTTAAAACCAAAAATAATCCTAGAAATTAATTAAATAATGTGAAAAATGAAATTTTAAAACAGAAAAGTCCTAAAACTTATAAATATCCTAGGAAAAATGGAAAGAAGCAAAAGTGCTTAATAAATAAGCCAGAATAAGCTAAAAAGCCCACGGCTTATTTAAACAAGCTAAAACCAAATTGTCCTTAAATACTTAATGAATTGAAAGGTTAACAGAAAAACGCATCTAGATCATTGGTAAGGCCCTTTACTCCTGAGCTGCAGGTCAAGGGTTCGAGTCCAGTGCAGGTGACGTTTTTGCAAAACTTTTCTTTTTTTTTCTTTTTTTTTAAAACTCAAACAGTGGCTCTAGTATAGCTTAAAAACATAATCCAAATCCAAAATTATCCAAGATTAAGCAAACTAAGAGCCAAGATGTGCCCAGGTCTGCTGTTCTTTCTGATGAACAAGTGAAAGACCAAGAGGACTTGGTTTTGTTTTGTTTGTGGTGATTTTGGATAAACAAGGCACCCCTACACTCTTTCTGAGTGTAGGGAGTCACAATAAGCAGAAAACAACAACACTTATCACCAAATTCACACAATCAAACACATACAGGCCAAGAAAGATGTTGCTGATACAAAAACTAGGACTGGTGGACTATTTAAGCTTATAACTTGCACACTTATGATTTTCAAAGTCCAAGAATTGGCATACAACTTCACAAACAGATGCACAAACACAATCAACTCCTATATATCCCTATCACTAAACAGATTTCACAAGATTTAAGCACAATTTAGAGCAAATAAGCAAAAAAAAGTGGTGATGCAATTTGAGCTTCTTGTTTCACTTATGTAACACTCAACTTGCTTTGAAACTTTCCAAACTTACTTACCAATCAACTTGTAACCTATCACAGCCTGTTTCAACTACTCTAACACCTTTTTAAATCATAAATTAAGATTTTTACCCTGCTTAAACCTTTTTCCAAACACCCTTTTAAAATCTTTTTATGCAACTTTTTCAAATAAACATACTCTAAACCCTATTCAAATTGATCAAAACAGCATCTAACATGCATATCATCATAAAACAACTCAAATCAAACAATATTAACACACTTTCTAAACAGATTCATGCAAAATCACTATATCACATAACTTTCTGAAATTTTAAAAGGGAAAAGTATTTTTTACCTAAGAACCCCACATCCAGGGTTCTTTGTGGTTGCAATACCACCTCCTTATACACTGGGGTGTATGCAGAACTGAATCAACAACAACCTTCAATCCTGTTCAAGAAAAATCAAAGAGAAAAACACAAATATATGGATATTCAGTTTTTACCTTTTTTCTTAAAAACTTCTTTCAAACCAAATCAACAAGAGTTTTACTCTTCACATAAGCTTGATAATCAGTGGATTATCAAGCTTATGGTTTTAGCTTAAAACCCTTGGACAATTTTTCTAAAAGATTAACAAACTTGGTAACCATCTGAATTTTAAATTTGAAAATAAGACTTGAAAATGTAAAGTGCATAAGATTAAATGTGGTCCTTTTTGCTACTCATCAACAATCCAACACCAATTTTATTTCACTAAATAAAATATGGATTTACAAGTTTGTGACAAAAACGGAGAGAAAAAGAACAAGCTACACTAAGTCCTAACACGCCTTTAAATAGGCTACATTGAAGATTCTAGAAAGTAAAAACCCTAATGCTGAACTACCAAAAGTGCCCTTTGATGATTCCTGGAATATGCCAAGAAGATGCTTGATTTTGAATTCGTCCCATGTGAATTCCTTGGAGTTTTGTGTTATGCCAGCAGGTACAAGTGATCATAGACGCATATCTGGTCCTTTGGGAGCAAGTAAATGAGTTGGAGCCGTTGGATGACTGTTTGTCTTTGTCTTGGAGTAGCAGGGGAGCCACGTGGGGGACCTAGGAGTTGAAGGTGATGGGTTTTGGGATGTGGGTTGTGATTAACTTGTCATTAATCAGCAATCTGGAAACAATTAGCAATTTCCCCTTTGATTTGAGAGAGATAGAATTTTAGGGTTTATGGTGATGAGGGGATTAGCAGGAAAAGGTTTAATCCGTTTGGGGTTAAGTAAGTTTAAAATATGTGTTTACCCCCATTATTTAAACTGATTAAATAAATCAGTTTTAAACATAGAAGGTGGAAGTTGACGTGGAGGGATGGAAGGTTTTGATTGGAGGATGGAGTTGAGTGGGGTGATGTGGCAGTTGATGGTTGGCTGGGACAAGTTATGATGTCTGGACGGTTTTGGCCCCCTATTTTCCTTCACTTGACCACTTTGTAATAAACATGCAAAAGTTGAATTCCCTTTGTTATAACTTTCAAGCATTTGTCATTTTTGGCACAATGATATTTCCAAACTTATAACAAGGACTAATTATGCAATTAATGCATTCTTCAAGGGTCATTCTTGTAATGTCTTCAAACTTCAAGGTCTTTGACTTGTTGGTTGACTTCTTGGAGGACCATAATTGACAATTTAGATTTTTTGAGGGACTAAATTTGCCAATTCTTCAAAGTTAAGGGTCCTTTTTGTAATTTTGACAAACTTTAGGGACCAAACTTGTAATTATGAAGATACAAGGGTATAAAGTGTCAATTCTTCAAACTTGGAGGACCAATCTTCAATATTCTTCAAATCTTCAAGGGTTTTCTTTGGAAAATTCCTTACTAGGGCTTGGTTCATCGTGCGGCTTCGTTTCCCGTGTTCGTTTTTGCGTGATTCTTGTGATCTTTTGTCATTTTCTCAATATCCGTACCTAAAATACACAAGCAACAAACACAAGCATATATTTGGGTATTTTGATGATTTTTTAATGCATTTTAAGTCCAAAAAGAACGATGAGACCATGTATAAAAGCCGTCTCATCATTGTACCTGAGATTCGATGACTGGCTATACAATTTCAGCCTGCAAATTGTTTCAATTAGTAACAGGGAAAAAGATAAGGGGAATGGTTGCCATTTCGCTGTCCCAGAGAGGCTGAGGGTGATTACTCAGCCACTCCAAAGGATAAATCCTTGGGATTCTTTTAAGTGTGAAAAAAATATGGTTAATGATCGCCATTCGCTGCCCCTAGGAAAGCTGAGTGTGATTATTCAGCCCCCCCCCCCCCAAAAGGTTAAAACCTTTGGGACACTTTTGATTGTGAGACATATGTTGGTTATGGATCGCCATTCGCTGCCTCTATGAAAGCTGAGTGTGATTATTCAGCCCCCCAAAAGGTTAAGAACCTTTGGGACTCTTTTAAGAGTGAAACATATGTGGTTAAAGGTCGCCTGTTATGCTGCCCCTAGGAAAGCTGAGGGTGATGATTCAGCTCCCCCTGAAAGGATAAATCCTTTAGGACTCTTTTAAGGAGGGAACCAAGAGGCTGTGTGAAGTACAGCTGATCAAGGTTGAGACATAAGTGTATTTAGGTTGTTGTTAGCCTGAATACTGTCTAGAGGGTGCAGGGTCATCGGGGTGCTTTATAAACACAAATGAATCATTCCCTGGTGCAAAGACAGGGTGTACAGAAGTCTTAAAGGATTCTAAGTGCATTGACAGACTTCTATGGGTCGAGGATTACCCTAACTTCACCACTCTCTCCTACAGACAAATGAGAGTGGCTGCTTGTGAACCTCTAAAAATGTACACTAATTACCTGTGAGATATCAGCTGGATCAGGCTGGTTTCCTGTCGTCTCAGCTGACTTTGAGACACTAGACTCCTGTTGTTTGTCAGCAGATGTATCTGAATCCACATGAGTATCTGGACCAGAGGAGGTGTCAGTCTTCTTTCCCTTGGCCTTAGAAACAGCTTTGGTGTGGGAAGAAGAGGGGATTTTCTTCTTCTTAGGCTGTTGGCCAGAAGAAGCCTTGGACTTGGTAGTGTGCTGCCTAGAGGTCAAAGACTTAGACTTGCCAGACACACTAGAAGTATTCACCTTCTCAGAAGAAGGGAGCAAGGGCTTCTCAGCTGTTGGTAGTTGGTTGGCCACATTCATCATATGAGCGATGACAGGGACATCTTCAGCTCCTATTTCTTTATAGATGGCACCTGTGATGCGGTAGGGCTTAAGAGAAGTCAAAGCATTGTTGTGGTAGTTGTCTCCCAGCAGAATTTCAAAGATCAGAGACAGGAAACGCACATAGCAGATATTATTTTCCCTGACTTGATTCCTTCCCTTCAGCTGTTCTACAAGGTTGGAGAAGAGAATGCTTCCAACATCAACATCAGCTCCCCAGATTAATCCATATGCAATAGCCTGATGGTTGAAAGACATCTGATCATGTGATCCCTGCATTCCTCCCAGGGATTTAACAATGTGGGTGAAGAGGACACGCCACATGGGAGTGAAATACTTAATCTTCAGGGGAGATTTGGAGAGGACCTCAGCTGGTGTAAGGGCAGGGTTTACGTCATGGCTTGGTTTGAGTGTGGCCAGGGCTTCTTTGACAGCCTTTTATCAACTACCTTCAGGCATTCATCTACATGCTTCAATCCGGCCACACTTGAGAAATCTTTAAGGGAGAAGGCGAAAGGGTGTTCATTGCATGAAAGGCTAAATGTTATGGTGTCATCAACCACCTCAGCAGAGTACCAGAATTCCCTAAGGTATTCTTGGTAAAAGGTGGATGGGGATTTGGTGAAGGCTTCACTTAGGTCACAATTTTGCATGAAACTGACCAGATCTGAATAGGTGCTATTGGGTGCCTTAATCCATCCAATGGCGTTGTTGGAGGCGAGGATGCTTTCGTTGATCTGGAAGTTAACATTTGCTGCTTTAGGAACTGAAACGCCATGGATTCGAGGTTGAAGGTGAAAGAAAATGGCAGATAGGTTAAGAGAGAGAAGAACTTAGAGAGAGAAATGATTTGAGAAATGAGAATGGTGGTGGGTGAGAAGAGACAAGAGACAATATATATATTCAAATTACGTAAACAGTTATTCAACCGCATTAAATGCAAAGTGAGAAAATGACTGTTCAAGTGGGTCCCTTGACCTTTCAAAACTTATTTGTCTCCTCGTTATTCGAAAAATAAATGATTAAATATTTGAGAATATTTTTTACATTTACTTAGAAAGTAACTACCTAATTTCATGTGAAAAACATTTAATATAGAATCAATCATTTAATGAACACATTTAATATCAAGCCACAGGCTTTAAGATATTGAGCATCCATAGCTCAGCAACTAGCCTATTGAACAAAGGTTCAGCCAAAGGCTTTGTAAAGATATCAGCTAGTTGCAGCTCTGTGGGAACAAAATGTAGCTCAATATCTCCCTTCATTAAATGATCCCTGATAAAATGATACCTGATATCAATGTGTTTGGTACGAGAGTGAAGAACAGGGTTGTTGGATATGGCAATGGCGCTGGTGTTGTCACAAAAGATTGGCACTTTGTCATACAAAATTTCATAGTCAGCCAATTGACTTTTCATCCAGAGCACCTGAGCACAACAGCTGGCTGCAGCGACATATTCTGCTTCAGCTGAAGACATAGCCACAGAGTTTTGCTTCTTAGCACTCCATCCAACCAATTTTCCTCCTAGGATTTGACAGCTCCCTGAAGTGCTTTTCCTGTCAATACAGCATCCAGCATAATCTGAATCTGAATAGGCCTTGAGATCAAAGCCTGATTCCTTTAGATACCATAGGCCTAGGGATGGTGTTCCTTTAAGATACCTGAAAATTCTCTTAACAGCCATTAGATGGGATTCTTTTGGGTTAGCTTGGTACCTTGCACAAAGACATGTGGAGAATTGAATATCTGGATGGCTAGCTGTTAGATACATGAGTGACCCAATCATGCCTCTATATAAAGTCTCATTAACAGAGACCCCTGACTCATCAGGGCCCAAGTTGTTGGGTGGAAGCATGGGGCATTTCATTGATGCACAATCAGCTAAGTCATATTTTTTAAGTAAATCCTTAACATACTTTTCTTGACAAATTGAAATTCCCTTAGGACATTGTTTAATTTGAAAACCCAAAAAGTAAGTTAATTCACCCATCATACTCATCTCATATTTCTTGGTCATTAATTTAGCAAAATGTTTACTAAGATTGACATTTGTTGACCCAAAGATGATATCATCCACATAAATCTGCACAATGATGAAATCACTCTTATCCTTGAAGGTAAAGAGTGTTTTATCAATAGAACCCCTAACAAATTTATTTTCAGTTAAGAAATTGGAAAGAGTTTCATACCATGCTCTTGGAGCTTGTTTCAGCCCATACATTGCCTTGTGAAGTCTATACACATGGTTGGGAAACTCGCTGTTCTCAAATCCTTCAGGTTGTGCAACATACACTTCCTCAGCCAAATCACCATTGACGAATGCACTCTTTACATCCATCTGATACACAGTGATGTTCATATAGGCAGCATAAGCAAGGAAGATTCTGATGGCTTCAAGTCTAGCAACTGGAGCAAATGTTTCATCATAATCAATTCCTTCAGTCTAAGAGAACCCCTGTGCTACTAGTCTGGCCTTGTTCCTGATGATGTTCCCAATTTCATCCATCTTATTTCTATAGATCCATCTAGTGCCTGTGATATTCTTTCCAGGTGGAGCTGGCACTAGTGTCCATACTTTGTTCCTTTTGAACTGATTGATCTCTTCTTGCATAGCAACTACCCATCCTTCTTCTACAAGAGCTTCAACTACTCTTTTAGGTTCAATTTGTGAGAGAAATTCAGCAAAGAGACATTCATTTGCTGAGGCTGACTCTGAGTCTTGGATTCGCTGTCTAGTTGTGACCCCTGCATTAGGTTCCCCAATAATGTTGACAAGGGAATGTGTTGATCTCTTGACCACTTATTTTGAGGAGCTGGGGACTCAAGGACAGGTACACTTGTGGGCACAGCTGGTACAATTTGAGTTTCATCCTGCTGACTAGGAGGGCTTTCTTCAAAGACTACTTCAGTGTCAGAGTTTTCTTCAGCTATATCAAGAGGTGCTATTTCATTATCAGCAGGAGAGTCTTCAGGGATTTAAAGAATTGGTGAGTCATCAATAGCATCAGAAGGAGAAGGACTACCAGAGGTTTGAGGTTCTTCTTCATCAAGTTCCTGAGAGGTAGGAACTTCTATGTTGTGAGTAGATAGAGGGTCAAAGGCAGGGACATAAGGAGTGAGAGTGTTGGAGTGATGATGACTGGTAGGTCTGGGTTCTGTGAACTCATCACTTGGGAAAGATACATTTTCATTAAAATCAATTTCATCACCCTCTGTTCCTGTTCTCTGTATGACTTCATCATCTTCATTGAATCTAACGTGGAAAGTTTCTTCTACTTCTTGTCTTCTGATGTTGAATACTCTGAAGGCTTTGGCTGTTGGAGAGTATCCCAAGAAGAAACCATCATCAGCTTTTTCATCAAACTTTCCAAGTTTATCTCTGTAGTTATAAATGAACACAGGGCATCCAAACACATGAAAATAGCTGACATCTGGAGACCTCTTTCTGAAAACTTCATAGGAAGTTTTACCATGTCTTTTGACAATTATTGATCTGTTTTGTGTGTAGCAGGCAGTGTGAACAGCTTCTCCCCAAAATTGCTTTGGTAGGGCTGCACCATTCAACATAGTTCTGGCTGCTTCAATCAAAGTCCTGTTTCTTCTGTCAGCCACACCATTTTGTTCAGGGGTTCCAGCTGAAGAGAAGTTCTGTGAAATCCCTTTTTCATCACCAAAAGATTCAAGTTGATGATTCTTGAATTCAGTACCATTATCACTTCTTAGAGCTTTGACTCTAACATCATTTATATTTTCAACCTGTCTGATGAAGGACATGATGGTTTCAGCTGCATCACTTTTCCTTCTGAGGAAGAACACCCATGTGTATCTTGAAAATTCATCAACAATGACCAAGGTGTATTTGTTGTGATTAATGGTCTGAGGTTTGACAGGCCCAAACAAATCCATGTGAAGGAGATGTAAGCACTTGTCAATAGAGAATGATTGCCTAGTCTTGAATGAAGACCTGTGATGCTTTCCTTTGACACAGGCAGAACAAGTCTTGTCTTTAGAAAACATTACTGAAGGTAGACCAGCAACCAGGTTTTGTGTGGCTATCTTGTTGATGTTCTTGAAGTTGAGATGAGACAGTCTTTTGTGCCACAGCCAATTGACACTTTCAGAGGCTTTAGCAAGAAAGCAATTTGAGCTGTCTTCAAAGCACACAGCCATGTTGATGACATAAACATCTCTCCTTCTATGGGCAATCAGCACAACATCATTGTTTTTGTTGAATATGGTTCCCTGAGTCTTAGTAAACAAAACCTTATAGTCAGCATCACACAATTGGCTGATGCTAATAAGATTGTGTTTAAGACCATTCACATATGCAACCCTGGTAAATGTAATCCCATTGCAGTTCACTAAGCCATATCCTTCTGTGTCACCTGAAGAGTTATCTCCAAACACCACTTTAGGACCTGGCTCCTTTGAGTATCTGTGCAGGTATTGTTGAATCCCTGTCATGTGTCTAGAACAGCCACTATCTAGATACCATACCGATTCCTTGAGATATTTCTACACAGATACATAGAAACAGGTTAGTTCCTATGGTGAACCCACTTTCCAGTGGGTTCCCTGAATTGCTTATTAGCAACTCTTGTGTTCCTGAAGAACTTTTGGCGTTGGGAGGGACAGTTCACTATTTCATGGTTATAACTTCCACAGATATCACACCCAGGGAAGTCACCACACTCGTCTGAGTGATGATCTGTGAACCCACAGAATTTACAGGGAGGATAAGGTTTGTAATTTCCCTGTTGTCTTTTGGAACTCTGTGGTCTATCCCTAGAGGGTGTCTGAGCTCTTTTAGCTGCCATGTGTCTGTCATGATCTAAAGTCATATGGTGAGAGTTTTTACATACATTGCAATAAGGTTTGATTAACCTTTCCCCTTTGGGTTCACCTAGGACTGACTTAGGTTCATGTGAAGTAGAGCATTCATCGGAAGGCTTAATGTGTTGTTTCAAGAGTTCTACTTCTTTCATAAGAGACAACAGGCGATCTTCAGTGGTAGGGTCAACCTTATTCACAGCTTTAGTAGCAACAAGCTTAAAAGCTACTTGTTTACCAGTTTGTTTAGCAGGCACATGAAAAACTTTAGCTGGAGGTTTCTCAATATCTGAACTAATTTCACCCTTAGTAGTTCGAGAGGAACTGCTAGGTTCAACTCCAGAGAGTTTGGTCAAAGGTGGTAACTCAGTCACATCTTCAGAGACAGGGTCATTAGTCAAAGTGGTATCTGACATATGAATAGTCTCTGTAGATTTAAAGACAATGTCTTTGGGTTTGGTGAGAATTCTCAGCTTATTTTTCTTAGCAGATATATCCCTTTTTAAGTCAGCAGGCACTTCATCCCTAAGCAATTGATCTATAATAAACCTAGCACACAACCATTTTTCAATAACCTTGTTTAATTCAGAGACTTGATCATTTAAAGCAATGTTTTTCAAGGTTAATCTAGCTACTTCATTTTGCAGGGATATTTTCTCTAAATTAACCCGCCTGAGAGTTTCACATTCAGCTTTAGCATTTAGCATTTAAGATTTAACAGAGTGAAACTTATCAAGTAGGTTCTTTCTTTGTTCCTCAACAAAGTTTAAATCAACAATGGTGTAATCAAGGACATGCTTACGTTCATCACTATCAGACATGGATAAAAGCCTGTGTACCTTTTTCATTGTGATGTCAACCCATTGTCCTGATCTTGCATCACCTTTTCCAACAGCTGGTTCATCCTCAGCTATCGCCATGAAAGCCCTGAATCTGGTGGTATCTTCTTCATCTGAAGTCAGTGGTTCATCATTCCAATCATACGTTTCAGCAACCAACCCTTTCTCTGTCTTTTTCTCACTACCCTTCTTCTTGGACAGAGCTTCAATTTTCAAGTTCATTTGTTCTAACTCAGCTTTAAGTGCCTTGTACTTATTTTTGTAATCCTTCTTCTCAGTGTCTGATGAATTGGATTGATGAGATGAGTTATTATGTTGTTTGAACTTGTAAGGTTTGGATGAAGATGATGGATAAGAGGGTGAGGATGTCTTGGTGGAAGGACAGTCTTTTTGAAAATGTCCAAGCTTTCCACAGGCAAAGCAAGTTTCTTTTGACCTGTCAGTTGGTTTACTAGCTGATCCTACTCTTCCTGATCTTTTGAAGTATCTTCTTTGGTTGGCTAGCAAGGCTATTTCATGGAACTCTGCATTAAGGTCTGTCAAGAACTCTTGGCTGCTACGGGTATCTTCTTCAACATCAGAATCGCTGTCATGAGGATGTGTTGCAGAGATCAATGCTTTGGAAGATGCTCCTTGGACTACAAATCTTTCAGTCTCTGACTTGTAAATAGTATCAATCAGCCCTTCTTCATAATTGTACTTTCCATAGAGCTGAGCAAGGGTATCATTTTTTATTGAGTTGTTAGCTCTCTGAGTCTGATTCATGCTCAGCCACTTTCTTGGAAGGCTGTTGACAAAAGTGGCATTGATCTCAGCTTGACCAATAGTGAAATCATTCATTGCTAGGTCATTGAGAAGAATCTTTAGCCTAGTATAGGTTTGCTGAACCTTTTCACCTTCAAGTGACTTGAAGGCATTGAACTGAAGTCTGAGTGCCTGAATCTTTGTCTCTCTTGTTTCAGAGGGTCCTTCATGGCCAAGGATGAGGTCTGTCCACATTTGTTTAGCTGTGGGACACTGAATGACAGACTTCATGATATTTTTGGGAAGACATGATATGATGATGCTTTTGAGACGTTTATCTTGGTTTGCCAATTTCCTATCAGCTGGAGTCCATTGTTTGAGAGGTTTGGGAAGAGGGTTTTCTTTAGTGGATGTAAGCGCCATGGGAATATAAGGACCATTTTCTAAAATTTCTAGAAGAAAAGGTTCAAGCCCATCAAGATATATGAGAAATTGACTCTTGCAGCTGGCAAAATCTTCTTCATCAAAGACTGGTACACTTGTGACATGTGATCCACCTCTTGAGTCAAGAAGTTGGGGTAGATCATCGTCATTGGCAGGAGGGTTGAGTCTTGGTGGAGATGGATTTGTGGAAGGTGATTGTGGTGGGTTAGAAGTTTCTGGCATGGTGGATCTTGATTCTAAAACTGAGAACGATGTTTCTTGAAGGTTTTAATATCAAACACCACTCTGATACCAATTGAAAGTCCCTAATCAATGCAAGAAACCCTAATCTTAACTTAATCAACACAAGGTATTACTTTTCAAACGTAATCTTATTATTGTATAATAAAGAATTACAAGTGTTAGGGATAACACAGTTTGATGACAATGTGTTGTGCACACTTTGAACAACTATAAATCCTAACTTATGAATACAGTCGTAGCTGTTTGATTCACTAAGTTATATGCACTAATGTTATGAATATCTCAAAGTGTTAAACATTAATGCATGGATACACATCCTATTTATAGTGTTACGAGATTGACCTAAATAGTACTTGATGGTGACTACACAAGCTTTTACAAGTTCCCACATCAGTCACATGATGTCCTTCTATTCTTGGTAGTCTTCCATTATGCTTTAAGGAAACAGTTGTCAAAACAGTTTCCTTTTTCTTCATAGTCTCGAACACACAAATGGCATGTCCAAAGTGTGCTGAGTGTTAACAGGGTATTGCCACCCCTGTTAACCCTCAACCCCTCAGAGTCCCTGATACATCTTGGCTGTTATCCATCACAGCCAATGAGTATGTCTTCAAGTAATCTTTGACTTCCTTGACAATGTCTCTGACATGGACTCCTCTGAGGTTTCTCATAGAGACTTGGATCTCTGTGAGTCTTGCGAAACTTGCCTGCCTCCTAGGCACAGGCAAGGGACTATCTAACAGCCTAATTATGTTTAAATCTATGATCAGAGAATCTAACAAGTTTAGATTCCCAACAGTTAGGTTCGCTCTTCCAAGGTAATCAACCCTCTTCTTCGGGTACTCTTCCGAGTAACACCGTTGCGAATCCAAGAGGGGAGATGAAAGCAATCACCACTCGTAGTGGAAAAGGTTATACGGAACCCGAGCTTCCTACACCTCCACCCGTGATTGTGAACAAGGAAAAAGAGCAACTTGCCTCGCCTCCTTTTCCTTCTACCCCCATTCCCCCACCATCCGCGGTTGTGAGTGATCCTACCCCCCTAAAGCCTTCCTCTTCATCCGATATACCTTATCCTTCAAGGTTGAGGAAAGAGAAGCAAAAGAGCAAGGATGATATTCAGGTTTCAAACTTTCTCAAAATGTTTAGACAATTGAATTTTAACATCTCCTTTGCCGAGGCTCTCGCTCACATGCCTAAATACGTGAAGATGTTTAAAGATCTTCTTAGTGACAAGGAGAAGCTTCTTGACATTGCTCAGACCCAACTTAATGAGAATTGATCCACCGTTCTCTTAAGGAAATTGCCCACCAAACTTGGTGATCCGGATCGTTTCTTGATTCCTTGCAACTTCCCGGGAGTAGAGAATTGCATGGCCCTAGACGATCTAGTTGCCAGTATAAACTTAATGCCTTTAAGTGTTTGGAAGCAATTATCTCTCCCCGAGCTAGTCCCCACCAAAATGACTTTGGAATTAGCCAAAAGTATGGTTGCTTATCCAGTGGGGATAGCCGAAGACGTTTTCGTTGGCGTTGACAAATTCACCTTTCCGGTGGATTTTGTTGCCGTTGACTACGAGATGGATCCTCGTGTTCCATTAATCGTTGGACGTCCCTTCTTGAGGACCGGTCGCACTCGCATTGATGTAGCCGCGGGCGAAATAATCATGAGAGTTGGTGACGATAAAATTGTCTTCAACATGGGTAAGATTTCTAAGCAACCTTATTCATATGAGAGTGTTAATGTTATTGATGTTCTCGATGAGGCTTATGAAGAACACTTTCATGATGCTTGCAAAAGTAATCTCTCTTCTCTACCCAATGTTGAGACCGTTGCCTCAATTGCTCCGTCATTAACTCCATTTGGAGAAAGTGACTTGGATGATTTTGAAGCTAGCTTGGGTCCTCTCGATCGTAAGTATGATGATTCTCCCACCGATTAGGATAGAGACATTCGTACAATTGAGAAACTTCTCAATGAAGACCCGTTTTCTCCTTCTTCTCCTAAAGAGGTGACTAATGATGATCCATCGTTAGTTACACCATCTATTGAGGATCCTCCTACTCTTGAGCTTAAGGACCTACCTCCTCATCTCGAGTACGTTTTCCTTGAAGACAACAAGAAGTTACCGGTCATCATCGCTAAGGACCTGAAAGAAGAAGAAAAATCCCGACTTATCACCGTGTTGAAGAATCATAAGAAAGCGATTGCGTGGAAGATCTCTGATATTCGTGGAATTGATCCTCACTTTTGCACACAAAAAATTCTCATGGAGGACGACTTTAAACCCACTATTCAAAGCCAACTAAGGGTGAATCCTAAGATCCATGACGTTATCAAAAAAGAGGTTATCAAACTTCTTGATGCGGGCATAATCTATCCTATATCGGATTCACCATGGGTTAGTCCAGTCCATTGTGTGCCTAAGAAAGGCGGAATCACCGTTGTTCCCAACGAAAACAACGAGTTGATTCCTACTCGTCTCGTTACAGGGTGGAGAGTTTGTATAGACTATCGCAAACTCAATGATGCTACGAGAAAGGATCATTTTCCCCTTCCCTTCATGGACCAAATTCTTGAACGTTTAGCGGGTAATGATTATTACTGCTTCTTAGACGGTTTCTCCGGGTATTTTCAAATACCCATCGATCCCTATGACCAAGAGAAAACCACATTCACTTGTCCTTATGGAACATTTGCTTACAAAAGAATGCCTTTTGGCTTGTGCAATGCTCTTGGGACATTCCAAAGGTGTATGATGGCTATCTTCCATGACATGCTTGAAGAAACTATGGAAGTCTTCATGGATGATTTCTCGGTTTATGGTGATTCATTCTCTTCCTGCCTTGCCAATTTAGAACGTATGCTTAAGCGGTGCGAAGACATTCGCCTTGTTCTAAATTAGGAAAATGCCATTTTATGGTAAAAGAAGGCATTGTGCTAGGACACAAAATCTCTAAAGCCGGTCTTGAAGTGGATCGTGCTAAAGTGGATGTCATAGCCAAATTACCTCCACCTTCAACAGTGAAGGGTGTGAGAAGTTTTCTGGGTCATGCGGGCTTCTATCGTCGATTCATCCATGATTTCTCTAAAATCGCTCGCCCGATGACCCACCTCTTGGAAAAAGATACTCCGTTTATCTTTTCCAAAGAGTGTATTGAAGCCTTCAATCTTCTAAAGGATAAGCTAACTAAGGCACCGGTCTTAGTTACCCCTAATTGGGAGCTACCTTTTGAATTGATGTGCGATGCTAGCGACTTTGCTATTGGAGCGGTTTTGGGCCAAAGAGTGAACAAACACTTCCAACCAATCCACTATGCTAGCAAGACAATGACGGGGGCTCAATTGCATTATACGACAACCGAAAAAGAGCTTTTAGCTGTTGTCTATGCTTTTGAAAAATTTCGCCCCTATCTTGTCCTTTCCACCACCATCGTGTATACCAACCATTCCGCGTTGAAGTACTTGTTAACTAAGCAAGATTCTAAGCCAAGACTTCTTCGTTGGGTTTTGCTCCTTCAAGAATTCAACATTGAAATTCGTGAAAAAAGGGAGCCAAAAACCTAGCAGCGGATCATCTGAGTAGACTTGAGGATCCATATCAAGGGGATCATCCGAACCAAGAGATCAATGACTCTTTTCCCCTTGAGACCTTGATGTCTATTCACTCCAATCTTGATGACACCCCGTGGTTTGCGGACATTGCAAACTACTTAGCGGGTGGTATTCTCATCAAAGGGTTAACATCCCAAGAAAAGAAGAAGTTCTTTAAAGATGTTAAGACTTACTTCTGGGATGACCCTTATCTATTCAAACAATGTGTTGATCTGATCATTCGTCGATGTGTTGATGGACTGGCAGCTTTGCAAATCCTTGATGCTTGCCATAAAGGACCCACAGGTGGTCACTTTTGTCCCAACTACACCGCTAAGAAAGTGTTTGACTCAGGATTCTATTGGCCCACCATTTATCGTGACGCTCACGAAATGGTTAAACATTGTGATGCTTGCCAAAGACAAGGCAAGATCACACATAAAGATGAGATGCCTCAAAATTTCATACAAGAATGTGAAATCTTTGATGTATGGGGCATCGATTTTATGGGGCCATTTCCATCATCTAAAGGGAACAAGTACATCCTCGTAGCCGTTGACTACGTATCCAGATGGGTTGAAGCTAAGGCTCTTCCTACGAACGATGCGAGGGTGGTTGTGAACTTTTTGAAGCAGCTTTTCGCTCGATTCGGCGTTCCTCGTGCTATAATCAGTGACCGCGGGACTCATTTTTGCAATGATCAATTTGCAAGAGTCATGGCTAAGTATGGTGTTAATCATCGTATTTCCACCGCCTATCATCCCCAAACCAATGGGCAAGCCGAGATTTCCAACCGTGGATTGAAGCGAATTCTGGAACGTACTGTGGGAGAGCATCGTGCCGCGTGGGCCGATAAGTTAGATGATGCTCTGTGGGCTTTCTGTACAGCTTATAAGACTCCGATCGGTTGTACTCCTTATCGTCTTGTGTACGGGAAAGCATGTCACCTCCCCATCGAACTGGAACATAAGGCGTATTGGGCCTTGAAGTGGGCTAACTTCGACATCAACAAAGCCGGTGATCTTCGCAAGATTCATCTCAACGAGCTCAATGAACAGAGGAATGAAGCTTACGAGAACTCACTGATATACAAGGAGAAGACCAAGATCATCCATGACGCAAGGATTAAGAACCGAGAGTTCCACGTTGGTGATCAAGTCTTACTATTTAACTCTCGGTTGAAGATCTTCTCGGGCAAGTTGAAGAGCCGCTGGTCTGGTGCATTCACCGTCGCCAAAGTCTTTCCATATGGCACCATTGAGCTTTCTCAACCAAATGGGCCCAATTTCAAGGTGAATGGCCAGCGTGTGAAGCTGTACTTTGGTGAGGACATCTCTCATGAGATGATCCCATCCCTCACCACGTTTCCCATGAACTAAATTTGGGTCGAGTCAGGCTCGTGACTCGGTTATCAAAAACAAGCGCTTCTCGGGAGGCAACCCGTGATCTATCCTTTACTACTTTCATCATAAGTGTAGGGGGAACCCCGTATGTGTTGGTTGTCTTGTTTCTTATTTTGTGCAGGGATTCAAGCTTCAAAGAGCACCTCGATGACTTTTGACGAACCGTGATCCCGTGTTCCCATCTTCCCGGTTCTATCTTAAACTCTCGCGATTCAATATTCCATATCTTATATGTTCACATTGAAATCACTATAGTTGTCCTTTCCTTAGCAAGATTTAAACAAAGTGCACAATGTCATAAGTGTAGGGGAGTTTACTCCCACATGCTTAAACATTGAGGACAATGTTTATCTCAAGTGTAGGGGGGACTTCTATCGAAGTAAGTGGTCTTTTCCATGAATTTGTCCTCATTTTAACCGGAAAACTTGATTTTTGACATTTTTCAAAATTTTTAATCTATTTTGGCCTAGTTGTATAGTTGTATTTTCCTTTCTTATGATTATTTTCTTTCCTTGCTAGAATAAATTTTAATAAAGTGGTTTTATTTTTCAAATTCGTGAATATTTTGACTCAACCCGAGTTTACTTATCTAAGTTTACTCTAGCTAGTATCCTTAACGTGTTTAAGTCAAGTTTTGTTAGGCTTTTATATAGGGAGCTTTAAAACACGAAAGTCTTAACTCTCACGGGTTAAGAACAAGAACTTTTCGCAAGTTCCTAAAATTGATCCTAGAGAGTTGTTTATCAAGGGAACTTTAAAATGCGATTTCTAAACTTGAAAAACTCTAAGAATTTGCAAGATCCTATAGATGACTTGAAAACCCAAAACTTTGATTTAATAGGCTAAGCATCCACGAGTCTCATTCCTTGATATTTTAAACTGTGGAGGACGAGAGATGATAGAGTCAATTATAAGTTTGGTATTCTTTCGTGAATTTATGTAAGTTAATTATGAGCCTAATCTCCCATCGATTGTTAATAAATTTATCTACAATAAATAAGGTTGTACGATTTGAAAAGTTACTTAGCTTCTAGCCCAAGATCGTTTAAAAGTTGCTCGGTATTAATTAGAGTTCATAGCCAAGGCATAACTTATTGAAGCGGGATGCGAAGATTGGCGAGTCAGAAAAGGCCCTAACAAGGCATGAGGGCTACATTTTGTTGCTAAAGATCCAAAAGTGATGTGAAGAATCATTTATCGAAAATCAATATGAAGGATCGAGACACACGACGAAAAGCAAAAACTCCCCAAAAGATCATGGAGAAATCTATCCAAAAAGGCCCTAACAAGGTATGAGGATAAATAGATCCGAGTCCTAAAAGGAGGCGGATCGTTATATATCAAAGTCCAAAATTAAGATTGGAGAAAAATAAAGAAGTCGTGGTCCAAATATGAAGAATCTCTCAAAACTTCAAGTGAAGAAATTCCTATTATGAAGAGAAGACCATAATTTCAAGAACGTCTCTCAAGATTTGAAGTATGAAGTCGCTGCCAAATATCGGTCCGAGAAAGGTCTCAAATCGTGAAGCGAGTTATGCCAAGATATGAACTTTATGAGGTCCCGAGAAGCAGTTTTAAAAGATTTTGTCCTTTAGCTAACTATTGATTAAATCGTTCACTTTATTTTCATCCTAAATAACTATCGAAATAAGTCAAACAATGAATCCTCGTGATCATTCAAGACAAAAATAAAATATAAGAGATACACCTAGGAATAAGGGAGTCTAAGTAAATAATTGGCCCACATGAATTCGTGTTAGTTTGCTAACTTATAATAACAATGATCTCATTTTTAAGCTTAGTATAGAAAACGTGAAACTTGAGGATGAAAAACGTTCATGGCAGCCAAAAACCAAGGTAAGTCTTTAATTTCTTTACTTGTTTTTATCTTTTTATTTAGTGTTGAATAAAGGTCAAGGTAGGTTATTTATGATGGAAAATGTAAACAGTGCTTTAAAATTAATGCATTGCATGAGGGCATTGCAATGGTCAAGTGTAGGGGATTTAATAAGTGTGAAAACACTTATCCTTTCATCACTTATTTCCAATAATAACATGACCAAAACGTGTATTTTATGTCGTAAAAGTCGGAATTATGCGTGGTTTGTGTTTTTATTGTGTTTTAGGACCAAAAGATGAAAAAGGAAGAAAACACGGGCTTTCACGGGCTTTTATCGAAGAAAAACGAGAAAAGACGAAGTCAAGAGATCAAGAGTGCTTAAAGAACGGATTTCCAAGACCTATTCTGAAGATTCATCGAAGAAAAAGTCTAAAGACGAAAGTTTAATGAAGTCGAAGAACTCAAGTCTAAATTAAAGAAGAAAATTATTAAGACAAGTTCAAATCCCGAGACGACGTCGAGAAAAGACAAAGAATTAAATTGAGTCGAGAAGAAAAGAAAGAAGGAAGCACCATACATGCACTTCCCATTTCCCTATAAATACCCTCCTAATCACATTAAGAGGGTGGTTAGCTAGTTGCACTTTTAATTTTTCCTTTCTAGTTTTTAGAGAGAGAAAGTTCTAAACTTTCTCTCACTAAGTTTTTAATCTTTTTCTTCTAAGCTTTCATTAATCTTTGTATTTGAGTTTCTTTAATCAAAAGTTTAAGTTTAAGCTTTGTGTTCTTTAATCTCCTTCTACATTTCTTGGTTTACTTTATCTTTTGATCTGAATTGCATACTTCATTCGTATGATTTGATGTTTTCGTGATTAAAGGATTAATCCTCTTTGTTTACACATAAGCTCTTACACGTATAAGCTATAAGCTCTTTATGCTTATGGCCTTATTTCAAGTTTAGCTTATTGGTTTTCGGATTTTTCAAAGGTTTTAGTCATTTTAAAGTTCCTTTCGTAAAGCTTATGATCTTTTATGTTTTAGAAGTTGTCAAATTTAAGCTTTTTGAGTTGTTTAACATTCGGATAAGATAGCTTATTATACGTGCTTATTGAGTTTTAAGCTCTCCACCAATTTCGGATTAAGAGTGCATTCCATCGCAATCTTGGGGCTTTGCACATTCCGACGGACTACTGGTTTAGATTGCAATAACCCTTAAGGGTTTTACTTTGCGATCACTTGGTCATTTCCCTTATTCTGATCGGGATTGCGATCGCACATTGCGATCGCATATTCCGACGGGACTAAGGTCCTTTTTAAGTCGAAACTCTGTCCAATTTTACTTTAGAACATTCCGATCAGAACCACATTGCGACAGAGGTATTTGGATTATTCCGATCTGACATTGCGATCTAGGTCATTCCGATAGAATCATACATTCCGACATACTGTACATTACGATAGAATTGATATTGTTGCATTCCGATGGGTATTCAGTTTAGCATTCCGATGGACTTTCACATGAATTATTCCGATGAATTGTTTTAATTATATTCCGATGGTTTTAGCTTTGGTGCATTCCGATAGAAAGGACTCGTTATATTCCGATAGCTTAAGTTTTTAAGTTTTAAAGTTTTACAAAGTTTTATGTTTTAAGTGTTTTTCTAAATAATTTTTAAAACGCTTTAATTTCACTCAACGACATTTTAATACTTGCTTGTAGTTTAATTAGATAACCAAACCAAAACATACTCTTGTTCACCAAAAGACAATTGAGTCGCACTCTTAACCGGTAATCAATTCGGAGAGATTTGGAACAACGAAATTATTTCATACTTGGTGTAAAAGCCTTGTATTACATGTATTTGATCCCGGTGGATATGTTTCAAGCTTCTTCCTATGCTAATCAAGGTCGAGTCAGGCTCATGACTCGGTTAACAAAAACAAGCGCTTCTCGGGAGGCAACCCGCAGTATATATCCTTTTTATCTCTTTTTTTATAATAAGTGTAGGGGGAGACCCTAGTATGTGTTTGTTGTTTTCTTTCTTATCATGTGCAGGGATTCGAGCTTTCAAAGATCCACTCTTGATGACTTTTGACGAACCGTGATCCCGTGTACCCGTCTTCCCGGTTCTATCCTAAAACTCTTTTGATTCTCTATTTTATATTCTTCAATATTAAAATAGGAATCACTTTAGTTGTCTTCCTTAGCAAAATTTAAACAATGTGCACAATGTCCTAAGTGTAGGGGAGTTTACTTCCACATGCTTAAACATTGAGGACAATATTTATATTAAGTGTAGGGGGACATCTATCGAAGTTAAGTGGGCTTTTCCTTGTATTTGTCCTCATTTTAGCCGAAAAATTGATTTTTCGACATTTTTCAAAATTTTTGATCTATTTTGGCCTAGTTGTTTTTATTTTTGTATAGTTATTTACTTTCTTTGCTAGAATAAATTTTAATAAAGTGGTTTTAATTTTTAAACGTTGTGAATCTTTTGACTCAACCCGAGTTTACTTATCCAAGTTTACTCTAGCTAGTATCCTTAACGTGTTTAAGTCAAGTTTTGCTAGGCTTTTATATAGGGAGCTTTAAAACGCGAAAGTCTTAACTCTTACGGGTTAAGAACAAGAACTTTTCGCAAGTTCCTATAATTGATCCTAGAAATTCGTTTATCAAGGGAACTTTAAAATGCGAATTCTAAACTTGAAAAAGTCTAAGAAGTTGCAAGATCCTATAGATGACTTGAAAACCCAAAACTTTGATTTAATAGGCTAAGCATCCACGAGTCTCATTTCTTGAGATTTTAAATTATGCAGAACGAGAGATGATAGAGTCCATTATAAGTTTGGTATTCTTTCATGAATTTATGTGAGTTGATTATGAGCTTTTTCTCCCATCGCTTGCTAATAAATTTAATTGCAATAAGTAAGGTTGTACGATTTGAAAAGTTACTTAGCTTCTAGCCCAAGATCGTTTAAAAGTTGCTCGGTATTAATTAGAGTTCATAGCCAAGGCATAACTTATTGAAGCGGGATGCGAAGATTGGCGAGTCCAAAAAGGTCCTAACAAGGCATGAGGGCTACATTTTGTTGCTAAAGATCCAAAAGTGATGTGAAGAATCATTTATCAAAAATCAATATGAAGGATCGAGACACACGACGAAAAGCAAATACTCCCCAAAAGATCATGGAGAAGTCTATCCAAAAAGGCCCTAACAAGGTATGAGGGTAAATAGATCCAAGTCCTAAAAGGAGGCGGATCGTTGTATATCAAAATCCCAAATAAAGTTGGAGAAAAATGAAGAAGTCGTGGTCCAAATATGAAGAATCTCTCAAAAAGTTCAAGTGAAGAAATTCCTATTATGAAGAGAAGACCATTATTTCATGAACGTCTCTCAAGATTTGAAGTATGAATTCAATGCCAAATTTCGGTCCGAGAAAGGTCTCAAATCATGAAGCGAGTTATGCCAAGATATGAACTTTATGAGGTCCCGAGAAGCAGTTTTAAAAGATTTTGTCCTTTAGCTAACTATTGATTAAATCGTCCTACTTTATTTTCAGCCTAAATAACTATCAAAATAAGTCAACAATGCATATTCGTGATCATTCAAGACAACAATAAAATATAAGAGATACACCTAGGAATAAGGGAGTCTAAGTAAATAATTGGCCCACATGAGTTTGTGATAGTTTGCTAACTTATAATAACAATGATCTCGTTTTTAAGCTTGGTATGGGGAACGTGAAAGATGATAATCATTCATGACATTCCAAAACCCCAAGGTAAGTTTTTGATCTTTTTACTTGTTTTCTTCCTTTAAATATTTTGTCTCTTTAATAAAGGCTAATGTGGATTGATTGTGATGGAAAATGTAAAACTTGCTTTGTAATTAATGCATTGCATGAGGACCTTGCAATGGTCAAGTGTAGGGGATTTAATAAATGTGAAAACACTTATCCTTTTACCACTTAATTATAATAATAACCAAGCCAAAACGTGTATTTTATGGCGTAAATGTCGGAATTATGCGTGGTTTGTGTTTTTGTTGTGATTTAGGATCAAAATGTGAAAAGGGAGGAAAACACGGGCTTTCACGGGCTTTTATCGAAGAAAAAGACAAAAGACAAAGTCAAAAGATCAAGAGTGCAAAAAGAACGGAAGTCCAAGGCCAATTCTGAAGATTTATCGAAGAAAAAGTCTAAAGATGGAAGTTTAATGAAGTCGAAGAACTCAAGTCTAATTATTGAAGAAATTATAAGACAAGTTCAATTTATATCGACAAATCCCGAGACGACGTAGAGAATGATAAAGAATTTAAATCACGTCGAGACGAGAAAGAGAAAGAAAGAAGGAAACAACACATGCACTCCTGACTTCCTATATATACCCTCCTAATTACACATTACGAGGGTGTTAGTTAGTTATTAGTTAGTATTTATTTTTCTTTTGTAGCTTTAATTTTTAGAGAGAGAAAGTGTTTAACTTTCTCTCACTAGCACTTCATCTTTTATCTCCCTTACTTGTTTTAATCAAATCTTTACTTTTAGTAGCTTAATCTTGTTTAAATCTTCATCTTTTCTACCTTTCTTGATTTTGTTTATCTTTGATTTAAGTTAATCTTTGATTTTAATTCATCTTGATGTTTATGTGATTAAAAAGTTTATCTTTTTATTCATCTATAAGTTTTAATACGAATTAAGCTTTGAGCTTGACATGCTTATTAGCTTATTTTGTATTTAGATTATTAGTTTTAAAATTTTCTTAATAGTTTTGTCTTTTTAAAGTTTGATTTAAAAGTTGCTTAATTAGAGTTTTGAAAGTTTTTATTTGTGCTTATTTAGTTATTTTCATTAAATAGTTGGTATAGTTTTTTAGAAAAGTGCTTATTCTTGTTGCTTATTGCGTTTCACATCCATCGGAATAGGGTTTCCCTATTCCGATCAGCATTCCGATTTGGGCTCTTTTATTCCGATCAGGTTCATTTGTATTCCGATCACAGGATCGGAAAAGAGTTTTGTTTTTCCGACCAGGATTTCGATTGGGATTCCGATTAGACATTCCGACGTGTTTGTTTTGTTGGACATTCCGATAGCTTAGATTTTCAGCATTCCGATTGTTTACTTTTTCCTACGGTATTCCGATCACCACCATCGGAAAGGGGAAACCCTTTTCCGACTGCTCATTCCGACCAGCATTCCGATTGCTGGATCGGAAAGGGGTTTTGTTATTCCGACTAGGATTCCGATTGGGATTACGATAGGTGAGTTGTTATTCCGATAGGATTTTTGAATCTTCATTCCGATCTGGATTCCGACAACATTCTGACATGGGTACTTTTGGTTGCATTCCGATAGCTTTCCGACGCTTGGATTCCAATAAGCAGTATTCCGATAGGTGAGTGTTATTCCGACGGATACATATTCCGACGAGGATTCCGATTGTATTCCGATGGTTTAAGTTTTTGTATTAAAGTTTTCAAGTTTTGAATTCATTACGTTTTAATTTCCAAAAATTGCACGCTTCCCGAAATCTCTGTTTTTACCAAGTGTTTTTCTAATTTTAGAGAAAAAGTGACAGTTTTTCTAGATTTGTTTTTAGCTTATTTTATTTCCCGTCATTTTGTTTGTTTTAGTTTCACGTCATTTAGTTAATTTACTTTTAAAGTCTTAAATTTATTGCCATTTACGTTTTAATTACGTCTAGCTTTATTTACCGTGCCTTTTACATTAAAGTTTTGCAATTTAATTTTACTACAACGACCAAAATATTGTTTTCCACCAAAAGACGAATGAGTCGCACATTTTCCCTTTTTCAATTCGAAAAGATCGGACGATAAAATTTTATACTTGGCAAAAACCTTGTATTAGGGATCCGTGGACAGAGGGTCGTTTTCCTGAAAAACTAACTTGTGTAGGTTTACTAGTGGATGCTTCATTTGTGTTAAAACCTAAGCCTAGTCTTTCTTTAGTGTGAATTTGCTTATTTAACATGTCATCAAGAGCACTAGTACATTTTACGAACTTTTCCAATTTAATGGAAGTACTCTTAAGATCTTCATTCTCTTGTCTAAGGTCTTCACATTTTAAACACCCTAAATCAACTTCCTTATTTTTTTTCAAGCTTAGCTAATATATCACTTAGCTCATTAATTTCATTTTCAAGCTTGGTCCTAGTTGATTTTAGCACTGTGTTCTTTTCAATGAATTCTAAAATTATTTTCCATAGGTTGTTATATTGACCTTCTAATTCAAATTTATATAGTGAAGAACTATCATTGCTATAATATTCGGTTTCGGAATGTACCTCTTTAGAAGAATGAGCCATGAGACATTTCTCATCTTTAGCATTGTCGTCACGTTCTTCACCGCTATCGCTCCATGAACCACCAACGAAGGCCGTGTGATTCTTGTCGCGAGATAGCTTGGGACAATCACCGATGAAGTGGTTTGGATCACTGCATCTAAAACATTTCATATCACCATTGTCATTCTTGACAAAACGGTTTTTGGAAATTGCCTTCTTGTCGTTGTTAGGTTTTCTAACATGTTGACCTCGCCTTTTGAAGAACTTCTTAAAGTCTCTAACCGCCATAGCATATTCCTCATCATCACTTTCCGAGGAAGAGCTATCATGGTCACTTTGCACCTTCTTGGCTTTAAGTGCTATAGACTTTCTTTCACTCTTGGTTTTCACCATTTTCGTGTCCTTCAAAATTATCATTTCATGAACTTTTAAATTGCCAATAAGTTCATCAAGTGATAACGTAGTGAGATCCTTTGATTCTTCAATTGTCGTGACTTTAGCTCTCCACTTTGGATGCAATGCCCTAAGAAACTTCCTAACATTGTTCTTTCTAGAAAAACCTTCACAAGAGATCTTAGACTAGTAATAATGGTATTAAATCTAGCAAAAGCACTATCAATAGTTTCATCTTCTAAGATGACAAATTGTTCATATTGTTGAACAAGAAGATCGATTTTACTTTCTTTGACTTGGCTATTACCTTGGTGGGTTACTAAAAGAGTATTCCAAATATCTTTAGCGGTTTTACACATGAAAATTCTTTCATACTCTTTCTTAGGTAAAGCATTATAAATCACCATTTTAGCCTCAATATTTTTAGCAAGTTTCTTTTTAGTGTCATCGTTAGAATTTTCAAAATTTACTAACTCTTTCATTTTGAAAACTTCATTATATTGATAAGGCAAAAAGTCACCGTTGGTAATAACATGCCAAAGATATAAATCTTTTGATTTCACATAAGTCTCAAATCTATTTTTCCAATAAATAAACTATTGGTTTCAAAAAGAGGTGGTCTTTGCATAAATCGCCCTTCTAGGTACTTGTTGGAATCCATATTTCGATTCAAGATTTAAAATACAATATATTTTGAAAATGATTGAGCAACCACGCTCTGATACCAATTGTAGAAACTAGAAGGGTGGGGTTGAATAATTTCTTAAACTTACTAGTTAAAAGGGTTTCTCAAAAATCCTTTTCAAAAAACATAGGCTTGAGAAATTATGTGAAATCTTCTTATACACAATATGAACAAGGGATAGTGCAACTAAACTAATAATCACAAGTATATGCTAATAAAGAATAATGAATGTAAAGAGATAATTAAAAGAAATATTAAACTAAACACCAAGGATTTATAGTGGTTTGGCAACGAAGCTCACTCCTCGTCCCCACTCCACTCCTCGAGTACTCCTTACTCGAGAGTTCACTAATCAACAAGCTCCTTAAGGTGGAGAAACCGTACACAACCTCGCTTATCCAATTTACTCTAAGCAAAAAGTCGAGCCCTAATCTTAGCTAGGACCAATCTACACCAATATACTTTGAAGACTAAGTATTAACCCTACTACATACACAACTTCCAAATAGACAAACCTATTTGGATCTTCACAACACAACTACCAAATAGCACAACTACTTGGATCTTCATAACATAACTTCCAAATAACACAACTACTTGGATATTCACAACACAACTTCCAAATAACACAACTACTTGGATCAACACAACACAACTATAATGAATGAATAAACTTGATCTTCAATAGATCTTGAGGTAGACTCAACACTTCAAGGATGAAAGTGTTCCTCTCTTTGCACTTGAAAAGGAAGAGATGGGAGGAGAAAGATTCACTTCTAAACAAGTAGTAATCAACCAAATAATTAAGGATTTGAATAATTTAATAAGTATGTTTGAATCTGGAAATTTTTGTGCAAAAGAGGTGAAGAGAAAATCTGAGAATGGTCCACTATTTATATGACAAAGGTCCAACGGTCATATCTGAGCGTGGTGCCTTAATTGTGCCTGCGGTTCCTTATCGATAAGGGACCGCAGAGAACTTTAAGGGACCATGGTCGTATACTCCGCTCCCTTTTGTCATTTAGTGGTGTAGTCACATCTGGTGGAATAGTTGTCCTCAAAGAATATTCTGAAACCAAATGGAATATGCCATTTTTAAATTTTCAAATATTTAATTTAATAAAATGTTTTCTTAAAAATAAAGTTTATTAAAAAACTTTGTCACATTTAATAAAAGGTGAGTTTTAAGAAAACTTAAATCATTGATCACTTAATTAAGATGAAAGCTTGTTTGTTCATACCTTAACTGTTAATGGTTGAAATGAAAAAATACTTGAACTCAAGAATTCGTTTTTCGTTGTTTTCGTAAATGCTTGTTTTTATATTTTGTCGTAATCAAAACAAAGCGAGACCGAAAAATGCAAGTAACGTTTTTAGGCATCATTGCATTAACAGTATACATTAAGATTTTAAGTGTGATTAGGGTTTCTAATCGTACATTTTGGGATATCGCATGAGTTTTCTTTATACTCGAAGATCCCCTTAGGGTTACCTATTCTTTCAGCCTAAGTAATGCTTGATATCCTCGATATTCATACTTATCCTACTCATAAACAAGCTGAGCATATCTTTTCCTAATATCGAGCAAATCTCATCCTTATTTGAATTATTTTATGCTCATTAATAACCGTGTGCGGTCTTCTGCATTCCACGACAAACCATGTGCGGCTTGCGTTTAGGCCGAGCCTGTTGGGTCGGTTGCGGTATTTAGGCCCAACCCTAACGGGTCGAACCTGGATAGTACAAGTGGGTTGGGTTGGAAGCCCGACTGGACACTATACGTCATCATTCCGCAAGTAATAAACTCGATCAAAATTATGGTTTCGAGACATGTTTTAAGTGAAAACTATCGTCATTTATAAGTTATTGCTATAAAAAATAAATAAATGAATAACATTTGTTCCTAAGAAAATTTAGTGATAAAATACCCATGACCGCTTTTCTACTAGTTCAACTAAGGGTAAAAGCTATAAAATACCAACGTACTTTTTAAAGTGTACCGACTTTAAACATTTACTTATTTATCTAGTGACTTTAACAATGAACTTTTAAATTTGTTTCGTCTTACCAATATGGTAACCTGTAAACGGCACACTGGCACGGTATTTTCCACGTGTTTTACTTAGTTTGTTTACATTTATCAACGTATATATATGTCCACTATAAAAGAAGTCAAGTCAATGGTTATTTTATTCTTCCCATGTTCATAACAAACACACAAAACAATGTACTACAAAACACCAAATCCCGTAATCCCTAGATCCAAAAAACACACAAACACATCTTCATCTTTATCAGATTCTTATTCTTATGCGATCAAACCACTAACGAAAAATCCCACATCAATATTTTTATCAGATACTTAGTGTCTTTTTCTTCTTGATCTTCATGGCATGATCTAACATTCATAAAAATAAAAAAGCTCGCAAATAATGATTTAACATCAAAACCTACCTCTACACTTCTTTAAGATTTAAAATTCAATCTTCTATTTTATGCTTTTTTACTAAAACACATCTCAAAATTGACCAAAAGTTGTATGTGATGGGTTAGATTAGACCCGCGGTTGATAGAAACTCTGGTTATGATGTTGATTGAGGTGTACGTGATGGGGGGATTAGACCCGCAGTTGACTGGTCGTGGAGATGAGGTGTATTTACAACGATGATTGTAGAATGGAAGTAACAGACCAGAGAGACATATTGTGAGAGACAACTCAGAAACTCTTTTTGGAAATATGAATTTTATGGGCAAACTAGGTTCATGAGGATATATGTTAAAAATAAAAAACAAATTATAATTAAAATCAAAAGAGGAAGAAAAAGACAATTTTTTATCTTATGATTACATAACACATATAGGCGGAAATGCCGCATTTTTTTTAAATATACACATGTCTAAAAGAATGACGGGAAATTTTAATCGATAATATTTTGGTAACATTGTCACGAAACAAATAAGTTCATTGTTCAAGTTATCAAATAAAATAGTAGGTGTTCGATATATTTTTATAAATACGGTTGATATTTTATAGGGTAAAAGCCATAAAATAGACACATACTATTCATTTTGTTCAATAATGACAAATGTACTATTTTATGTACTAATCTGACCAACGAACTTGTTAGTTTTGGGACAATATCACCAATATGATCGGATGTATTTCCATGTCAATTTTTTATAACATGAAATGACTAATTTACCCTTATCTTCTTCATTTCCATTTATGACCGTATGTATTTTTACGTTTTCGACAGTAATTTTACGTTTTCATCGATAATTTACGTTTTCGTTAGTAAATTTACGTTTTCTTCAACAAACTTACGTTTTCGTCAGTAATTTTATGTTTTTGTCAGTACTTTTACGTTTTCGTCAGTAAAGTTACGTTTTCGTCGGTAACGTTACGTTTTCGCCAGTAAACTTATGTTTTGGTCATTAAACTTACGTTTTCGTCAGTATTTTTACGTTTTCGTCAGAAAATTTACGTTTTTGTCACTAATTTTACGTTTTCGTCAATAAATTTACGTTTTTTCACTAATTTTACGTTTTCGTCAATAATTTTACGTTTTCGTGAGTAAATTTGCGTTTTCGTCAGTAAGCTTACGTTTTCATCAATATTTACGTTTTCTTCAACGTAAAATACTGACGAAAACGTAAAAATACTGATGCAAACGTAAATTTACTAACGAAATCGTAATTTACTGACGAAAACATAAAAATACAGATGAAAATATTCATTTACTGACGAAAACGTAAATTTACTGACGAAAACGTAAGTTTACTGACGAAAACGTAAGTTCTCTAACGAAAACGTAAATTTACTGACGAAAACGTAAATTACTGACGAAAACGTAAAATTACTGACGAAAACGTAAGTTTACTGCCGAAAACGTAAGTTTACTGACGAAAACGTAAAATTACTGATGAAAACGTAACTTTACTGACGAAAACGTAAGTTTGCTGACGAAAGCGTAACTTTGCTGACGAAAACGTAAGTTCACTGACGAAAACGTAAGTTCACTAACGAAAACGTAAATTTACTGACGATACGTAAATTACTGACGAAAACGTAAAATTACTGACGAAAACGTAACTTTACTGAAGAAAGCGTAACTTTACTGAAGAAAACGTAAAATTACTGACGAAAACGTAAGTTTACTGACGAAAACGTAAGCTTACTGAAGAAAACGTAAGTTTACTGACGAAAACGTAAGTTTACTGACGAAAACGTAACTTTACTGAAGAAAACGTAAGTTTACTGACGAAATCTTAAGTTTACTGACGAAAACGTAACTTTACTGAAGAAAACGTTAGTTTACTGACGAAAACGTAAGTTTACTGACGAAAACGTAAGTTTACTGACGAAAACGTAAGTTTACTGAAGAAAACGTTAGTTTACACCCAAAAAACCGGTATAGCAGGTAACAAGTGACCCATATTATTGATATTGTCCCAAAACTACAAAATTCATTGGTCAGATTAGTATATAAAGTAGTACATTTGTCATAATGAAACAAAATGAAAAGTACCTAGTTACCCTATTTTATACTACTAGTTTTTACCTTATTAACAAAGACGGTAGGAAAAAGAAACTAGTGGTGATAGAGCATGAAAATCGCATATAATTGAGGAAAAGGGAAATCCGAGTATGTTGATTGAATCACAATCAACTTTTTTCACTTTTCCAGAATCAAAAGTTGTTTGAGAAACACGGTTGAATAAATAAATAGAAATAGAAAATAGAAAATGAAAATGATGATGATATCATTGAGTTGGCGGTTTCTTCTCCGCGTGATATAAATACTGAAAAATCAAATCCAAATAACACGTTTGTTTCTTGTTAGATAAAAAAAAAATATATAAAAAAAAAATACAAAAATCGATCTGATCTCTAGAATTGAAAAATGGCGGTGGTTTCACCATTAGCGAAATATAAGTTAGTATTTTTGGGAGATCAATCAGTTGGTAAAACAAGTATCATTACCAGATTCATGTATGACAAATTCGATACCACCTATCAGGTACCCTTTATTTATTTATTTATTTATTTATATTGCATCATCATCCTATTCCTATTATTTTCTAAATTTGTGTTTTCCAAGATAATCATCACATAACAATCTACTAAGTATTGATTTTGGATCCCCCTAGCTTTAAAATATATTATCTGTCGTTTGACCGAGTGCGTGCTTTTGGTTGGACATGCAGGCCACCATTGGAATTGATTTCTTGTCAAAAACAATGTACCTTGAAGACAGAACTGTTCGCTTACAGCTTTGGTATCTTCCTTCTTTTTTCACGCGTGTTTTTTATATATAAATCAACAATACATTTCTCTTTCATTAATGCTTGCCATGCATATACATCTACTACTATCACCATTTAACAATCCCTAACAGCCTCAAGCTTTTACTGACACACTCTTGATTATTCACGAGTCAGGACCCACCTGTAAGTTATTCTGTTATAGTGAAAATTGTTACAGAGGGTTCTCATTATAGGTAGTTAATGGTTTGGGGAACGGTCAATACCAATTTGGGTCAAAATAGGTGAGGGTCGAGTCGACTTGGCCCGTTTCTCCTTCATAAATTATTATTCTATCAAATTTTTATTCAGAAAACGTCATGCTCTGTGTTTCCATTTGTATTTTGTATGTGAGCTCTTTGTTAAGATCTTGTATTGTGACATATCAGGGATACTGCCGGTCAGGAAAGATTCAGGAGTCTCATTCCAAGCTATATAAGAGATTCATCAGTTGCAGTGATTGTCTATGACGTTGCAAGTGAGTAGAACCACTTATGAAATCAAATATTATGTCATTAAGTTTTCCTTCTTTACAGATTTTTATTTCTAGTTACCACCGAATGTGTATTATTTTATAGTTTGACATTTCTTGAACAAACAATAATGAAGTCCTTTGGCGGTTCGTGTTACAATTCAGAACATAAAAAATGCAAACCTCTAGTTGTGTGGGACATCTTTCCTATATTGAGCATCCTGGCTTTAGTATACTGTTATTATTAAGTACATACACTTGGAATAAAAGATTCTTCGAGTGACTCAACCCTACAGGCGGCAGATAAAGTCAGGTTGGATGCCGGTTGATTTATTGAGATGGGTTGAGGCGGGGTGGCTAAAAAATCTACACGCCCTGTAGTTTTATTTGTTAAAGGCCTTACCTGATTTCCGTCTTTCAAATATTTATATAAAACATTTACTATTAGACTGAATATCCAGTTTCCGGAAACGATTTAGGAAACTATAGGCATTTATAGTACATTTGGGCTGAATCTTGAAACAAGTATATATGTTCATATAAGATGTTTAGTCCATTACTGACCCTTGCTTGAAACAAGTATATGTTCATATAAGATGTCCATTACACCCCTGTTCCTGTCATGGAATAGATGAAATAAATCTGACCCTCGCTTGAAACAAGTATATGTTCATATAAGATGTTTTGGACATTCTTTTGTAATGTTTAATAGTTTAACCCATTTTCTATATCGGATTTGTTATATTTATAGATCGACAATCATTCTTGAACACTGCAAAGTGGATAGAAGAAGTACGTACCGAGCGAGGCACTGATGTGATTATAGTCCTTGTTGGGAACAAAACTGATCTTGTTGATAAAAGGTTTGACATTAACAATAACTTTTACTCTAGAATATCTGCAGTACTAACTAATCTGGTTTGTCTTGCCTGGTATATATTAAATTTAGATATATTTTACCTTCCCTTCTCTTTTGAATTTTGATAGTACTATGTATTTTGGGCTTGGGTGGGACTTGGTGGGATTAGTATTAATTATCCTTGTTTCTCTTATAACTGATATTATATTTGATTAAACAGACAAGTTTCAATCGAAGAAGGAGATGCCAAAGCTCGCGAATTCGGAGTTATGTTTATAGAGACCAGCGCAAAAGCTGGATTTAACATCAAGGTCTAAACTGTTGCTTTTATCTAGCATTCATCCAACTTAATAATATTCAAAACTGATTTGTGGAGCTGCATATTTTATCCCCTTATAAATGTACTCACCTAGTCACCAGTAAGTTCAGTGACATATAACTAGAGGTGGCATATAACTGAGTCAAAACAGAATCAGGGTTAGTTGACTTAATTCCATATTCCAGATATTGTATGAAAACAAACTGGAGGTTGTATTCAGGGACGGAGCCAGGGAGTGTCCCGCGGGTGCCTGGGACACCTATGGATTTTTTCGATGTAGTGTTAATTTAAAAAAAAATTTGATTTTTCTCGAATGAATCTAAAATGCACCCGGTCCATCGAATGTGTTTCTACTCTTCGTCGTAATTCACTTTTAACTTTCTTATACATTTGTGCACCCCGGTCATATTAGGTCCTGGTTGTATTAGGCGAACTTCAACCTCTCTTTCACGTTCTGCTGGTAGCTATATATTTACCCGCCCCCATGTTTTATATTTTTTATGAAACACAACTCATATTAACCCATTCATTATAGATTATTGGAATTTCCTTATCTACTATCTACTACTACTATTTAAAAGGTGTATATCCTCATCCTAATTCCAAACCTAACTCCAAACCAAAAATTAAGATTAACATTTCAAATCTCAACCATTAGATAATTTTATTCCAAACCTAACTCCAAACCAAATGTGCAATCTTGATCGTCCATCTCTTTTGTAACAAATTTTTGTAACTTCTTAACAACTTATTAAAAAACACCTTTATTTTTTAATTGAAATATTTTTAAATTTTTTTTTTCATAATCTAATTTCACCATATTTTCTAAAATTGTGTTCTCTTTAATTCAAACATCCATTTTGATATATTTACAAATTTTTATATTTTTTTTCATTTTTAGTGATTTTATTTATTTTAACTCAATTTTTTTACACTTTAACATTAATTTGATTGCCAAACGACATAGTCACCGGGTACCTGTCGCTACATTGCGCGGGTACCATGTTAGTTCACGCAAAACCTTAATAGATTATGTTTAACTCTTGCATTAGTAACTGCATTTTTGAAATAGGGTCAACTCAACTAAATTCCAAAAGAAAGTATTGTGAACCCTCTTTCTTCTTTGAAATATGTTCTTTCCCAGTTTCTAGGAATTATCAAAGTTGATTTAGTTATCAAGTTTAGTATCTGCATGATGTCAAACATTCTCTCACCCCGAATATCTCTTGTCTTTATAGCCTTTATTCCGAAAGATTGCTGCTGCCTTGCCGGGGATGGAGACTCTATCCTCTACCAAACAAGAAGACATGGTTGATGTGAATTTGAAATCTTCGGGTAATGCTTCACAGTTGGAGCAGCAAGGTGGAGGATGCGCTTGCTAGATCATTTAGCGATGGTTTACAGAGGAAGGCTATAGAGTCAAGAGATGATGCATTTTGTAATGGGTTGGTTGTTAAGTTAAATTTGTTGATAATTTTGATTCGGAAGTGACATTAAAGTAAGAAGATATTGTGTTTATCTTCAGTATACCCTTTTAGCCTTTACAGTATTATTTATCTCATAGAGCAAGACATTGGTGGTTGACCGAAACAGAAGTTTGTGCTATTTTTTGGAACTCTTGCCTCATTTTATTTATTTATTTAGAACCTGGTGTGTATTTTATGATAATTGATTATAGCAGCACATTCAAGTGCATCAACTTAATGCTTCCTATGGCGTTTTAAAGTACACATTGTTGAAGAAAAAAAACATTCTGAGTACATATTAATGGATCGTAGAACCTACGACCGGATTGTATTTTTTATGTTTCCTTGCGAAACTAGGCTTGCCAAATTATCGACTCTTTTACTGAATTAAGGATATGTATCATAGATGAGCGACAAATATTTTATCTTGGGAACTCAAACCAGCTATAACATCACAATAAGCAGGTTCTAATATTACAGTTTTGCAAAAATAATTCTCAACTTAGCATCACAAAAAAAATCAACATAGCAAAGAGAGAAGATCATCAACTACAACATTTCAACGTTATTTTCAAGTTATGTACATAACAAGAGAATTTGGTGCTAACATTTAAACAAAATACAACGCCTAAAGAAAGAAATAACTTTTTCTGCCAAAACAATGAAGCGACAGAAGTGAGCATAAATCAAGCCGCCTCAGTTTTGTAAAAAGTCATTGTACTCGGCAAGTTTCTTGGAGTTGCAAAAATTGCCAGGAACAAAAAGATGAACTGGAAAGTTAAAGTAGCTCATTCTGAATGAAGAGAGACGTCACCAATCTGTCTAACTCTCAGTGTCAGATATATAAGTATCATTGTCCCAAAGCATGACCTGCATAAGTAATAAAAGCATAGGATAATTATTACTCTTGTTAGTGGTTACACATATCAGAAAAGTTTAATTTCCTGTAGCAATGATATTGATAAAGTAATCGGAGGTTTACTTAAAATAACGTAACTTATAGGTTTACCTGTAGCAATGATAATGATATTGATAAAGTAATCGGAGGTTTACTTAAAGTTTAATTTACCTCAAAACTGTACACATGTTTATCTTGCTTAGGAATTCCCATGAATGTTTCAGCAAGTCCCTTTATATGAAGTTTAGCGAGTCTTTTAGAGGGAGCACACAATGAATTTGTAATGAATTAATTAAGCAATAGTCTTGCAAAGGTTTTCCATAGAGGTCGCAAATGGGAAGGTCGAGGTAAAATGGACATTCAGTTGGGTGTTTTCTTAAATGGGCCAAATTAGTTTTGTGGTCAAGCAAGTCAGGTACGCCAAGTAGACTGGGTCTGCGAGAGTAAGATATTTGCAGAACTGTATCTCAGTATCAAATGAATTGATCGTTCAGTTAAAACTGATCAAGAATATATCATTAAGCAAGAACTGATAACTACAGCTAATGATACCAAGAGAAATAGAACAGAAACAGAACAAAGATTATCATCAGTAAGGTCTTTAGAATCGTAAAACTCAAAAGCAAATATCAAGAAATAAACTTACTGAATGTTTATGGACATAAAATTAATAGTCGTGTGATAGGATCGAACTCGGGATTACGGGATTGCACACAATACGTAAAGGATTAATTAATTTAATAAATATATTTATTATATTTATTAAATATAAATCGAGCTTAACTAACGATCGTTAATAACTAAAAGTTAAGTATAAACGACCGTTAAGGAATTAAATAGAAGCAAAAAGAAGGAAAGCGGAAAAGTTCCGGAAGCCCCTTGTGGGCTTGGTGAACCGTCGGCCAAAGAGAAAAAAAAGTGGAAGGAGGATTAGTTTCCTAATCTTGATTTGGGCTTGGAGAACAAGTATTGTTATCCTATAAATACCCCATCAAGCCTTCACAATTTTTGTCTCTTCCCCTCCTCTCCTTCCTGCGATCGCAAGCCACACCCACATTAGGGTTTCGGTTTGATTTTCGAATTAGCTATAATTCACAAGTGTAGAAGCTCCGGTTTATTAATGCTAGCATCACGATTGATCCGTTGCATTACGTGTATACAAGAGCGTAATATATTTTCACTATAAACTATATCTTGGTGTTCTTCATATAAACCCTAATTCGTGATTCGACGGTGTTCTTGAAGATTTGCTCTAGCTAAAAGGTATGTAACCCTAACTCGATTAATTATGAATGTGTTATTAATTATGATCTTGTTAAACGCTTCCGCTATTAGTGCTTTGATCTTAATTAGGGTTTTACGTAATTGTTATGAGTAATATAAACCTTTAGTGGCATCGAGAGCCGTTTTAACATGTTTTTAATTATCGAGATCTAAAATTTTTTAACTAAAAATTGGTTTGAGTTAAAATCACATGATATTTTTTTAGGTTTTCATTAAAAATTAGGGTTTTGTTTTTTAAATTAGGTTGGCTTAAGCCGATTTTTTTTTTTAAAAAAAGTTTTTTTTGAAACCCTAAAAATTTACATGGTGATTATATTTAGATGTTTGCATGAAGTAATTGTTATGTCATGTTTTGGTTACGATCCGTAGAGAGATTTAATTGTTAAGATTATGTGGGGAAGATCCGTGATGAACATGCATGTTTTTTCACGGATCATATGTTTTTATGCTATTTGCTTTATTTGATTCAAAAGTCTTAAAATTAGGGAAGACTTTTTATGTTTATAAAAACCCTAGATTTTATGTTTTGAATAAATTGTTATGCATGTGGCTATTTGATTTAGTTTTTTTTGTACCTACTTGTTTTCATACGTTTTTATATTAATTGTATGTTGTAAACAAGGGTAATTTTTACAAGAAAAATTAATATGGACTAAATCATAGAAAAATTAATGAATTGTTTTTGAGATCTAATTGACACGTGATTTGCGTTGATTGGAATTGCAATAATAACTTAACGGCCTACTCAACTTTGACAAACTATAAAGTGGGTATAACGCACCGCTGGTCATGAACCCGGTTAAGGAAGGAGGTGTTATACTTCAGCGCTGACCAAATTCCCGGCTTGCCTGTGCGTCAAAGTTGGAATTACCTACGGTTATTATTTACATAATTCCTTAGAGTTGATTTAACCGCAAAAATTCACATCCGAAACACAATGAATAAGGTTATTGCTTTGTGCTTTAGCTAAGTTCTAGAAACACAATGAAACGGAAGTAGAATTGCAACTAGGAAAGAAGATTAAAGCTCTTCGTTCTGATCGAGGTGGTGAATATTTAAGTCAAGAGTTTAAAGATTATTTAAGTGAGAACGGAATTGTTCAGAAACTTACTTCTCCATATACTCCACAACAAAATGGTGTATCCGAAAGGAGAAATCGTACATTATTAGATATGGTGCGATCTATGTTTAATCTTACAATTTTACCTTTATCCTTTTAGGATTATGTTTTAGAATCTGTTGTTCGTGCTGTTCGTATTCTGAATATGGTTCCCACAAAGAAGGTTGATAAGACACCATATGAACTATGGCATGGAAAAAAGCCATATTTGTCTTATTTGAAAATTTGGGGTTGTGAGGCGTATGTGAAACGTGACTCTGGAGATAAACTCCAACAACGCTCAGTAAAATGTATCTTTGTAGGTTACCCTAAGGAAACTATGGGTTACTACTTTTATTATCCGGTTGAAAACAAAGTTGTTGTGGCTCGGTATGGAGACTTCCTTGAAAGTGATCTTGTAAATCAAGAATTCAGTGGGAGAAACTATGATCTTGAAGAAATTCAAGAAGATACATTGCCTTCTGAAAATACTAGCAAAGAAAATCCAATAGAGCCAGAAAGTCTGGGAGCTCCGCCGGAATTAATTCCTCTGCGTAGGTCTGCAAGGACTATACGTGCGCCAAGCAAACTATGTCTTAACATAGGGGATGATGAGGAGGAAGTAAGGGATCTTGGTGAACCTGCTAACTATCGATCCAGAAAAGTTAAAATGGATAGTTGCGATGAATGAGGAAATGAAATCCATGAAAATTAACGATGTTTGGATTCTTGTAGATGCACCTAAAAATGCTAAAGTAGTGAAAAATAGGTGGATTTTCAAGAAGAAATGCTTGATCCAGAAAAGTTAAAATGGATAGTTGCGATGAATGAGGAAATGAAATCCATGAAAATTAACGATGTTTGGATTCTTGTAGATGCACCTAAAAATGCTAAAGTAGTGAAAAATAGGTGGATTTTCAAGAAGAAAACCGACATGGATGGTGAAGTACAATCCTATAAAGCACGTTTAGTAGCTAAAGGTTTTACTCAAACTTTTGGAGTAGACTACGAGGAGGCATTTTCTCCGGTAGCAGACTTACGAGCTATTAGGATTCTCATAGCTATAGCAGCATACTATGAATATGAGAAATGGCAAATGGATGTTAAAACTGCCTTCTTGAACGGTCGCTTAGATGAAGAAATCTATATGGAACAACCGGAAGGGTACGTTGATCTTAAATATCCAAAACGTGTGTGCAAACTTCAAAGATCTATTTATGGTTTGAAGCAAGCATCACGTCAATGGAATAAGCGATTTGATGAAGAAATCAAAAGGTTCGGATTTATTCAAAATCGTGATGAGCCATGTGTATATCGCAAAGCTAGTGGGAGTGATGTAGTGTTCCTAATTTTATATGTCGATGACATATTAATCATGGGAAGTAACATTCCAAGACTTAAGGAAGTTAAGGATTATCTTGGTAAATGTTTTTATGTGAAGGATTTAGGAGATGCTGCATATATTCTGGGAATTAAAATCTATCGAGATAGGAAAAGACGGTTAATTGGTCTTAGTCAAGATGCTTATATTGATAAGATATTGAAGAAGTATAACATGCATAATTCCAAGAAAGGTTTTCAACCTATGGAAGTTAAACATGAATTAAGTCATGAGTTAGATGCATCAACACCCAAAGAGGTGGCTTACATGCAGAAGGTGCCTTATGCTTCTGCTGTAGGATCTATTATGCTTCTGCTGTAGGATCTATTATGTATGCTGTAAGATGCACAAGGCCTGATGTGGCGTTTGCTCAGAACTTGGTCAGTAGATACCAACAGAATCTAGGGAAGCTCCACTAGACTACTAGACTGCTGTTAAACATATTCTAAAGTATTTGAGGAGTACGAAAGATATGTTTTTGGTATTTGGGGGTAAACCAGACACATAACTGAATGCGTCCTGGCAATGTGATAAAGACGATACCAAGTCTCAGACGGGTTACGTGTTTGTCATCAATGGAGGAGCAGTTGACTGGAAGAGCAAGAAGTGGAAGAGCAAGAAGTGGAAGAGCAAGAAGCAGACAACCATTGCTATGCATGCAACTCAATCGAAGTACATGGCCGCTTCAGACCGCAATGGAAGCTGTTTGGATTAGGAAGTTTATTGGAGGTCTTGGAGTGATGCCTTCAATTAAAGAACCTATTGATATGTATTGCGACAATTCTGCTGCAATTATATTTGCCAATGACCTTGGAGTCATGAAAGGCGCCAGACACTTTAAACGTAGATATCACTGCGTACGAGAACAAGTGGAAGCTCGTGAAATAAAATTAATAAAAGTTCACAAACATGATAACGTAGCTGATCCTTTTACTAAGGCTTTGCCTAGACCAAAGGTAGTTAAGCATGCCAATGCAATTGGGCTGCAACTAGCTAGCGAATTCATGCAATAAATCTGTTGATTAGTATTTGGATAAAGGATGTTAAAGACATTATTGAATTGATGAAATAAAGATTGAGTTTCGTTTATTTTATTTTATTTGATTTTGTATCCTATTTTACATGTTTTATATCTATGAATAAATTGTTATGTTCTAAATGTCCGTTGTCGATTAATAATATAGGAGTATTATTAAACTAAGACAATTCAAAATAGTGACAGAGTATACTTGAAAGTATATTGGTCAATTTTGGATGATATTTGATGGATCAAATATTGGACTTATCCCAACTATATGATTTTACTTTATGGATCTTTGTCATTAAATAAATCATAAATAGTTATCCTTAGACCTGAGATACCATACCAGGAAACTGTCATGAATGTAGTGTATTTATGTGAGATAACGTAACGCTAAACGTAACTAGTAGCTATAAGGGTTATTTTCAGAAGTGTTGCAAAGTTCGTAAGTTTCGCTTGTAGTCAAAAAGGGATTTGTTTCCTTCAAAATTTTATTTTTGAAGTATAATACAGCTGGGCCGCTCGGGGGAGTAGTAAGATGTTTATGTGGCCACACCCAAATGTGTTTTGGTAATTTTGCTATATCCGTAAAAGAGAAATATCATATTAACGTTGTATTTGAAATGAAAGGATAATAATAATGATGATGTATCATTAAAAGGTTTTGTCCAGGAGACCTTACTCGAGTTGTACTAGTGACATTGTTAGTGTAACTAGACGCTAATCAATGTGATCACGATATTCGAATTTTGTCCAAGTGGGAGCTGAAAGTTTATGAACATAAAATTAATAGTCGTGTGATAGGATCGAACTCGGGATTACGGGATTGCACACAATACGTAAAGGATTAATTAATTTAATAAATATATTTATTATATTTATTAAATATAAATCGAGCTTAACTAACGATCGTTAATAATTAAAAGTTAAGTATAAACGACCGTTAAGGAATTAAATAGAAGCAAAAAGAAGGAAAGCGGAAAAGTTCCGAAGCCCCTTGTGGGCTTGGTGAACCGTCGGCCAAAGAGAAAAAAAAGGGGAAGGAGGATTAGTTTCCTAATCTTGATTTGGGCTTGGAGAACAAGTATTGTTATCCTATAAATACCCCATCAAGCCTTCACAATTTTTGTCTCTTCCCCTCCTCTCCTTCCTGCGATCGCAAGCCACACCCATATTAGGGTTTCTGTTTGATTTTCGTATTAGCTATAATTCACAAGTGTAGAAGCTCCGGTTTATTAGTGCTAGCATCACGATTGATCCGTTGCATTACATGTGTACAAGAGCGTAATATACTTTTACTATAAACTATATCTTGGTGTTCTTCATATAAACCCTAATTCGTGATTCGCCGGTGTTCTTGAAGATTTGCTCTAGCTAAAAGGTATGTAACCCTAACTCGATTAATTATTAATGTGTTATTAATTATGATCTTGTTAAACGCTTCCGCTATGTGTGCTTTGATCTTAGGGTTTTACGTAATTGTTATGAGTAATATAAACCTTTACTTACAAGACTGAGAACATGAGAACAACTTTTCTTGAATTAAATGATGCAGCACGCTTATATTTCCTCGATCGGGGAGCATCAAGAATTTTCTCACCCACCACTTTATCTGTCAGTAATAATAAGAGCACTTCATCAATCAGATGTTATGTTTTGAGGCTAAACATAAACTTTATAGCAAGTTTGCTGTGATCAATATTGCAACTGCAACAAATAAAAGAACCCGACCTTTTTATAGCTAGAAT
Organism: Glebionis coronaria; assembly: GCA_025667525.1. Classification (NCBI taxonomy): domain Eukaryota; kingdom Viridiplantae; phylum Streptophyta; class Magnoliopsida; order Asterales; family Asteraceae; genus Glebionis; species Glebionis coronaria. Next base: position 269,650,564 of record CM046875.1, on the reverse strand, counting down.
TGTATTATGACCTTTTGACCAAAATAAGAGAACACTACAGGGCAAGCGTAACATAGGAGAAAAAATGGGTGGATTAGGTTGGGTTAAGTTGTCAAAGAACAGAATCTATTTCATAAACAATCAATGAACTAATAATGCCATTTGACTCATTTCAGTTTTAGCTACTTGTTGTAAATTTTACATGTTTGACATGTTATCATTAGAATATGTCAAATGCCCGTTTCACATTGATAAACGTTTGAAATTGCCGCATTGAGTAATTTTATAGCAAGAAATGGACTCTGTGGTGTATGTACTAGAAGATATATAGGTACCTCGAGTGGAAAACTTGGATAACATTAGGCTGTGGTTCATCAACAACTGCATGTATTTACCTCCCATATCGAAGCTGATTTGTTTTTGCAGTGATTTCTGCACACACAAAAATCAAAAACAATTTCTGGGTAAATTAGAAAGAAAGAAAAAAAAGATACAAAACAACAAAAACTATGAAAGAAGATAAATTTTAGAGAAATAACTTTTACACTAATTTAGGGGGCCTTTTCATCCATCTTACGAGACTGTCTTTTTTTCATCTATTAGTTCTTGAACACAATCAGGGTTTGTCAAACACTCGATCTTTTAATTATCTAACTACTAGAACTTCAAACAGCAAACCACAATCCAAACGCTATTTTCTACATCCTGTTTTCTGCAGCTAGTTGTGTAATTTTGATCACACAATCACTTTCACAAAGCACACACAAACACCCCTGAATGGATTAGTGGCACATAAAGTAACTTATTTAACTCACCGTCGATAATTCTTGATTCTTCAAATTACCACAAGTTTCTTCATTGCTTTGAGTCTCTGACTTCCCATTTTCAATGTCAACATCCACAGTGCATGTCGAATAACCAACTGCATTCTCTACCATCATGTCGATGAAGCTTTGGTTGCTCAAACGGGCATCCAACGATAGCTGGCTTTTAAGTGGAAAACGAACCTCTGCGGGACTTGGAAGAGCTATTGGCAGTTCACACTGAATTCCAGCATCACAGTCATCAGACAATAAAACAATGCTGAATTCATCACATCCCTGCACACTCAAAAGACAGTGATCTAAGTTTACAATAGTATTAACCTTTGGTTAGAGTTTGATAGAGGTGGCAATTTCAATCTATTTACATAAGAATGGGTTGATTCAAGTTATTTATCTGTAACGGGTCAAACGGGTAAATCTAGAACATTAGTTAAAAGGTAAACGAGTCAAACAGGTTGAAAATCACCCAGTGTGATTCAACGCCTAAAACCTCACACATCATTTTATTAGAAAAAAGTATACTATTGTATTTAGTAACTTTAACTCAAGGCAAACCCAGATAAAAAAGAAGCAAAACGCATTAACTACACAAGCTTTCCATTAATTTATGAGCTAGTGCACGAAACTGATATTTTTAAGACAGTACAGAAACCATTAAATGGCCCTCAAACAGAAAAACAGAAACTGATAATAAGTACATGCACTAAATCATTAACGCCCTTACCTATAGAATATAACAAAATTTATGTTTAGAGCCCAAAGAAGTTAATGCATATGTCATAGTATGATATCTCGAAACTAGTATATAGAGAGACACAAAGACAGATGGAAAATAATTGTCACACTCGGAAAGGCAGGTTAATGTCTATATGTTTTGGTTAACTTGATAAGACCGACACAGCTGTAATCAGAAGAAAGCTTGGGGGGGGTTTGTTTCGGCTTATGAAACATAAGCCGATTTGGGCTTATATTTCATAAGCCTCAAGTTTCTGGCTTATTTTAAGACTTGGCGGCTTATATAAGTTTATTATATCATAATAAACTTATATAAGCCCCAAAGTCTCAAAATAAGCCAGAAAATAAGGGCTTATAAAATATAAGCCCAAATTGAGTGTTATTTCGGCTTATATTACATAAGCCCCAATTTCTTGGCTTATTTTGAGACTTATGGGCTTATATAAGTTAATCATATCATAATAAACTTATATCAGACCACAAGTCTCAAAATAAGCCGAAAAATTAAGGCTTATGAAATATGAGCCCAAATCGGCTTATGTTTCATAAGCCGAAACAAACAGGCCCCGTCTCTTTCTTTACATGTCTAAAGTTATGTCACTAGTGAACGAGATCAAACACATGAAAGGAGCAAGAAGGTGAAGATCAAACTTTGTTTAAATAAGCAGTAATCTGATTTACTTAAAAGAAACACTTGACCAATCAACTTTGTTTTGAGTGCACGTTTTCTGCAAAAGTATGGTCTCTTATTCGATCACTTGGAGGTATGGAACATATTCAGCCTAGATTACTATCTATTGGTTCGTATCTGCAACCTATGGCAACAAGAAGAACTGCTAAAAGTATTATAGGCCGCCTAGTGTTTGCTGCTACGTCATATTTTGTGTGGATTGAGCGTAATAACCTATTGTTCAAACGCACTAAAAAAACACTGGAGGATCTTCGGGATACCATTATGGTTACAGTTCAGTAAGATTGAAGCTTTTTACGTTTCGGTTCAAAAATACAAATATGGTGAATGCTTTACTATCGAGATGGAAGATGCCTAAGAAATTTAGGGTTTATAGTAGCTATTTTGTTGTTTTAGTGCTGGTTGTTTTATTGTTTTCTAGTCAATCCAGTGGCATGCCACTGGTGGTAGTTTGGTAGTTCCAAGTTAGGGGGGTTAAGATGGTATTTCAGGCATCTTCCATTGTACTTAATATTGTTTTTGTGATCAATACCATTTACCAGGGTAAACCTTTAACCAAAAAAAAAAAACGATCATTTTTATAAAAATATATTTGGAAGAGCTTTTATTGCAAACAAACATCTGAATGCGAAACCAAAAACTACACTTTATCAGAAATAGTTTTTCCCATCCAAAGAACAGGCCTGTAACTTTTTTTATTTATTACTGTATTGTTTTTTTATTTTTGCAATTTAGTTTAAAGAAGTCAACATCATGTCCATTTTTACCAGTTGATGCTTACCAAATTCTGATTGTTAAGCCGAGTTATATTTAACTGACGAAAAAGTAGAAAAGACAATGCTATAAGTTAAAATGAAGCTTAAACAGGAAATTCAATTTAGCCTCTCATATAACAATGATGAAGTTAGATATGGATGGAAAAGTAATTAGGCATAATGTAAACATCAAAAATATGAAAAGCATTTCCAAAATGGGAAATGAAACATGATTAGTCCCAATTATTACAACCAAACTTTGACTTGATATGATTGTAAAATTTAATTATGTAAATGACAATCCCATACAATAAACTTTAACATGAAGTGGATATCCAATCAAGAATCAAACAGACATGAATTTTATATAAAACAGAAACAATCTGAAATGAAACAATATTAATTAATATAAGTATCAGAGTTAAACTTAAAACCCAAAGGATAAATGAGAGTGACATCACATTATGATTAATATAAGAGGAAAAGAGATTGATTATAGTACCTCATCAGTAGAGTTGAGTGCCATTGAAATGTAACAACACCTTTAATTGGGAATCAAATTATATGAAGAAGAGCATTGTTTTGTTTTGTTTCTAAGGGAATCTATGAATGAATGGGATTTTATTAAATATAAAAAGAAAAAGAAATGGGGGGGTGGTGGTGCAAAGAAAGGTACCTGTCTTCTGTCTGAAATGAATCTCATTCAACAGCACGACGACAGACAAACATTTCTTTCTTTTTTTAATCTGACAACAAAAACAGATACTACTATAAACAACCTCCCTCCTCAACATACATTTCATTCATCTACTTCACTTTTTTTAAACTAGCAGTTACATGTTTTATTACTCACTACATTTCGAGTTTCATAAGTAGTAACATGTTTTATTACTCACTGCATTTCGAGTTTCACTACATATGAGATGATTATTTTTCTAAATTTTTTTAATTTAACCATTTATTATTTCAAATTAAATTTAATAAAAATCATAAAAATATTATTTTTTGTCAAAATATTTAAAAATTATAAAAAAAAAGACTTAAGAGATTAAAGTTATAATATGACAAAATACTTATTATCACTAATAATAAAAATATCGCTAGTGATATTTCATTGTTTTTATCACTAGTGATATTTTTATCAATAGTAATAACCAATATTTCATCATATATATAACGTTAATCCATCTGTTACTTATTACAACTTTTGAACATTTTAGAAAAATAGTTATTTCGTGTTTTTTTAATCTTAGATTAATCCTTACAATTATATCAAACCAAAATAAATGATGGAGATTTATCATTCAACATATAAGCAAAAACAAAAATGTAAATGAACTTTTCTCATGGGATAAGTTATTATAAATAGTTAAATACTCATATTTAACTACATTTTAAGGTATTAGTCTTAGACCATTGATCATCCAAAATCAGATCATATAAAAAAACACGAAAGGACTAAAGATGCCAACATGTACAAAAGTTGTAAAAAAGGGGGCCGATGGACTAAAGTTATAAATATGACGAAATATTAGGTATCACTAGTGATAAACTTCGAAAAGAATATCAATAGTTATATAAAAAAAACCAAACTCAAAACTGTTGATTCACATTTACTGGTTATCACATGTGATATAAAGCTAACAATTAAACAAAAAGATATAAAACATATTCTCAAAATTAAACAAATTTTTGCATCAAAACTGAAAAACACTATCACAAATGATTTAAACATAAAAGTTAAACTGAAAATTGTTGATTTATTCAAAATCAAACAAATTATTGCATCAAATATGAAAAGAATATCAAAAGTGATATACAAGTATTAATTCAGTTTTAACATACTGACAAACTAAGAAGCTGTGTAATCAAATTTAAACATATCCACACATTCAACACCACCATATCCGGGCCACTGCCTCCATCTTGTACTGATAATAATACATATCTTGTGCTTTTTTATTGTTGTAAAAGATAAAAAAACTATCTTATATTTGAAAGGTTTAAAAATATTAAATAAAAACACACAGATGATAATATAAAAAAATATATATATAAAGCAATGAAATAACATATGCGATATTAAAATTTAAGAAACATATTTGTTTGACTCAAACACAAGTAATATTAAACATTAAATGTGGTTATAAAATACAAAATATCATGGTGATATTAGACATGTCATATAAAAAATATCATTGGTGATATAAGACATTAATTATGATTATGAAATATCACAAGTGATATTAGCTACGTCATATAACAAATATCACTAATGATATTAGACATTAAGTATGTTTATAATATATCATAAAACGTGATGTTAGACATTTCTAACAAAGTGATATTAGATGTTGACTATGTTTATGAAATATCACAAGAGATACTAGACATGTCATATAACAAAAGTGATAGCAGTCGCGCGTTGAAAATTTAAAGCATCATATCAAGCAAGTAAAGGCATCTCATTGAGCAAATTTTGACATTTTCCTTTTCTATCTAGATTTTTTACTTTACAAGTCATAAGTGAATGAGAGAATACTCTATTGCAGGAAGAATTGTTAGTCTTCTTTTATCTCCCACGCACATGCCTAAAATAAACAAAATTCACACATAACTAGCTGTGAAGTGATGAGAGCATGAAAATAATCAACAAAGGAGTAACTAGTAGAAAGACTATCTTTAACACCAACATCTCATCCTTTTATCACTACCATCTACAAACCTTTCCACTTCTATATGTACTTGCTCTCTAGGCACCCTTAACAACATCATCGATAGAATCAGAAGTATTTACTGAGTTTGCATTAGGACCTGTAATGACTAATTATGTGATGGATTTTTTCAAAGGTAGAGCCAAGTTGCCATTTTGATTGAGAGTCGCACGGTAGACTAAGAAATTGACTTCCCATTTATAACAAACCAATATTTTCCATATTAAATATTACTACTATGTTTATAATGTTAGGATGTGCGTAAGTCATAGATAGTATTTTATACGGTCGGGAGTACGTGAGCCTAAGGGGTTACATACTTAGACATCGAGATCATCTTTTATTAAGATATATAATATAATATGGCTATATTTATTATCTATACTTAATTTGATAAAAGTGAATACTTAACGGTAATAATTAATAAGTTAAAAGGTTTAACGAGAATTAATTAAAAGACTTGAGACTTTATGAATGTAATTATTTAATAGAGCATTCTAGAAAGTCAAAAAGTCAACACCAAAGGGTGTTTAGAGTAGGACGGTCGAACCTAAGGAAAAGAAGGGAAAAACTAAGATTTAGCTTGTTAAGGAAGATTAGTATCTATTCCTAAAATGACCTAAGTCTTATACTATATAAACAAAGGGATTAAGATCACTTTGTCATAACTTAAAAACCAAAAATCTCTCCTCTCTCTTGTCTCCTTGCCGTCGACTTTCATACACCAAGCCAATGGATTTTTTTATCTCTTGGTTTATTAAGTATTCTAGTATCAAGATTTAGCAATAAAATGTGATTGGTTGAAGTGTCGTGTGGACTAACTTAGAGAATATATATTTTGATCTTTTGGGTTTTATTTGTGAATCGAATCTATTGGAAAGAGGGGTTTTCTTGGTTGGTGATTTAGAGTTCTTTTTCACCGTTGTTGCAAAAAAAGGTATGCGTATCTAATCCTTATGTTGTACTTATGTGCATATGTGATCTACTTGTTCCGCTGCATTTTACTCTTGATGCATGTATGTTTTGATACATTAGGTTGTTAAATTACAACAGTGGCATCACGAGCCAAATTATATGCCATGTAATTACATAAAAATGACTAAAACGAATCAAAAACAATTTTTTTCTTGATGTTTGATTATGATTTAATTATAGATCTTATAATTCTTAATTTAAATGTAACTAGATCCATAATATTCTGGAAAAAATGAGTTTGCATGATTTTTATTTGATAGCAAAAGTTCAATTAAAACTACGTGTGCACTTTATGTATTTTTCTATATGTTATACATGTTAAATTGTTTAAATCATTAAACCATGTATGCTAATTGTTATGATCCATGTTTTTTATGCTTAACATGTTTAGGAATGCTATTTAATCTAGAAAACGCTAATTGGATTGGTGTATGCCTGCTAGATATTGTGTTTATAAAATTGTTTTACGGCTAAAATTATGACACCCGAACATAAAATAATTTTTATAAAATAATCTGTATAGATTATGTCCTTAATACCCAATAGGACGCTAAAAAATCGATTATGCACAACTTTTAGTTTTAGACTAAAGCTGGAAAAATCGTCTTCTTGCTGATTTTTGCTTTTCAAAACAGAATCAGAATTAAAATCTTAAAATTAGATTTAGAAGTTTTTTATAATTAGTGTCAAATTTTGTTATTTATGTGGTAAGTATCATGTTTTTATTTATATTTAATATGCATGATATTTTAGTCTTGTTTACTATGATTTATATCTTGTTTTGATTTATTTTCCCTGTTTAGTATGTAATAAATGCAAAATTTATTTTCTATATATAAACTGGACTAACAAAGGTAAGTAAATATTAGGTCTTTTGACTTAATATTTTTTTATCCTATAATTATATAAAAAATTATTAGTTTTTATTTGACATTTACAATGTTTTAGTTATATTACAATAGAAAGGATAGGTGGACCGCTCTATGCTCCAAAAGAAGGAGGTTCTTAACTAGATTCGCGTTGAGCAACTTCTTCGGGTCCTTTTTGTGTGTCTTCCAAGACGCCAGAGAGTCAAACGTGACCGTAGCAAGGTTCGATTGAGTTTTCCCTTGGTACTCGTAAGAGTTGTGAGGAAAACCCGATCGAAAAAACCCATGGCACGTTATCAAACTAATATAACGTTTTTAAAACAATGGGTATCTCGGTTTTGGATCACCGGTAGATTCAATAACCCGAGGCATATGTTTTATTTAACGTGTTTAAAAATATGGAAAATTCATTGTTTTAGAAACTTATTATAAAAGGAAGGATTACATGTTTCCTTTTATACGATTTTCTCATTTTAATTTCAAAATTTAAATATACCCACTTAAATAAGTATTGTAATATCCAATGTACGTAGTCAGTTGAGCTTGACTAATTCATCAAAGAAAGTCTTAAGTCTTAACCAAGACAAGGCAATACAATAATTGTATGGTCATATCTAAGACTATATAATTACAGACTAAGTATTGGACGACTTATAACGAGTATGTTTGGTCAGACCTTTTGCCCGTAGTACTAGATGAAGAAAAATATGACGTGACTACGATTATACTAGATAATGTATTCATGGCCTCATAAAGGCTAAGAGTTGTACTAGCGGAAACTATCATTCGATGATTACCTTTTGAATTATTATCATTTCTAGTAGATTAAATGCATTAATGATAATAAGTTCAAGTTGTATCTTATTCTTTTGATAAAATCAATTTTTTAGTCCATAAACATGGTAGTTAATTTTATAAGAGAGTTATTATCGAAAATACTAATATTAAACTTTACAAGTTCTTTTAACGTATTAATGCAAAGTAAATCGATAGCATGAGTTTGGTCTTTACTTGAGATGGACAAACCATGTTAGTTTTCCATAGAAAAATTTTAAGGTTCATTCCTATACTTTTTATAAGTGGAAAAGCTATAAAATCAATGAATGAATTATCCATATTCGAATCAAACATAAGAAATACCTAAATAGTTAGTTAAATTTCATATCTTATTAGATAACTAGAGAACTTGTGTCTTTAGCTACCAAGGGTAAACATCTTAATATGATCAAGACATATTTAAAGGTGATTGTAGTATTTTTGTACACTTTTATTTTAGGAAAAACAAAGCGATAAATGCGGTAAGTATTATGTGCACGGTTTTGGAAAACCGCGTACTAATGACCCTTATGAGATCGTTCACCAAGGAGGGTTATAGCGTGTGTCAAATTTTGTTGTTTTTTATTGATATTTGAAAAGATGAAAAAGAAATAAAGGAAAATGATGGATTATGCTAAATTTAAACTACGGCGTAAAATAACGTAAAACGTAAAAACGTGACGAAATTGAATTTTTATCTAAAAAAATGAATAAAAATCACCCAAAAGTCCCAAATAATACAAATAAGGTATAAAATCAATAAAAATATTTTTTTACACTTTTTAAATAATTATTATTTAATTTTAAAGTTGATTAAAAACCTAAAATAAAAAATAATCAAGAAAAAGTCTAATTTAAGATTTTTTTTTGTTTGTAAACCCTAAGTATATTATTTAATGACTAAAAAATATTTTTCGAAAATTTTAAATTACCTAAATCTATTTTTTTACTTAAAATAAAATACGAATATAAAAAATCTTAGAAAATAATTTAATAAAAAGAAAAATCTAAAACTTTTTCCAAAAATCCTAATTGATGAATAGATGCAGGGAAAGATAAAGTCAGCCAAAAATGAATACCCAATAAGCTGTTATGAGCTTATATGCTCACGACTTCATTAAAATAAGCAAATCCAAAGACCCTTTAAATATTAAATGTTGCAAGTTCTAACCAAGGCCAAGAGCCTGGTACACCGGTAGAACACTTAAGTCCCACACAAGGGGTACGGTGTTCGAATCCGGGCCAGGGGAGCTTTTTGCAAATCCTTTTTTATTTTTCTTTTGCTTTCTATTAACACACAAGGGACCCTTTACACTTTTTTTGTTTATGAGAAACAAGAATAAACCACAAATAAGTATGCTAAGCCAGAAAAATTAAGCTCGGATCATTAAAAATAAGCACACCTCGTTTTCAATACCAGTGGGAACTAAAATGAAGTCAGTGGCAAGGTTGGCTTGCCACTGCTTTGAACAGAGACTAAATGTTAGCCTCAAAATATTGAGTCAAACAAGAATGTTCGGTCATATATTTATATTGTAATATTTATTAGAACGTTGTAATAGTTAGTTAAAATAGTCGTTACATTACGGGCTTGATGGTTAGCTTAAAAGGCCTCTTTCAAGGTACTAAGCATTTATTCAAGCCCGCCCCAAAACATATATAGTCCATTAGAGAGCCCGCATGTGGGTGGACTATATAGGCACCCTCCTAGCATGTTAGGAGGGTGGCAAGTAATCATTTTCTCAATCTAATTTCACCTAGTTTCTCCATCATCTCTCTACTTTCTCTCTCTAGAAATCTTCATTCTTTTCATCTATTTTCTATTAATCAACCATGGTGAAGTGAATAATTATGGGAACAACATTTGGTATCAATCGCCATGGGGTAGATTTGTGATTGGTTTTTTAGTTTATTGTTTGGTTCGGTTAATTTTTCATCAAAATCATCTCGAATTATTTTTTTTAGTGTTTTCGGGTTATAAATCTTGATATAAGTCACTTACATAGATTTGGTAAGGATTTGGTTAAGTTTTTGTGGTTAAAATTACAAGTTTTGGGGTGTTTGGATTGTTTTTGAGGTATGGTTCCTCAAACAGTAGCTTGATTTGGTTGTTTTGGTTGTTTTCGGAAAAGGGTTTTATATTCCGAAGAAGTCAGTTATCCAAAAATGAATTTTCGGAAAAGGGTTTTACATTCCGAAGAATTTATCCGAAGATATGTAGATTTTCCGAAGATAGCAGTTTATCCGAAATCAACTTTATCCGAAGATAACACTTTATCCGAATTTAGTTTATCCGAAAAAAGGGGATTTATCCGAAAAGGTAAGTTACTTGTTTGATTATTCCGAAGATTGTGCATTTATCCGAAGATTTTTTTTCAAAAATACTTGATATTCCGAAAAAACAGTACTTTTATCCGAAAAGACCCAATATTCCGAAAAAGTGACATTTATCCGAAAACAAGTGATTTATCCGAAACAGTGACATTTATCCGAAAAGTGTCATTTATCCGAAAAAGTGACTTATCCGAAAATTGCCATTTTTTTCGAAAATTGCCATTTTTTTCGAAAATTACCAATATTCCGAAAAATCACCATTTTGCCGAAAAAGGCTCATTTATCCGAAAATTGTCAATTTACAGAAAAACCCCATTATTCCGAAAACATTCACTTATCTGAAAAAGACTTAGTTATCCGAGTTTATCCATTTTCCCGAAAATCTTCATTTATCCGAAATCCACTACTTATTACGAAGATCATCGTTATTCCGAAAATCATGAAAATTCCGAAAATGGAAATCTTTTACAACAATGAAATTTTTTAACAAATCGTGTGATTTTTCGCCTTCGAAATTTTGGTTTCTTGTGAAGACAATTTTTAGGGGATTTTAATATTTTTTATCGACAACAACAATCACAACACATCTACTTAAGATCTATTTTCACTTCAACAATTTCAAGTATCTCGAAATGGATTCTACTCAAGAGTATCGTGTGACAAACAACAACATCATGGTGGCGGGTAATAAAGAGAGACCACCAATGCTTGTGATTGGTAGATATGCACAATGGCAATGACAATTCCTTCGATATCTTGACACAAAACCTAATGGTGATGTTCTTCGACGTTGCATCAAAGAAGGGCCCTATACTCTCACTACAATAACCATTCCTGCAATTCCAGCAACCGACTCGACGACCGGTTCCGATGAGCAAACAATTGAGGAAACATATGAGAACACTTCGAAAGAGAAACGTGCTTGGATTGATGCAGAGAAAGAAGCAATCTATTTGATTCTAAGTGGGATTGGGGATGATATTTACTCAAAGGTTGATGCGTGCTCTACTGCAAAAGAAATGTGGTTTGCCATTGAACGCTTGCAACAAGGAGAATCACTTAACAAGCAAGATGTCAAAACTAACTTGTTCTAGAACTTTGGAAAGTTTACTTCATTGGATGGGGAATCAATTGATTCATATTACTCAAGGTTCTACAAGATGATGAATGACATGACAAGAAACAATTTGCAAGTCAATGTGCAATTTCTACAGCAACTTCAACTAGAGTGGTCACGGTTCGTAACTTTGGTGAAACAACATAGTAAGTTAGACGAAGTCAACTGATACTTGACTTTTGGATGGGGTTCAGATTTAATCTCGGTATCCTCTCGAATTGATCACAACTCTAAGTGGAATGATTGTTCTCGGTTACTAAAAAGGGGGTTGGTTTTCTAATCTACTAAAAGGTTTAAATGCACTAAGATGTAAACTTAAACTAAAAGCAATTAATTTAATAGCAATTAATGAAACTTGAATTAAAATTTAACAATTAAAACAGAAACAGTAAATACCACTTAACTCTGATTCGAAATACTCAAAAGAAAACTGATCCGGAATATTCATGACAAAAAAATGCTCATTCGGAAGATGCTCATTCGGAAGATTTAATTAATTCAGAATAAATGATAAAAACCTTTGATTCGGAACAAATTGATTCGGAACTTTTGAAAGACTTTCATTCGGAACTTTAAACAAATTCGGTTCGGAACTTTGAAAGGAAATTGATTCGGAACTTTTCTGTTCGGAAGAAGTTTATTCGGAAGTTTATTCGGAAGTTTATTCGGAACTTTTAAACAAAATTGATTCGGAACTTTTAAAGACTTTCATTCGGAACTTTAAAATTGAACTGATTCGGAACTTTTGAAAAACCGTTCATTCGGAACTTTTAAAACCATTCATTCGGAACAAACTGATTCGGAACTTTTTAATACAAATTGATTCGGAACTTATAAATGAACTGATTCGGAACTTTTCACTAAAATGGTTCATTCGGAATTTTTGAGCTCATTCGGAACTTTTAAAAATCTAACTGATTCGGAACATTTAAGATCACTTCATTCGGAACTTTCAAAAATACTCATTCGGAACTTTTTGCAAAAACACTCATTCGGAACTTTTAAATGAACTGATTCGGAACTTTTCACTAAGATCCTTCATTCGGAACTTTTGTGTTCATTCGGAACCTGGAAAAATTCAAGAACAGTAGGAGATAGAAAAAACAGGGGAACGCGATTTCAAGCCAAAATCCACCAAGTTTTTAACCAAAACTTGAACAAAACTAACCACGAATCATCTACTAACCATAAACAACAAATCCCATCAATAAAAACTTAAAACCCAATAACTTTTAAAGATCAAAATTAACCAAATAAGAGCTTTAACTTTGAATCAAAAAGATGAAGATGAACAAGATGAAATTAAGGATTAAATTGATAGATTAATGTTTAAACAATCAAAGGACAAAGATTAAACTACAAGATTGGTAAAAACAAGAATCAAAATCACCAAACACCCTAATGGTGTTGGTGATGCCTACGAACAGAAAAAGAGAGAAAAAAGGAATGGAAAAACTGAATGAAAAGTGTGAAGGGAATTCTTTATATAGGTCTTCTCTTTGGTTGGTGAGTGGGCTTTCTCCCGTTCTTCTTGTCTTCTCGTCTTTTCAGAAAAGTTGACGTTTTCGATTCTGATTCGGGATTTGTCGTCGATTAAATTCAACTCGTCTTTTAATTTCTTCGTTTAATAGACTTGAGTTTCTTCGACATATGTAAATCTTCCATCTTTGGTCCTTTTCTTCGATAAATCTTCAAATAGGCCCAGTGACTTCAAATCTTTTGCACCTCTTGGACAATAGACTTCGTCTTGAGTCTTTTTCTTCCATAAAACCCGTGCAATCCCATGTTTTCTTCATTATCCATCCGGTTGGCTCTGAAAACACAATAAACACAAAAACCACGCATAATTCCAAACAAATGATATTAAATACGCGTTTTGGTCTCGTTTTAGCCAGAATTAAGTGGTAAAAGGATGGGTGTTTTCACACCTATCATCAACTATCACACGCTCTTTGACATTTTGAAACAATTTCAGAATGAGACGAATGAACTTCGAGCTGAAAGGATAGCAAAGACTGCTAATCCACTTGCTTTGGTGTCTACCACTCAACATGTCCAAGATCATCGATCTCGTGCTCCAAAGTCATACTCCACTACATCCTCCTCACCAAGGTGCTCCACTACATCCTCCTCACCAAGATACTCCACTTCATCTAAGTATTCAGCTCCCACAAGATCACGAGACAAATAACCAAGAGCACCATCACCATCACCTGAGCCATCATCTGAAGAGGACAGTGATGAAGAACTATCTCAGAAGGATAGGGAGATGAAACAACAAATTGCTTTCAATATTAAGACCTATAATAAAATCTTCAAACCCACTAACAACAATTTTCGAACATCATCAAATACAAGGAACCAATATGTTGAGAGTCCTCGAAGGTATGACACACGTCAACGTGATGAAAGTCCTCCTAGGTATGATCGACGTAATCCAACACATGTTGAGGGTTCTGCACGGTATGATCGACAAAACGCTAAGAATGATACTCAGAGGATTGCTACTGCTGTTGGGCATAGGGAAACTGTTGGTACTCAAGTGGTTTAGCAAAGTGGGATTAAGTGCTTTAATTGTTAAGGCTATGGGCATATGGCAAAGGAATGTAGGAAGCCGAAACGGGTTAGGGACTCTGGCTATCATAAGGAAAAGATGTTGCTATGCAAGAAATAGAAGTTGGGGTTAAACTGTCGGCTAAGGAAGGAGCAATGCTTGATGATACTGATGTTGAAGCCTCCGACCAAGAACTTGAAGCACATTACTCGTACATGGAAAAGGTTGAAGAAGTTCTCAACATCACTAAAGATGACAATGGTCCTATCTTTGATACTGAGCCAATCGATAAGGTACATACTGAAGAAGAATATCATGTGTTTGGTAATATTCATGAGCATTGTGATCTACCCAAAGCCATTAATGACACATGTATGATGGAAACGGTTGATAGCAATACCACACCCGATTCATCAAACATGTGAAATAATGAGTCTGAGGATGATCAACATGCAAATGAGTATGATGATGACGAGGAGCGTATTTCGCTTGCTAACTTAATTGCTTCTTTACAAAAAGATGTCAAAGAAACTAGAAAAGGTCAAAAGCAATTAAAGAAGGCAAACGCTACGCTCACTAAAAATTTTGAAGAATGCAAAGCTGCTCTAATTAAATCTAGTGAGACCATTGATAGCTACAGAGCTCAGCTTCTTCAAAAGACCAATGAGATTGAGGGGTACAAAGGGTGTTTAATTAACGTCAAAAAGGACGATTTTCAACAGAAATATAACGAAACTCTTAAGCTTATAGAACAAGAGAAATGTAATTATAACACCTCTTTGAGTACTGAACGTCACAAAACGTATCTTGCTACCACTAAAGTCAATGAGCTAACTCAAGTAAATGGTTTTCTTCAAGAGGATAAAACTAAACTTGTTAATGAAAAGAAAGCTGTGGTTGAAAAGATGGAAAAGGATTTCAAAACTAAACAAGCGAATGACATCGACAAAATGGTGGAACTTGAAACTCAAATTGATTTTTACAAAAAACTTGTTTACAAAACTAATCAATCAATTCAAACCATGAGAATGTTGGCACCTCGTTCTTTTTTCAAGGATAGACCTAGTGTTGCAAATCCTAAGTACCTTGAGCAAGCTCAATATGCGAATCAACACTTATATCTTGATGAGTCCCAGTGGACTGATCTTGATTGCCTTGTTGTTAGGCCCGATAGTGAAGAGACAAACGATTTGGAAGAAGAGAGTAGACAAAAGTTAAAAAAATTTTTGTTAAACCATATAATTACGCTTATGAAAACAGTCTTCATGGTCTTTTCAAACAGCAAACACAAAAAACTCGTGAGCAAATATTTTTCGAATGTGAACAAATCAGAATTAAATGGAGACAAGCTTTTGCCACTAAGAAAACTAATGTTTCAAAATTTATTGAGTACTTGCCATATAAAGCTTCTGTAAGCAATAGTAAGCAAGCACTTAGTATTCTCAAGAGTAACATTGAAAATTTCAAAAAGGTTGTTGATGATGACTGGAAAAAACGTGAACTTTTGAAAGGTGATAAAGAAATTCCTCACGATATAACTGTGCTTGTGAAAAGTATTTTGATTCCGCTTGCAGAAAGAACGCAGAAACATATTTTGGAATTTGAAACATTAATTAAGCAAGAGTTAAGATCTATATAGACACTTAAATTAACATAGACCTATCCAATCAATCATAATCACTCATTTTTAAAAAAACCCACTTCCCACCACTTTTTTAAAAATTAAATATCTCACAAACGGTAAACCGTCAAACGAAAAAAATACATAATTGTGACGAGAATTAAATCATCTATCTATCGAGGGGCACATGTATATACTTTCGACGAACTTTTTTTCGACTTGTTTTTCTTAAGTCACGTCTGGAGAGAATCATATATGATTCGACACGAATCATATATGATTCGTCACGAATCATATATGATTCGTCACGAATCATATATGATTTTCAGAAAATCATATATGATTCGTGATATGAATCATATATGATTTTCTGAGAATCATATATGTTTCGTGACGAATCATATATGATTCTCTCCATACGTGACTTAAGAAAAAAATTCGAAAAAAAAGTTCGTCGAAAGTATATACATGTGCCCCTTGATAGATAGATGATTTAATTCTCGTCGCGATGATATGTTTTGTTTTACGTAACAATGAACAGTGTGTGAGATATTTAATTTTTAAAAAATGAGTTTTTTTGCTATATAATAGAAATGGATGTTTGTGATTGGTTGGTTGAGTCTATGCTAAACTAAAGTTCTATAGGGATCTTTTTCCAGTTAAGCAATAAATGTTTGATGATTTGAAATATGTGGAATCTCTTGAACAAGAAGTGAACGATCATCAACTTGAAAGAGACGAGTTTTCTACAGCATATGATCTACTCTTACATGAATGTCCCTCAAAAGATATTATGTGTGTTTATGTTACATCTTGTGCTGATATTGATGAATATTCTGATGTTGCATGTAAATATCTTGATCAAGTCAAAGAGTGTGAACGTCTTGAAACTGAGCTTTCGAATAAAGTTGACCAAAAAGAATTTTCGTTACTTCAACATAAATATGATTATCTTCAAAAACATTGTCACTCACTTGAACTTGCTTTGTAAAATAAAGTTGGCAGCTTTTCAAATGATACACCATTGGAAGTAATTATCTGAGTCATGTCGATTACTAAATGAAAAAAGTCTTGATATTTCGGATTTGAAAGCTCAGTTACAAGAAAAAGACATAGCAATTGCAGAGTTGAAGAAACTCGTTGCTAAGATAGGTGGGAAAGTTATGGAACCTAGCGTTAAGAAACCTGTTGTTAGACAACCCAATGCCTCTAAAGTGAATAGATCCTCTATCTTGGGAAAACCATCTGCTTAATAAGTGTGAAAACACTTATCCTTTCACCACTTAAAACTAGTAAAAACGAGACCTAAACGTGTATCTGATGTCGTAAAAGTCGGAATTATGCGTGGTTTGTGTTTTTGTTGTGTTTTAGGACAAAAATTTGAAAAAGGAAGAAAACACGGGCTTTCACGGGCTTTTATCGAAGAAAAGACAAAAGACAAAGTCAAAAGATCAAAAGTGCAAGAAGAACAGAAGTCAAAGGCCTATTCTGAAGATTTATCAAAGAAAAAGTCTAAAGACGGAAGTTTAACGAAGTCGAAGAACCAAGTCTACTAAAAGAAGAAAAACTATACGACGAGTTCATTTTATCATTCGACTAATCCCGAGACAAAGTCGAGAAAGTCAAGTTATTTAAAAAGACGAGAAGACAAAAGAAAGAAAGAAGGAAGCAACATCACCACCTCTCATCCTCCTATAAATACCCTCCTAATCTTTCATTAGGAGGTGTTAGAGTTAGTTCATTTGCTTAGTTTCTCTTAAGGTAATTAGGAGTAGGTGTAAATTTCTCTCTCTAGTTTTACTTTCTCTCTCTAAATTTTCTTTCAAGTTTGCTTAATCTTTCATCTTTAAATCTTGTAATCTTGAATCTTTAATCTTCATCTTAATTTCAAGCTTTTCATAATCAATCTTATTCTTCCTTTCTTGTTTTAATCTCGTGTTTAATTCGGTAGAGGTATGTAGTTTGTTTCCTCTTTATGCGTATTTGCTTATTTAAGTGCTTAACTTTTTGTTCTTATCAATTTTATGTGATTTATGGTTTTAGCTTATTGTGCTTTTTGATTGATTTGTTATTTTCTTGTTTTTAGTAAAGTGTTTTTAAAAGTTTAATCTTTTAAAAGTTGATTTCATAAATTTTGCTTATTTGGTGTTTTGAAAGTTTTTAATTCGTGGTTTATTTAGTTCTTCTTAATATTGATTTTGTTAAGTTTTTAGTAAGTGCTTATTTCCATTTTACATTCCATCGTAAATTTCTAAGGGTTTTAAGGTTCCGATCGAGTATTGTGATCGCATAAGCCTTAGGGTTTCTACTTGCGATCAAATACTACGATCACAAACTGCGATCCAACTACGATCTCGAGTTGCGACGTGAGTTGCGATCGTTGGTTGCGATCGTTAGTTGCGTTCGTTGGTTGCGTTCGTTGGTTGCGATCGCTCGTTGCGATCCAGGTTGCGATCGCTCGTTGCGATCCAGGTTGTGATCGCTCGTTGCAATCTTATTGCAATCCTTTGTTTTTTTTACTTAGTTGTTTTTCAAAGTTTATTTATTTCCCACCATTTTTGTAAAGTTTAAGTTTAGATAGTCTTGTCTTATTTTATCTTTAAATTATTTTTTATTAAGTCTTAAACTTGTTTAATCTCTTTATATTTTTCATTTGCCTTAATTCATTTTAGTTTAATATAGATAATCAAAATCTCCCCTTTTTAGTTACCAAAAACGATAAGTCCACCATAAACCGTGATCAATTCGAATTGAATCGAGTACGAACACCAAAACACATAATCTTGTCATTTGCTTATTTGGTGTTTTGAAAGTTTTTAATTCGTGGTTTATTTAGTTCTTCTTAATATTGATTTGGTTAAGTTTTTGGTAAGTGCTTATTTGGTTTTTGCTTATTTCCCATTTACATTCCATCGTAAAGTTCTAAGGGTTTTAAGGTTCCGATCGAGTATTGTGATCGCATAAGCCTTAGGGTTTCTACTTTTGATCAAATACTGCGATCACAAACTGCGATCCAGACTGCGATCACAGTCTGCGATCACAAGCTGTGATCCAACTACGATCTCGAGTTGCGATCGTTGGTTGCGTTCGTTGGTTGCGATCGCTCGTTGCGATCCAGGTTGCGGTCGCTCGTTGCGATCTGATTGCAATCCTTTGTTTTTTTTACTTAGTTGTTTTTCAAAGTTTATTTATTTCCCACCATTTTTATCAAGTTTAATTTTAGATTGTCTTGTCTTATTTTATCTTTAAATTTACTTTTTATTAAGTATTAAACTTGTTTAATCTCTTTATATTTGTCATTTGCCTTAGTTCATTTTAGTTTAATATAGATAATCAAAAGCTCCCCTTTTAGTTAACAATAACGATAAGTCCACCCTAAACCTTGATCAATTCGAATTGAATCGAGTATGAACAACACCAAAACACATAATCCTGTCATACTAAAATGGCGCCGCTGCCGGATCTTTTCGTAAAGATAAACGGTTTTTTGTGAGAAAAATTGTATTTTGGGATCCGTTCTCTTGGGAACGTTATTTTCATAGCATAAAAAATTTCAACAAATCCTAAAAAATATAAAATATAAAAAATCCAAAAAAATAAAAAATAATAAACAAGATAAAAAATCAAAATATTGTATTGCATTTTTAGTGTATGTGTACTCGATCTTCGTCTAATCTTGAGCCCGAGACTCGTAAAGACCTAGATATGTCCGGTGTGCATAATAATAACAATCCACCACACCCCCTTTTGAATAATAACAACCATCGCCCTCAACCCGATATTCGTACGATGGAGGAGTTATGCCAACCGACAATGAATGGACGTGGAGGACCGATTGCGTCGATGCAAATCACGGCTCCTGAATTTTCGTTGAAGCATTACATGATCCAACAAGTTCAAAATGCTTGCCC
Organism: Glebionis coronaria; assembly: GCA_025667525.1. Taxonomy (NCBI): domain Eukaryota; kingdom Viridiplantae; phylum Streptophyta; class Magnoliopsida; order Asterales; family Asteraceae; genus Glebionis; species Glebionis coronaria. Next base: position 269,630,669 of record CM046875.1, on the reverse strand, counting down.
ATTTCGCGGATTACCGGATGATGATGCCAACAAACACCTCGATAAATTCATAACCGTCACTCAAAGCATGAAATTGCCTGGTGTTACCATGGATTTTCTCCGTCTTCATCTTTTTCCACACACTTTATCCCACCATGCCGAAAAATGGTTTGATCGTCTTCCTAAAAACTCAATTCATACATGGGACGAGATGACTCAAAGATTTTTGTCACGCTTCTTTCCACCATCCATGGTAACTAGTCTTAGAAATCAAATCAGTGGTTTCACTCAAGAACCCGATGAGTCTCTTTTCGATGCTTGGGAACATTATAATGTCTTGATCCATCGTTGTCCTGACCATAATATGCTCCCCGTCACTCTAATTGATACTTTCTACAACGGTTTAACTTTTCGTGATCGTGATACGATTAATGCCGCCGTCGGTGGTACATTTATGAAACGAAGACCCGAGGAGTGTAGAGAGCTAATCGAGAACATGACCACTCATCACAAAAATTGGGATTCATCCGCATCCTCAAGAAATAACCCGAGGGTCAATGTTTCTTCTACTTGATCAAACCCCGAGTTAACCGAACTCACCCGCCAAATAGCCGAGATGAACACAAATTTCTTAACCATGGCTACGAAGCAATATCAATAAGTTAAAGTTGTAGCACTTTCTTGTGAGACTTGCGGTGGTCCTCACTCATACACCGATTGTCCTTCTACTCAAGACAATCCTTGTGAGAACGTGTAAGCGGCTTACGGTAACTTTTCTACGAGAGGCTATCAAGCACGTCCTCAAGGTGACCGTAATTTGCTAAGTTATCGTTCAAACAATTTTCTTTCACCACCCGATTTTCCTCCTCAAAACCAAAACAACCTCAATCGCAACAATCAAACAAACCCAAAGAAATCCATATCCACCTCAAGGAAATGATCAAGTTTACCAACCACCCACCGATCAACCACCCGCTTACTAAGCTCTACCTTTTAACCAACCCACGGCATTTAATCAAGAGATCGAAACCTACATGAGGACTAATGACGTGTTGGTAAAAAATCTTCAAAGCCAAATTGATATGAGCAAAATCTCATATCAATAAGTCAACAAATCACCTTAAAACATATAGCAAATACCTAACTTTTATGCTATAAAGCAGTATTATGTGGTATGTTTTGTGTTTGTGCTTATTTAGGTAACAAGGATACAAATTTGAAGCAAACAAGTGAAATCAAGCTCATTTGTAATGAAAGACAAGAGAAGGATCAAAGATGATAAGCCATTTGAAGATAAAGGACCTATCTTGACAATATTCAAAAGTTGAGGGACAAAAGTGCAATTTTGGAAAAAGTAAAGATCAAATTCAAACCTGGTCAACTCTTGTCACACCCCACCATGGCAGAATATGGGGCGCGACGTATGGATATCATCACAACATGGCGTGTCTATAGAGATAACTAAATGAAATAAGAAATGTCATAAAATGGTGACACAAAAGTCATGACAATATCTCATCAAATGCAAGTGTCTAGATAAGTAGGTAACAGTCCTACCTCTTACCCAAGACAAACAAATAACACAAACAAACAAACAAACATATAGGTGCCAACAGTATCACTAGATAAATGAACAAACAAAGCTAAGAAGGAACGAGGATCTCCTTCTATATGCAATCCTAATGCATCCAAGTCTAGCCACTTCTATCCTCACGCTTAACCACATACACACCTGAAAGAGACACTAAAACACGTCAACATAAAGTTGGTGAGAGTCATAGGTTTAGACTCCAACGCCAAAATAGTTATAAGCTGTAAACAACAACCATCAATACAATAAAATATGGACAATGTGTTACAAATATGCATTAACAACTATCAATCAAGATTAATCATACCAAACCAATCCAAGGCTCCTACCTTGCCAAACAACATCATGGTACCATAGATGATCACACTATGTACCTATCCCAAGGCCACTACCTTGACAAACCACAAGGCCACTACCTTGTCAAACCACAAGGCCACTACCTTGTCAAACCACAAGGCCACTACCTTGTCAAACCACAAGGCTACTACCTTGTCAAACCATAATAACTGAGACGGCACGTGTCCCCCGATCCAAATCATACACAATCAAGAATCACATAGCAGTTAATCACATAATGTACACACAAGTCCATCTCAAATCACAAACACATTCACAGCATCAATTTAGAAAATAACTCAACACAGTGTCTCTTCCATCCCATCTGGAAGTTAAAATCAATATTAAACATGGGACTATGAAACTCACCTGATTGAGCTTCCCCAAACATCCGCGCACTAGCAAAAAGCTTAGAATTTTTGAAAGAAGAAAAAATTAATGAAGAACCCTAAAACCACCATTGATGCCGACTAAAACTTGATCTCCAGGGATTTTATGAAGTGTTTTGGTTAATAAAAAGTATTTATATAGTTTCCTAACAAGTCCTTGGCCCATTCCAAAAGCCCGGTTCCCTTTTTCCTTTTTTTCCCCTATTCTTTTCTTGCGTCCAAAACCGACTTAAACCATCCTTAATTTCGTTTTTTTTTTAATTTTTATTATTAATATATGTATTAATAATATTACCTTAATTTACCTTAATTTATTTCAGCTCCTAAAGCCTCCAAAACCCCAAAACCGTAAAACTAGTCAAATTTACGTGTTTTACCGTAAAAGACGTAAAATATACACTTTTAAAAAAAATCTCAAATTTTGAAATAAACTTTATAACTAAGTCCTAAATGACTTAAAACCATCCCTAAAAATATCCATATGATTAATTACCTCATCCGAGACCTCTAAATGCTAAACCGTAAATCGTAAAAATACGATTTTCTATAATACATATACGTATACGTAAAACCACCAAATAACACCATATCACTTCATAGTCACTACCATGTGAACTCATGAACATGAAATCATCACACATCGTTTCACTCACAAGGTACCACGTACCGAAAACGATATCCAAACCACAATATATACACACCAATAAGCACATAAACACGTAAAGACACGTAACTAGCACAAAATAAAACTAAGTGACGAACCTCAAAACCATGGTTGTCACATCACTCCCTCCTAATAGAAATCTCGTCCCGAGATTTACTCCTTAGGATCAAACACACAAACAACAAATCACATGAGGATACTTGTTCTAAACGAACTTCCCTCATTTCCACGTGAACTTTAGTTCGAGTTTCAAAATACCACATATACAAACCAAAAATAATTAAACTCATTGCCAACTCTTGACCTCACAGTCAACAAATCTCACAGATGACTCTTTGATAAAACAAAGACTCTCATTAACACCAGTCCCGAATAACCGTACATGCAAAATGCATTCTCAAAAAACCTTTACCAATCCCAATACATGAAATGTATCATGTATACAACTCACTCTCCCCATGTAATTCTATACTCATAAGCTAATGGTCCGATCTTTCCAAAGATCATAAATGGACCTACAAAACTCTACATCAACTCTTCCATTTTACCAAAACATACCACCTGCTACTATGGGTGAAACTCCCTACATAACTTTGTCACTAAATCTAGTGGTTTCCTCCTTTTCTACATAGCATCCCTTGTTTCTCTCATTCTGTCCACAAACACCATTACCACATTAATAGCCTCTTTTACCAATTCTAGTCCACATTAGGGACAACTCACCCTATCCTTTCATGTAGTGCCTCAAATGGCATTTATCGAATTCTAGTACGATAACTATCATTATATGAAAACTCAGCCATCGCTAACGAGTTTCCGAACTACCTCTAAATCAATAACCCATGCCCTCAGTGTAACACCTAAGGTTGTATAAATATCTCACTTGCCTATCCTTTTCCAGTTAGCTGGATATACTCATATCCAATCATGTTCATCAACTCCCTTTAGTCCATATGGTTGTCCAAGCCACGCAACATACATGTTGACGCGTTCTCTACTTTAGACAACTCAACTCGTGCAACCTACATCCTTCATCCAAACCACCCTAATACGTCATCCATATAGTTCAAGTTCGTCTCAGCTTCACTTCATTCTTCTTATTCCATGTCTCATCAACCATGCTTGCCTTTCCCAAATGGTACTTGGCCTTGCATATTTTTCTTTCATCACTTAACTCTACCCCTCACCTTTGCCAAATGTTCAATCAAGATGATTGAATATGTGTTGGAGACGTTCATGATCCGTATAGATCATTCTCCACGTCTCGTACACCAAATGCCTCTAGCATTCTAGGCAGATATAACAGTCCAGCTCCACTAACTAAGTCTATCCAATTCTTCCAAATCTTCAGTTCCTGCAACGTATAAGCAATCGCCTTTCTTTGTCGTTCTCGTACGCGTCCAAGTCCTTGCTCCACGTATCGTCATGCTTCGCGAATTCATCCAGTCCTTCCGATAATGCCAAGATCGGCTCACTATCCAATCCACCTCTTAAGCCTCCAAAATTCTTCCTCATCCTTCTTCACTTCGCCCCTTGCTGGTTCCATGATATGCCATTATCTCTAACTACTCATCATGGTAGACTTAATACTAAAACTCACACTTGAAAATCTCACGTATAATTCTACTACAAAACCAACACATACTTCGCCTCACTCTCCTTCTTAGACTTTGAGTAGATCAAGATGTCGTCGATGCTCCCGATGACAACTCGTTTATACACGTTCATGCACAAGCGGTTCATTGACTCCATGAAAACCGCTAGTGCTTTGGCGAAACCAAATGCATAACCGTAAACCCAAAGCGTTCATACAACATCCTTAGCAGTTTCAACTATGTCCTCCTTGCACCCTCTCTTAGCGGCAATACGAATAAATTCCTACCTCGTTCTACATGAAAAATTCTACACGCATTTTTAAGATCGGTACTTCCTCTCATCGGACCACTCAACCTCTTTCCTCATCCAATCTACTACTAAGCAACTCAACTTCTATCCGACATTCCTTGCAATTTCTAACAGCTCTTGTTTTTAAATCACTCCATCAACGGTTTGCCTTGAAAAGGCATTAACTACAACTCCTCTCACTTCTCATACTTGCTCTATTTATGGTTCTACCTCACGGTAATAGGCAAACCTACTAAATTTCAGGAAATTTTCGGAAAACTTACATGCCCTACGAACAATCATAAATACCTTTGAGGTATTGTATCCCCTTCCAACACTCTCTATGGCGTGTTACTTGTGCTAGTATCCCACAAATCTCTATTCATCTCCTTGGTACTCCTAAGAGACCTCATGACCACATTAGTTTGTCTACGAACTTCTTTCCTCCCCACTAAGGGTATTCCGACCGTTCTCTCATGGTCACCTACTTAAGCGTGTAGGCGCGACCAAGTCTTTCATATGACTACCTCAACGCTCCCGAACAATACGAAACCAAAACTACATCCTGAATCCATTAGATACGATCAACAAATCAAACCAACGGATAACTAACGACATTTCACGTGCACCAGTTAAAACAAGTCAAAACCATCAGACTCGAAAGAAAACTCAAACCCAAAACGTGTATCAATTCAAAATGACCCATGAAAACGAAAAATAATCCAAGAAACACCCAATGGCAACCAAACATATTACGCCCCGTGACATATTATTTAAACCGTGCAAAAGATCGACTTTTCCAAAATAATATATATCTTTTTTTATTATTATTACCTCCCACATCTATGTGACTCAAACAATATACCAATAACCTTCTAGGCGATCTCAAAACTCAACCCAAAGACTAGATATCCCGTGCACCCCAAATAAAAATAAACTACTATTCAAAACTCAACCTTGAACCCGACACTTGTACAACAATTCCGACCAGTCCACTGACCTCCCATGACCATACTTTCTGAGTATTTGAAAAGTACGTTCCGATTACATAATTTTTTGGCTTTTAAATCACTCAAAAAGCTCTAAAAACGAACAAGTTATGACCAAAACAATTTTATACTAGTTGTTTTAAAATTAAAGAATAAACTTAGTGATTAATGCAATCCTTTTAAATGAAAGATATAATTGTATGTGTAACCTTCATAAACTCAATTTAACCTCGTATTAATAATTATAAATGACGTGAATCGGTTAAACCCAATTATATAAACTATGTAAGTAGAAAGAAATTTTACTTCGCTTTATTTTAAAGAAAGTCTTTTAGAATTTGAAATAAATAAGTGTTGATAAAAAAAAATCTTATGTTGCACCTTGTTTCAAACACGACTCCAACACCTTACCCTTATTTTACCGAATACAACCAATTATCTAACCCTATAATAGATTTCCAAGTCCCCCTTTTTCCATATACCAACCAAAAGAAATGTAAGACTCAACACAAAAGATTTCATTATCTCAAAAAAAATCCCAGGTTATTTCAATAGACTTAAAACCAAGAACACCGTTTTAAAACGTACACGTGAAATACGAAACTCAAAGAATACGCTACAAGACATAGTTCAAAAGATTCAAAACGTCGTTGAAACTCCACCAAACTCCAGCACCATAAAACACGAACAAACACAAGGTACGTTCAAGCTATAATAACTAGTGAACGACCATATACCATAACTTAACACATAGTAGTATATATACATCCGCATATGTATACCTATTGAATCCCCCAAACATACTCGTTATCATACACGTAAGTCAATCAATCGCTTTATACGCTCGTTTTTTCCATACGAGTAATCACCATCTCACCGTGCCACAACAAGGCATAAAGCCCACCTCCAAAACCAAACCATATCGTGTGGCCCCAAAATCACACAACACATCTATAACCCAAAACATATAACACAAAAATAACAATAGCCATATCGTAGGTAGCCATTACATAAACTCATATATTATAAATATACCCAAAATCAACATCTCATCATATACAAGCATGTACTAACCCTCTTTCATGCAATCATACTTGAGAACCCATTGAAGTTGTGGTACTTGTATAACTATGTTGGCCACCATACTTATACAATTACCCTTTCCCCAATGCACTCCTTCCTATGATGACACTTATAAGAATCAATACAACATATAACACATAAATCCATCTACTCACATAAGCTCATAACCACATAACCAAATAGGTCCAAAACCCCATCTATTAAAATAACATAGTAAAACTCTTGGAATACCGAAATCCATAGTCTAGCTAAAACATCATAGACTAAAACCAAAACGAAAACATAATCAGATATAAGTCATGTCGCCCATAAGAGTGGAAACAACTTAAAATCCTTCCTACCCATGTACTCCTAGTAACTCGAACCACCACACGATTCTTAGGGAACATGACTTAAACATCAAAAGAAAAATAACATACCTCAGGTATGTAAAATAACTCGACAAAAGATAGAAACTACCATGTACCAAATTATGTACTATAATGTACAATTTAAGCAAAATACGACAATGACTAGCGTGGACGATTATGGTTCAACCCGCCCTAGTCACAACCCGAAAAGAAAATAACATGTGGCTAAGTATGAACTTACTATGGTTCAATTCATACTAGTCAAAACATCGCAATAAATAACATCCCAACACATCAATTTATGTAAAATGCACACATACTCCTATGACGCCTATATGCAGGGACCCTTAAGCTATAGACTAGGCTACGCGACTAGGCAACCTAATTCTCTATAACCATTGTCTCTGATACCATTCTGTCACACCCCACCATGGCGGAATATGGGGCGCGACGTATGGATATCATCACAACATGGCGTGTCTATAGAGATAACTAAATGAAATAAGAAATGTCATAAAATGGTGACACAAAAGTCATGACAATATCTCATCAAATGCAAGTGTCTAGGTAAGTAGGTAACAGTCCCACCTCTTACCCAAGACAAACAAATAACACAAACAAATAAACAAACATATAGGTGCCAACAGTATCACTAGATAAATGAACAAACAAAGCTAAGAAGGAACGGGGATCTCCTTCTATATGCAATCCTAATGCATCCAAGTCTAGCCACTTCTATCCTCACGCTTAACCACATACACACCTGAAAGAGACACTAAAACACGTCAACATAAAGTTGGTGAGAGTCATAGGTTTAGACTCCAACGCCAAAATAGTTATAAGCTGTGAACAACAACCATCAATACAATAAAATATGGACAATGTGTTACAAATATGCATTAACAACTATCAATCAAGATTAATCATACCAAACCAATCCAAGGCTCCTACCTTGCCAAACAACATCATGGTACCATAGATGATCACACTATGTACCTATCCCAAGGCCACTACCTTGACAAACCACAAGGCCACTACCTTGTCAAACCACAAGGCCACTACCTTGTCAAACCACAAGGCCACTACCTTGTCAAACCACAAGGCTACTACCTTGTCAAACCACAATAACTGAGACGGCACGTGTCCCCCGATCCAAATCATACACAATCAAGAATCACATAGCAGTTAATCACATAATGTACACACAAGTCCATCTCAAATCACAAACACATTCACAGCATCAATTTAGAAAATAACTCAACACAGTGTATCTTCCATCCCATCTGGAAGTTAAAATCAATATTAAACATGGGACTATGAAACTCACCTGATTGAGCTTCCCCAAACATCCGCGCACTAGCAAAAAGCTTAGAATTTTTGAAAGAAGAAAAAATTAATGAAGAACCCTAAAACCACCATTGATGCCGACTAAAACTTGATCTCCAGGGATTTTATGAAGTGTTTTGGTTAATAAAAAGTATTTATATAGTTTCCTAACAAGTCCTTGGCCCATTCCAAAAGCCCGGTTCCCTTTTTCCTTTTTTTCCCCTATTCTTTTCTTGCGTCCAAAACCGACTTAAACCCTCCTTAATTTCGTTTTTTTTTTAATTTTTATTATTAATATATGTATTAATAATATTACCTTAATTTACCTTAATTTATTTCAGCTCCTAAAGCCTCCAAAACCCCAAAACCGTAAAACTAGTCAAATTTACGTGTTTTACCGTAAAAGACGTAAAATATACACTTTTAAAAAAAATCTCAAATTTTGAAATAAACTTTATAACTAAGTCCTAAATGACTTAAAACCATCCCTAAAAATATCCATATGATTAATTACCTCATCCGAGACCTCTAAATGCTAAACCGTAAATCGTAAAAATACGATTTTCTATAATACATATACGTATACGTAAAACACCAAATAACACCATATCACTTCATAGTCACTACCATGTGAACTCATGAACATGAAATCATCACACATCATTTCACTCACAAGGTACCCCGTACCGAAAACGATATCCAAACCACAATATATACACACCAATAAGCACATAAACACGTAAAGACACGTAACTAGCACAAAATAAAACTAAGTGACGAACCTCAAAACCAGGGTTGTCACATCACTCCCTCCTAATAGAAATCTCGTCCCGAGATTTACTCCTTAGGATCAAACACACAAACAACAAATCACATGAGGATACTTGTTCTAAACGAACTCCCCTCATTTCCACGTGAACTTTAGTTCGAGTTTCAAAATACCACATATACAAACCAAAAATAATTAAACTCACTGCCAACTCTTGACCTCACAGTCAACAAATCTCACAGATGACTCTTTGATAAAACAAAGACTCTCATTAACACCAGTCCCGAATAACCGTACATGCAAAATGCATTCTCAAACAACCTTTACCAATCCCAATACATGAAATGTATCATGTATACAACTCACTCTCCCCATGTAATTCTATACTCATAAGCTAATGGTCCGATCTTTCCAAAGATCATAAATGGACCTACAAAACTCTACATCAACTCTTCCATTTTACCAAAACATACCACCTGCTACTATGGGTGAAACTCCCTACATAACTTTGTCACTAAATCTAGTGGTTTCCTCCTTTTCTACATAGCATCCCTTGTTTCTCTCATTCTGTCCACAAACACCATTACCACATTAATAGCCTCTTTTACCAATTCTAGTCCACATTAGGGACAACTCACCCTATCCTTTCATATAGTGCCTCAAATGGCATTTATCGAATTCTAGTACGATAACTATCATTATATGAAAACTCAGCCATCGCTAACGAGTTTCCGAACTACCTCTAAATCAATAACCCATGCCCTCAGTGTAACACCTAAGGTTGTATAAATATCTCACTTGACTATCCTTTTCCAGTTAGCTGGATATACTCATATCCAATCATGTTCATCAACTCCCTTTAGTCCATATGGTTGTCCACGCCACGCAACATACATGTTGACGCGTTCTCTACTTTAGACAACTCAACTCGTGCAACCTACATCCTTCATCCAAACCACCCTAATACGTCATCCATATAGTTCAAGTTCGTCTCAGCTTCACTTCATTCTTCTTATTCCATGTCTCATCAACCATGCTTGCCTTTCCCAGATGGTACTTGGCCTTGCATATTTTTCTTTCATCACTTAACTCTACCCCTCACCTTTGCCAAATGTTCAATCAAGATGATTGAATATGTGTTGGAGACGTTCATGATCCGTATAGATCATTCTCCACGTCTCGTACACCAAATGCCTCTAGCATTCTAGGCAGATATAACAGTCCAGCTCCACTAACTAAGTCTATCCAATTCTTCCAAATCTTCAGTTCCTGCAACGTATAAGCAATCGCCTTTCTTTGTCGTCCTCGTACGCGTCCAAGTCCTTGCTCCACGTATCGTCATGCTTCGCGAATTCATCCAGTCCTTCCGATAATGCCAAGATCGGCTCACTATCCAATCCACCTCTTAAGCCTCCAAAATTCTTCCTCATCCTTCTTTACTTCGCCCCTTGCTGGTTCCATGATATGCCATTATCTCTAACTACTCATCATGGTAGACTTAATACTAAAACTCACACTTGAAAATCTCACGTATAATTCTACTACAAAACCAACACATACTTCGCCTCACTCTCCTTCTTAGACTTTGAGTAGATCAAGATGTCGTCGATGCTCCCGATGACAACTCGTTTATACACGTTCATGCACAAGCGGTTCATTGACTCCATGAAAACCGCTAGTGCTTTGGCGAAACCAAATGCATAACCGTAAACCCAAAGCGTTCAAACAACATCCTTAGCAGTTTCAACTATGTCCTCCTTGCACCCTCTCTTAGCGGCAATACGAATAAATTCCTACCTCGTTCTACATGAAAAATTCTACACGCATTTTTAAGATCGGTACTTCCTCTCATCGGACCACTCTACCTCTTTCCTCATCCAATCTACTACTAAGCAACTCAACTTCTATCCGGCATTCCTTGCAATTTCTAACAGCTCTTGTTTTTAAATCACTCCATCAACGGTTTGCCTTGAAAAGGCATTAACTACAACTCCTCTCACTTCTCATACTTGCTCTATTTATGGTTCTACCTCACGGTAATAGGCAAACCTACTAAATTTCAGGAAATTTTCGGAAAACTTACATGCCCTACGAACAATCATAAATACCTTTGAGGTATTGTATCCCCTTCCAACACTCTCTATGGCGTGTTACTTGTGCTAGTATCCCACAAATCTCTATTCATCTCCTTGGTACTCCTAAGAGACCTCATGACCACATTAGTTTGTCTACGAACTTCTTTCCTCCCCACTAAGGGTATTCCGACCGTTCTCTCATGGTCACCTACTTAAGCGTGTAGGCGCGACCAAGTCTTTCATATGACTACCTCAACGCTCCCGAACAATACGAAACCAAAACTACATCCTGAATCCATCAGATACGATCAACAAATCAAACCAACGGATAACTAACGACATTTCACGTGCACCAGTTAAAACAAGTCAAAACCATGAGACTCGAAAGAAAACTCAAACCCAAAACGTGTATCAATTCAAAATGACCCATGACAACGAAAAATAATCCAAGAAACACCCAATGGCAACCAAACATATTACGCCCCGTGACATATTATTTAAACCGTGCAAAAGATCGACTTTTCCAAAATAATATATATCTTTTTTTATTATTATTACCTCCCACATCTATGTGACTCAAACAATATACCAATAACCTTCTAGGCGATCTCAAAACTCAACCCAAAGACTAGATATCCCGTGCACCCCAAATAAAAATAAACTACTATTCAAAACTCAACCTTGAACCCGACACTTGTACAACAATTCCGACCAGTCCACTGACCTCCCATGACCATACTTTCTGAATATTTGAAAAGTACGTTCCGATTACATAATTTTTTGGCTTTTAAATCACTCAAAAAGCTCTAAAAACGAACAAGTTATGACCAAAACAATTTTATACTAGTTGTTTTAAAATTAAAGAATAAACTTAGTGATTAATGCAATCCTTTTAAATGAAAGATATAATTGTATGTGTAACCTTCATAAACTCAATTTAACCTCGTATTAATAATTATAAATGACGTGAATCGGTTAAACCCAATTATATAAACTATGTAAGTAGAAAGAAATTTTACTTCGCTTTATTTTAAAGAAAGTCTTTTAGAATTTGAAATAAATAAGTGTTGATAAAAAAAATCTTATGTTGCACCTTGTTTCAAACACGACTCCAACACCTTACCCTTATTTACCGAATACAACCAATTATCTAACCCTATAATAGATTTCCAAGTCCCCCTTTTTCCATATACCAACCAAAAGAAATGTAAGACTCAACACAAAAGATTTCATTATCTCAAAAAAAATCCCAGGTTATTTCAATAGACTTAAAACCAAGAACACCGTTTTAAAACGTACACGTGAAATACGAAACTCAAATAATACGCTACAAGACATAGTTCAAAAGATTCAAAACGTCGTTGAAACTCCACCAAACTCCAGCACCATAAAACACGAACAAACACAAGGTACGTTCAAGCTATAATAACTAGTGAACGACCATATACCATAACTTAACACATAGTAGTATATATACATCCGCATATGTATACCTATTGAATCCCCCAAACATACTCGTTATCATACACGTAAGTCAATCAATCGCTTTATACGCTCGTTTTTTCCATACGAGTAATCACCATCTCACCGTGCCACAACAAGGCATAAAGCCCACCTCCAAAACCAAACCATATCGTGTGGCCCCAAAATCACACAACACATCTATAACCCAAAACATATAACACAAAAATAACAATAGCCATATCGTAGGTAGCCATTACATAAACTCATATATTATAAATATACCCAAAATCAACATCTCATCATATACAAGCATGTACTAACCCTCTTTCATGCAATCATACTTGAGAACCCATTGAAGTTGTGGTACTTGTATAACTATGTTGGCCACCATACTTATACAATTACCCTTTCCCCAATGCACTCCTTCCTATGATGACACTTATAAGAATCAATACAACATATAACACATAAATCCATCTACTCAAATAAGCTCATAACCACATAACCAAATAGGTCCAGAACCCCATCTATTAAAATAACATAGTAAAACTCTTGGAATACCGAAATCCATAGTCTAGCTAAAACATCATAGACTAAAACCAAAACGAAAACATAATCAGATATAAGTCATGTCGCCCATAAGAGTGAAAACAACTTAAAATCCTTCCTACCCATGTACTCCTAGTAACTCGAACCACCACACGATTCTTAGGGAACATGACTTAAACATCAAAAGAAAAATAACATACCTCAGGTATGTAAAATAACTCGACAAAAGATAGAAACTACCATGTACCAAATTATGTACTATAATGTACAATTTAAGCAAAATACGACAATGACTAGCGTGGACGATTATGGTTCAACCCGCCCTAGTCACAACCCGAAAAGAAAATAACATGTGGCTAAGTATGAACTTACTATGGTTCAATTCATACTAGTCAAAACATCGCAATAAATAACATCCCAACACATCAATTTATGTAAAATGCACACATACTCCTATGACGCCTATATGCAGGGACCCTTAAGCTATAGACTAGGCTACGCGACTAGGCAACCTAATTCTCTATAACCATTGTCTCTGATACCATTCTGTCACACCCCACCATGGCGGAATATGGGGCGCGACGTATGGATATCATCACAACATGGCGTGTCTATAGAGATAACTAAATGAAATAAGAAATATCATAAAATGGTGACACAAAAGTCATGACAATATCTCATCAAATGCAAGTGTCTAGGTAAGTAGGTAACAGTCCTACCTCTTACCCAAGACAAACAAATAACACAAACAAATAACAAACATATAGGTGCCAACAGTATCACTAGATAAATGAACAAACAAAGCTAAGAAGGAACGGGGATCTCCTTCTATATGCAATCCTAATGCATCCAAGTCTAGCCACTTCTATCCTCACGCTTAACCACATACACACCTGAAAGAGACACTAAAACACGTCAACATAAAGTTGGTGAGAGTCATAGGTTTAGACTCCAACGCCAAAATAGTTATAAGCTGTGAACAACAACCATCAATACAATAAAATATGGACAATGTGTTACAAATATGCATTAACAACTATCAATCAAGATTAATCATACCAAACCAATCCAAGGCTCCTACCTTGCCAAACAACATCATGGTACCATAGATGATCACACTATGTACCTATCCCAAGGCCACTACCTTGACAAACCACAAGGCCACTACCTTGTCAAACCACAAGGCCACTACCTTGTCAAACCACAATGCCACTACCTTGTCAAACCACAAGGCTACTACCTTGTCAAACCACAATAACTGAGACGGCACGTGTCCCCCGATCCAAATCATACACAATCAAGAATCACATAGCAGTTAATCACATAATGTACACACAAGTCCATCTCAAATCACAAACACATTCACAGCATCAATTTAGAAAATAACTCAACACAGTGTATCTTCCATCCCATCTGGAAGTTAAAATCAATATTAAACATTGGACTATGAAACTCACCTGATTGAGCTTCCCCAAACATCCGCGCACTAGCAAAAAGCTTAGAATTTTTGAAAGAAGAAAAAATTAATGAAGAACCCTAAAACCACCATTGATGCCGACTAAAACTTGATCTCCAGGGATTTTATGAAGTGTTTTGGTTAATAAAAAGTATTTATATAGTTTCCTAACAAGTCCTTGGCCCATTCCAAAAGCCCGGTTCCCTTTTTCCTTTTTTTCCCCTATTCTTTTCTTGCGTCCAAAACCGACTTAAACCCTCCTTAATTTCGTTTTTTTTTTTAATTTTTATTATTAATATATGTATTAATAATATTACCTTAATTTACCTTAATTTATTTCAGCTCCTAAAGCCTCCAAAACCCCAAAACCGTAAAACTAGTCAAATTTACGCGTTTTACCGTAAAAGACGTAAAATATACACTTTTAAAAAAAATCTCAAATTTTGAAATAAACTTTATAACTAAGTCCTAAATGACTTAAAACCATCCCTAAAAATATCCATATGATTAATTACCTCATCCGAGACCTCTAAATGCTAAACCGTAAATTGTAAAAATACGATTTTCTATAATACATATACGTATAGGTAAAACCACCAAATAACACCATATCACTTCATAGTCACTACCATGTGAACTCATGAACATGAAATCATCACACATCGTTTCACTTACAAGGTACCCCGTACCGAAAACGATATCCAAACCACAATATATACACACCAATAAGCACATAAACAGGTAAAGACACGTAACTAGCACAAAATAAAACTAAGTGACGAACCTCAAAACCAGGGTTGTCACAACTCTTAAATCAACCAAGTCAAAGGGATCAAATAATCAAGAATGAAGGTCAAAGGACCAATTTTGCCAAAGAAATGAAGAAAAGAGCTCAAATGAAGATTCTACTAAAGTAAGAGGGTTGAAAGTGACAAATTTACATCAAGTTTGGCCTTAATCTGATTATACATACAAGGACCAATGAGAATGCTTGAATAATGAGACATGGATCACCATGTCATCTGCCACATAAGCCCACTAGCCGCCTATAATATTAAAGGATCTGTACAGTGGAAGCGTACTATCTTCTTATTAGCAAATCACATTGCACCACTCAATAATCCATTTTATCCAAAATGGATAATAATTCGTGTGACCAGCTGAAGACCAATGAAATTCGTCGACGTGTCATCTTCAACAAAAACGAGCACAGGATGTGGATTGAGCTACAATGAATTTCAGATAAAGTGTTCTATATGAAAAAGACTCGCAATCAAGCAAGGAGTCCATTCCTCATAATCAATTAAGCTGAAAGTCATTGGATCAAAAACTCCTCTTTGTGTTCTTGAGCCGAATTATGCAATCATCAAGGATAAGCCACGTGGAGCTTAGAGATTGGATGAAACACGTCATCAACCACAACTAATCTTCATCTCAGCTCTATAAATAGGACATGTTAGCTCATTTATGGTGTGTAGACTTAGGTGTGAAAAACACACACTTCAATTTTCTTTCTCTCAATTCTAGCATTTCCCTTTCAGTTAGAACAACTCTTAGGTGTTTGACACACACCTAAGAGTCTGTTATATAGTTAGTTAACAGTTGTAACAAACTTTTCCTCCAATTAATAAAATTCACAATTCAGTTCACTTCATTCTCATTCTACTTTACTAAATTCTGCAATCCAATTGATACTGTGTGTTGCTGTTAATCTTCATTGATCAATGGATGCTTTGTTGATGATTTGAAGTACTAGTAGATGTTCAGTTTCATAAGGAGTTCATTTGCAGTCCAATTTTAAGCCATTTGCAGATTTAAAGCAGGGGTGTAGATTGTAGCTGAATTTGATGATGATGATGGTTAATTCTGGTTAATTACTGGTGTTTAAGTGTTTGTTAGAGAGCTCAGCGCCCCTCTACACCGTCAGAGGAGGCTTCATAGCTAAAAGGTTCCAAAAATCCTATTTTTGTTCCTCTCAAGTGTAATTGCATGCTACATTCCTAGTGTAATGACTATGTGTTGATCTAAATGTGTTTTTAGCTTAATTGTAGCATAACTGTGTTAGTTTGATAGAGAGTTTATTGTCTTTTAGCTTTTCATTGAGATTTACTTGATTTCAGTTAGTATTTTCATCAGTTTATACTCATTAGGATCATTTTGTGATACAGACTGTTTACAAGCTTGTTTTTGGTTCAAACTCATCTCATTTCACCAACTGAACAAGGTCTGATAAAAGTTTATGCCTATTTAGACTTGTGCTTACATTCTCTTTGAAAAAGTTTAAAAACTGTTTTTAAAGTGGTGTTTGGTTTAAGTGATTCCATGTAATTCAAGTTTGTAAAAATCTTTGTTAAGTGTTCATTTACACTAGGTAATCCAGTGTAAACATTTTAGTCTCAATTTGTGGTCAAAAGTTAAGTCAAAAAAGCAATTGGTAGTAAAAAGTTTTGGGTCAAGATTTTTAACTAGATCATCAGTCAAACTTGCTTACTTTGATTCATTGTCATTTCTTCATTACTGGATCAAATTGCCTCAAACCTGATTCCAAGTGTAGTTTAACATCTGAACTTTAAGTGTCTAATTGGAAATTATACAGTTCAAGCTTTTCAGTTAGAAATCAGCTTTTTAGTCAGCTTATTAGCATATGCAAGTTTCAGTGATAATCTTCAAACTGTTTCACTATATCTTGAAATCCACTTCATAAACTTGCTATTTTTATTTCAAATATCAACTTGACAACATGTCTTGAGTCGAATTCGAGATTTTCAGCTTTTTGAAATTTTGGTCAAAATTGGTTAAATAAGCCCGTTTTTGTTTATTCTTAATTTTGGCTTATTCAGTGAACCATTTTCCAAACAAAAAGACATTCCAAGCTTTTTGGAACTTGATTAATCAGTTTCAACAATAAAATCAAAGTGTGGATGTTTAGATTTCATATGAGCTTAATCTTGGCTTATTGAGATAAGCTAACTTGTGATTTTCAAGCTTTTAAGTAAAATCTTGTTACTGGCCTAGCTAATTTTGGATTTTAAGCAGTTTAAAACAAACTAGAGTAAATTTGGTTCATTAAAAAGCTCAATCCAGCTTATTTGAATAGCTTAACCCGTTTTTCATAAACATTTCCATTTAATTGCACTATAGGTCCTTGTTGTTTGCTATAGTTTTTAATCAGAGATAATTTTCCAAGTTTTTAGGGTTTGCAAAACTTAGTCCTTTAAGTTTCAGCTTGTTTCAAATTCAGTTAGTAAGTTTGGTAATTTTGTTAAGTTTGTTACTTGTTTGTTATATTTTACATATTTGGTCCTTCTAGTTCCTGAATTTTACATTTCAGTCCTTATACTTACATTTAGTTTACATTTCAAATATTTTTATTTTTATGCATTAAAAATTTGTACTTTGTGAATAATAATTGGTACGTGCACTTTGTTTTACGGATACGTAGCATTAATATTTTTCACTTTTTACCTGTTGATTGAATTAGACATAGAAAGCCAAATACTCTTAACAACCAAGAACAATTTAAAGCTCGATATTTTTAGGCCTTTCAATTTGTCAAGAATCGAGAATAAACAAACTTACAAATACTCAATTTCAAATGGCGCCGCTGCCGGTTCATGACATTACGAGAGACTATTGTTGACGGTTTTGATTGGATTTTGGGATCCGTTCCCCGAGTGGACGTTATTTTTTACGTATCATAAATCAAAAACATAAAAAAAATCAAAAATATAAAAATATAAAAACATAAAAACTAAAAAAATAACAATATCAATTCTTTTCCTAAAGAATTGAACCAAAAAAATAAAAAAAAAATTCAAAAAACAATCTTTTTCCTAAGAGATTGCAACCAAAAATATATATTATTGGATTTCATCGGTTTTTACGTACATATAGTATTTTCTCTAAAAAAACCCAATAAATACAAAAATATTTTTGATATATTATTTTATGTAGATACGTATACGTATACGACACTCAATACACATACTTCCATAAGTATTGCTTTTGCAATACACAGTGTTCGGGAGCGTTCCGGTCCTTGACACGTGTATCGATCAAATTTAGTTAAAGCAAGAATAGATAAATACTTCCAATAGGCAATAATTCGAAGAATACAAACTACAAAGTAAATAGAAAGGCGACGTGCTATAAAATTCCGTCTAAGGGTTAATAGGTACTTAAGTGCTTCGCGCCACCTAATCCCCCGTTCACTAGTGCATATTCTAAGAAGGAAAGCTTGATTGGGGGTCTTGCACCCAAGTATTACTTACATATACTATACTTTCTTGTGGATATACTTATTGAACCTCGGAAAGGATAATCCCTTCTTTTCCAAAGTCGAACGAGAGCTTCTCTCTCACTCCTTGATTTGAGTTGCATGCTCACCCGCGGGCGTGCACAAATACCATTTGGTGTACAACCCCTTCCTCCGAAAAGGAAGAAAAAGAGAAAGAGTAAAAACAACACCGTCTATCAAGCCAATCCCGAGAATTGTGCTTTGAACATCACACAAGAAGCAATGGCCGCCGTTGACAGTCGACCTTTGATGGAGAACCTTCAATCCAATGTGAAAGGATATGCCGAGGCTATTGTTATACCCGAGATACCCGCAAACACCTTTGAGCTTAAGACATCTATGATTAGCTTGGTTTCAAACACACCATTTTTTGGGAGACCTAGTGATACTCCACACGATCATATCAAGAAGTTTCTATCTCTTTGCAATACCATTAAGTACTATGGAGTTACCCATGATGCCATTAAGTTGATTTGATCCAATCCTCCTTAGAGGGCAATGCCAAGTATTGGCTAGATACACAACCACCTAAGAGCATTACTACTTGGGATGACTTTACTAAGAAGTTTTTGAACAAGTTCTTTCCTCCATCTAAGACCATGTCTTTGAGAAACCTAATTATTGGATTTCAACAAAAACCTAGCCAAACCTTTAGTGATGCTTGGAAAGAGTTCAAGGAGTTATGAGAAAATGACCCAATCATTGATTCAATGAAGTTCACCAAATCAATACCTTTTACAATGGCTTAAGACCACATCATCAAGATTCCCTTAATTCCTCCGCGGGTGGGAATATTCTTTCCAAATCCATTCAAGAGGCATGAGACATTATTGAGACTAAATCCATGGTGCAAACTAACACACAATTTGATGAGAGAGTACATGTTATTCAAGAGGGTGTTTCCAAACCATTTGAGAGTCAACTCCTTTCACAGATGCAAGAATGGACCCAAACCCAAAAAGCACAATAAGCACTCTTGCAAGATACCCAAAATATGCAACAAACAATGATGCAACACTTTATAAAAATTTCCTTGGGTAACAATTCCACCAATGATGTGAATGCCATTGCTATTTCATGTGAGACTTGTGGAGGTCCTCATTCTTACTTACAATGTGACAAGATTCAAGGTTATAAAGTTGAGTGTTATGCTTATCAAGAAGAACATAGAGAGCATTTCAAACCTAACAGGTTCAAGGTCCTCATTCTTACTTACAATGTGACACTTCAAACCTAACATAAATCAAAACAATCTCTCTTACAAGGCAAATAATTACCTTGCTCCACCCGGCTTTCCACCCCATCCACCCACCCAAAATCAACCCAATCCTCCTCAATTACTACAAAGAAATCAAGGGCCTAGGACAAACTACTAAGGGAACAACTATAGAGCACCCAACAACTTTCACAATCAAGGGAATAACTTTCATACATCCAATCAAGGATTTAACCAACCACCTCCACCTCAATATCCAAACCAAGGTTTTTATCAAGGAAATTTGCAACCTAATCCCATGGATTTGATTCTTCAAAAGCTTACTTCTTATGAAAGACAGATGAAAGAGGCTCAAGAGGAAAACAACAAGAAATTTGCTCTTCTACACAACCAAATTATGCATACTCAAAGGCCACAAGGGGCTCTACCTTCAAACACACAAACAAACCCAAGGGCTAATGTCAATGCTATCACAACAAGAAGTGGAAAAACAACTAATGATCCTTCACCTCCTACACCTTCTATGGTTAAGCCTACTATGATTCCAACTTGTGATAAGCCTTCAACATCCAACTCACCACCTTCAAGCTCTACAACTTCAACACCTACACCTTCTCAACCTATACCCACTTCTCCTAAACCTTCCACACCTACTAATGAAGAAACTAACAAAGAGAAACCTTCTACTACAACAACTACTCAACCTACACCAAAACCAAGCCTTCCTTACCCATTAAGATTGAGAAAGGAGAAATTGAAAAACAAGGATGATATACAAGTCTCTAATTTTTTGAGGATGTTCAAGCAACTTAACATAAACATCTACTTTGTGGAAGCTCTTGCATATATGCCAAAGTTTGCTAAAATGTTCAAAGATCTCCTCTCCAACAAAGAAAAATTGGTGGATTTGCCTAACACGTCACTTAATGAGAATTGCTCCGCCGTTAGCTCAAAACCTTACCTATAAAACTTGGAGATCCGGGGTGATTTTTGATCCCTTGTAATTTTCCCGGGGTGGAAAATTGCATGGCACTAGCGGATTTAGGGGCAAGCATTAATCTCATGCCTTTATCGGTTTGGCAAAAATTTCTCTTCCCGAGCTCTCTCCTACTAGGATGACCCTTGAGTTAGCTAATCGTACCATAGCTTATCCGGTAGGTATTGCGGAGGATGTGTTTGTAGGTGTGGATAAGTTTACCTTTCCGGCGGACTTTGTAGTGGTTGATTATGATATGGACCCGAGAGTTCCTCTAATTATTGGTAGACCATTTTTGAGGACGAGTCGTACTCTTATAGACGTGGCGGAGGGAGAACTAATTATGACAGTTGAGGATGAGAAAGTGGCGTTTAAGTTAGGAAAAGTGACTAAGAAGTCTCAAGGATGTGAAACAATTAACATAGTGGATGTTCTTGATGAGGTGTGTGATGAGCATTTTCATGAAGCTTGTAAGAATGATAGTGAAGACATGCCTCATGTAGAGACCGTTGCCTCAATTGCTCCCTCCTTAACACCTTTTGGAGAGAGTGATTTCCTCTTGGAGGAATTTGAGTCCAACTTCCTTGGTAATGATGATTCTCCCATCAATTGGGAAGAAGACATTCTCACTATCCAAAAGTTGCTAAATGAGGACCCCATTCCTTCACCAATTCCACAAGAAGTAACCAATGATGATCCATCCACAGTGAAACCTTCCATAGAGAGTCCACCTACCCTTGAACTTAAGGATCTTCCATCACACCTTGAATATGCTTTCTTAGAAGGGAAAGACCAATTACCCGTGATCATAGCTAAAGACTGAAAGATGATGAGAAGGAAAAACTCATAGAGGTCCTTAAGAAACATAAGCAAGCCATAGCATGGAAAATATCCGACATAAGGGGAATTGATCCAAATTTTTGTACACACAAAATCCTTATGAAGGATGATTACAAACCCGCCATTCAAAGCCAAAGAAGGGTTAACCCTAAAGTCCATGAGGTCATTAAGAAGGAAGTTATCAAACTCGTTGATGCGTGTATGATTTACCCCATTTCTGAATCTCCATGGGTTAGCCCGGTACACTGTGTTCCTAAAAAGGGTAGAATCACCGTAGTGCCTAATGAGAACAATGAGCTTATTCCTACTAGACTTGTCGCGGGTTGGAGAGTTTGTATTGATTATAGGAAGCTCAATGATGCTACTAGGAAAGATCATTTCCCATTACCTTTTATGGACCAAATGCTTGAACGCTTAGCGGGAATGAATACTATTGCTTTCTAGATGGATTCTCGGGTTATTTTCAAATACCCATTGGCCCTAAGGATCAAGAAAAGACCACATTCACTTGTCCCTATGGTACATTTGCTTACAAGAGAATGCCTTTTGGCTTGTGCAATGCACCGGGGACATTTCAAAGGTGTATGATGGAAACCTTTCATGACATGATGGAGCACACTATGGAATTTTTCATGGATGATTTCTCGGTCTTTGGAGATTCATTTACTTCTTGTCTCTCCCATCTAGAACGTATGCTTAAGAGGTGTGAAGAAACACGTCTTGTTATTAATTGGGAGAAGTGCCATTTCATGGTCAAAGAGGGGATAGTCTTGGGACATAAGATATCCAATAAGGGTTTAGAAGTGGATCGTGCTAAAATAGATGTGATTGCTAAGCTTCCCCCACCTACCACGGTAAAAGGAGTCAGAAGTTTTTTGGGTCATGCGGGATTCTATAGACGTTTCATACAAGATTTCTCTAAGATTGCAAGACCGATGGCCCACCTCTTGGAAAAAAGAGGCTCCTTTCATTTTCACCCAAGAGTGTTTAGACTCTTTTGAGATACTTAAGGAAAAGTTGACTAAGGCTCCCGTTTTGGTCTCTCCAAATTGGGATTTGCCTTTTGAGCTCATGTGTGACGCTAGTGATTATGCCATGGGGGTCGTGTTAGGAAAAAGAGTGAATAAGCATTTTCGACCTATACACTATGCTAGTAAAACAATGACGGGTGCTCAACTTCACTATACCACCATAGAAAAGGAGTTGCTTGCTATAGTCTATGCCTTTGAGAAATTTAGACCTTATCTTGTGCTCTCCAAACCATAGTGTATACGGATCATTTCGCTCTCAAGTACCTCATGATAAAGCAAGATGCTAAGCCTAGACTTTTGGGATGGGTTTTGTTGCTACAAGAGTTTTCCATTGAGATTTGTGATAAGAAAGGAGCCGAGAATTTAGCGGCGGATCATTTGAGTAGACTTGAGCATCCTTTTCAAGGTGAATTGCCTCATAAGGAAATTAATGAATCCTTTACATTAGAGGAGCTCATGTCTATCTCTTCTCAAGAGGATGCCACCCCTTGGTTTGCGGATATTGCAAATTATCTTATGGGGGATGTGCTAATAGAGGGTCTCACTTCGCAACAAAAGAAGAAATTTCTTAAGGAAGTGAAGTATTACTTTTTGGATGACCCTTACCTCTTTAGGCAATTTGCGGACCAAATCATTAGACGGTATGTAGATGGGCCCGAGGCATTTAAGATTTTAGAATCTTGTCATAAGGGACCTACGGGTGGACATTTTGGGCCCAACTACACCGCCAAGAAAGTCTTTGATTCGGGTTACTATTGGCCTTCCATATACAAAGATTCCCAAGAGATGGTGAAATTTTGTTATGTATGCCAAAGACAAGGAAAAATTACTCAACGAGATGAGATGCCAAAAAACTTCATACAAGAATGTGAGATTTTTGATGTGTGGGGAATAGATTTTATGGGACCTTTTCTATCATCTAAGGTAAATAAGTACATACTCGTAGTCGTGGACTATGTGTCAAAGTGGGTTGATGCCAAAGCCTTGCCTACTAATGATGCTCGAGTTGTAGTGAAATTTTTGAAGCAATTATTTGCTAGATTTGGTGTACCTCGGGCCATCATAAGTGATCATGGTACTCATTTTTGTAATGATCAATTTAAAAGAGTTATAAAGAAGTATGGTGTTAACCATAGACTTTATACCACGTATCACCCTTAAATCAATGGCCAAACCGAGGTCACAAATCGTGGTTTAAAGAGAATTTTAGAGAGAACGGTGGGAGAGCATCGAGCTTCTTGGTCGGATAAGCTTGATGATGCTTTGTGGGCTTTTAGGACGGCTTTTAAGACACCAATTGGTTGTAATCCATATAAGCTTGTCTATGGAAAAGCATGCCACCTTCTATTCGAGTTAGAGCATAAGGCTTCATGGGCTCTCAAGTGGGTAAATTTTGATTTAAACCAAGCTGATTCACATAGAAAGGACCAACTCAATGAAATGGATGAATTAATAGCCAATGCTTATGAGAACTCATTTCTTTACAAGGAAAAGACTAAGTAATTGCATGATGCTAAGATCAAGAACCGTGAGTTCAAAGTTGGAGAGCCGGTTCTCCTCTTTAACTCAAGGTTGAAACTCTTTGCGGGCAAGCTTAAGTCGAGATGGTCCGGTCCATTCACTATTGCTCAAGTCTTTCCATATGGAACTATTGAGTTGTCACAACCCAATGGTCCAAATTACAAAGTGAATGGTCACCGTGTTAAGCACTATTTTGGGGAGAACATTTATGTGGAAATGGTCTAAGAGATCCCTATTTTCCCCATGAATTAATTCATTGTGGGAAGAGTCGAGCTAGAGACTCCATAAATCAAGCTTGAATAACTAGGCTTAGAGTTTTTAGACTTAGAGTGTGGTAGGTTAGAAATAAGGATATAGAGTTGAGGAGAAGTGTAGGGGGAGACCTTCCTTTTGTCTTTATGTTGTTTGTAGGTTTGCTCTCTCACATTTCATGCTTGGAGCTTATGGAGGAGGCCTTTGTATCCGGTTCACTTTGTTACTATTGTGATTTTTCATAAACACATTGTGCTTGATACAAAGATTTTGTATGGGGTTCAATTAATCTCTCAGTCCTCTCGAATTGATCTCGGCTCTAAGTGGAATGATTTGTTCTTGGTTAATGAAAAGGTGATGGTTTGATTTTCTAGCCTACTGAAAAGTTTAAATGATTTAAATGATCTAAAATGTAAACTTAAATTTAAAAGCAATTAATTTAATGACAATTAATAAAAACTTAGAATTAAAATTAAACTTAACAAATAAAATGAAAATATGAAATGAAGAAACAGGAGGAAACAAGAAACAGTAAGTAAGTACCACTCTAAATTGAAATGCTCAAAAGAGAAACTGATCCGGAACTTTCTAAATCTCTTGATTCGGAACTTTACTCGGAACCTTCATCCGAAACTTTTCACCCGGAAGTCTTCACTCGGAACTTTTGAAAAATCCTTCACTCGGAACTTTCTTCGGAAGTTGATTCGGAAGTTGTTGATCCGGAAGTTCACTCGGAACTTTTGATCCGGAAGTTGGTTCGGAACTTTTGGTTCGGAAGTTTATTCGGAAGATTTGGATAAAACATTCATTCGGAACTTTTTAATTCATTCGGAACTTTTAAACAAAAAACTCATTCGGAACTTAAAAATTGACTCGGAACTTTTCTAACATAAACTCATTCGGAACTTTTCAAAGAGTAGTTGATTCGGAACTTTTTTAGAAAACACTTTCATCCGGAACTTTTTAGTTCATTCGGAAGATGATGCTCATCCGGAACTTTTTGGTTCACTCGGAACTTTTGTGTTCATCCGGAAGATTTGTTCATCCGGAACCTGGGAACACTCAGAAACAGTAACTTTACCCCGAAGAACAAGGAAGACGATTTTAATCTAAAAATCACCAAGTTTTTCACCAAAAACTTAAATACAACTTAACACAAATGATTTACTAACCAATAACTACAAATCCCATCAACAAAAACACAAAACCCAACAACTTTTAAAGATCAAATCAATAAAATAAGAACTTAAGAACTTGAAGAGAAAGATGATGATGAACAAGATGAAATGGAAAGATTAAACAAGAACTTGTATTGATGATTTAATGTTTTAACAGTAACAAAGCAAGGATTAAAATTACAAGATTGAAAAAAACAAAGATCAAGATCACCAAACACCCTAGTGGTGTTGGTGATGTTACGAACTAAAAGGGAGAAAAAGAAGGGAGGAAAGAAAAACTAAACTAAATCCGCCTAAATGTGTGAGGGGTGGACTATATATAGGTGTTCCCCTTGGTTGGTGAGTGGGCTTTCTCCCGTTCTTCTTGTCTTCTCGTCTTTTCAGAAAAGTTGACAATTTCGATTCTGATTCGGGATTTGTCATCGATTAAATTCAACTCGTCTTTTAATTTCTTCGTTTAATAGACTTGAGTTTCTTCGACTTATGTAAATCTTCCATCTTTGGTTCTTTTCTTCGATAAATCTTCGAATAGGCCCAGTGACTTCAAATCTTTTGCATCTCTTGGACAATAGACTTTATCTTGAGTCTTTTTCTTCGGTAAAACCCGTGCAATCCCATGTTTTCTTTAATATTCATCCGGTTAGCTCTGAAAACACAATAAACACAAAAACCACGCATAATTCCAAACAAATGATATTAAATACGCGTTTTGGTCTCGTTTTAGCAAGAATTAAGTGGTAAAAGGATGGGTGTTTACACACCTATCAAATCCCCTACACTTAACCATTGCCATGCCCTCATGCAATGCTTAGTGATAAAGCAATTTTACACTTTTCTCATAATTAATCAACCTTGGCCTTATTCAAATACTACTAAACAAAAATTAAAATACTAAGAGAAATTAAAACTTTAAAGTAAACAAAAGGATGGAAATAACTTGCAAAGAAACCAATGACTTACATTAGGGCTTTGGTGTTGCGAAGATTTATCACCCTCAAGTTTCATGTTCCCCAAACTAAGCTTAAAAACGAGATCATTGTTATTATAAGTTTGCAATTCAAACACTTACACACATGGCTTAATTAAATGCTTAAACTCCCTTATTCCTAGGTGTATCTCTTATATTTTATTTTTGTCTTAGAATGATCATGAAGATGCATTTTTGGACTTATTTCGATAGTTTATTTAGGCTGAAAGCAAAGTAGGACGATTTGATCTATGGTTAGCTAAAGGACAAAATCTCTTAAAACTGCTTCTCGGGATATCAAAAAGTTCATATCTTGGCATAACTCGGTTCACGATTTGAGACCTTTCTCGGGCCGATATTTGGCATGTACTTCATACTTCATATCTTGAGAGACGTGCTTAAGATAATGGTCTTCTCATCGTTAATAGAGTTTCTTCACTTGGAGACTTTTGAGGGGTACTCCAACTTTGTTGACCACGACTTCATGATTATTTCTTCAATCTCTATTTGGGATTTTGAGATACAACGATCCGCCTCCTTTTCGGACTTGGATCTATTTATCCTCATACCTTGTTAGGGTCTTTTCGGATAGACTTCTCCATGATCTTTATGGGAGTTGATTGCTTTTCGTCGTGAGTCTTGATCCTTCATATTAACTTTAGGAATAATGCTTTTCACATCACCTTGGATCTTTAGCAATAAAATGGAATCCTCATGCCTTGTTAGGGCCTTTTCGGACTCGCCAATCTTCGCGCCCCGCTTCATAAGTTATGCCTTGGCTATGAACTCTTATCATTACCGAGCAACTTTTAAACGATCTTGTGCTAGAAGCTAAGTAACCTTTCAAATCGTACGACCTTACTTATTGCAGATAAATTATTAGCAAGTGATGGGAGAATAGGCAAATAATTACACCAAGTGAGCTTTTGCAAGAATACCGACTTATAATTGACTCTATCATTTCTCGTCCTCCACAATTTAAAATCTCAAGTAATGAGACTCGTGGATACTTAGCCTAATAAACCAATTAAGGTCTACATGGTTAAGGATACTAGCTAGAATAAACTTGGATAAGTCTATTCGGGTTGAGTCAAAATAAACGCAACGGGCCTAATATGTCAAAGATTTCTAAACTAGCTACACCATTTTATTAATATTTTTGACTTTATTGCTGGATATATACATATGAAATCAACGATAAAAACTTAAAAATTACGACTAAATGGCCAAAGTTAATAAAAAATTTGAAAAATGTTGAAAAATAGGATTTTCTGGTTAAATGAAGGCATTTTCATGGAAAAGTCCACTTAAAACTTCGATAGAAGTCCCCCTACACTTAAGATAAACATTGTCCTCAATGTTTAAGCATGTGGGAAAAGTCTCCCCTACAATTATGACATTGTGCACGTTGGTTAACTCAAGTTAAGGAAGAGACGACTAAAGTGATCAATTTCAAATGTGAGTATGAAGAAAATTGAATCATGATAGTTGAGAGATAGAACCGGATTTTGGATAACACGGGAGCACGGTTCTTCATAGATTCAAGAGTGCACTTATCCCTGTAATCACATCACCACACAAAGACAAACGCGTATAGAAGTCCCCCTACACTTAGGAGGTTAAAACATAAAAGGATAGATACTCGGGCTGCCTCCCGAGGAGCGCTTGTTTTTGATAACCGAGTCACGAGCCTGACTCGACCCAAAATTAGTTCATGGGGAACGTGGTGAGGGATGGAATCACCTCCTGAGAGGTGTCCTCACCAAAGTACAACTTCACTCGTTGGCCATTCACCTTAAAATTAGGTCCATTAGGTTGAGCGAGCTCGAGAGTACCATATGGAAAAATTTGGGCAATGGTGAATGGGCCGGACCAACGAGATTTGAGCTTTCCCGAGAAGATTTTCAACCGAGAGTTAAAAAGTAAGACTTTGTCTCCAACATGGAACTCTCGGTTCTTAATCTTAGAATCGTGAATGAGCTTAGTCCTTTCCTTATAGATCAAAGAATTTTCATAAGCCTCATTACGGAGTTCATTGAGCTCATTGAGTTGGATCTTGCGTAGGTCACCGGCTTTGTTGATATCAAAATTAGCCCACTTCAAGGCCCAGTAAGCCTTGTGCTCCAACTCAATGGGGAGGTGGCACGCTTTCCCGTACACAAGACGATATGGTGTACAACCAATCGGAGTCTTATAGGCGGTACGGAAAGCCCACAAAGCATCATCAAGTTTATCAGCCCATGAGGCGCGATGCTCTCCCACGGTTCTTTCCAGAATTCGCTTAAGTCCTCGGTTGGATATTTCAGCCTGGCCATTAGTTTGTGGGTGGTAGGCTGTGGAAAGACGATGATTTACACCATACTTAGCAATGACTCTTGCGAATTGGTCATTGCAAAAATGAGTCCCACGATCACTTATAATGGCACGAGGCACACCGAATCTAGCGAAAAGAGCTTTCAAAAAGTTACAAACCACCCTTGCGTCATTAGTAGGTAAAGCTTTGGCTTCAACCCACTTTGAAACGTAGTCAACGGCTACAAGGATGTATTTGTTTCCTTTAGAAGAAGGGAATGGCCCCATAAAGTCGATACCCCAAACATCAAAGATTTCACACTCTTGAATGAAATTCTGAGGCATCTCGTCTTTATGTGTGATTGTGCCTTGTTTTTGGCAAGCATCACATTGTTTAACCATCTCGTGAGCATCACGATAGATGGTGGGCAAAAAAAATCCCGAATCAAACACTTTTTTGGCGGTGTAGTTGGGACCAAAGTGACCACCGGTGGGTCCTTTGTGGCAAGCATCAAGGATTTCTGAAGCTGCCGGTCCGTCAACACATCGACGGATAATCAGGTCGGCAAATTGTTTGAATAGGTAAGGGTCGTCCCAAAATTAAGTCTTAATGTCGTTGAAGAACTTTTTCTTTTGTTGAGACGTCAACCCTTCCTTGAGAATTCTACCCGCCAAGTAGTTTGCAAAATCCGCAAACCACGGGGTTGCATCAGAATTCGAATTTATAGACATTAAGGTCTCCAAGGGAAAAGAGTCATTGATTTCTTTGTTTGGATGATCCCCTTGGTAAGGATCCTCAAGTCTGCTGAGATGATCCGCAGCTAGGTTTTCTGCTCCTTTTTTATCGCGAATGTCGATTTTAAATTCCTGGAGCAGCAAAACCCAATGAAGAAGTCTTGGTTTGGAATCTTGCTTAGTCAACAAGTACTTCAGCGCGGAATGATCGGTATAGACAATTGTTGTAGAAAGGACAAGATAGGGGCGGAATTTTTCAAAAGCATAGACAACAGCTAAAAGCTCTTTTTCGGTTGTCGTATAATGCAATTGTGCCCCCGTCATTGTCTTGCTAGCGTAATGGATCGGTTGGAAGTGTTTGTTCACTCTTTGTCCCAGAACCGCTCCAATAGAAAAATCACTAGCATCGCACATCAACTCAAAGGGAAGCTCCCAATTAGGGGTAACCAAGACGGGTGCCTTAGTTAGCTTATCCTTAAGCGAGTTGAAGGCTTCAAGACACTCTTTGGAAAAGATAAAAGGAGTATCTTTTTCCAAGAGGTGGGTCATCGGGCGAGCGATTTGAGAAAAATCTTTGATGAATCGACGGTAGAAGCCCGCATGACCCAGAAAACTTCTCACACCCTTCACGGTTGAAGGTGGAGGCAACTTGGCGATAACATCAACTTTAGCACGGTCTACTTCAAGACCGGCTTTGGAAATCTTGTGTCCCAGCACGATGCCTTCTTTTACCATAAAATGGCATTTTTCCCAATTCAGAACAAGACGAGTGTCTTCGCACCGCTTAAGCATACGTTCCAAATTGGCAAGGCAAGAAGAGAAGGAATCCCCGAAGACCGAGAAATCATCCATGAAGACTTCCATGGTTTGTTCAACCATGTCATGGAAGATAGCTAACATGCACCTTTGGAAAGTCCCGGGCGCATTACATAAGCCAAAAGGCATTCTTTTGTACGCAAATGTGCCATAGGGACAAGTGAATGTTGTCTTTTCTTGATCTTGGGGATCGATGGGTATTTGGAAATAACCCGAGAAACCATCAAGAAAGCAGTAATATTCATTACCCGCTAAACGTTCAAGCATTTGGTCCATAAAAGGTAGAGGGAAATGATCCTTTCTCGTGGCATCATTGAGTTTGCGGTAGTCTATACAAACTCTCCACCCAGTAACGAGACGAGTGGAAATCAACTCGTTGTGTTCATTGGGAACAACGGTTATTCCGCCCTTCTTGGGCACACAATGGATTGGACTAACCCATGGTGAATCCGAAATAGGGTAAATCATACCCGCATCAAGAAGTTTGAGAACCTCTGTTTTGATGACTTCATGTATTTTTGGATTCACCCTTCGTTGGCTTTGAATTGTGGGCTTAAAGTCGTCCTCCATGAGAATTTTGTGTGTGCAGAAGTGAGGATCAATTCCACGAATATCAGAGATTTTCCAAGCAATAGCCTTCTTGTGATCTTTCAACACGTTGATAAGTCGGGCTTTTTCTTCTTCCTTTAGGTCCTTAGCAATGATGACTGGCGACTTATTCTCTTCTTCAAGGAACACGTACTCGAGATGAGGCGGCAACTCCTTAAGCTCTAAATCCGGAGGATTTTCGATGGGAGGCGTTTTAAAAGTCGGAGTATCGATAGCAATAACCGTGGGAGATGGAGGAGAAGGATTGTCTTCGTTGAGAAGATTTTCAAAGAATTGCATGTATTCGTCCCCATCGGTGGGAGAATCATCAGTAGTTAAGTTCACATCTCCCATGGTATTTTCAAGATTGTTCCAAAATAAATCACTATCTCCAAATAGAGACAACGATGAATCAATAGTGGACACGGTCTCAACATTGGGAAGAGAGGTAGGAATACTTTTGCAAGCATCATTAAAGTGTTCTTCACAAGCCTCATCAAGAACGTCAATACAATTAACACTCTCATATGAATAAGGCTGTTTAGACAACTTTCCCATGTTGAAGACTACTTTATCGTCACCCACTCTCATGATAAGCTCACCGGCTTCAACATCGATGAGAGTGCGACCGGTCCTCAAGAATGGACGACCAACAATTAGTGGCACACGGGGGTCCATCTCGTAGTCGACGACAACAAAATCAGCAGGGAAGGTGAATTTGTCGACTCCTACAATGACGTCTTCGGCTATCCCCACCGGATAAGCAACCGTACGGTTGGCCAATTCCAAAGTCATTTTGGTGGGGACTAGCTCAGGGAGAGATAATTGCTTCCAAACGCTTAGAGGCATTAGATTGATACTGGCACCTAGATCGGCTAGGGCCATGCAATTCTCTACTCCCGGGAAATTGCAAGGGATTAAGAAACGACCCGGATCACCAAGCTTGGTTGGCAATTTCCTTAAGAGCACTGTAGAGCAATTCTCATTAAGTTGGGTGTTGGCAATATCGAGGAGCTTTTCCTTGTCGCTCAGAAGATCTTTAAACATTTTCGCATATTTAGGCATGTGAGCGAGAGCCTCAGCGAAGGAGATGTTAAAATTCAATTGTTTGAACATTTTAAGGAAGTTCGAAACCTGAATATCGTCCTTGCTTTTGAGCTTCTCTTTCCTCAACCTAGATGGATAAGGTATACTGGAAGAAGAGGAAGGCTTTGGGAGAATAGGATCACTCACATCCTTGGGTGGGGGAGGGGTAGAAGGAAGAGGTGGAGAAATTGGGGAAGGAGAAGGATGAGGAATAGGAGCAGGTGACTCGTTCTCCTTAGTCACAACCACCGGTGGAGGTATAGGAAGCTCGGGTTCCTTGGTACCTTTGCCACTTCGAGTAGTGATTGCTTTCATCTCCCCTCTTGGATTCGCAACGGTGTTACTCGGAAGAGTACCCGAAGAAGAGGGTTGATTACCTTGGAAGAAACTAGCCATCATGTTCTTCAAGTCATTAGTTTGGCTATCCAACGTGTTTCTCATATCAGCTCTCAAATCGTTTCCTTGTTTGACCAAGTCTGCTTTCAAGTTGCGCACTTCCTGTTGGAGATTTTCCACGATCACATCATTAGTCCTCATGTAGGTTTCAACCTCTTGGTGTAATGCGGTGGGTTGGTTGGGAGGAGCATTGTATGCGGGTGGTTGATAAGCAGGTTGTTGGTAGACTTGGTTGTTTCGTTGAGGTGGTTGTTGCTGCTTGTGAGGAGGGATGTATGGTGTACGAGGTTGTTGTTGTTGTTGAGGAGGGCGATTAAGGTTTTGTTGTTGGTTTGGGTTGGTAGGAGGAAAACCGGGTGGTGAGAGGTAGTTGTTGGAGCGGTAGCTAAGCAAATTACGGTCACCTTGAGGTCTAGCTTGATAAGCAGGTTGAGGATAGGTGCCATATGCCGCATTCACATTCTCAGCAGGGTAGTCTTGGGTGGCAGTACAAGTGGTGTAAGAGTGAGGACCACCGCATATCTCACAAGGTTGGCTGACAGCGTTGACTTGAGCGTTTTTAGCGTTGCTGCTGTTGTTGTTGTTAACGGTGTGGGTGACAAGCGATTCAAGAAGCGTAGTGATTTTGTCCAGTCGCTTGTCGCTGTCACTAGTGCTAGCACTAGCGACATTGGTCCTAACACTCTTGGTTTGCACACGAGACTTATTCTCAATGATATCCCAAGCAGCATTGGAAGTCTTAGCCAAAAGATTACCCCCCGAGGCACTGTTTAGTGAATCTTGGTCACTCATGCTTAAACCATTCTAAAAAGTATTAATTTGATGTACTTTGGTAAAACCATGTTGTGGGCATTTTCTTAAAAGATCTTTAAAACGATCCCAAGATTCACTGAACGACTCATCGTACTTTTGTTCAAAATTTATGATTTCATTCCGCAAAGCGGTAGTACGAGAGAGGGTGGGAAAAAGTAATTTATAAACTTGGTTTCCAAATCCGTCCACGAGAGAATACTCTGTGGCGGTTCCTTAGCAAGCCAATGCCAGGCTTGTCCCTCTAAAGAAAAGGGAAAAAGTTGTAACCTGATAACCTCTTGTGGAACACCATTGAATTTGACCGTGTTAGTGAGTTGTAAGAATCTCTTGATATGGTCATGTGGGTCATCAATGGTGCGTCCCAAGAATGGTTGAGCGGAGACCATCTGGATAAAGCCTGACTTGAGCTCGAAATTGTTGGCTGCAATTGCTGGTATAACAATTGGATCAGTGTTGCCATCGACATGAGCTTGCAGTAGTTCAATCATCGGGCGATTATCCGGAAGGGGCTCATTGTTGTTGTTATTGTTCATGTTGTTGAAAGGCGGGTTGTTGTTGTTATTATTATTGTTTGGAGGTGGTATGTTGTTGTTGTTTTGTACACCGGCCATGTCTAAGTGATCGAGAGGCTCGGGCTCTTGATAAGACGTGGATCGAGTGCGCATACACCTGCAAAAGAACGAACAAAGAAAAACAAAGCAAAAATATTTTTGGTTTTTATGTTTTTTTATTTTTTGGATTTTTGAAAATTTTATATTTTTAGTGTTTTTTGAAATTTTTTATGAAAAAGTAACGTTCACGGGGAACGGATCCCAAAATCCAAGTTCTCACAAAAAACTTTTGATCTTAACGAGAAGAGCCGGTAGCGGCGCCATTTGATACTAGAGATTTTGATTGGGTTCAATTTTACTCTCAGAATCCTCTCGAATTGATCTCGGCTCTAAGTGGAATGATTTGTTATTGGTTAATGAAAAGGTGATGGTTTGATTTTCTAGCCTACTGAAAAGTTTAAATGATTTAAATGATCTAAAATGTAAACTTAAATTTAAAAGCAATTAATTTAATGACAATTAATAAAAACTTAGAATTAAAATTAAACTTAACAAATAAAATGAAAATATGAAATGAAGAAACAGGAGGAAACAAGAAACAGTAAGTAAGTACCACTCTAAATTGAAATGCTCAAAAGAGAAACTGATCCGGAACTTTCTAAATCTCTTGATTCGGAACTTTACTCGGAACCTTCATCCAGAACTTTTCACCCGGAAGTCTTCATTCAGAACTTTTGAAAAATCCTTCACTCGGAACTTTCTTCGGAAGTTGATTCGGAAGTTGTTGATCCGGAAGTTCACTCGGAACTTTTGATCCGGAAGTTGGTTCGGAACTTTTGGTTCGGAAGTTTATTCGGAAGATTTGGATAAAACATTCATTCGGAACTTTTTAATTCATTCGGAACTTTTAAACAAAAAACTCATTCGGAACTTAAAAATTGACTCGGAACTTTTCTAACATAAACTCATTCGGAACTTTTCAAAGAGTAGTTGATTCGGAACTTTTTTAGAAAACACTTTCATCCGGAACTTTTTAGTTCATTCGGAAGATGATGCTCATCCGGAACTTTTTGGTTCACTCGGAACTTTTGTGTTCATCCGGAAGATTTGTTCATCCGGAACCTGGGAACACTCAGAAACAGTAACTTTACCCCGAAGAACAAGGAAGACAATTTTAATCTAAAAATCACCAAGTTTTTCACCAAAAACTTAAATACAACTTAACACAAATGATTTACTAACCAATAACTACAAATCCCATCAACAAAAACACAAAACCCAACAACTTTTAAAGATCAAATCAATAAAATAAGAACTTAAGAACTTGAAGAGAAAAATGATGATGAACAAGATGAAATGGAAAGATTAAACAAGAACTTGTATTGATGATTTAATGTTTTAACAGTAACAAAGCAAGGATTAAAATTACAAGATTGAAAAAAACAAAGATCAAGATCACCAAACACCCTAGTGGTGTTGGTGATGTTACGAACTAAAAGGGAGAAAAAGAAGGGAGGAAAGAAAAACTAAACTAACTCCGCCTAAACGTGTGAGGGGTGGACTATATATAGGTGTTCCCCTTGGTTGGTGAGTGGGCTTTCTCCCGTTCTTCTTGTCTTCTCGTCTTTTCAGAAAAGTTGATGATTTCGATTCTGATTCGGGATTTGTCGTCGATTAAATTCAACTCGTCTTTTAATTTCTTCGTTTAATAGACTTGAGTTTCTTCGACTTATGTAAATCTTCCATCTTTGGTCCTTTTCTTCGATAAATCTTCGAATAGGCCCAGTGACTTCAAATCTTTTGCATCTCTTGAACAATAGACTTTATCTTGAGTCTTTTTCTTCGGTAAAACCCGTGCAATCCCATGTTTTCTTTAATATTCATCCGGTTAGCTCTGAAAACACAATAAACACAAAAACCACGCATAATTCCAAACAAATGATATTAAATACGCGTTTTGGTCTCGTTTTAGCCAGAATTAAGTGGTAAAAGGATGGGTGTTTACACACCTATCAGTGCTTAAAAACTAATTCACTATAGTTGATCTTTCCTTAATTTGGGTTAAGCAAAGTCTATTCATTGTCATAAGTGTAGGGGAGTTTATACTCCCATGCTCTTAAACATTGAGGACAATGTTTAGCTTAAGTGTAGGGGGTCTTCTATCGAAGTGACCTTACCTAGACTTTGTCATCGACCTTCATGATAACTTGGAAATTAATTTTTCAAACATTTTTCAAATTTTTGATCTACGTTGGCCACCAAAAATATGCATTCATAATTTTTGCATTAAACATTTTTCATTTGCA
This sequence comes from Glebionis coronaria, assembly GCA_025667525.1. NCBI lineage: Eukaryota > Viridiplantae > Streptophyta > Magnoliopsida > Asterales > Asteraceae > Glebionis > Glebionis coronaria. Next base: position 269,593,904 of record CM046875.1, on the reverse strand, counting down.
TAACATATTTGCATTGTATATATTCTTTCTTTTATTTTTCATCAAAAATATAAAAGAAAAGAAAAAATATAATAAAGGATATGGTTTAACAAATTTAGATATCTTTGACATATTAGGCCTTCCATGGATACTTTAACTCAACCCGAGTTTGCTTATCCAAGCATTCTCTAGCTAAAATCCTTACCCATGTAGTCCTTCATTGGTCTATTAGGCTAAGCATCCACGAGTCTCATTATTTGAGATTTTAAATTTGTGGAGAATGAGAGATGATAGAGTTGAAGCAAGTATAAAAGGGCTAGATAAACTTCATGACAGTTACTTGTGGCTAAACCCTTCTTTTCCTTTGCCTCTATTTTTTTTCGCATGTATATATGTTAATAAATAATCAAGAACGGTTTTAATCGGTTTGTAGTCTCTTATGCATTTTTGACTAATCATTCATGGTTGGTATAAGTACGTCTTAAGATTCTAAGTTAGAACGTTTTATGTGTACTAGACTTATGTCATGCTTAATACTTAGCGGGTGTTTTTTCCTTTTATTCTTTTCAACTTTCTTTGTGAGGAATAAAGAAAAATAAGAGCGGCTTATAAAAAAATGAGTAGCTAGAAAAAAAAGAAAAAGAAAAAGAAAAAAATAATTATACAAGACTCCCAAGAGGGGCAGTGAAGTGTTAATTATAGTGACTATTGAATTCAAATATTACTCTCACAAGGGTTGCGAGGATTTGATAGTTGCTCCAATCCAATATTACCTTGACGGGTTGCGGGATTGAAGATCCAAAGTCTCAAAAAGGCGGAGGATGTAAATTATTGCGTGAGTTTTATTTTTCTTTCCTTAGCGAGTGTGTAGCTACTTATGAATGCATGAGATAAGGATCTTACACATAAGGCGAATGATTTATTATTCTTGAGTCAGACTTGTATTAATTGTGGGCGGTTTTTCGAGTAATGGATGAGAGGATTACTTAGGATTAAAACCGTGCTTCCTTATTTTTGGATTTTGCATTTCTTATACTTCACGCTTTAAATAATGACAAATTTGCCCAAAATCAATTTGCTCAAATAATAACCGGTTCCACATTTAATTGTCATGAATAAGTTGATACACTTTTTACTTGTGAATGCAATGATCCCATTTTTAAGCTTGGTATAGGGAAAGTGAAACTTGAGGGTGATAAGTGTTCATGGTACCAAAAGCCCAAATCCAAGTCATTGATTTCTTTATGAGTTATTTCCATCAAAACCATTTCAAGAAAATTCAAAAATATATAAATAGAATTGTTTTCCTTTACATTGCATTTTATTAAATCAAAATCATGCATCAAATAGTGTAAAGTAGTGTGAAAGCATTTCATATTGGCCAAGGTGGATTAATAATGAGAAAAGTGTAAATTTGTGCTTTAAAATATGGCATTGCATGAGGTCATGGCAATGATCAAGTGTAGGGGATTTGATATGAGCAAAATCTCATATCAATAAGTCAACAAATCACCCTAAAACACATAGCAAATACCTAACTTTTATGCTATAAAGCAGTATTATGTGGTATGTTTTGTGTTTGTGCTTATTTAGGTAACAAGGATACAAATTTGAAGCAAACAAGTGAAATCAAGCTCACTTGTGATGAAAAGACAAGAGAAGGATCAAAGATGATAAGACATTTGAAGATAAAGGACATATCTTGACAATATTCAATAATTGAGGGACTAAAGTGCAATTTTTTAAAAAGTCAAGATCAAAGTCAAACCTGGTCAACTCTCAAATCAACTGATGTGATCGTGATTGTATATGTGATAATTAGATACGTTATAGGGTAAATTAGTAAATTACCTTTAGGAAAAAGTAATAGACTAAAATTACCAAAGACGAATTCAATTAAACACGTGGATGAACCAAGTTCGTTGTACACGAAGATCTTATGAATTTGAGACGTTTTGCTTTGATTTGGACAATTAATTTGAATTGTTTTTCGGTGTTTAATCTAAAATTACTCCTACAATTTATCCTAAAGTGCATGAATCGTGAACCCGAAATAAATTTAATCTAAAAAACAATTACTTTAAAAATTAAAGCTATTTCAAAAATTAAAACTACTTAAAAATCTATTAAAAATCTATTAAAAATTAATCTATTTAATTAAAATAACTTTTACACTATTTTTAAAACTATTTTATGGGATTACTTTATTTAAAATCTAAATTAGTTAAAATCTAATTATTTTAATACTAATTAAATTCCTATATTACAAAACAAATTTTATTATATTTTGAAACTAATTATTATTTTTTAAAACTAAAATTACTTTAATAAAAAAATTAATAAAAATTTATCTAAACGGAAACTTAGTTAAAATACAATCTTAAATCAAAACTGCCAGAAACCAATTAACTACATTAATTAAATGGACTGAAAGTAAAATCAAAAGAGCTGTTAGCTCAGATGGTGTGACAACCGTGGTTTTGGGTTTGTCACTTGGTCTTACTTTTAGGTTATTTTATGTGTGCTTACTTGAATTTTGTGTTTACGTGTTTATTTTATGTGAACAAGGTTGGTGTGGTTATCGTTTATGAGTATAGAGTACTCATAAGTAAATTGAGGAACGGTTATTTCATGTTCATGAGCTCACAATTAGTGACTATGAAATGAAATGGTGTTATTTTGGTGTTTACGTGTACGTATAAGTATTATAGTAATAGTATTTTTTTAGGATTTACGGTTTAGCATTTAGAGGTCTCGGGTGAGGTAATTATCCATATGAATATTTTTCGGGATGGTTGATAGGTGTGAAAACACCCATCCTTTTACCACTTATTTCTGGCTAAAACTAGACCAAAACACGTATTTAATATCATTTGTTTGGAATTATGCGTGGTTTTTGTGTTTATTGTGTTTTCAGAGTCAACCGGGAGAATATTGAAGAAAACATGGGATTGCACGGGTTTTATCGAGGAAAAAGACTCAAGACGAAGTCTATTGTCCAAGAGATGCAAAAGATCTGAAGTCATTGTGCCTATTTAAAGATTTATCGAAGAATAGAGCCAAAGATGGAAGATTCATATATGTCGAAGAACTCGAGTCTATTAAACAAAAGATTATAAGACGAGTTGGAATTATTCACCGACACTTCTAAAAATCCAAAGTCGGAAACGTTTATTTAAAGAAGCGTGAAGACTAAAGAAGAAAGAAGAAAAGAAGCCCGATACCAAAGCCCATTCACAAGCCCATACCACACGCCTATATAGGACCTTACTTCACAAAAAATGGCACTTAGTTAGTCTTAGTTGTAGTTTTTAGTTTTTCATTCTCTAGTTTTAGAGAGAGAAAGTTCTCAACTTTCTCTCATTAGTTTTCATCTTTTTCCTCTTCAAGATCAAACTTTTGTATTATTTTTCATTAATCAAGTTTCATTTCAAGCCTTTTAATCTTTAATCTTATTCTACCTTTCTTTGATTTTGTTTGATTTTGGTACAAATCTCGTATGATCCGTGTTGTTCATCAATGATTTTGTGCTTAAAAAGTTAATCTTTTTATGTTTCCTTAAGTTTCTATACGGATAAGCTTTAAGATCTTTGTGCTTATTGGCTTATTTGTTAGTTTAGCTTATTACTTTTTAAAGTTTTTATAAAAAGTTCATCTTTTTATTATTTATTTGATTTATAAGATTGATTATTTGAAGTTAGATAAGTTGAATTCGTGCTTATTTGATCAGCTTATTGTTTGATTCGTGCTAGTTTTGGGTAATAAGCTTATTTCCATAGCTTATTGATCTTACTTTAGTTTCGGATCAACTTTGTATCAGAAAGGGTAAAACCCTTTTCCGATTTGCACATTCTGACCAGACCCCCTATTCCGATCGTATTGATCGGAAAAGGGTTTTGAGTATTCCGATGGTGAGCTGTTTTAACATATTCCGATTGTTTAGTTTTGACTTATTCCGATTGGGGTATTTTTGAAGTATTCCGATTTAGCTGATGTCCATTATTTCGATCACCATCATTTGCCAATATTCCGATCAGGATCTTTTATTTAATATTCCGATTTGCTCATCTGTTTGAACATTCCGATTAGAACTACTTGTATTATTCTGATTGCACCCCTTTCCCATATTCCGATCAGTAGATCGGAATATATTCCGATCTTACTTTCTTTTAGTATTTTCCGACTAAGTTCATGTTTTTACAAAGTTTTCCAAGTGTTAGTTTTTATTAAGTGTTCATTTATTTTTCTAATATAGTCTTTAAGTTTTCAAGTATTTATTTCTAAATTCGTTTTTAGTTTAGTCTTTAAAATCTCTTTTCACTTCAACGACATTTACATTTAATAGTTATTAGTTTAAAATAGATAAAACAAACCAACACCTTCTTATTAACCAAGAACAAATCTTTCCACTTAGAACCGTGATCAATTCGAGGAGATTCCGAGACGAATCTAGAACCCTAATGCAAATCGAAATATCAAATGGCGCCGCTGCCGGCTCTTCTCGTTAAGATCAACATTTTTTTGTGAGAACTTGGATTTTGGGATCCGTTCACCGTGAACGTTACTTTTTCATAACAATTTTCAAAAAAAAAAAAAAAAAAAAAATTTTCAAAAATCCTAAAAATTAAAAAACATAAAAACCAAAAATATTTGTGCTTTGTTTTTGCCTTGTTAGTTCTTTTGCAGGTGCATGCGTACACGATCAACGTCTTATCAAGAGCCCGAGCCTCTCGAAGACTTAGACATGGCCGGTGTACAAAACAACAACAATAACCCACCTCAAAACAATAATAACAATAACAACCCACCTTTCAACAACAATAATAACAACAACAATGAGCCTCTACCGGATAATCGCCCGATGATTGAACTTCTGCAAGCACATGTAGATGGTAACAATGATCCAATCGTCATACCCGCGTTTGCAGCCAACAACTTTGAGCTCAAATCCAGTTTTATCCAGATGGTCTCTGCTCAACCATTCTTGGGGCGTACCATTGATGATCCACATGACCACATCAAGAGATTCTTGCAACTCACCAATACGGTCAAATTCAATGGTGTTCCACAAGAGGTAATCCGTTTAAAACTTTTTCCTTTTTCTTTAGAGGGACAAGCCCGACATTGGCTTGCTAAGGATCCGCCACAGAATATTCTTTCGTGGACGGATTTGGAGACCAAGTTTATCAACTACTTTTTCCCACCCTCTCGTACTACCGCTTTGCGGAATGAAATTGTCAATTTTGAACAAAAGTACGATGAGTCGTTTAGTGAATCTTGGGACCGTTTCAAAGATCTTTTGAGAAAATGCCCACAACATGGTTTTACCAAAGTGCACCAAATTAATACTTTTTATAATGGTTTAAACATGAATGACCAAGATTCACTAAACAGTGCCTCGGGGGGTAATCTTTTGGCTAAGACTTCCAATGCTGCTTGGGATATCATTGAGAATAAGTCTCGTGTGCAAACCAAGAGTGTTCGGACCAATGTCGCTAGTGCTAGTACTAGTGACAGCGATAAGCGACTTGACAAAATCACTGCGCTTCTTGAATCGCTTGCTACCCAAACCGCCAGCAACACCAACAGCATCAACGCTAAAAACGCTAAAGACGCTCAAGTCAATGCTGTCAGCCAACCATGTGAAATATGCGGGGGTCCTCACTCTTACACCACTTGTACCGCCACCCAAGACTACCCTTCTGAGAACGTGAATGCAGCATACAGTACCTATCCTCAACCCGCTTATCAAGCTCGTCCTCAAGGTGACCGCAACCTGCTTAGCTACCGCTCCAACAACTATCTCTCACCACCCGGTTTTACTCCTACCAACCCAAACCAACAACAAAACCTCAACCGCCCTCCTCAACAACAACAACAATATCGTGTACCATACATACCACCTCACAAACAACAACATCCACCTCAAAGAAACAACCAAGTTTACCAGCCACCTGCTTATCAACCACCCGCATACAATGCTCCTCCCAACCAACCCACCGCTTTACACCAAGAAGTGGAAACCTACATGCGGACTAACGATGTGATCATGGGAAATCTTCAGCGGGAAGTGCACAACTTGAAAGCAGACCTAGTGAAACAAGGGAACGATCTGAGAGCTGATATGAGAAACACTTTGGATAGTCAAACGAATGACTTAAAGAATATGATGGCTAGTTTTTTCCAAGGTAAACAACCCTCTTCTTCGGGTACTCTCCCGAGTAACACCGTTGCGAATCCAAGAGGGGAGATGAAAGCAATCACCACTCGCAGTGGCAAATGTACCAAGGAACCCGAGCTTCCTATACCTCCACCGGTGGTTGTGACTAAGGAGAACGAGTCACCTGCTCCTATTCCTCATCCTTCTCCTTCCCCAATTTCTCCACCTCTTACTTCTACCCCTCCTCCACCCAAGGATGTGAGTGATCCTATTCTCCCAAAGCCTTCCTCTTCTTCCGATATACCTTATCCCTCAAGGTTGAGGAAAGAGAAGCTCAAAAGCAAGGATGATATTCAGGTTTTGAACTTTCTCAAAATGTTTAAACAATTGAATTTTAACATCTCCTTCGCTGAGGCTCTCGCTCACATGCCTAAGTACGCGAAAATGTTCAAAGATCTTCTTAGCGACAAGGAGAAGCTTCTTGATATTGCTAACACCCAACTTAATGAGAATTGCTCTGCAGTACTCTTAAGGAAATTGCCAACCAAGCTTGGTGATCCGGGTCGTTTCTTAATCCCTTGCAACTTCCCGGGAGTAGAGAATTGCATGGCCCTAGCCGATCTAGGTGCCAGTATCAACTTAATGCCTTTAAGTGTGTGGAAGCAATTATCTCTCCCTAAGCTAGTCCCCACCAAAATGACTTTGGAATTGGCTAACCGTACGATTGCTTATCCAGTGGGGATAGCCGAAGACGTCTTTGTAGGAGTCGACAAATTCACTTTTCCTGCCGATTTCATCGTCGTCGACTACGAGATGGACCCTCGTGTGCCATTAATTGTTGGTCGTCCATTCTTGAGGACCGGTCGCACTCTCATCGATGTCGAAGCTGGTGAGCTTATCAAGAGAGTGGGTGATGATAAAATCGTCTTCAACATGGGAAAGTTGTCTAAACAGCCTTATTCTAACGAGAGTGTTAATTGTATTGACGTTCTTGATGAGGCTTGTGAAGAACACTTCAAAGATGCTTGTAAAAGTATTCCTACCTCTCTTCCCAATGTTAAGACCGTTTCCTCTATTGATTCATCACTGTCTCTATTTGGAGACAGTGATTTCTTTTGGAAAGATCTTGAAGCCACCATGGGAGATGTGAACTCAACAAATGACGATTCTCCCACCGATTGGGATGACGTCATGCGTTTCTTTGAAAACCTTCTCAAAGAAGACAATCTTTCTCCACCATCTCCCACGGTTATTGCTATCGATACTCCGACTTTGAAAACGCCTCCCATCGAAAATCCTCCAGATTTAGAACTTAAGGAGTTACCGCCCCATCTCGAGTACATGTTCCTTGAAGAAAACAAGAAGTCGCCTGTCATCATCGCGAAGGACTTGAACGAAGAAGAAAAATCTCGCCTCATCGCCGTGCTTAAAGATCATAAGAAGGCAATCGCTTGGAAAATTTCCGACATCCGCGGAATTGATCCGAACTTTTGTACTCACAAGATTCTCATGGAAGATGACTTTAAACCCGCAATCTAGAGCCAAAGAAGGGTTAATCCTAAAATTCATGACGTCATCAAACAAGAGGTTATCAAACTTCTTGATGCCGGCTTGATTTACCCTATTTCGGATTCGCCATGGGTAAGTCCCGTCCATTGTGTGCCCAAGAAGGGCGAAATAACCGTTGTTCCCAATGAACACAACGAGTTGCTTCCCACTCGTCTCGTTACTGGGTGGAGAGTTTGTATTGATTATCGCAAGCTCAATGATGCCACGAGAAAAGACCATTTTCCTCTTCCTTTCATGGATCAAATGCTCGAGCGTCTTGCGGGTAATGACTATTACTGCTTCTTAGACGGTTTCTCTGGGTATTTTCAAATTCCCATCGATCCCAAGGACCAAGAAAAAACCACATTCACTTGTCCCTACGGAACATTTGCTTACAAACGCATGCCTTTTGGTTTATGTAATGCTCCTGGGACGTTCCAAAGGTGTATGATGGCTATCTTCCATGACATGGTGGAAGACACTATGGAAGTATTCATGGATGATTTCTCGGTTTATGGCGATTCTTTCTCTGCTTGCCTTGCCAATTTAGAACATATGCTTAAGCGGTGTGAAGACACTCGCCTTGTTCTTAATTGGGAAAAATGCCATTTCATGGTAAAAGAGGGCATCGTGCTAGGAAACAAGATCTCCAAAGCCGGTCTTGAAGTAGACCGTGCTAAAGTCGATGTTATCGCTAAGTTGCCTCCAACTTCCACAGTGAAGGGTGTGAGAAGTTTCCTTGGTCATGCGGGCTTTTACCATCGATTCATCAAAGATTTTTCTCAAATCGCTCGCCCGATGACCCACCTCTTGAAAAAAGATACTCCTTTTATCTTTTCCAAATAGTGTCTTGAAGCCTTCAACTCGCTTAAGGATAAGCTAACTAAGGCACCAGTCTTGGTTACCCCTAATTGGGAGCTGCCTTTCGAGTTGATGTGCGATGCTAGTGACTATGCTATTGGAGCGGTTCTGGGACAAAGAGTGAACAAACCCTTCCAACCGATCCATTACGCTAGCAAGACAATGACGGGGGCCCAATTGCATTATACGACAACCGAAAAAGATCTTTTAGCTGTTGTCTATGCTTTTGAAAAATTCCGCCCCTATCTTGTCCTTTCCACCACAATCGTTTACACTGATCATTCCGTGTTGAAGTACTTGTTGACTAAGCAAGATTCCAAACCAAGACTTCTTCGCTGGGTTTTGCTACTCCAAGAATTTAAAATCGAAATTCGCGATAAAAAAGGAGCTGAAAACCTAGCCGCGGATCATCTCAGTAGACTTGAGGATCCTTACCAAGGGGATCATCCGAACAAAGAAATCAATGATTCTTTTCCCTTGGAGACCTTAATGTCTATCAACTCGAATGCTGATGAAACCCCGTGGTTTGCGGACATTGCAAACTACTTGGCGGGTGGAATTCTCGTTGACGGGTTAACATCCCAGAAAAAGAAGAAGTTCTTTAACGACATTAAGACTTACTTTTGGGATGACCCGTATCTATTCAAACAATGTGCCGATTTGATTATTCGCTGATGTGTTGATGGACCGGCAGCTTTAGAAATCCTTGACGCTTGCCACAAAGGACCCACCGGTGGTCACTTTGGTCCCAACTACACCGCCAAAAAAGTGTTTGACTCGGGATTTTATTGGCCCACCATCTATCGTGATGCTCACGAGATGGTTAAACGATGTGATGCTTGCCAAAAACAAGGTAAGATCACACATACAGATGAGATGCCTCAAACTTTCATACAAGAATGTGAAATATTTGATGTTTGGGGTATCGACTTTATGGGGCCATTCCCTTCATCTAAAGGAAACAAATACATCCTTGTAGCCGTTGACTACGTCTCCAAATGGGTTGAAGCCAAAGCTTTACCCACTAATGACGCAAGGGTGGTTTGTAACTTTTTGAAATCGCTGTTCGCTAGATTCGGTGTGCCTCGTGCCATTATTAGTGATCACAGGACTCATTTTTGCAATGCCCAATTCGCAAGAGTCATGGCTAAGTATGGTGTAAATCATCTTCTTTCCACAGCATACCACCCACAAACTAATGGCCAGGCTGAAATCTCTAACCGAGGATTAAAGCGAATTCTTGAAAGAATCGTGGGAGAGCATCGTGCCTCCTGGGCTGATAAACTTGATGATGCTTTGTGGGCTTTTCGTACTGCATACAAGACTCCGATTGGTTGTATACCATATCATCTCGTGCACGGGAAAGCGTGCCACCTCCCTATTGAGTTGGAGCACAAGGCTTACTGGGACTTGAAGTGGGCTAATTTTGATATCAACAAAGCCGGTGACCTACGCAAGATCCAACTCAATGAGCTGAATGAACTCCGTAATGAGGCTTATGAAAATTCTTTGATCTATAAGGAGAAGACTAAGCTCATTCACGACTCTAAGTTTAAGAACTGAGAGTTCCAAGTTGGAGACAGAGTTTTACTCTTTAACTCTCGGTTGAAAATCTTTTCGGGCAAGCTAAAATCTCGTTGGTCCGGCCCATTCACCATTGCCCAAATTTTTCCATATGGTACTCTCGAGCTCGCTCAACCTAATGGACCAAATTTTAAGGTGAATGGCCAACTTGTGAAGTTGTACTTTGGTGAGGACATCTCTCAGGAGATGATTCTTTCCCTCACCACGTTCCCCATGAACTAATTTTGGGTCGAGTCAGGCTCGTGACTCGGTTATAAAAAACAAGCGCTCCTCAGGAGGCAACCCGAGTATCTATCCTTTTATGTTTTAACCTCCTAAGTGTAGGGGTACCTATATAGGTGTTTGTATTTGTGTGCTGATGTTATTACAGGGATAGGTGCACTATTGGAATCTCTGAAGAACCGTGCTCCCGTGTTATCCGAAATCCGGTTCTATCTCTCACCTATCGTGATTCAATTTTCTTCATACTCACATTTGAAATTGATCACTTTAGTCGTCCTTTCCTTAGCTTGATTTAACCAACGTGCACAATGTCATAAGTGTAGGGGAGACTTTTCCCACATGCTTAAACATTGAGGACAATGTTTATCTTAAGTGTAGGGGGGACTTCTATCGAAGTTTAAGTGGACTTTTCCATGAAAATGCCTTCATTTAACCGAAAAATCATCTTTTTCAACATTTTTCAAATTTTTAATTAACTTTGGCCATTTAGTCGTAATTTTTAAAGGTTTTATCATTGCTTTCATATGTATATACCCCGCAATAAAGTCAAAAATATTAATAAAGTGGTGTGGCTAGTTTTGAAATCTTTGACATATTAGGCCCGTTACGATTATTTTGACTCAACCCGAATAGACTTATCCAAGTTTATTCTAGCTAGTATCCTTAACCATGTAGACCTTAATTAGTTTATTAGGCTAAGCATCCACGAGTCTCATTACTTGAGATTTTAAATTGTGGAGGACGAGAAATGATAGAGTCAATTATAAGCCGGTAGTCTTGCACAAGCTCACTTGGTGTAATTATTTGCCTATTCTCCCATCACTTGCTAATAATTTATCTGCAATAAGTAAGGTCGTACGATTTGAAAAGTTACTTAGCTTCTAGCCCAAGATCGTTTAAAAGTTGCTCGGTAATGATAAGAGTTCATAGCCATGGCATAACTTATGAAGCGGGGCGCGAAGATTGGCGAGTCCGAAAAAGGCCCTAACAAGGCATGAGGATTCCATTTTATTGCTGAAGATCCAAAGTGATGTGAAAAGCATTATTCCCAAAATCAATATGAAGGATCGAGACTCACCGACGAAAAGCAATCAACTCCCATAAAGATCATGGAGAAGTCTATCCGAAAAGACCCTAACAAGGTATGAGGATAAATAGATCCAAGTCCGAAAAGGAGGCGGATCGTTGTATCTCAAAATCCCAATTAGAGATTGAAGAATAATCATGAAGTCGTGGTCAACAAAGTTGGAGTACCTCTCAAAAGTCTCCAAGTGAAGAAACTCTATTAACGATGAGAAGACCATTATCTCAAGAACGTCTCTCAAGATATGAAGTATGAAGTACATGCCAAATATCGGCCCGAGAAAGGTCTCAAATCGTGAACCGAGTTATGCCAAGATATGAACTTTTTGATATCCCGAGAAGCAGTTTTAAGAGATTTTGTCCTTTAGCTAACTATTGATCAAATCGTCCTACTTTGCTTTCAGCCTAAATAAACTATCGAAATAAGTCCAAAAATGCATCTTCATGATCATTCTAAGACAAAAATAAAATATAAGAGATACACCTAGGAATAAGGGAGTTTAAGCATTTAATTAAGCCATGTGTGTAAGTGTTTGATATGCTAACTTATAATAACAATGATCTCGTTTTTAAACTTAGTTTGGGGAACGTGAAACTTGAGGATGATAAACCTTCGCAGCACCAAAGCCCTAATGTAAGTCCTTGATCTCTTTGCAAGTTATTTCCATCCTTTTGTTTACTTTAAAGTTTTAATTTCTCCTAGTACTTTAATTTTTGTTTACTAGTATTTTAATAAGGCCAAGGTTGATTGATTACGAGAAAAGTGTAAATTTGCTTTATCACTAAGCATTGCATGAGGGCATGGCAATGGTTAAGTGTAGGGGATTTGATAGGTGTGAAAACACCCATCCTTTTACCACTTATTTCTGGCTAAAACTAGACCAAAACACGTATTTAATATCATTTGTTTGGAATTATGCGTGGTTTTTGTGTTTATTGTGTTTTCAGAGTCAACCGGGAGAATATTGAAGAAAACATGGGATTGCACGGGTTTTATCGAGGAAAAAGACTCAAGACGAAGTCTATTGTCCAAGAGATGCAAAAGATCTGAAGTCATTGTGCCTATTTAAAGATTTATCAAAGAATAGAGCCAAAGATGGAAGATTCATATATGTCGAAGAACTCGAGTCTATTAAACAAAAGATTATAAGACGAGTTGGAATTATTCACCGACACTTCTAAGAATACAAAGTCGGAAACGTTTATTTAAAGAAGCGTGAAGACTAAAGAAGAAAGAAGAAAAGAAGCCCGATACCAAAGCCCATTCACAAGCCCATACCACACGCCTATATATAGGACCTTACTTCACAAAAAATGGCACTTAGTTAGTCTTAGTTGTAGTTTTTAGTTTTTCATTCTCTAGTTTTAGAGAGAGAAAGTTCTCAACTTTCTCTCATTAGTTTTCATCTTTTTCCTCTTCAAGATCAAACTTTTGTATTATTTTTCATTAATCAAGTTTAATTTCAAGCCTTTTAATCTTTAATCTTATTCTACCTTTCTTTGATTTTGTTTGATTTTGGTACAAATCTCGTATGATCCGTGTTGTTCATCAATGATTTTGTGCTTAAAAAGTTAATCTTTTTATGTTTCCTTAAGTTTCTATACGGATAAGCTTTAAGATCTTTGTGCTTATTGGCTTATTTGTTAGTTTAGCTTATTACTTTTTAAAGTTTTTATAAAAAGTTCATCTTTTTATTATTTATTTGATTTATAAGATTGATTATTTGAAGTTAGATAAGTTGAATTCGTGCTTATTTGATCAGCTTATTGTTTGATTCGTGTTAGTTTTGGGTAATAAGCTTATTTCCATAGCTTATTGATCTTACTTTAGTTTCGGATCAATTTTGTATCGGAAAGGGTAAAACCCTTTTCCGATTTGCACATTCCGACCAGACCCCCCTATTCCGATCGCATTGATCGGAAAAGGGTTTTGAGTATTCCGACGGTGAGCTGTTTTAACATATTCCGATTGTTTAGTTTTGACTTATTCCGATTGGGGTATTTTTGGAGTATTCCGATTTAGCTGATGTCCATTATTCCGATCACCATCATTTGCCAATATTTCGATCAGGATCTTTTATTTAATATTCCGATTTGCTCATCTGTTTGAACATTCCGATTAGAACTATTTGTATTATTCCGATTGCACCCCTTTCCCATATTCCGATCAGTAGATCGGAATATATTCCGATCTTACTTTCTTTTAGTATTTTCCGACTAAGTTCATGTTTTTACAAAGTTTTCCAAGTGTTAGTTATTATTAAGTGTTCATTTATTTTTCTAATATAGTCTTTAAGTTTTCAAGTATTTATTTCTAAATTCGTTTTTAGTTTAGTCTTTAAAATCTCTTTTCACTTCAACGACATTTACATTTAATAGTTATTAGTTTAAAATGGATAAAACAAACCAACACCTTCTTATTAACCAAGAACAAATCTTTCCACTTAGAACCGTGACCAATTCGAGGAGATTCCGAGACGAATCTAGAACCCCAATGCAAATACAAATATCAATGGTTTTAAGTCATTTAGGACCTAGTTATAAAGTTTGTTTCAAAATTTGAGATTTTTTTTAAAAGTGTATATTTTACGTCTTTTACGGTAATCGCGTAAAAACTGACTAGTTTTACGGTTTTGAGGTTTTGGAGACTTTAGGAGCTGAAATAAATTAAGGAAAATTAAGGTAATATTATTAATACATATATTAATAATAAAAAGGGGAAAAAAAACGAATTTTAAGGGTGCATAGTCGGTTTTGGACGCAGAAAAGAAGGGAAAAAGGGAAAAAGAGGAAAAAAAAGGAAAGTGGGCTTATTTTTGGACTAGGATTTTATGTACACCCTATATATTGTTTTTAATCACAATCAAAATTCACTATTATTCCCTGGAGATTAAAAAAATTCGTGGGTTTTCATGAGGGTTTTTAGGGTTCTTCATAATTTTGGGGGTTTTCATAAATCAAAGGTAAACCTTCATAACCCTTTTTAATTTAATTGTTTTTATGTTTTTATAATCATTCTTATGATGGAATTAGGGTTAGGGTTCATATAAAATCAGTAAATTAATGGTGTGATAATCATAATATGATGATCATATAAATTAGGGCTTGTAATTAGAGGGATTAAGGTTAATTAATGAGGTTGATTTTGTTAAACCCGTTTTTAAAAACTGGGCAGATTTTGTGTCAATTGTTTTGATCATATCGGGAGTTCTAGGAACATTCAAGATGCGATCCAAGTACCCCTGGAAAGGTATTTGAAGTGGCTTTCCAATGCAAGAAACGAGAACTAAATTGGAGGTCGGGAAGTGGGTAAAAAACAGGTTACAACAGTCGGAGGTCAAAACAGTTTTGAATTCAGCCTGTTTTCTTTTTAAGTTTTGGGTTGTTTGGGGTACTTAGGGTTGCATTGGGATCTTCTCACGTACGTGAGAGATGGTTTATATATTTTAGTAAGTATCTGCACTTGGGCTAAGGTTGTGGTTTAGGGTAAGACCCCATAATGGTAACAAACTTTTAGTACGTTTAAAATCAGGAAATCTGGAATGACAAAAGTAGATATATGTATATCGCGGCCTTAACAGTAGCTTTAAGTTTAGTTCAAGTGGGAGGTGTTAACCAACATACGTAAGGGTATGAATATTCCTTTTACAGAAACCATGGGTATGTTTAAGTGGACGTTTGACTTAAAGTTTTGAGACCTAAAAACTGGGACTGTTTTGGATAAAATATGAACGGGATAGTTATTAAACTTAACCAAGTTAAGGACTTGTTAAGGAAGGGTAATGGGGTGATTAGAGCTTGTCAATGAGGTAAATATGTGGGAATAGGCTAGATGTCCATCATAGGTTAATGAGCCATCTTTGTGATTGGTTCGTGTATTAATTGCGTGTTTTTGGTTTGTTAGCTTGTTGCTAGTGCAAGGACTTGTGAAGAAGCTATCAGGTGAGTTTCATAGTCCCATGTTTACTATTGTTTTTGACTTCCAGATGGGATGGAAGAGACACTGTGTTGAATTATTTTCTAAATTAATGCTGTGAATGTTTTTAAGGTTTGAGATGGACTTGTGTGTACATTTATGTGATTAACTGCTATGTGATTCTTGTTTGTGTGTGATCTGGATTGGAAAGGTACATAGGTGTATGGGCGCCTATGGGACCTATGGTTAATGATAAGGCGTGATGCCTTGGAAATTTTGATTGTTGGTAAGGCGTGATGCCTTGGAAATTGTGATTGTTGGTAAGGCGTGATGCCTTGGAAATTGTGATTGTTGGTAAGGCGTGCTGCCTTGGAAATTGTGATTGTTGGTAAGGCGTGATGCCTTGGAAATTGTGATTGTTGGTAAGGCGTGATGCCTTGGAAATTGTGATTGTTGGTAAGGCGTGATGCCTTGGAATTGTAATGATTGATTGAAATTGAATGCTAGTTGTTAGTACATGATTGTAGCGCATTGTCCATATGTTTATTGGTTTATGGTATTCACAGCTTATGACTTGTCTTGTGGTGGAGTCTAAACCTATGACTCTCACCAACTTTATGTTGACGTGTTTTAGTGTCTCTTTCAGGTGATACTATGGTTAAGCATGAGAACATAAGTGGCTAGGATTGGAGAAGCTTAGGAATGCATATAGAAGGAGAATCCCCGTTTCCTTCTTAGTTTTATTTGTTTGTTCATTTTAATAAGTGATACTGTGGCACACATATGATTGTTTTGGTATGATATTTGTTGTCTTGGGTAAGAAGTAGGACTGTTACTTACTTACCTAGACCCCTTGCATTTGTTTAGATATTGTCATGACCTTCGTGTCACCATTTTTACGACATTTTTTATTTCATATAGTTATCTCTATAGACACGCCATGTTGTGATGATATCCATGCGTCGCGCCCCGTGTTCCGCCATGGTGGGGTATGACAGATGGATAAGTCACTTGGCCCATGACCAGGAGGTCATGGGTTCGAGTCTCTTCAGAGACATATTTCGTGGATATTATACCTTTTTTTGACAAATGAAAACAAAAGGAAAATCACAGTAGGTGACTTTTGTTAAGACTGATAGAAATCAGACTCTGAGTCTATCAGATCAGTTGGATTTTGATAGACTTCGCTTAGCAAATGAATAAAAACAGCAAATCAAACATAAATGAGCAAATACAAACTAAAAATAAGCGAGATATCAACTTAAAGCTGATGCAACACAGAAATTAGTAATCTAAAAACGAGCACCAATTCAAACTTTATTCAAACCAAATTCAGTCGCCTAATACCCCAAAC
Organism: Glebionis coronaria; assembly: GCA_025667525.1. NCBI lineage: Eukaryota > Viridiplantae > Streptophyta > Magnoliopsida > Asterales > Asteraceae > Glebionis > Glebionis coronaria. The sequence continues at coordinate 269,577,197 of CM046875.1, read as the reverse complement.
AGCCCCTAAGTAATCCGCATTTTTATGAAAATCAAAGCAGACTTCGTCATCATCAATTGAATTCTCAGCAAACGTAAATCAACAAACTCAAAGCAGAGGTAACTACTAATAAAATGCAATAGCTATTCAAATTATAAAACACAAACTGAGGTCACAATTCACACCAACAAAGAAGCAGTAAACAAGAATTCAGCAATCAAAATTACAAACATCTTCATAGAATCAGTCAATTGCAGCCTCTAAATCAGATCTATCAAAGCAGATTTCAACACATAGTCTCGACAAACTATGTAACACAACCAAACAAGAAATGATAATCTAATCTAACTTATTCATACTCTACGCTCAGCTAAGTAAATATAATAATCAAGTTTTAAAAACTGTGATCTCTCAAAAACAGAATGAAACTAACAAATCTAGCATCTTATTACAGTAAACTCAAACTAAAATCAAACTTAACAGATTAAACAAACGTCTCAAACTAGCATACCACAACATAACAAAAAAATATCAAAGCAAAATCATATAGTCGAATAGCTCAAAGCAATCAGATTAACTAGACCATAAAAATAACAAGTAATCAAACCTCATGAAGAAACCCGTTGAGACGTAGCGCAGCGCTGAGCTGGCTAATTAAACCGAATCAACACCACCATCAAACCTCCTTTCGAACCACCATCGAATCCACCATTATCAATCATACAGATTCACTGTATGTGAAACTTTCAAGTGGGGAAAGTTTTGTTCCCAATTTTTTACTTAATTATTTAATAAAATCTATTAATTAGCTTTATTAAATAATTTTAACATTATCATATCAGAAAAAGATTAAAGAATAAATTGCAAAATTGATCTTAACAGAAAGTAAAATTCGAATAAAACAAACTTTTATTAATTATCAAAATTATTACAATACTCGAGAAAAGTAAATTACAAATTACCCTAAACCTAATTCTGCATAATAACTTTAAGATAAAAATGGGATATCCATTACTCCATTTGAGGGGGGTATTTATACTTGAACCGAGAGGGTTGGGGTGGGAGTTTGTTGGTGAAGAGAATGATCTTGAGCCCTTGATTTCTTTTCTCTCTTTCTTCTCCTTGATCCTACGATTGAGATGAGCCAACTAGCACACAAATCGCCAACGTGGCATCCGAGTGTGCTAGTTGTGCTAGTTTGGAGATGAGGTGTCTCCTTTTTATTGGTGGATTAGGAATGATGTGCTGTCACAACCAGTTATAAGATGCCACGTCAAAGATGCCTTCCACTTCTTCCTTCCGAAAACAATGGGGATTTATTCTCCTATGCGTGTGAATCACACGAGTGAACAAAAAGCCCCAATTAATTTGAATGATTTATTTATTAGGGTTTTGAGGGAATAGTGTTGGTGTCTGGTTATTTTTATTATTTGGGAGTTTAGGAGATGAGAAAGAAGGGTAAAAACATAGGGAGTATCGAAAGGATTTTTTAATTGTGTGTGTGAGTTGAAAAGTTGTGAGTGGGTAATGTGTTTGACTGAGAAAAAAAACGTGTGATGATTAATGTGTGAGTGAGGTTTATTTTATTGTTTAACCAAAGAGTTAAATAACTCTTTCTCCGTCTCTTTATTAAAATGATGGGCTTGGAGTCCAAAACGTCTCATTGTTAATTGATATTGAACTCTTATACAAATTGGACCCAAAAATGACAACTCCATCCGTCCCATTTGTTAATTGTAGTTTTGTGCCTTACATTTGGGCTTTACTTAAAATATAACTTAAATAACCCATAAATGGGCTTTTAAAGCCCATTAAGAAAATGTGGGTCCCACTTGGCCCAAAAGCCTCCATGAATATCAAATCCGCTAACATCGAGCTCGTTTTTGGCTTTCTCGATCTTTTCTTCAAACTCGTGCCATTTTTTGTCGGTTTCCGCGAACTTTGGTACCTACACACATCAAACAACAAACAATGCACATACAAGGCATCATTTCATGCATTTATTGGTTGTTATTAGATACAAATGATATGAGTAAAATCACTCATATCAAACTCCCCTTGCTAAGCAATTGCCATGTCTTCACGCAATGATAAAATAAAACACTAGCTAAACCATTTATTCAACTTTTGACAATTTATTTTAAAAAGACATAATGTATTGCTTTCATTATTAGAAGAAAATAAAAAATTTAGGATCATAAAACTCAAATAGATTCATCGTCCCTGACTTTTCACTTTATATGCCAAGTGCAAAAACAAGATCATTGTCAATCATAAGCCCCAAAATTAAATCAACTCATACAAGTAATTTGTTATTCCTAATTGTATCTCTAGATTTTATTTGTCATTCACCCAAAGGCTCATTTGACTTATTTGATATTTATTAGTCCCAAAATGAAGGCAAAAACGGTGTAAACTCAACACTCAAAACCTAACCTCGACTTCAAAAACCGTTGTCACTAAAGAAAGCCCACATCAAGGATAACTTAACACGTTTTGAGGGATAAATCCACAGACCCAAATTTGGCTAATAGGACTACTTAAAAGCAACAATAAAACCTCCAAAGTCAATTATGACCTTATTAATGGAGTTAGCAACAATTACACCATAACACCTTGTGGCTCTTTAAGATGCAATTGTGCTCCTTATTTAAAAATCCACACCCGAAGGCTCCTTGGACAAAAATAAGGGAATTGACATCACCATCCCACCTTTTGGCTCATGATGATGAAGCAATTTTTTTCAACACTTCCCCTTGCCATACACCCTAAGGCTCTAATGACAAGGTTAGTGCTACATGACTCCCACCCGAAGGCTCCTAGAGAACATGTTTTTATTTATTCTTCTTATTTAATATGATATGTATAGTAAGCCAAATTTCCGCAATCCCATGATCAAAAGTCCATGACGCTGACACCCTTAATGTGTTCTCTCTTTAATTACAAGGGAAGAAAAAGAAGGAGTTACGAGTTAAGATATCAAGCCTAAACCGCTAAAAAAATCATTTATTAAGCAATTATTATTCAAGTGTGGAAAGTAAATACGAGGAGATTAAATCAAACACAAAAATACTTGCACAAAAAAGAATTAATTTTAGAAACTTATGATTGAACTCTATCATCTCTTGTTCTCCATATTGTAAATTCCAAAAATGCGAAATCAATGGATACTTAGCCTATTAAATCAAAGTTTTGGGTTTTCAAGTCATCTATAGGATCTTGCATCTTCTTATACTTTTTCAAGTTTTAGAATTTGCGTTTTAAAGTTCCCTTGATAAACGACTTTTAGGATCAATTATAGGAACTTGCGAAAAGTTCTTGTTCTTAACCCGTATGAATTAAGACTTTCGCGTTTTAAAGCTCCCTATATAAAAGCCTAGCAAAACTTAATTTAAAAACGTTAAGGAAAAGTTAAGGTAAAAACCAAGTCGAGTAAAAAACTATTTTTATTTTCACCAACGGAAAGCCTACATTCGTGTCAAAAACACTTACTTTATTTATTAAAAGTTAAAAATAACACTAAAAAATTAAATTTTTTATGAAAAACGAGAAAAAACGATTACGTTTGGACACGAAAAAAGCAATTGCAAGCGATTATATCGATTGACTCCCCCATGCTAAAACCAAACATTGTCCTCAATGTTTCTTAGCTCAAGAGTAACACCCCCTTGCTAAAACACGAAGTGTCTAATGCAAAATCCTAACATGGAAAGAGCATGCAAATCTATAAGCCGTTTATTAATTATGACTCAAGATAAAACGTTAGTCGATAAAAATCAAAGGATAAAGAGTGTGCCCCTTTTTGGCATTCAAAGTAGGAAGATCAAGTGGACCGGCAAAAACCGAACACAAGAGTCTTCAAATATTAGGGTCATACCTAAGATTCACAACAAAACAAAACACGAGCACGAGCTTGAAAGATCAAGCCTTATTAGTGTTAGAAAATAGAAAGAAGATAGAATGTATGGGACTCCCCCACAAGGCACCTCGTTTTTGTTAACCGAGTCATGAGCTCGACTCGATCCCCGCATTCATTGGTCCTTAGGGAAAAATGGTGAAAACCGGCATAATGGAATAGAATCCATAATAAAGCACGATGTCAGGGTCAAAGATTACATCCTCGTTGTCGGATGACAAACGAAAGGATAAAACTCCAACATAAATCTCCAAAAAGAGATGGTAGTCACAATTCATGATATGGATAAAGCATGCTCCCCAAGATAAACTCGCACCTAGATGATCGAAAAATATTTCAATTATTACATCGGTGAAAGGCCGAGATTTCCCTAAATCAACGATTCCGGGGTCGAATACCTCGTCCTCGTGAGAAAAAGGAATAGACAACACGATGTCGTCCCCCATGCTAATCCAAGATCATATAAAGCACATGGTAAAGGTGGGATAAAAGTCTCAACACTAGTGGTATTAACTTGCATGACTTTGTTGACCTTATCACTCATGAATGTGAATAAAGGTCATGGTACTCAAAATGAGTCGCATGAAAAACCCACACATTAAGATCAAAGCGAGTGGGAAGGATAGTAGGAGTAAAGGTAATTTCTCCCTCCGGGTCAACATTATCATCATCATAAATCGGGTGATCAAACCAAGTATCTTCATCACCGTCATTAGACTCTTCCTCAAATTCCGAAGGAATGTCTATATAGAGAAACTCATCAACCTCCTTCAAAAGAATTTCATCATCACAAAGGTTGTGAGATGTAGGAAGTATGATGCTCTCAAAATCCTCTTGATACAATGGATTATTGTTCATTGAAGCTTCAAAAAGAGGATTTGAGTAGGTCACAAAAGTGTCATCAATCTTGTCATCACAAGAAATATCCGACAAAGTATCAAGTGTGTCACACTCGGATACAAGATCATCATTCTCATTAGAAGGTAATTCATCGGAGAATTCCTCGAGAATGGTAGGTAAAACACAAGAATCACGCTCGATCTCGAGATCAGTAACGTCTTCACTTCCCCGTGGAAGTGGATCAATGATAGCAAAAAGTTCATCGACGAACTTATCGCATGAATAGTCACTAACCTCACTCGGTGTGAAGTTAGGAATCAAAGGCTCTTCAACGGAAGATTGTGCCTTAGGAACATCAATTTGATCCTTCGAAGAGAGTGAAAATGAGTCCATTTTCAATGATTTTTCAATTAAAGCAATATCACTCTTAGGATCAAAATACTCACTATTAAACTCATGAGCATCAAATGGCGCACTTAGGTATTCATCAATTTCCTTTTCAATCTTAGAATATCATCCTCGTGCGGATTGAGTGGAGATGAGGAAATATTACAACATGATTCAACGAAACAAGCTTCTTCCTTTGAATTTAACTTATCTTCATCACAAATAGAGGTTTCCAAAATTGGAAAGACACCTTTATCAAAGAGAGCTTTCTTATTACTTTCAATAGTCTCAACAAGTTTAACACTTTCCACTTTCTTAGAAACAAATCTTGGAATCTTTTCCGGTTTGAAAACAATACTTTTATCCCCATAAAACAATTTAATCTCTTCTTTCCTCATATCAACTTGAACATGAGCCGTGCACAAAAATGGTCGTCCTAAAATGATAGGCACACGAGGATTGGTCTCATAATCAACTATAGCAAAATCGGCTAAGTACAAAAACTTTCCCACTTTAACAATAACATTTTCCGCTATACCAACCAGACGGGTGGTGGTACCCTTAGCAAGCTCAATGATCATTCGAGTAATACTAAGTGGTGCATAGTCAAGAGTTTTCCAAATGGCTAGGGGTATTAAGTTAATGCTAGCTCCTAGATCGGCTAGAGCTTTGCATACCCCAAGCTCATTGAATACACAAGGTATCAAGAATTGACCCGGATCTTTATACTTCTCGGGAAAGAAATCAAAGAAAACCGAGGTACTAATCACATTTAAAGTAGCCTTGGTGACATCTAGAAAAGTTTCCTTAGGTGGAGGATTAAACTCAATCACTTAAACTTCTTCTAAATTATCACAATCATCATAAACGGTTATGGCCTTAAGCTCTCCTTTCGGGTTTGGAATGGTATTACTAGGTAAGCAACCCGAAGAAGATGACGATTTAGACATAAATCCCTCAAACATCAAAAGTAATTTATTTTGACCTTGTTCCAAACTTTATTGCATACGATTTTGACTTTGCTCTAATCTTTGCTCAAAACGGTTTTGGTTTTGTTCAAGTCTTTGTTGATTAAGCTCAATCTTGTTATTTTTCCCTTTAATCGTATTTTAAAACTCATTTTTCAAATTTGCCATTTGTCCTTGAATGTTATTTTGAAAAGCCTTCAAATTTGCCTCATTCATTTTGATGTAGCTTGATAAATCATTTTGGTTATTGCTTTGAAAACCTTGATTGTTTTGATTAGCATTAAACCCATTTCCTTGATTAAAATTCCCTTGGTTACCACGGTTAAAATTATTCCCATTGTTTCCATTGTTGTACCTAATTTGAACCGGTGGAAAACCCGGTGGAGCAACATGTTTTTGACGAGGAACTTGACCGTTGGAGCCATAAGTTCCCGTCACGGCAAAAGCACTAGCTTGATCAAACCCCGTGGTTAAACACGCATAATTAGGATGTGCTCCACCACATGATACACAAACATTCTCAACCATATTAATCGATCCATGAGGATTCTTCCTAAGCTCATTCAAAATCGTGTCAATCTTAGAGTCCAATCTAGCAATCTTGAGATTAAAGAATTCACATTGGAAACACCCGGTGTGTTTCGTGAATATTGTGCTCTAGATTTATTCTCAATATTCCCCACGCGTCTCTCGGAGTTTTTCTTAAAAGATTACCACCCGCGGCGGCATTTAACGAATCTTGTTCAATCATATTAAGCCCATTATAAAAAGTATTTATTTGATGCAATTCCGAGAAACCGTGGTGTGGACATTGTCTCAATAAATCTTTAAATCTTTCCCAAACAACCCCAAACGATTCATGCACTTTTTGTTCAAATCTAGTGATCTCGTTCTTAAAGTGTGTTGTCTTAGATGGTGGAAAGAAATAATTCATGAACTTAGACACTAAATCATCCCATGTCAAAATCGAACCCGGTGGTTCTTTCTAATACCAAATCTTAGCATTATCCTCGAGCGAGTACGGAAAAACCATGAGCTTAATCGCGTCATTCGGCACATCTCTAAACTTGAGAGTCGAGGTAATTCAAAGAAAATTCCGAATGTGAGAGTGCGGGTTATCGGTCTCATTGCCACGAAATTGGTCGACACGAATGAGTGATAAAAGACCCGTCTTAATCTCAAAATGATCCGCCAAAATAGCCGGCACAACGATTGCTTCCCCATACCCTTCGGTGGGTGCACGGAGCAATTCCTCCATTGTTCGGTTATCGGCCATCTCTACAACAATAGGTGGAAGCTCGGGTTCCACTATTCGTTGTTGACGATTTCTATTTCTACGAGGAATATTTTCAAGCCTATTAAAATCAATCACAAGTCGAGAAGAACATAATTGCATACACTACAATGATGAGAATTTTAGAGGATTGAAGAAAAGAAATTAGACAAGAAGAAGATTATTTTTGGTATTTTTATTTGGTATTGCTCAATCAAAATTGATCGATGAAAAACAAGGAATAAGGATAACTACTATGGAAGTAAGGAAATGATAGGTAAAAACCTAAACGTCTCGAGGTTTAATAAGTAAACTACAAAAATAAGATAATACTACTTGTTGTCCCATATATTTAGATGATTAGAGATAGAAGATATATGAAAAGAGATGGATTTCTAGAGAGAGAAAGTAGTGAGAGAAAGTAGAGAGGATTAACTTGTAGAATATTAGATTAAGAGAAAAAATGAATCACCAATCCTCCTAACATGCTAGGAGGGTAGTATATATAGTCCACCCACATGCGGGCTTCTTTATGGACTATATGGTTTGGGCCGGGCTTTCCTTTTGGGCTTTAGTTACTTATTAATGAACTTTAGCCTAAAGTTAAGCCCGTATAACACGACTAATATACTACCTATTACAACGTTCTAAAATACGATACATAATAAACATATGACCGAGCATTCTTGTTTGGCTCAATATTTTGAGGCTAACAATCTCCCCCAATGAGAGGTCATAAACCTTGGTCATTTAGGAAATTTGTAGAGATTACTAATCTCGCCATAAATGAGTCTTGAACGTGTAATAGTAGTCTTGTTCCTTCATGCTGTGATCTTTGAACCTTTGTCATTGTCTTTCGACTTTGTCTTTAAGCTTGAGATCTTCAAATCATCCTTGACTTGTCTTTGCCATCTTGCGATCTTGTGTCTTCATCCACATGCTCACACTATTAATTGTTGAATATGTCTTTAGGCATGAGTATGTGGTTTCTGAACTATTGACTTTGCTGTGTACACCGTGACGCCACCTTCACGAGACAAAACATAGACACGGACTGAATGGCTTTGACATTCGTCCTAAATCGGTAGCGTTTTACCTCCGGTCGGTGAAGACCGTTATACGATATTAAATATCGTACCTATGATCAGGTAGATTCAATTAAGAATCTCCTTGACAGGGTTTCGCGGCTGTACTAGCCTTTCTCTTTACTCGACCGTCTCAAAGCAAGACTGCGAACATAAAGAGTGAATCAATTGGATAGATATCCGCTTGATTAAAGTCGTCAATTCAAATTCCTGGAACAAGTTTGATTCTTAACGAATCTTACCATTGTTGCTTTCCAGTTGACACAAGTTTGATTCATAAGAATCTCACAAGTCACCTACCGTAGAGCTGTTTGATGTTGACGCTAGAAGGATTTCCATTCGTCACTGTGGATATTAATGAATATCACTCTGAATGTTCTGGCAAGATCATAAAGATATTGCGTAGAAACCTGAAACGAGTTTGAATCAATTCAGAATCAAACCACTGTTGCTTTTCAGTTTTGCACATGTTCAATTCATAAAGAATCTTGCATATGACCTACCGCAGTGCTGTTTGATGTTAACACTGGAAGGATTTCCACTCATCATTGTGAATACTAAGTAGTATCACTCCGAGTGTTCTAGCAATATCACAAGGATATAGCGTAGGACTCTCTTGATCTTCATCCGTATGTCCTAACGAGATTTGATTGATCTCTTGGCTCTAGACTCTATTTGTGCACTTTTAGTGGTTGGAGGCTGGAGCAGATGCCACCTATTCAATATCAACTATCTCGGAGTGAGAAAGTCAATAGAAGTCGTGTTGATCTCCGTGACAATAAAACAAACTTCTTTTGAGAGAAGCCTGAGTAGCTAGGAAAGGGTTGTGCTTCACATCACTGGGTCCATGATGAGATTGTCTTCATGATGAGTTGACCCGGTTTCTGCCTAAGTTGTATGGAGGGCTTCTTTCTTTAGACCCTTTATCCTTACATTTCTTTTTCATTCTTCAACCCCTTCAATGCTTACCAAGACATCATTACTAGCACCTTGTTGTGATTGTTCCAGTGCTAGCATCAGTACTTAGTCGGCATTCAGCTACGTTCACATTCTACTCCATCTTTCCTAAGGACTTCTAATAGTCTATTGGATTGTACCTGGTAAGATCCCTCCGGTTCTGGTTGGATCATAGGACTTAAACCTAACCACCCTTTTGACACCAATAACGTCATGAATTAAAGATGTTGTGGGTATTTGATCGTAACCATGAAAACCACTTTAAATTCTAACTAAGTGTATGAAAAACATTTAACACCTTGCTAGTTTTGTCGTTTTAGAAATGCTCCCCCTTCACATGTGCATCGATAATCGAAAATGTTTCGCATATGTAGGTAAGAGTTAAAGTGCTTGAGTCTTATATTAGATCACATTTTAATCACATTTTCTCCCCCTATCTCTAATATATAAAATCTTTTGATATTAGAGATACCAAATTTGATTAAAATATATTTTGAAAAATAGTCTTGAAATCTCCGGGAGAAAGATGTGTTAATCTTTTGCATGAAGTTGTAATGCTCCCCCTCAAAAATTGATCCAATTGAATTGTCATTGTGAGGATATGATCCACATTTCGCTTTTTGAGGATGGGAGTTGTTGAACACACAATTTTTGAAAGATTTTGAATAATCATTGAGAAATTCTTGAAAAAATTGTGTTCAACGCTTTTTGAAAAATCAATTCTTTTTGTCGAAAGGTTTTTCTAAAGCATAAACTTGAGTTCTAGACTTTGAATGTCTTGACGAATTCACTCAAGTGTAAGAAGATTTCTCTTCTTTTGCTGAGGGTAAGGGTACTAAATCGTACACTCCCCCGTGAATATCGATCCGGGTTGCAATCTGAAAGTGATTACAAGCCATTGTGTTGAGCTCAAAACGTTGAATGTTTTGTGACAAGCTCAACCCGTGATAGATTGCTCTACCCGTTGTTTGGAAATATTTGTCCAAAATAGACAATTTCCTTTATTAAAAGAAGAAATGACATGTTTTGAAAAATATTTACAACTTTCATTCGAGCTTTATGTACACACCCGTGTCGTTATAGAGCGACATTTCTAGGCACGTCCATATTATCGATACTGAAAGACATGTCGAGAAGAATATTTTTGGATTTTGAAAGATTTTTAATTTTGTGTTTTGCTTTTATGTGTTTTATATTTTTGTATTTTGCTTTTTCAAAGGTATTTACAAGTTGATGTTTGATAGATAAATCAAGCAGGCACCTTTGCCAGAATCTCCAGGTCTGCTGGAGTCAAACATCTCATACCAATTTGCCTAACGAGGTACTCAAACCTATCTTTCAACAGAGCTTTCGTAAACAAGTCGGCTAATTGGTAATCCGTTCCAACAAAGTATAATTCAACGATACCTCTTTCAACTTGTTCCTTTATGAAGTGGTATCTGACATCGATGTGTTTCGTGCGGGAATGCTGTACCGGGTTGCAGGAGATGGCTATGGCAGACTTTGAGTCACAGTACATAGGTACTTTATCAAAGTGGAAGCCATAATCCGTGAGTTGTGTTCTCATCCAAAGAACTTGAGCACAACACGCAGATAGAGACACATACTCCGCTTCGGCTTATGAAAGTGACGTGCAATCCTGCTTCTTGGAAGACCATCCCACAAGCTTATCTTGTCCTAGAAATTGTGCACCACCAGAAGTACTTTTACGTGTATCAAGACACCCTGCATGATCAGAATCTGAATAGGCCGTTAGAAAGAAACCGGTGTCCCTCGGATACCAGAGTCCCATGTGAATGGTATTCTTAAGGTACCGAAAGATCCGTTTAACCTCCTTGAGGTGCTTTTCAGTGGGTCGTGCTTGATATCGTGCACAATAGCATGTAGCATGATGAATATCTGGTCTGCTTGCTGTCAAGTACATGAGGGACCCAATCATGGAACGATATCTCGTTTGATCTATGGGTAATCCCTCCAAGTCAGCATCTAGGGATGTGGTTGATAATGGTGTCCCAACGGGGTCACATGAAGTCATACCATGCTTTTTGATTATCTCTTGACAATACTTAGCTTGGTTTATAAAGATACCACTTGGGGATTGGTGAACTTGAATTCCTAGAAAGAATTTTAGTTCGCCCATCATTAACATTTCAAATTTGCTGTGCATTACTTTTTCAAACCATTTTGAAAGTTTTGGGTTTGAGACCCGAAAATAATGTCATCAACATAAATTTGCACAAGCAAAATGTCATCCCCATATTTATAAGTGAACAAAGTTAGATCAATGGAACCTTTTGAGAAACCTTTGGATACCAGAAATTTCGAGAGCTCGTCGTACCACGCCCTTGGAGCTTGCTTGAGTCCATATAGTGCCTTGTGGAGATGATACACCTTGTCAGGATAATGAGGATTGACGAATCCTTCCGGCTGCATGACATAGACTTCTTCCTTCAAAGGACCGTTAAGAAACGCCGTCTTTACGTCCATTTGATAGACAATGAATCCCTTATGTGCAGCATAAGCAAGAAAAATCCAGACCGCTTCCATTCGAGCTACTGGTGCAAATGATTCTTCGAAATCAATACCCTCTTTCTGTCCATACCCCTTAGCCACTAGCCTAGCTTTGTTCTTGATGATCGTATTCTCTTCATCCATCTTGTTTTTCCAGATCCAACGAAGATTAATGGAGTCACATCGTATGGTCTGTCAACAAGTTCCCAGACTTTAAGTCTTTCAAATTGTTGAAGTTCATCCGTCATCGATTCAATCCAAGCATGATCAGCCATGGCTTCTTTAATGTTTTTCGGTTCAGCTGTACTCACAGCGAGTGCGAACATACAAACATCGCCATCGGTTGCTAGTTGTCGTCTTGTACGAACAGGCTGTGAAGGGTTTCCAATTACGTGAACCAAAGGATGATCTCGGGTCCAATGATGTGTTGAAGGATGTCGTTGATAGAACGTATGCATATTTGACGGATCAACATGGCGAGTAGAAGACTCTCCAGTTTCGTGTACCGGTGTACCGAATGGGTTGATAAATTCGTCTTCGTCAGATAATGCATCGTCTGCTTGATGTGTGTTCTCTGGAGCAATGACAGTAGTTGTGGATGTTGTAGGATCGATTGTTAATGTGATATTCTGAGGAGGTAAATCTGCAACAACCCGTGTTGAAGTAGATGAAGTTGTATCCTTTTGTTGACGATGAACGGTATCATCATTCTTATCATGAGTGACAGCGGAAGACTTCGATGCAACTTGTTTCTCCCCCGTGAAATATTCATCATACATTGGTCCATATAACATTTCCAACTCTTCAAGTGTCGTGTCCACTGTCATATCTGCTCTAGGAACATGTTCAGGAACCAGCTTTGAACTTGACGGTTCATTGCTGTGGTCTTGAGTTCCGAGTTCCGTGCGGTTGTGAACGAAAGTCGTTTGTCGTTGTGAATCGGGACTTAAACTGCTTTGTTCAAGTGTCATATCTTGTAATTCATCGAATCTGATATGAATAGTCTCGACTATCAATTTTGTTCTCTTGTTGTATACTCTGTATCCCTTAGATTGAGTTGCATATCCCACTAAAATGCATGCATCACCTTTCTCTTTCATCTTATCCAAATTTTCACCATCTCGAATAATGTAACACGTACATCCAAAAACATGAAGGTGTTTGAGTGAAGGTTTGCGATCATTAATTATGTGATATGGTGTCTTTTCATGTCTTGGGATAACTAAGGAGCGGTTTTGTGTGTAGCATGCAGTTGACACGACTTCGGCCCAAAAGTATAGTGGAAGTTTTGAAGCGGATAATAATGTTCGAGCAGCCTCAACTAAAGTACGGTTTCGTATTTCAACAACGCCGTTTTGTTTGGGTGTTCGAGCAATAGATGTTTCATGTTCAATTCCTTCGGCTTCAAAATAATTTCTCAGTTTTGAATTCAAAAATTCTGTACCTCTGTCAGTACGAACCACTTTAACTTGAGCTTGAAGACCACGTTGTATCACTTTAAGGAAGCTGATGAGAACATCGGGTGTTTCATCCTTGGATCTCAAGAAGTGAGTCCATGTGTACCTTGAGTAGTCATCGACAATTACCATAACGTATTTCTTCCCATTGATACTTTGAACACGCATGGGACCACACAAATCTATATGAAGAAGATCTAACCGTCCTTTAGAGCTTGGAGTAGTCTTTGTCTTGAAACTACTTCGTTTAGCTTTACAAAGCTCACAAGAAGAACAAAGATGATCTTTGATGAATTTCAAGTTAGGAAGGCCTCACACAATATCTTTCTTGGAAAGCAAGTTGATGGTATCAAAGTTAAGATGAGATAAACGTTGATGCCATAACCAAGCTTGAGTCGTTGAAGCTTTAGCCATGAAACAGATTGGGGTTGAAGATGTGGAGTCTTGTAGTGAAATAGTGTAGAGATCAGTACCCCGTGTTCCAGTAAGTAAGTTATTCCCATCATAGTCACGAACAAAACATGTCTTCTTTCTAAAAGCAACCTCCAAATCCGCATCACAGAATTGACCAACCGAGAAAAGATTATGATTGAGCCCTTCGACGTAGTAAACCCTTTTGATAGTGATATTCCCCTGAACCAAGTCTCCATATCCTAGGATCGGTGAAAATTGATCATTTCCGAATCGGACCATACCCAGGAACTTCCCACGAAGTAAATTAGAATCTTGAGATTCCCCGTCATGTGCTTCGTGCATCCGGAGTCCATTATGAAGAGAATTACTTCGATCACCTGCAGAAGAATTAGAACACGATGGAGCATTTGCTAAATTGGATTCCATGTTAGTTGTGATTTCCGATTCATTAGTTTCCCTAGTTTCATCACTTAGAGGCACACTAACGCTCGTAGTCACATTTTCTGTCCTACCCTTAGGCATCCATTTATATCCTGGAGGACATTGATTAGCAAACCACCATTTCCAAGGCTTGCTAGCAGATTCATATAATTCCCTAATTCTGCTTCTTGGGTTCTTAGTGATGGAGTCTGATGCAATACTTTTCTTAGGGGGGGGGGGGGGGGGTTGCACCAGAATGGTTCACTTTGCGTTTGGGTTTTCTAGCACTAATAGGCATCACAATTTGCTTCTTAGTTCTAGTTTCTACGCCTTTGACATTATTCGAAACACACATAGCATGATTAGCATTCGCACACTTTCCACATTTCACACAAACAAACTTAACTTTCATAGCATTCAAAGTCGAATCATTCAAATCGTCATTACACGCGATTACAGACGTTTTATTCTTAGAAACATTGAAAATCCTAGGGTGGTCTTCTACTTCCTTCATCTTCCCTTGACTTTTGTTTTGCCATACCTTTTCATTCATGCGAGTGCTCTTAAGCTGGGGCCAGCTAACACTAGCAGTGGGGACTACTCCTGTAGTAAAAGACACACGTCTATTAGTGTTTCTAGAAGTCTGAGGTGATTGACTTTCTTTGTCTTGTGTGGGTTTAGTGGCCAATCTATACATTCCTGGTTTAACCACATTTGTGTTCTTAATGCTTTGTGATTGAATATGTGTTTTGAGAGTGTTTTGTGGTAACCTATCCTTCCCATCCGTCTTGGGGGCAAACGCAGGTTTTGCAAATGCAGAATTAGAGAAAACAGATGGTTTTCCCAAGACAGAGGGTCTAGTCACTTTTTGAGCATTGGGTTGTCTTACAACAGGTTTCTTAACACTAGGTTCCACAATCTTCCCACCCATCTTAGCAATGAGTTTCTGCAACTCTGCTATTGCTCTGTCCCTGTCTTGTAACTGAGCTTTCAACCCTTTAATTTCCAAATTCTGTTCGTTCATTTCTCGAAATGTTTGGGAAAGTTTTTCTTGCAATTTATTATCATGTGGAAAACTACCAACGTCTTTTTGCAAAGCAAGTTCAAGAGAATGACAATGTTTTTGAAGGAAATCAGTTTTGTGTTGAAGTAACTCAAAAGCCTTTTTATCAACATTTTCTTTATGTTTCGAAAGCTCAAGTTCAAGACGCTCACACTCTTTGATTTTATCAAGATATTTGCATGCAACATCAGAATATTCATCGATATCAGCACATGATTGAAGAGTAACACACAAAATATCTTTGGAGAGACATTCTTCTAAGAGTAGATCATATTCGTTTGAAAATTCTAATTTGTCATTTTGAAGGTCATCAATTTCTTTTTCAAGAGACTCAACATATTTCAAATCATCAAACATTTCAGACTGAATTAAACTTTCAAACTCAAGAACATGTTCTTTTATTATCTTTGTATTTGGTATTAAAAGTTCTTTCACAAGCACAGTTATGTCGTGAGGAATCTCGGTTTTCCACTTATCCTTTTGACGTTTCTCCCAATCGCTTTCAACAATTGATTAAACATTATTAACGTGGTGTTTAAGAAAACCAAGTAATTTTCTACTTTTGCTTTTAGAAGCATCTAGAGGCAAATAGTTAATATATTTAAAAACATTAGTTTTCCTCTTAGTGGCAAAAGCTTTTTTCCATTGAATTCTTTTTTGTTTGCTTTCTAAAAATAATTCCTCACGAGACTTCTGTTTTTGTGGAGTGAAAAGACCATAAAGACTGTTTTCATAGGCATAGTTATATGGTTTCACAAAATCTTTATTGACCGGTGATCTACTCTCCTCATCCCAAAGGGACGTCTCTTCACTATCGATGTTAGCTACAGGGCAGTCATTATCAGTCCATTCGGACTCATCAAGATATAAGTGAGGGTTAGCAGCTTGAGCTTGTTCGAGGTACTTGGGGGTGGCAAAGCTAGGCTGACCCTTGAAAAACGACCGAGGTGCTATCATTCTTACGGTTTAAATAGAGTCATGTGTATTATAAACAACGTTTTTCAAAAATTCGACTTGTTCTTCGAGATCCTTTACTTTTTAAGTATCTTTGCTTTGTCTATTTTTGAAATCTTGTTTTAATGTTTCAACCTCTTGTTTCTTCTTGTCAAGAATTTTAGCAGAATCGGTGGTGTTCATAGAAAGCCTCTGTTCAAGTTCATTAACTTTTGTTGTGGCAAGGTACGTTTTTTGACGTTCATCACTTAATAAAACATTAAATTGGTGTTTTTCTTTAGTTAACAAAGGAAGAGCTTCATTGTATTTATTTTCAAAATCGTCCTTTTTAACGTTGATGACACGACTTTTGTACCCCTCAAGCTCGTTGGTCTTTTGAAGAAGCTCAGCCCTATAACTATCAATAGTCTCACTAGATTTTATAAGAGCGGCTTTGCATTCTTCAAAGTTTTGAGTGAGTGTTGCGTTTGCCTTCTTTAATTGCTTTTGATTCTTTCTATTTTCATTGACATCTTTTTGTAAACTAGCAATTAAATTAGCAAGCGCGAAACGCTCCTTGTCATCATACTCATTTGCATGTTGATCATCCTCAAACTAATTATTGCACATGTCTGATGAATCGGGTGTGGTATTGCTATCAATCGTTTCCATCATACACGTGTCAGTAATTGTTGTTGGTAGATCACTATGCTCATGAGTATCACCAAACACATTATATTCAGCATCATCTTGTACCTTATCAATTAGCTCGGTATCAAAGATAGGACCATTGTCATCTTCGGTGACGTTAAGGACCTCATGAATCTTTGCCATGTATGAATACTGTGCCTCGAGTTCTTGGTCGGAGAGTTCATCATCTGTGTCGTCAAGCATTTCTCCTTCCTCAGCTGATAACTTGATTCCAGCTTCTATTTTCTTGCACAACAGCATCTTTTCCTTATGATAACCATAATCTTTAACCCTCTTTGGCTGCCTGCATTCCTTAGCCAAATGCCCAAAACCTCTGTAGTTAAAACACTGAATCCCACTTTGTTGCACAACTTGAGTACCAACAGTTTCCCTATTTCCAACAACAGTAGCCACCCTCTGATTATCATACTTAGGTTGTCGATCATACTTTGGAGGACTCTCAACACGTCTTCGTGTGTCATACCTTGGAGAACTCTGTGCATGGGTGTTCCTCGAGTTTGAAGATGTGCGAAGGTTGTTGTTGGTGGGTTTGTAGATTTTCTTATATTGCTTCATAACGAAAGCCATTTGTTGCTTGAATTCCCTATCCTTTTGAGCTATTTCTTCATCACTGTCTTCTTCCGATGATTGCTCAGGTGTGGGTGATGGTGCTCTTGCAACTTCTTTGCCTCGGGATCGTGTTGGAACATGTGACTTAGAGACAATAGATGATCGTGGTGATGATGATTGAATAGAGTAGGTCTTTGAAGTGCGGGAGTGATATTCTGGGTAATGTTGAGTGGTAGACACCAAAGCAAGTGGATTGGAAATCTTTGCAACTCGTTCAGCTCGAAGTTCATTTGCCTCATTTTGAAATTGTTTCAAGATGTCAAAGAGCTTGTGATATGAAACTTCGTCTAACTTTTGTTGTTGTTTCACCAAGGTGACAAACCGTGTCCACTCTGGTTGAAGTTGCTGTAGAAATTGGACATTGACTTGCATGGTGGAAACTTGCAAGTTGTTTCAGGTCATATCATTCATCATCTTGTAGAATCGGGAGTAATAAGAATCAATTGATTCCCCATCCTTTGATGTAAACTTGCCAAAGTTCCAAAACATCTTAGTTTTCACATCTTGTTTGTTAAGTGATTCACCTTGTTGCAATCTTTCAATGGCGGTCCACATTTCTTGCAGTAGGACATGCGTCAACCGTAGAGTAAATTTCATCTCCAATGCCACTGAGAATTAAGTAGATTGCTTCCTTCTCTACATCAAACCATGCACGGTTCTCTGGGGTGAGGTCGGTCCTCTTTTCATCACGTTCATATGCGGGTTGTGCGTCACTTGTGTCTGTGGCTGGTACTGCAGGAACTTGAATCCTTGAGAGTTTATAGGGTCCTTCCAAAATACATTGCCTTAAAGCATCACCGTTAGGTTTTGTGTCAAGGTAACGTATAAAACGAGATTGCCATTGATCATATCGACCCGACACAAGCATTGGTGGTCTTTCCTTGTTACCTGCCACCATTATGTTGTTGTTCGTCACACGATATTCAGCGGTAGAATCCATCTCAAAGTTCTCTGAACTGATGAATCGAATGTGGATCTAAAGTAGATGTGTTGTGATTGGTGTAATCGAGAAAAGATGTTGAAATCCCCTAAGATTATCTTCACAATTAACCAAAAATTCTAAGGCGAAAAATCACTCGATTAAAAATTTTCAAAAATACAAATTTTTGAAAAAATAAGTGAAGATTTCGCAATGAGGTGAAAGATTCCGCAAAGATGAATAATTTCGCAATTCTTGAGTAACAATCCGCAATGACTACCAAATTCCGCAATTAACTCATGATTCCTCAATTATTGAATGATTTCGCAATGCCCTGAAAAACCCTAATTTCGCAATTGTCTGATATGATTCTGCAATAAAGATTTCGCAACTTGAGTAAGATTTCGCAATAGGAGGATTCCGCAAAGATAACCAGAATTCGCAATTTAACTCATAATTCCGCAATTCCTAGAATCCAATTTCGTAATTGGATACAAATTCGCAATTCTTATACACATACAATTCCGCAATAGGAAGAATATTCAAATTCGCAATTGCACAAAGTACAATTCCGCAACTTTGGGATGATTTCGCAACATTGGGTATGATTCCGCAACTTTGGGTAAAAAGAAGATTCCGCAATACTTAAAAATCACAAGATTTCGCAATTCCAAGTACAATTCCGCAATTACTTTTCGGATTCAATTTTGCAATTCAGGTGAAAGTTGCGAATTTAGAACAGATGATGCGAATTTGAACCAAAAGTTCCTAAAAAATAGGAACAAGGAAGAACACTTATAGGAAACGTGATTTCACTCCAAAAATCAAGCCAAACACCCCCAAATTTCGTGTTTTTAACCGAACAAAGTAACCCAAATCACTACCACGCCTATGTAGATGATTTGTCTACTCACTAACTCCACAAAAACACAAAAAACGTGATAATTAGAGCTTAAAAAATCAAGAAAAATACACGAATTACTAAAGAAGAATCAGAACCAATCACGTATCTACCCCATGGCGATTGATACCAATTGTTGTCCCATATATTTAGATGATTAGAGATAGAAGATAGATGAAAAGAGATGGATTTCTAGAGAGAGAAAGTAGTGAGAGAAAGTAGAGAGGATTAACTTGTAGAATATTAGATTAAGAGAAAAAATGAATCACCAACCTTCCTAACATGCTAGGAGGGTAGTATATATAGTCCACCCACATGCGGGCTTCTTTATGGACTATATGGTTTGGGCCGGGCTTTCCTTTTGGGCTTTAGTTACTTATTAATGAAATTTAGCCTAAAGTTAAGCCCGTATAACACGACTAATATACTACCTATTACAACGTTCTAAAATACGATACATAATAAACATATGACCGAGCATTCTTGTTTGGCTCAATATTTTGAGGCTAACACTACTTGAGTTGGCAAACCAATAATCGGTCGTCCCTCTCAATATACGCACAAGCAAGCGGGGAAACAAGGTGGCACAAAGAACTTAAAAACCTTTTTCCTTAGACGGCTTTTTATAGCACATCGCCTTATACCCACCTTATAGTTTGTATAAATCGAGTTTAAACTTTTTATTGGTTTTTGTCTATTTTGCCTTTTTATTTTTGTTTTGGATTCGAATACAATAGCTAGGTGATGAAATCCCAACTAAGGTCTTATTTGGAAAGTAGGTAAATTTATTGTTCTACGTAATATAATATAGTAATCACAAAAAACACGAAAAACGATACATACTATAATAATAGAAAAATAACAAAACTTTCCGAGGACGGAAAGGGTCTTCACATCAACGATCAATAAATCTCCACGAAACGAATCGTACACAAGATCCCCGGCAGTGGCGCCAAAATTTTTGATGTGATCGTGATTGTATATGTGATTATTAGATACGTTATAGGGTAAATTAGTAAATTACCTTTAGGAAAAAGTAATAGACTAAAATTAACAAATACGAATTCAATTAAACACGTGGATGAACCAAGTTCGTTGTACACGAAGATCTTATGAATTTGAGACGTTTTGCTTTGATTTGGACAATTGATTTGAATTGTTTTTCGGTGTTTAATCTAAAATTACTCCTACAATTTATCCTAAAGTGCATTAAATCGTAAACCCAAAATAAATTTAATCTAAAAAACAATTACTTCAAAAATTAAAGCTATTTCAAAGATTAAAACTACTTAAAAATCTATTAAAAATTAATCTATTTAATTAAAATAACTTTTACACTATTTTTAAAACTATTTTATGGGATTACTTTATTTAAAATCTAAATTAGTTAAAATCTAATTATTTTAATACTAATTAAATTCCTATATTACAAAACAAATTTTATTATATTTTGAAACTAATTATTATTTTTTAAAAATAAAAATTACTTTAATAAAAAAATTAATAAAAATTTATCTAAACAGAAACTTAGTTAAAATACAATCTTAAATCAAAACTGCCAGAAACCAATTAACTACATTAATTAAATGGACTGAAAGTAAAATCAAAAGAGCTGTTAGCTCAGATGGGTAAGTCACTTGGCCCATGACCAGGAGGTCATGGGTTCGAGTCTCTTCAGAGACATATTTCGTGGATATTATACCTTTTTTTGACAATGAAAACAAAAGGAAAATCACAGGAGGTGACTTTTGTTAAGACTGATAGAAATCAGACTCTGAGTCTATCAGATCAGTTGGATTTTGATAGACTTTGCTTAGCAAATGAATAAAAAAGCAAATCAAACATAAATGAGCAAATACAAACTAAAAATAAGCCAGATATCAACTTAAAGCTGATGCAACACAGAAATCAGTAATCTAAAAACGAGCACCAATTCAAACTTTATTCAAACCAAATTCAGTCGCCTAATACCCCAAACGTCCACTAAGTAATCCGCATTTTTATGAAAAGCAAAGCAGACTTCATCATCATCAATTGAATTCTCAGCAAACGTAAATCAACAAACTTAAAGTAGAGGTAACTACTAATAAAATGCAATAGCTATTCAAATTATAAAACACAAACTGAGGTCACAATTCACACCAACAAAGAAGCAATAAACAAGAATTCAACAATCAAAATTACAAACATCTTCATAGAATCAGTCAATTGCAGCCTCTAAATCAGATCTATCAAAGCAGATTTCAACACATAGTCTCGACAAACTATGTAACACAACCAAACAAGAAATGATAATCTAATCTAACTTATTCATACTCTATGCTCAGCTAAGTAAATATAATAATCAATTTTTAAAAACTGTGATCTCTCAAAAACATAATGAAACTAACAGATCTAGAATCTTATTATAGTAAACTCAAACTAAAATCAAACTTAACAGATTAAACAAACGTCTCAAACTAGCATACCACAACATAACAGAAAAATATCAAAGCAAAATCATATAGTCGAATAGCTCAAAGCAATCAGATTAACTAGACCATAAAAATTACAAGTAATCAAACCTCATGAAGAAACCCGTTGAGACATAGCGCAGCGCCGAGCTGGCTAATTAAACCGAATCAACACCACCATTAAACCTCCTTTCGAACCACCATCGAATCCACCATCATCAATCAAACAGATTCACTGTATGTGAAACTTTCCAGTGGGGAAAGTTTTGTTCCCAATTTTTACTTAATTATTTAATAAAAACTATAAATTAGCTTTATTAAATAATTTTAACATTATCATATCAGAAAAAGTTAAAGAATAAATTGCAAAATTGATCTTAACAGAAAGTAAAATTCGAATAAAACAAACTTTTATTAATTATCAAAATTATTACAATACTTGAGAAAAGTAAATTACAAATTACCCTAAACCTAATTCTACATAATAACTTTAAGATAAAAATGGGATATCCATTACTCCATTTGAGGGGGGGTATTTATACTTGAACCGAGAGGGTTGGGGTGGGAGTTTATTGGCGATGAGAATGATCTTGAGCCCTTGATTTCTTTTCTCTCTTTCTTCTCTTTGATCCTATGGTTGAGATGAGCCAACTAGCACACGGATCGCCAACGTGGCATCTGAGTGTGCTAGTTGTGCTAGTTTGGAGATGAGGTGTCTCCTTTTTATTGGTGTATTAGGAATGATGTGCTGTCACAACCAGTTATAAGATGCCACATCAAAGATGCCTTCCACTTCTTCCTTCCGAAAACAATGGGGATTTATTCTCCTATGCGTGTGAATCACACGAGTGAACAAAAAGCCCCAATTAATTTGAATGATTTATTTATTAGGGTTTTGAGGGAATAGTGTTGGTTTCTGGTTATTTTTATTATTTGGGAGTGAAGGAGATGAGAAAGAAGGGTAAAAACATAGGGAGTATCGAAAGGATTTTTTAATTGTGTGTGTGAGTTGAAAAGTTGTGAGTGGGTAATGTGTTTGACTGGAAAGAAAATGTGTGATGATTAATGTGTGAGTGAGGTTTATTTTATTGTTTAACCAAAGAGTTAAATAACTCTTTCTCCGTCTCTTTATTAAAATGATGGGCTTGGAGTCCAAAACGTCTCATTGTTAATTGATATTGAACTCTTATACAAATTGGACCCAAAAATGACAACTCCATCCTTCCCATTTGTTAATTGTAGTTTTGGGCCTTACATTTGGGCTTTACTTCAAATATAACTTAAATAACCCATAAATGGGCTTTTCAAGCCCATTAAGCAAATGTGGGTCCCACTTGGCCCAAAATCCTCCATGAATATCAAATCCGATAACATCGAGCTCGTTTTTGGCTTTCTCGATCTTTTCTTCAAACTCGTGCCATTTTTTGTCGGTTTCCGCGAACTTTGGTACCTACACACATCAAACAACAAACAATGCAAATACAAGGCATATTTCATACATTTCATGCATTTATTGGTTGTTATTAGATACAAATGATATGAGTAAAATCACTCATATCATCAACCAAGTCAACGGGATCAAATAATCAAGAATGAAGGTCAAAGGACCATTTTGCCAAAGAAATAAAGAAAAGAACTCAAATGAAGATTTTACTAAAGTATGAGGGCTGAAAGTGACAAATTTACATCAAGTTTGGCCTTAATCCTTTTATACATACAAGGACCAATGAGAATGCTTGAATAATGAGACATGGATCACCATGTCATCTGCCACATAAGCCCACTAGCCGCCTCTCATTTATTAAAGGATCTGTACAGTGGAAGCGCACTATCTTCTTATTAGCCAATCACATTACGCCACTCAATAATCCATTTTATCCAAAATGGATAATAATCCGTGTGACCTACTGAAGACCAATGAAATTCGTCCACATGTCATCTTCAACAAAAACGAGCCCAAGATGTGGATTGAGCTACAATGAATTTCAGATAAAGTGTTCTATATGAAAAAGACTCGCAATCAAGAAAGGAGTCCATTCCTCATAATCAATTAAGATGAAAGTCATTGGATCAAAAACCCCTCTTTGTGTTCTTGAGCTGAATTATGCAATCATCAAGGATAAGCCACGTGGAGCTCAAAGATTGGACGAAACACGTCATCAACCCCAACTAATCTTCATCTCAGCATTATAAATAGGATATGTTAGCTCATTTGTGGTGTGTAGACTTAGGTGTGAAAAACACACACTTCAATTTTCTTTCTCTCAATTCTAGCATTTCTCTTTCAGTTAGAAAAACTCTTAGGTGTTTGACACACACCTAAGAGTCTGTTAGATAGTTAGTTAACAATTGTAACAAACTTTCCCTCCAATTAATAAAATTCACAATTCAGTTCACTTCATTCTCATTCTACTTTACTAAATTCTGCAATCCAATTGATACTACCGTGTTGTTGTTGATCTTCATTGATCAATGGATGCTTTGTTGATGATTTAAAGTACTAGTAGCTGTTCAATTTCATAAGGAGTTCATTTGCAGTACAATTTCAAGCCATTTGCAGATTTGAAGCAGGGGTGTAGATTGTAGCTGAATTTGATGATGATGATGGTTAATTCTGGTTGATTATTGGTGTTTAAGTGTTTGTTAGAGAGCTCAGCGCTCCTCTACTCCATCAGAGGAGGCTTCATAGCTAAAAGGTTCCAAAAATCCTATTTTTGTTCCTCTCAAGTGTAATTGCATGCTACATTCCTAGTGTAATGACTATGTATTGATCTGAATGTGTTTTTAGCTTAATTGTAGCATAATTGTGTTAGTTTGATAGATAGTTTATTGTCTTTCAGCTTTTCATTAAGATTTACTTGATTTCAGTTAGTATTTTAATCAGTTTATACTCATTAGGATCATTTTGTGATTCAATCTGTTTACAAGCTTGTTTTTGGTTCAAAATCATCTAATTTCACCAATTAAACAAGGTCTGATAAAAGTCTATACCTGTTTTAGACTTGTGCTTACATTCTCTTTGAAAAAGTTTAAAAACTGTTTTTAAAGTGGTGTTTGGTTTAAGTGATTCCTTGTAATTCAAGTTTGTAAAAATCTTTGTTAAGTGTTGATTTACACTAGGTAATCTAGTGTAAACATTTTAGTCTCAATTTATGGTCAAAAGTTTAGTCAAAAAGGCAATTGGTAGTAAAAAGTTTTGGGTCAAGATTTTTAACTAGATCATCAGTCAAACTTGCTTACTTTGATTCATTGTCATTTCTTCATTACTAAATCGAATTGCCTCAAACCTGTTTCGAAGTGTAGTTTAACATCTGAAATTTAAGTGTCTAATTGGAAATTATACAGTTCAAGCTTTTCAGTTAGAAATCAGCTTTTTAGTCAGCTTATTAGCATATGCAAGTTTCTGTGATAATCTTCAAACTGTTTCACAAATCTTGAAATCCACTTCATAAACTTGCTATTTTTAT